>JAKZAP010000007.1:12414537-13014537 GCA_023053575.1 Branchinecta lynchi
ACCCCGGATCCTCAAAACTGATTTAAATCCTTTGTAAACCAATCACCAACGTTTGTTGTTGTCAGGTTGTGGTGACGGGTGTGGCTCTTCGCTAGGCACGCGGCAATTCTTCATCGGAACGAAGTGTTAGTCATCATAAGAGCGTGTTCCACCCTTTTAACAATATGTATTAGTTACTATTTCCGTTCCAACCTCACGGAAAGTTACTACGCTGACCGTTCCAACCTTCTCAAAATAGTAACTAATAGCAAGAACAAATAATCAGAAAGAACTTCTGTCTTTATTATATATCTTTATTTCCTTAATAGCTCGTACAATTCACTCGCTAGCATTGGATTGTCGTACAGTTTACCACCGACACATATAATAACACTATAAAAGATATTTTGCTAATAAGTTTAAAAATTCACAGTCGACACTTAATATATACAATTTACCTTACTAATTACTACATAGAACTAAAGTGGTGTATGAAATAGGGTACAAAGGACTTCAGGTACCTATCAGTAGAATCTGTATTTGGGCAAACAAGTTTCGGACAATTATCACTTGCTGCTTTGTGTCTGGTGTTCGGTCGATTAGGTTTTTTTTTTACTTCAAAGTCCGGTAATATAGTTCTATCAAGGTCTGAGGTCAGGCATTTGCGTCCGAAGTCAATTGTCAGTTTGTGTCGTCTATCAGAGAGAGTAGAGAGACCAAGCTTGGCTAATCCATCTTCATAAGAAGTGTAGGTTGGGCCAAGGATAATCTTCACGACCCTCTTCTGGATACTTTCCAGTCTGTCCGTCTGTCCGTCTGTAAGTCCCAGATGCCAGACTGCACTTACAAGGACGGATGTACGTACAGTACAGAGACCTCATAACTTTTGGTGAAAGACCAAACCTACGAAGAGGTTTGCTTTAGTCGCATGCAGTCGCTATGAAAACCCTGATAAAACTAAGCGGACCTAGAGGTATTTACTATAGCTTTGAGCTAATGCTGCACCCGTTTAGTCCTTTTCCGTCTTCGCCGTTGCTTATCGCACAAGAAATAGTGAAGGAGGCTGGCAAGAGGCATACTCCGCGCGCTGACAATAGTAGCTATTTGCTTACCATGCTCGGGAGCGGAGTAAGCGTGGTAACCACGGATCTCTGTAACATGATTGGCTGGATAATCCCGTGGAGTGATATTTTAGCGAAATAGATAAATGCGTTCCAGCCTTGACGCCAAGAAGCCAAAATTCGTGATGTCAGGCGTAGTAACTACAGTAAGTAGGATGGAACACGCTCTAAGAGTATCAACCAATCCCAAAGTTTTCAGCGCCATCTACTGCCACAACTTTTCTCCATCGAGGAGATATCGCCCGATGGCGGTTTGCAGCCAATGATCCAGCATTCTTGGTCCGGACGAGCACGGTCACGACTGTGGAGGACCCACTTTAGAAAAATAAAATCGCCATTACTCTGCTCAAAAACCTCACGTATCAAAACGGATATTATGTCACCTGAAGCGATCTTTTCATCCAGTGTAATGTCCATGTCAATAACTGTGCGGCTTTGAAAGCTTAGGCCATAACCGCTTAACGTCCACATAGGCTGTGTTCCATCTTTCTATCTGGAGTAACTAAAGTAAGTGCCCACACGGACCGATTTTCGCATTAAGATGCCAGGTTCCTCCTTCACTCCGAAATTTTGACGCATTGCATACTACACTGTAAAAAAAAATCTTGCACTATTTGCTACTGGGATTAATCTTGTCTCTAAAAAGATATTTTATCTCTAATTGGGATTAATGTTATCTCAGTAGAGATAAGATTAATCCCAGTAGCAAATACTGCAGTAAACTTTAATCCTTACTCGGGGAAACTTTTAACAGTGTAGTTTCCCCATAGTAACGCGAATTTCGCAAGAGTATATTCGCATACGAAATCTTATCGGAATGTGTTTGCATGTATCTTAAAGGACCCCTCGCACTGTTTACTCTCCAACTTACAGTATACTTTAAACTAGACTGTGCTTTCAACAAATAACCCACGGTTTTGGCTGTTTAAGTCTTTTCCGTGACCCGTTGACTTGTATCGAAGACAGGGAAATGTTTACATAACCGTTTTTTCTGATGGAAAAAGTTCTCGCGGACAACCGTCGACAACGTGATATACTTCGAAGGTAGCAAAACGCGGTAAGTGAGAAAATCAGCGCGACTTTGTAAGAGGGGTTAGAATTCACCGTACGAAATTGGTGTCTCCGGGTTTAGAAATATATGGAGTGATTACGGAAGTAGGTTGCATTAGTATTATACGTAAGACAGTCCCTTTAAGGGTTTGTTCACCGCTTTCCCGCATAAACTGCACAAGGAATGGAAAAGCGATGCTATTTTTTACACACGATAAATTCAAATCTTTTTTTAGGATATTGTGAATCCTGTCTTAAAATGGCCAGTCAGGCAAAGAAATACTCTCTGTACAACCAGCAACTCATCACATTCGGAACTTCTCATGGAACTATGTGTAGGAAATTATTTCCAACTCATCTCAACTACTAATTGCCAAAATCCAAATTTCCCGCTAAAATTTTAGAATTTCAGTACCTAGAGCATAGTACCAATTTGTCCATTTTCATTTAGCGATGTGACGAACTGTCCATGGTGTAAGCTGTGATTGACGAAGGGGAAGCTTCGCGTGGATGGCTGTATAGATCCCGTCCATGCAAAAATCGATCGAAGGTTGAACGGCTGTGGAAGGTGGGTTCCGACCACGCTAAAATGCCCACTCAGGTGGATGTGCGAATGAGTGAGAAGGTCCACGCAATATCCCCGTTCAGCTCAACGCTGCCGTCGGAGCGGTGTTGAACGGGAGGCGTCCGTCGAGATGGATGGCCCGTTCACCTCTTCAAATATCGACGGCATCCACGCGAAAATGTCTGTCGAGCTCAAGGGGAGGTCGACGGGACCTGGGCCATCCATGCAAAAACGTCCCCCAAGTGTCCTTGTACAATTATTTCACATTCTAGTCGCTATGGCTTGGAAAGTAAGGGAACAAACACGTTTTCAGTGGAGATCCCCCCCAGGTCTCATAAGCCACGTTTATATGCCTGTCACGATTTTTAATAAAAACATTTTCCAATATCTTAGGTACTTGAGATAGCAAATTCGGAGTATATGAGTCTGGATTTTTGGGATGCCGTCCTGCCTGTCCTGGAGATTATCGGAAGTCGGCTGAAGATGCTCTCCCTGACCAGAATGCAAGTCGCGGAGCTGTGCTGTAAGTATGACGTAATTTGTTGTGCTCGGCGATAAAATGGAAATGGAATGAATGAATGACGTTATTGCGTGAATAAGCCTTACGGCATTTCACAATTAACCAACTCTCTGCGATGTGGCACAGATCACTTGCACCGTCCGTTAAGCCTCTAGAAATTGATAATGATCGCATTCAAGTGCTGCATGTTTCTACTGATATTGGAAACATTTTGCTGTTCAATGTATACATGCCTGTGTGCTCGACCGAGAACGTCTCTGAGCTAAGAGCCGCTCTGGATAATATTACTGGATTTCACACCGCTTTTCCCAATATAAGTGCGGTGATTATTGCCGGTGATTTCAACTCCAATCTGCTAAAGAAAACTGTTTTCCATGACGAGTTAGTGAACTACTGTAATGAAAATGGTCTTCACATTGCCGACCAGCTAGCGCTGCCCCCCAGACAGCTTCACATTCCTTAGCAACTCGTGCGATGCGCGATCTTGGCTGGACCACTTTCTGGTCAGTGATCGAATTTTAGGCACTTTGACCGATGTAGAAGTTCGCCTTGACACAATCGGTTCTGACCACTTTGCAGTGCAGTGTCTTCTGTCGGTAGAGTGTTGTGAATTAGTTACTGATCCCAGCACTGCCCGTAAGTTCGAGAAGCTACTTTGGTCCGATGCAAGCCAGTTACAGCTGAGTGACTATAAAAATGCAGTTTCAGCGGGTTTAGATAACCTACCGATTTTCGACGACCTTGTAAATTGTGGTGAAACTATATGTAGTTGTGATATGCACAAAAGCGAAATCCTTGATATGTTCATGTCTATTTGCTCGATTCTACTTCTTTCTGCTAAAAAGTCGATTCCCTGTGCATCTTCTAGAGTGCGTAACCGAACATATGTCGTCCCCGGTTGGTCCGTGTTCGTTAAACCCTGTTATGATATGGCCAGATACTGGTTTCTGCAGTGGGTAAGAGAAGGTAGTGTGAGCGGAGGTTTTCTCGATAATACCCGACGTATCTGGAAAAGCCGTTTCAAAAGTATGCTCCGTTGGGTACGTTCTCAAGAGCTGGCGATACGCGCTAACCAAATGGCTGCAAATTAACGTAATAAGCATTTTAGTGTTTTCTGGACGGAAATAAGTGCTTCCAACCGTCGATCTTCAGTCCTGCCCGTTGTTGTTGAAGATAGAAATTCTCCTGGTCAGATATGCGATTTTTGGAGAAGCCATTTCGCTAATATATTTAGTTCTGTTCCCCACGCTGGTTTTGCAGACGTTCTTGATGATCGTACTATGTCTACTAGTGTTGCTGATTTTACAACTTCAGAAGTTATGTTAGCGATACAAAATTTACGTGGTAATTCTGCCGGTGGACGTGATTGTTTGACTTCCAACAACCTTAAGTTTTGCGTGACCGTTATTTCGCCTTACCTTGCGATATTATTTCTCTAATGGTTAGACACGGTTTTCTTCCTGATTCGTTGATGGAAGTTTTACTTGTGCCACTGCAGAAAAATCGACTAAAAGATTCGTCGAAGGCAGATAATTTTCGACCCATTGCTCTAGCGTCAACGATGTCCAAAGTTCTAGAGCGGCTTCTCCTTGGTCGGTTGAGTAACTTCCTAGGGACTACCGAAAATCAGTTTGCGTATAAAAAGAAGTTATCGGTTGAGTTTGCTATATTCGTTTTGCGTGCTGTCATTGAGTACTACTGGCTTTTTGGAACGTACGTGTATGCTTGCTTCGTGGATGTTAAGAAAGCATTTGATCGAGTGAATCAGCGAAAGCTCCTTCTAATCCTTCGAAAAAGAGGTGTTCCTCTACCTTACCTGCGTGTTCTTGCGTATTGGTTCCAGCACCAGCGATTTTTGGTGCGATGGGGGTCTGAGCTAAGTTCCCCCTTCTCTGTTATTAACGGAGTACGGCAAGGGGGCGTGCTTTCCGCGTTTTTGTTTACGGTTTATTGCGACGATCTAAACAAACGTTTAAGTGCTAGTGGCATTGGTTGCCACGTCGGGTTTTGTTGCATAAATAATATTAGTTATGCCGATGATCTAGTTTTGCTAGCAACATGCCCTAATGCCCTGAATAAATTACTGCGAATTTGCCAATCGTTTGCAGATGAAAATGATATCATTTTTAACTCTGCAAAAACTGAATGTGTTTATTTTAGGCCTAAGGGTTCTGTCGCCCCGTTTATTCCGCCTATTCTTCTGAATGGTAGTGTGCTTTCATTTGTTTCACAATTTCGATACCTCGGGTTTGTGTTTAATGAGCATCTTGTTGATGATACCCACATTCGTCATTCGTTGAAATCGGTTTATACACGTGGAAATATGCTGTTGCGGAATTTCCACCATTGTACTCCCGACGTTAAGACGTTTCTTTTTCGGTCGTATTGTACAAGTATTTTTGGTCTTTCTCTTGTTTGTTCTTTTACGAAGAAAGGAATAAGCGAGCTGCGTATTGCGTACAATGATATTTTTCGATTTCTTCATAAACTCCCTCGTTTTACAAGTGCCAGTGAAGTGTTTTCTGATCATAATGTCCCGAATTTTTATGAGCTGCATTGGCTGTGTCGTGAGTCTCTGAGAAAACGGCTTCTTGCAAGCGACAATACCCTTATTTGTCAATTGAGTACTTCGCTCCTACGGCTTTCACTTCCAGTATGGAAACAGTTATATGAGCCTATTGATAGAGGGTAATATGGTCTTGGTTTTGTTTTGTTTTTCATTTTATTAGTGTCGTTATGTGTGTTCTCAAATTATGGTCTTAGTTACCGGAATAAAATGTATTGAATTGAATTGAATTGAAACCAAACATCTAAAACTATAAATCTCATCATATTCTACAAACAATACAAATAAGCTTTGACCGTAATACAAAGCAACAGAAAAGGCTTTCGCCTCTAAGTTTCGAGTAATCGAACTGATCAGAATTAAAAATCCCGTCAGTAACGCAATTGAAACTATTGATCGATTCAGCGTTAACCGCATCTTCGGTAACGCTGTTCCAAGGATCAACAATTCTGTTACCAAAGCCCCACTTATAAATGTCCTTGTGGAATCTCGGTTTTGCAAGCTTGTACGCGTGCCCCCGATGATGACGGTTAATGCTGAGTCTTATGAAATCGGTCACTTCAAAATTGTCATAACTTGCATTGATTAATTTGAATGTTTCAATCAAGTCTCCTCTAAAAAATCTGTATGCGATGGAGGGAAGGCACAACTTGGCTAGTCTCACTTGGTAGGGTTGGTTTGGTGACTTTGTAGGTAACTTTGTACCTCTAGGTTGATTCTTTCATAAGCCTCAATATCACAATTGTAATACGGCCTGATGTGGTTAAATTCAACGATCGTGCGAACCATCGACTTGAACAGATGTGAGAACAAGCCACTCTGCTTAAATGTAAAGGTTCTACGAACCACACCAAGGATGCACTTTTTCATGGTAAGGTTGAAATGACCCCCCCCCCCCCCCCCCTAGATCCTTTTGGGTCATACACTCGGGTATAGTATGAATGTATATGTTGAGTTTTATGTTTAGAGTTTTAAAGTGAGGGGGTCCCAGGCTAAGATGGTGGCTTTTTTCGACGTTGACTTCCATCAGCCACACTTGCATCCGATTTCAATTGTGATAAGGTCATTTTGGGAGTATCTGTGAATCTTGGGAACTCCTGATGACCGTGTACATCTTGGTGTCGTCAGCATACAACGTGATATGGGAATTAATGCAAGACATTAAGTCGTTCATGTAGACACTGAAAAGTAATGGTCCCAATACACTGCCTTGGGCACTCCGCTTGTTACAGAGATGGAAGAATTACCCAGCTGCCCGTTTACTTTAACTCTTTGTGTCCGTTCGAAGAAAGCAGTAAATCTATTTATTCAAGCTACCACACTGTCAGAAGCTTCATAACAGATAACACAAGGATGCGCGGATAACACTTCGGATGTTTATTCAAACAATGTTTACACGGATACGTCAGCTCTGATTTTTCATCAGCGATATTTCGGCCCTTCTTGGCAAGGGTCCTCGTCAGGCTGTCAATCTTCTTGTTCAGCTTCGGGGAAGGAAACAAACCTGTAACAAATAACTGAAGCTTCTACCGACTATAAATATCTTATTAAGGTAAATTATCTTCAAGTACCAGTATAATGAAAAAACTGGTCCTGAGATTTAATTTTTGACAACGACGCTGTTTTTGCTGCATGATTGGGGCGATGACAGGAAAGGGTTTTTTCTGCATTTTGATCAACTTCGGTTTTTTCATTAATAAGGGGCTGAAAACTTAAATATTATTGTATTAATGACCTCGTTCTACGTTTCTATTATGAGTACTTGCCTGAATCTATTACTTTGAATAATCACTGCACGGAAAAACTAGTGCTGAGATTTAATTTTTGGCACAAGCTGCTGTTTTTGCTGCACGATTGGGGCGACGGCAGGAAATATTTTTTTCTGCATTTTGATCGACTTCGGTTTTGTTGTTAATAAGGGACTGAGGCTTAAATTTTCTTCCCTTAATAACCCCGTTCCACGTTTCCGGTAAAGAGTACTCGCCTGTATCTCGGTTAATGCCTGTTCGGTTTTTCTTTATCTCAACGGCTTCTCGAATGGTTTGATGGAGTCCGGTGCACGTTGCAAGAATTTGGGCTTTTTGAAAATGTACTGAATGGGATGGGTTTTCGAAAATATGTTCTGCAAGTGCAGATTTGAAAGTATAGTTATGACGGTGTCCGTTGGAGAGGGCGTGGTCAATTTCTTGCTCATGGGAATTAATGCAAGACATTAAGTCGTTCATGTAGACACTGAAAAGTAATGAGCATGAGCAAGAAATTGACCACGCCCTCTCCAACGGACACCGTCATAACTATACTTTCAAATCTGCACTTGCAGAACATATTTTCGAAAACCCATCCCATTCAGTACATTTTGAAAAAGCCCAAATTCTTGCAACGTGCACCGGACTCCATCAAACCATTCGAGAAGCCGTTGAGATAAAGAAAAACCGAACAGGCATTAACCGAGATACAGGCGAGTACTCTTTACCGGAAACGTGGAACGGGGTTATTAAGGGAAGAAAATTTAAGCCTCAGTCCCTTATTAACAACAAAACCGAAGTCGATCAAAATGCAGAAAAAAATATTTCCTGCCGTCGCCCCAATCGTGCAGCAAAAACAGCAGCTGTGTCAAAAATTAAATCTCAGCACTAGTTTTTCCGTGCAGTGATTATTCAAAGTAATAGATTCAGGCAAGTACTCATAATAGAAACGTAGAACGAGGTCATTAATACAATAATATTTAAGTTTTCAGCCCCTTATTAATGAAAAAACCGAAGTTGATCAAATGCAGAAAAAACCCTTTCCTGTCATCGCCCCAATCATGCAGCAAAAACAGCGTCGTTGTCAAAAATTAAATCTCAGGACCAGTTTTTTCATTATACTGGTACTTGAAGATAATTTACCTTAATAAGATATTTATAGTCGGTAGAAGCTTCAGTTATTTGTTACAGGTTTGTTTCCTTCCCCGAAGCTGAACAAGAAGATTGACAGCCTGACGAGGACGCTTGCCAAGAAGGGCCGAAATATCGCTGATGAAAAATCAGAGCTGACGTATCCGTGTAAACATTGTTTGAATAAATGTTTCAAAGTCAGCTTGGGCTCAAAGAATATTCACTTCGGATGTTGTCTGCTGTGTTTCAAAATGTTATGCATAATAAGTGTTACCATCAGGAAGAACCCAAAAACTGCCGAAAAGTATCTGCTGAGTTTTTCGGCATCCGACATCATGGCGATAAAGAATAAAGTCAGCAGATGCTGTTTTGGCTCTTCCTAACAAAGCTTGTTATGCATAATATTTCATGCATGACGTTTTCAAACACAACAGATAAATATCCCAAGTTTAATCTGTTACGCATTGTTTGTTGAAACCGCGCATCCTAGTGTTATCTCTTTTGAAACTTCTGACAGTGCACGTATGCCTAGCTTCTCGAGTTTCACTAAGAGTCTCTTAACGCGGAACCTTGTCGAAGGCTTTTCGAAGATCAAGGTACAGGACATCTACTTGGAAGCCAGAGTAGATGTACTTCCTCCCCTGTTCGGTTGTCAGTAATAACTGGGATTCAGCGGAGGGCGTAACAGAAGGTGGTTTAGACCTAGGTCTGGATAAAGACCGTTTTTCCATTGACTCTGCATTCCATCTAAGAAGAACCTTTTTAGGTCCAATTAGTCTCTTTTCTTTTTGTCTATCTTTATTTTTGTTCTTATGTAGGCTAGTTATTCCGTTATTGAAAGCTCAGTGTATTTTTTCCTTTTCTTTTTTGTACTTGCTACTGCAAGTACAACTGCAGCTAAGCAGCTAAGAACAAGACCAAAGGTTTCGATGGGATCCCAAAAATTTAATATTTACAGACAATCGGGTCTTGTAGCGGTACAGTGGTAATCAGCGGAGAAGAAGAAGTTCAAACATGGATTCAGCATGTGAATTTACCTCTATAGCCTGCGCCATGTCTACTTTGACGAAAGTTCCTGCCTTACTTCTGCCAAATTTTCGGTTTCAGCCGGATTCCGGGAGAACTACTTGGCTTTGAAAAATTGAAGTTCAAAAACAGATTCAGCGTATCTCCATACCATCCATATATCCATAATCAACTTCACATAAAACTTCAACTTTTAACAAATTTTCCGATTTCAGTAGGATTCGTGGTGAAACGTGTCCAGGTATAAAATGATTGTCATACACGAATTCAGCTGGCCTTCTTACCCGTAAATCGAACACCTAATGAAATTCAGACACAAATTTTACTTTTAACAGATTTTCCGGTTATGGCCGGATTCCGGGCCATCTACTTGTCCGGCGCAAAATAATTTTCATATTCGGATTCAGCATGATCCACTATCCTTAAACCGTATCAACCTTAATCAACTTCAGATTAATCTTTTATTTTCGACAAATTTTCAGGTTTTCGCCGGATTCCGGCCGATCTACTTATCCGACGAGAAAATTATTTTCATATTCTGACTCAGCATGTCTCCTTACCGATAAATGGGATATCTAATCAACTTCAGATATTACTGAACTTTACTTCTAACAGGATTCCGGGCGAAGTACTTGTTCGGCGAGAAAATGGTTTTCATATTCGTGTTCAGCATGTTGTCTTACCCCTTAATCAACTATCTTTTCCGCCTCTTAATTTGAAACCCCTTCCCCTCCCCTAAATATGCAGCTATCGGGCCCATCTACGAACTCGACCTTTCCCTTGACTCGAAGAGTCCTCACACCAAGTTTCATCAACATATCTCATTCCCTTCGAGAGTTATCGTGCAGACAGACGGATGACGGACAACTTTTGCGATGTCATAGGTATCCCTCCACTTACGTTTTGGGATCCCAAGAACATCCCTACGGCTTGACTAAGAGGATTTGTCTGCCAACTTGCACCTGGAGAAAACAAAATACGATGGGCGACATAACATGTTGACACGACATGTATCACGTAGACCGACAAAATCACGAAAAGGAATCCGGCAATATCAGGTCCACTAATTCTGACGGATCTCTACAAAACGTATCTGGAAGCTTGAGACCTATTTCTCATCTTTTGCAGCTATTGGAGTGACGTGCCCTAATTTGACGTCCCTACGGATAGTTGACTGCTTCCAGTTCATCCCCATTGAAATTACGGTTCCATCAATCTTCCAAAATCTGGAGGAAGTCGAGATTTCCCTATACCATGCCAGCGTACCCTGCGGAGGTAATATCTTCCGACAGGTTCTCCTATATAGCAAGCACATCAAGGAAGTCGTGCTAGGGAGATGCTCCTCGCTGGACCACACAGTGCTTACAGAGATACTCAAGGTAAATAATATAAGGCGTATTCTCGCCGTTCCCCGAGGACTCCTCGGGGAACTGAAGGGAACGGTGAGAATAGAGGGAGTTACTCCACGCGGACTCCGCGTACAGAAAACAGCGAGACCACGGGGAATGCTTCCAGAACGAGATTTTGTTCGAAAAACAAATATGCAGTTGACAAAATTAGTCTGGATCCAATTTATTTTTGGCTTTGTTTATTCTGATAGTCCTATTAATTTTGTATTCCACCAACACCAGCAAAAATTGATTCCCCTCCGAATCTGAAAGGGAGTCCTTTTTGATAATGGTGATGATAACTGGTGCATTCCCCGTCTGTGGGGACTCGCGAGAATACGGGGAGTGAGTCCCCGGGACAAACAAAAACGCGGGGACTCCTCAAGCGGAGTCCTCGAGGAACGGCGAGAATACGCCTAAGGAGGGGCTGAAGGCCAAATGCCCATGTCAATATTCTATATGGCTGAAGTCCAAAACGCGCCAGCGATCGTAGGAAGAAGGAGTAAACGTGTCCTTAACGACTCAAACTCAACGACTCAAATCCTGAGTCAGCGCAGCCGTGACACCGTTTCTTCCTTTCTCCCGCAGGTACCCGGAGATTCTGCATCGGAAGGGAGAGACAGTCGTCAAGAGTGTTCTTCTGAAAGTTTGCAGGCCGGGAAGCTCGACAGCCTTGGGGTTTTCAAGTTGTTCACACAGTTTGTAATTTGTGATACTAACCTGCTGTAATTAGGGTGTAGCTGGGTCTTAACATCAAAACATATGTTTATTTTCTACCTAAGTAAGTAGACCACTGCAAAACATTCGAGTTCATAGTTATCAACGGCTACTTCAGCTTTTGGTCACAGGTTCGTTCTTCTAGCTTCAACCTGACCCTTGCCAAGAAGGGCCGAAATATCACTAGATTCAAATCTAGTTGACGTATCCGCTAACGCAGTCAACTACACTATAAAAAGTTTCTCCGAGTTAGGATTAAAGTTACCGTATTAATCCCAGTAGAAATACTGCAAGATTTGTTTTACAGTGTATGATTCCTAGGAAGCTTGGACTGAAGAAATATTTATTCGACTTCAGTTAGGAATGCACCCTGGTCGTTGAACGTTATGGAAGATGGTTCGTTTATACGTTATTACAAAGATGAAAAGGGAATATTCTGAGGAAAACCTTCCACTTGGCTAGAAATCAGCAACTTCTCGTCACCAACACTCCCGGCTCTGCCAATCCTTCAACATCCCGATACTTGGACAACTATCGCGGTAGTTACAATAAATCCAGATCTCCCCTTTTTCCCTTCCGGACTTTTTAGTCAGCTTTCCGGGCACAATATGCTATAAAACACTTCCCGAGTATCATCCAAGGACACAAATAGTTCTGATGGGAGACGACACCATCTCGGGATCTTATTTTCTTACAAAAACACCGCAAGAAGGTCAGAGAGGTAGTTGTCTCCAAGGAAACATAACAAGGACGTGGCACGGGAGTGGGGTGGGTGAATTAAAAAGAGCAGCGGCGAGTAGGTAAAGTATGATAAGCAAACACGATCCGTCATCCAGGGAAAATACAGCCCCCTCCCCTTTCCTAGATGCTGCACTCTCAAAACCGACTCCAAACTATATATTATATGTACTCAGCCAGTAACGTGGAGATACTCATTAGTTGCGTTTTTGTAGATACCATGGTATCTGATACCGCGGTCTAAAGTCGTTTTCGCAGTTACCGTGGTGTCTGATACCACGGTCAAAAGGCGTTTTTGCAGTTATCGTGATATTCGGCCAGTAGCCAGTCATCTTACTTTCACATCACCAACATTAACAGAGATTTTGTCAAATTGGTGGGAAAGAAGTTTGGCACTCAGTGATGTGACTGGATATCAGTTTTTCCTTTGGGATGACATCGAGAAGCGCAATTTCGGTAATTGTTGTCTTTGCAGAAGAACCGTGGCATCAGATACCAAGGTAACTGCAAAAACGAATAATTACAGATCCAGTTACCGTGGTACCATGGTATCTGCAAAAATGTAAGTATTGACAGGTTAAAGTTTATTTGCTAGAAAATTCTACAGTCGTGGCAAATACGTAAGAAATATGGCAGCAAGGAAGAGGGTAGAATGGGAGGGGTAGGTCTGTTTCCACACATGTATTCATACGTATTACAAGTAGGGCCTTTTAGCTTTTGGGGGTTTGTGGTATTAGCAATTCCCTGGTATCTCGACTAATACAAATCCCTGCAAAGATAGTATTATCAATAGCAAAAACAGGCGTAAACTCTTATTAACGCAATACTTTTCATTTCCAACATGGTCGATTTTTGGGATTGTTATAGCACGATGACTCTCGAAAGCATTGACATGTTTTGTCAAACTTGGTCTAAGAATCCTTTGGGTCAAAGTACAGGTCAAGTTCGTAGGTGGGCCCCATGGCTGTATAGCCTATTTAGGGGTGGGGTTCAAATTAAAGGGGCGAAAAATATATTTTTTTAAAAGCTAATGAAATAGTCGATTAAGGGGTAAGGAGACATGCTGGATCCAAGTATGAAAGTTATTTTGTCGCCGGAGAAGTAGTTCACCCGGAATCCGGCAAAAAAAGAAAATTTGTGAGAAGTAAAAGTTTAATCTGTAACTGATTAGAGGGTCGATTTAGGGTTAAGGAGACACGCTGCATGAAAATTATTTTCTCTCCGGACAAGTAGTTCGCTGGGAATCCGGCCAAAAAGGAAAAATTTTTGAAAAGTAGAAGTTTTATCGGAATTTGATTGGATGTTCGATTTACGGGTGAGAAGACATATTGAATCCGTATTTTAAGCTAGGACTAGATCCCTCTACATTAAAAACTTGGTTCCAGCTCCGATCTAACAGTCTACCGATCCTTAGTAAAAAATAAACTTTTCAGTAGGAGGAAAGCTGGCACGGGAGAGACTTACATTTGCCCTCTTTGGAAGTTGCAGGAGGAGGATTTGCACCACTTCCTCTTAGTGCCAAGAGCTTTCGCATTTGAGAGTAACATTTGTTGGGGGTGGGTTGGTATCGCTTCCCCGTATCCTGAAATCTACAAACCCCAAATGTATCGTAGACGTTTGTAAACATGTGGCTAAAGGATTCAGTCTCAGGAATGAAAGTTTAGCTTAGATTACGTAGAACAGAATTCTAGAGGTGTAATTGTTTATTTGTACAGTGAAAAGTGTATAAAATCTTGTATGGCCTTTTGGCTCAATAAACAAGCGTTATTATGACAATCATTTTCTCACCGGACGTATAGTTCGCTCGCAATTCGGCTGAAACCGGAAAATTTGTTAAAAATAAACATTTTATTTGAACTCCGAAGTTGATTAGAGGTTCGATGTAGGGGTCCGGAGACATGCTGAATTAGTTTTTGAGCTTTAATTTTTGCCAGACAAGTAGTTCATCCGGAAGCCGGCCAAACCGGAAATTTGGCAGAAGCCAAGGAAGGAAGTTTTGATCAATTTCGTCAAAGTAGATATGACGTAGGCTATGTAGCAGTAAACCCTCATGCTGAATCCATATCTGAACTTGGTCTTCTCAGATGATTACCATTGGCTTTAATCTGTTTCTAAATTTTAATAATACAAATATTTAAGGAGTTGGCGAAGACCGCATATCGACAAGACCCAATTGTCTAGATCAAGCAACAACCGCGTACTTTCAGACCGTCTCAAAGTTAGCTGATAATTCTTGTTATGCTATTTCGAAGTCCACTCACGTCTCCCTCGTTCCCCGGTACCGTAAGCTAATATTCCCTTTCACAGTCTAACGTCTTCCTTGAGCCATGCAGCCTCGTCTCTACAGCAGAGCAAAATAACACTAGAGAGTAGCGCCAAGACCTATGCTCTCCATGCTTTGCAAAAGGGCTATACTCGTAGCGCCGCCCACTACGCTTGCGGCATTGAAAGCGAGACAAACTTGCAGGTTTAGAAATTTCTAGTAAAGCGAAATGGGTCTGCACACACCAAGGAAATAATGGAGGCTGTATAATTTTTTGCAATGTTCAGTATAAGGAGTTATCGGAGCCAGCGCTGGTGAACTAATGAGTTTCGGTAGGGATGTTCTCTATAGCTAGTGGTGATACTGGTGATAGTATCGCTGCTATTCGAGTGTGTGTCAATTTTGTAAAGTCTTGGTGCTATTCCTTAGTGTTATTTTGCTCTGCTCTACAGCGGCTATTACAGTTCATAACCACCATGCGGTTTAGTTCCTATTAATGCTGCAGTGATCATCAGCATCATCAGCGTTTCACATGTCAACAGATATGTGTTTAATTATCGTAATTGTCCCGCCCCCAGTACTATCGCTGGGTTATGGATGCTACTAACGAGGCTGAGGGACAAACAGAACAATCTGCTTGGAGCGCTGAACTGGTGTACGGCCAAAATTTTTTGTTTTTAGAAAATTTTGCAAACGGCAGTGGGCGCAGGCAAAATATGGAATTGACAGATATGGAGTTCCTAGCTCTTTTGGATTCGAGTAGAGTATCTCAGTGTGTTATGGCCGATCTTAAGAAACTTTTGATATCACATCAGGTGGTTTTTCCCTACAAAAGTAGCAAAAAAGTGCTACAGTAGAGGTATGCTTCTGTTAACGCTTGTTGACATTGGACTTTGCCATTTTCGTGTACTTGCCGTGTCTTAAGCTAACTACCAGTTAGCCAACGTAGGTAATTAAAGGCATCTGAAAACACCTGAGTAGCGTATTTTGGATATTCATTCTACCATTTAGCCGAAAACTGCACTGTTCACATTAAAGTAACTGTTCACATAAACATAGGCCTACTTCTACTGTACCAAAGAAGATTGAATAGGCTACTACCGAAACAAAAATCATGTTCAAAAAAGTATTAACATGCCTCCATCGGTTGATATCGGAACAAGACCAAAGGTTTCGATGGGATCTCAAAGTTCAAATTTGATCAGACAATTGTCTTGTCTTCGCCAGACTCCTTGAACACTTTTACTATTAAAATATAGAAACAGATTAAGGCCAAATAGCTAATCATACGAGAAAACCAAGTTCAGATATGGATTCAGCATGTTTGTTTACCCCTTAAAGTCATATTTATTTTGACGAAGAAGATCGAAACTTCCTGCCTCACTTCTGCCAATTTCCCGGTTTAGGCGGAATTCCGGAACTACTTGTCCGGCGAAAAAATAAAGCTCAAAAACGAATTCAGCATGTCTCCTTACCCCTACATCCAACCTCTAATCAACTTCAGATTAAACTTTTGCTTTTAACAAATTTTCCGGTTTCAGCCGGATTCCGAGCGATCTATACGTCCGATGAGAAAGTGATTGTCATATGCGAATTCAGCATGTCTACTTACCCGCAAATCGAACATCATATCAAATTTAAATAAAATTTTTACTTTAAACAAATTCTCCGGTTTTGGCCGGATTCCAGCCAAACTAATTGTCCGACGAGAACATAATTTTCATATTCGGACTCAGCACGTTTCTTTGCCCCTAAAACGAACCTCCAATCAACTTCATATTAAACTTTTACTTTTCACGAGTTTTCCTGTTTTCGCCGGATTCCGGGTGAACTGTTTGTCTGGCGAGAAAATAAATTTCATATTCGGATTTAGCATGTCTCCTTACCTCTAATTCGACTATTTTATTAACTTTAAACAAATATTTTTGTTCCCCTTAATTTCAAATCCCTCCCCACCCCTCAATATAGAGCTACAAAGCCCATCTTCGAAATTGACCTGCACTTCGACCTAAAGAGTCCTCATCCCAAGTTTGATCAAAATATCTCGACCCCTTCGAGAGTTATCGTGCTAACAGACGGACAACTTTTGCAATGTCGTAGGTATCCCTCAACTTACGTTTTGGGATCCCAAAAAGAAGCTCGACGGCCATTTAAAAATATCTTTGGAAGTTTGGTGACTTGTTCTGCATTTTTGATGCGAAAATCACCAAAACTGATGAATTTGGCGGCACAACAAAAATGACCAAATTCAGTGATTTATCACCAATCGCGGCAACTGTGACTAGCCAGCATACAGAATGGGGGGAGGTTTAAGTACTGGTAGGTGGTTGGGACATATTCGTGAACAGACTATGGTTCTTTTAGGTCAATCCGATGCCCTTCCTGCAAGAAATTCAGGTGGACGGATGCTCAGAGCTGGATAGTTATATATTTTTCCATTTGTTGGATGCCGAAAACCTTCTGTCAACGATACGCGTTTGGAGCTGTGCCAAGGTAAGGCCGCACTCTTGAGCTAACAATGGCGGGAGTACAAAATGTCTGGTGATTGAGCTCTTACAACTGGAAACAGTTGTTTACGATTGTAAACAGTCGTTTCCAGTCGTAAAACTACAACTGGAAACAATCGGTTTCAATGGTAAAAATACAATCGCAAACGATTGTAAACAACTGTTTCCAATCGTAAATAACTGTTTCCAATCTTAAAAACCAATTGTTTACGATCGTTTCCAATTGTTCACGGTTGGAAAAATGTGCCATAATACAATGACTTGAATTATTTCCATACGAGAGGTCAACCTTCAGGCGGTAGTGTTGCGGAAAACAAAAACTCCCCCCCCCCCAGCGAAATCCCCCTCACACAGTGTTAATAAAATATAACAGATTTTCATGAAAAGTATATATAGATAAGTGCGGCCAGCGAGCCGTCGTCGCGCATTTACAGTTCTTACCGAGTTCCTAGGGAAAATCCTTAAGTGCTTGCAGTCAAAAACTGCAGTATTTAATAAAGTTTTATAATTTCCTATATGATAACATTTAAAGGGGTCATAAAAGATATATTTTGAGTCTGACATGCGAATTAGGGATGGACCAGCACTGAGCCACGCCCAAGTTTACCGACATATGTAGAGATGCAAAAGAGCCTTTACTGCGGTCGGTCAGGGGACGTGCCAGGTCACTTTGGCGATTTGAACATTATCATTTTCAAGAGCTACACATGGGTACTCGGGAGAGCAGTGGCGAGTAAAGATTTGTGTGCCTACCATTTCAACCAGCTCTAATCCCTTAAACATTTCGCATCCACACTACATCAAAATCTAACTATAATATTTCTGTAGCTATCACAATGGCACCGCAGTAATTAACACAGAATGCAGAAAGGGAGATGACAATTTCAAATTTTTTCAGATCAGCGAAGAAGACAGCCGACGGCTCCGGGAGAAAATTCGGAACGAAAACCTCGCCGTCCACCTTGAATGGTATCCTTGCCGAAACAACGATAGCTAATTTGCTTCCTCTCAAAGATTAGCCTGTGCTACGCAGCTAAGCAATAGTTTTAGCGTGGCAGGCTTCTTGTGACTCGTTAAATCCACAGCATAACATTTCTTCCACAGCAACGCTGTACGCTGAGAACTACAAGCTTCTCAGTACTCAAAACTACAAGCTGCTGCTTTTCTAAGCAGACAAAATTGACAGGACGCTGTAGATGTCTCTAGTCGTCTGTTCAAAATCACCCTAGATACGAAGCGCCTGAGCGGCAAAAGATACTTTGATCTCAGATTATGCAGGATGGGAAATGTGGTCCACCAGTCTCTTTCGCGGAACCAGTCTCACTGTTTTGAAGCACCAGTACATCAAGATGGCGCCGGGAACCAGCATTCTCGGAAACGAGACAACAGTCTTAAATCGAGACCAACAGTCTCATCTAATTTCCATTTTTTTGAGGATAAACAAGTGTTTTCTTTATTTGTCTCAGCTTGGGCTTTCCATTCATGTATTTGTCTCTGATACTGGCTTGGCAATTCTCAGCCATTGTGTCTTTGAAAAAGCAAACACATTTATTTTCATGTTTTCCGTGTTGTTTAATAGAATTCTGCTACTCTGCCAACTACTACAGGTAAAGTGAAGCCTGGCTTTCAAAAAATATATGATTTACTGTTACTGGATTACCCAGTGTCACATTGGGTTGCTCTTAAAAAATTGTTCTGGTAAACAAATGTAATTTCTGGTTTGTCTCTGCGATTTCTTGGAATCGCAGCTTGACACTGTTGAATGTTTTGTTGTCTCACTGTTCAGTTGGGGTTACTCGGAAAAAACTGTTTTGGTAAACAAATGTAATTTCTGGTTTGTATTTCTTGGAATCGCGATGACACTGATGAATGTTTTGTTGTCTCACTGTTCAGTTCACCTGACTGCATGGTCCAGTACTAGTCCGTTCCATGCTTTTTCCATGCTTTACTGTTGTGGGTCTACAAAACTACAGTAAGCGGTCAAGTATCGCTCAGTGGAACCTACTATCGCTCACCAGAGCTGCGTTCGATTCGCATTTCCAGTTAACTTAAATCCTCATTTTGTCGTTTTATTTGCTATTCTCAGTTGACCGATAGCGTTCCATATATCCAGTCGACTGAGATTGTCGACTAAAAGTTGACTTTTAACGACCGAGAACAAATGGTCATTCATTTCATGGTTAACCGATTAACCTACAGTAAGCCGTCAAGTATCGCTCGGTTTATCGGTTAACCTACAGTAAGTGGTCAAGTATCGCTCAATGGAAACTATTACCGCTCCCCAGAGCTACGTTCGTTTTGCACTTCCAGTTAACTTAAATCGTCATTGTGCAGTTTAATTTGCTGTTCTCGGTTGACTGATAGCGTTCTATATCCAGTCGACTGAGATTGTCAACTAAAAGTTGACTTTTGACGATCGAGAAGAAATGGTCATTGTTCCATGGTTAATCGGTTAACCTAGAGTAAGCGGTCAAGTATCGCTCAATGGAACATATTATCGCTCACCAGAGTTGCGTTCGATTCGCATTTCCAGTTAACTTAAATCATCATTTTGCCGTTTAATTTGGTATTCTCAGTTGACTGAGAGCGTTCTATATCCAGTCGACTGAGATTGTCAACCAAAAGTTGACTTTTGACGACCGAGAACATCATCTTAAATCTACCACAACTGGTTGTAAAGTTAGAAAAATTTCAAGAAATCGCAGAGACAAACCAGAAATTACATTTGTTTACCAAAACAATTTTTCAGAGCAACCTAATATGACACTGGGTAATCCAGTAACACTGAATCATATACTGTTCGAAAGCCCAGGCTTCACTTTGCCTGTAGTAGCTGGCAGAGTAGCAGAATTCTATTAAACAACACAGGATAATATGTATGAATTTGTTTGCTTTTCCAGAGTCAGAGTAGCTGAGAAGTGCCAAACCAATAGCATGAGATAAATACATGTATGGAAAGCCCAAGCTTCACTCTTCCTGTCATGCTGTCTCAGACGTGTAATTCAAGGGACTAACAGAGAAAAACAAAGAAAACCACTTTTTTACCCTAAAAAATTGGAGATTAGATGAGACAGTTGGTCTCGTTTCCGAGACTGCTGGTTCCCGGCGCCATTTTTATGAGACTGGTGGTTCGAAACAGTGAGACTGGTGTGTTCGATTTTCAAAACGGCCGTGAGACTGGTGGACCACATTCCCCACCCTGTTATGGAAACAATTTACAGTAAGCGAAGCGCATCGCACAAAACACTAGAACCGGATTCCGGAAATCGCTTTCCATTTTGTAAGTATCAGCCGCGAAACCCTGAAGTTAAGGTTCTAGTAATCAAGACAGAAGAAGAACTGATATAATTGAGGAATTAAAAACGAATTCAACGACTCTTTAAATCATGGACGGGTGGGCTGGTCACAGGTTTTCCGCTGAAAATATCATGGATACAAAATTTTTTCAAATCGTGGTAATAAACTCAAAAAATAATTTCAATATGTCTTGATGTTAAAGTACTTTCTTCATGTCAGGATCCTGAGGATTATTCTGTTGTAACTTGCTGGCTCTTTTTTTTAAATCCATCGTGTTTTTTTTGTTTTTTTCATCTTGCCACAACTTAAAATTTCCCTTGGAGCCCCCTGAAAACATCTTCCAGGGAAGTTGATTTCCATTGCGGGAAATCGCTGCAGAAAGTTGGACAAGTTTTCCTACACTGTAAAAAGTCTCTCTTACATCGGACTTTAGTAATTGTGCATCATCGAATTCGAGCTTTGACTCCGAGCCCGGAGAATTAAATCCTAGTTCGGAGAGTTAAAATCCGATAGAGAGTGAAACGCTAGAATGCAAAATACTACAGATTATCTGAAGGGGAGATTTTTTTTTAGTGTAGCAGAGCAAGACCGAAGTAGAACGATTTCGGCTTTGCTAAAATAATTTTTGTACGACCCGTTAGAATAAGGCATAGACGGAGTAAAAGAAAAAGAAAGAAAAGCGCAAGCAAACACAAACAGAAGGAGCGAGAGGGAACCAACAAGCAAAGAGACTACGACGGCGTTAGCCTACCTATTTATCTACAAAACTAACCTACTGTAAAAGAACGCTCTTCCATCAATATTATTATTCAAACCCTGTATAAGCTGTCCACTTACTGTAAGCCGTTCAGTGATGTTAGCCGTGTTCCAACCTACTTACCGCTGTAACTACGGTTAACATCACGGCTTCTGGCTTCAAGGCTGAGACGCATTTTTGTACTTTCTGCGCTAATCGCGCCACAGAGGTCATAGTTACCACGCTTACTACGCTCCCGAGCCTGGTAACCAGACAATTACTATTAGTTACTATTCCGGGAAGATTGAAGCGGTCAGCGTAGTAACTTTTCACGAGACTGGAAAGAAAACGGTAAATACTAGTTACTATTTTAAGGAGGGTCGAACGCGCTCATCGTCAGCTGCTGCTATCTTCACTATTTCGCAAGAATCCAGTTCGCACACTTACGACGGGGCATAAAATCGTCAATGGCAATGACGTACTTGTTGTATGTTGCTATCAGTACAACAAGAGAGCCGTTTTTATCGCAACGTCTTACGCTACGCCACTTCCATGTGCGAATATTAGCCCGCGCCTTCACCTGTCAACCGGAAGACTGCTGCATATGCATCAAGTGAAGACCCAAATATTAGTTGCGTTTTTGGTCGAAGTTTTGTTGGCCGTTATCTTGACCAGTTGCTCTATTTCCATTTTCAAACGCTGTCGAAGTTCACCGTTTGCTCACTAGTCCGATTGCCATGTCACCCATCCTACGGGCAAAGTTCGAACTAGCTTAGCAAGTTGGACGTTCAAAGTTTGATGGAAAAGAAGAAACACGAAAAGTAATGGCGGGTAATAAAGGTGCAGTTTTGGAATGTATCCATCAGACGAAAAAGACTAGTGCTCGAAAACAAGATTAGACTAGTACCAAAATTCGAAAAATGAAAAAAAAAAGAGTTAGACGCTCATATGGCACTTGCAAGGCTGGGTCAGAGGACGAAATTAGGAATTCGTCAATTCGTGGGTTTGTTCTGATTATTTGTAAGTAAAACCCTTGAGATAAGAATGTCCTTGGAAGTCATGAGAATGTATCGTTCGTAAAAACTATTTTATTTTTGTATTTGGCTGTGATGATGCGCACTATATGGGCAATAGAGATTCATCTGTAATGAACACTATTGAGGCACAAATGATGATAAGCTCATCGAGAGCATGAACATGTATATTTTGCTTATTATATTTTGCAAATTGTTGTCTGTACTTTAAGGAATTCACTTGCAAGCAAAACCCTTAAGGCAAAAATGACCAGGGGCTCGTGGGGATGATGAAAATGTATATTTTGCTTAAAAGTAGTTTTTGCACTTTGCAATTGGGATTAGTTCTTTAAGGGATGGCGGATCTGAGAAGTGACAATTTCTAAGCCAATTTTTTCAAGTCTCTAATGTCCAAACCTGGTTTTCGCCGGGTTTTTTTTGGTCGGGGGGGGGGGGGGGGAGGGGTAGTCGGAACCCTCTGTAACTGATGTATCTAGGGCTTGTGCATGTTCTTCCAACCAAGTTTCATCCCGATTGCTACGCTCTAATCCTGTCCCACAAGATTTCCGGTTCTCCCCTCGACCCCCCCCCCCCAACATTCATGGGATCAGGTCCGGACTTTAAAAGGACATTCTGGGACACAAAATCTGTCTAAATATCGAGTTTCATTAAGATCCGATAACCCGTTCAAAAGTTATACATACCTCAAGATTCCGGATTCCACCTCCCTCCACGATGGTCGGGTCGGAGAACTAACTATTTCTAAGCCAATCATGTCAAGTCTCTAATGTTCAAGCCAAGTTTCATTGTCCTAGCACATCTGGAAGTACCTTAACTGGGGATCACCGGAATTACGTACTCCCCCCACAGTGCCCAAATCCGATCCGGTTCCTATCGCAGATGTATCTAGTTCTTCTGCTTGTTCTTCCACCAAGTTTCATCCCAATCGCTCCACTCTAAGCGTGTCACAAGATTTCCGGTTCCCCCCTACATTCACTGGATCCGGTCCAGACTTAAAATGGGACATCCGAGACACGAGATCTTTCCAAGTATCAAGTTTCGTTACGATTCGATCACCCGTTCCAAAGTTACACATTCCTCAAGATTCAGGATTCCCCTCCCCTCCACTCCCCCCACGGTGGTTGGATCGGGGAAGTGACTATTTCAAAGTTAGTTACACCGGTCCCCGACATGCCTGCCAAGTTTCATCGTCCTAGTCCTTCTGGAAGTACCCTAACTCGAGAACAGTGGCCTGACAGACCGACTGAAAAGTGATCGGTATATGGCACTTGAGCGAACCTTCAAGTGCCACAAAAAGCGAAAAAAGATATCGTTTTGCTAGAAATTACCGTTGACCAACTATGGCAATCGCCGACCAAAAACGGAATCAAGAAGAGACTTTCGAATTTGAAGGTAACCTCAAACTTCGATCAGAAACGCAGCTATTGAAATTTTGGCAATTCTTCAGTAAATATTCGTGGGTTCAGTAGATTCGTAACCCATCTGAAATGTCGCGGACTTGCGTAGTGAAACCGTGCCTTTCCGTCTTCCGTTTGCGCGAGGGATGTGATGATTGTATTGTTTGAAAATTAAGGTGGTGAGAAAAATATATGCTGTGGTGTGTTTTATCCATGTTTAGAGGCATAGCTTTAGTTATGTTTCCAACAACTCTTGGTATAGCGTATTCATAACCGCGATCGCCTTTCTTACTAAACGTGGTATATTTTTGTTAACCATATTCGATAATGTACCTGTTGCAAGATTTTTGTTTATAGGAAATCGCCCTTTTCAGTGTCACGAGCATCGTCAAAATGACGTTACGTTCCCTTCAAACTGAAAAACGCCCCTACGTACTCCCTTCATACTCTTGATGACTAACTCTCGTTGCCGATGCAAAATCGCGGGGTAGGGAGAGCTGGGTAGTATGACAGATTTTTTTTTTTTTTTTTATTCCCTCAAATTTGTATGAATGTTGCCAAATTTTTGCAGCAGCCAGCAGGTTCTGGGTTCCCTATAGAATCCTTGGGAATTTTTCATATTTTTCTCTCTCACAGTTTTTTAGTTGTAGGCATAATTTTGGACATGGTCTCTGTGCCATACTACCCGCCGGTGGAGGGTAGTATGACACACCCTTTCAGTATGACAAACCTTTAATTTTTGAATTTTCTTATTATATTTCACTTATAAACTTTCATTAAAAACAAAACAAAAAAACTTGGAACCATGAGAAATAGTTCCTCATGGTTCCAAGTCGATTTCCCCTCCCTCCACCCCCCCACGGGTGACTGAACCCGAAAAACTAAGGTTTCGTACAATTTTATTGCATATTAGGAGTCTCAACACTTATTATTACTGAAGAAATAACATAACCATCCAGAGACAATAGAACTCCTACATGTCAAAACGTCAGTCGGGTACTACCGGTACTATCTGCATTTCCTCCTAAACTGTGTGAATATCCAGTAGTTCCTCAACTGCTTCTGATGTTCGCCTGCTGATCGGACAAAAAAGTACAAAAAACACATAGATCAGAGGGAAAAGCCTATACAAACAATTATTTTTGTATGTTTCGGGGGGGGGGGGGGCAACCCCCTACCCCTCCCCCCTGGATACGGCCTTGCCTAAGTCCCTGTGAGAAATGGTTATCCTATATTTTAGCACCTTATCCACATGTAAGTTCATATTGAGACAGAAAACTTACTTTGAGGGTAAAAAAATATGTTTTTTTAGCAACAAGTTCTGAGTGAGTAATTATTTTTTTTCTGAAAACTCGTTTTCTCCTTTGTATAGTAGACGTCTCTTACCTGCTGCGAGCACAGATGAATAAAACCAATAGAACAATAGTTCCGAGAGAGTGTCATACTACCCGCCGTGTCTCACTACCCGACTCTCCCCTACCTAGCGGAAGAGCCAGTATCACTTCGGGTATCACAGCTGCTCCCGAAGATCGCCGTGATTGTATGACACAGGATTTGAGTTGTCGAGTTTGAGTCGCTAGTGAGACGTTTTCTCGTTCTTCCTGAGGATTAGTGGCGTGTTTAGGACTTAGTCATATAGAGAGATTGCACCCTACCCGATGAAAACGGATATCGCTACGCTACACCATCATCACGGGAAAGTAAAAAAAAATTAACATTGGGAGGTATAGGACTTTCAACTTTGAAATTAAATTACCGGCGTTTGATCATCATTCTGAGCCAGGGATTATATTATATGATATTAATTCTATTTTTATAAAAGAGTTTCCAAGGAAGTAAGACTTTCAAGGCTTCAAAGTTTGAACACGAAAAAGGAGCCTCGCTATTGGTCGGCGATGGACGCGGATTTGAGAAAATGTGACATAATTGGCCAATAGGACGAGACTCCGTCTTTGCTTAAAAACTTTGACGCCTTCAAACTCTGATCAGAAAGAACACTCGTTTACAAAAGTTATATTATTCCAACAAGAAGGAGCCAGATTAAGGATCCTGCAATTTGCTGGCTCAAAGTGGCCATCAAAGGCCGGTAATTTAGTCTCGGAAGTCGAAAATCCTATACTATACATTTTTTCGTTACGATCCCGTCCGTTTTCGTTGGTATGGTGCAATCTCTCTATAGAATATAGCGATACCCTAGAGCCACCTAGAGGCCATCGGACGATATTAACAGCCGAAGTTGTCCCGCGTCCGTTTTTTTTTGCTGATATTTGTTCAACTACAGAAACGTTACGTAATGTAACATTAGGAGAAATTAAATTTGAAATGAATTTGCCACTTTATCAACGTTCTGCTGTATTGATAAAAGCGATGAAAAACTAAAACAAATCCACAATTTCACGCTAAAGCCAGGTCTGAATGGGTCCAATGAAGGTGTGAAAAAGTCTTGATAATAAGACAATTGGGACTTTCAGAAACTAGTTCACTCTGAGCGCTCGACTGGAATAAGCCGAATTTGTCACGATCGAACGTGCTGCGGTATGCGACCTCGCAGCAGTTAACGTCTAGTCCAAACTAACCGACTTTGTTATACTCACGAACACAAACAATGCCAAATGTGCTGGTGGGATCCGAAAGGAAATCCTATCCGACCCCAAATACCGCGTACACATGTTAATGATACCTAAATCAAACGCTTAATGAGGTTGATCTACTGCCGGTCTACCTTACTCTGACCTTACTACTACACTGTACAGTTTGTCCACATAAAGATTAAAGTTAAATGCAGTATTTGCTACTCAGATTATTCTTATCTTGACGCAGATAAGATTAATACCAAGTAGAGATAAGATGAATCCGAGTAGCAAATACTGCAGTTAACTTCAATCTCTATACGGAGAAACGTTTTACAGTGTAGTACCAGTCGACCTTTCGGCCAATGCTAGTCGAAAACCCTTACAATGTTCTGGTTTACCATGTTGCTTATCTCTTTATACATCACCTGATCAGTTTTATCATTATTCTCTGATTCTGATCTCTTCAAAATGTCACATTTACATCAGAGGTCGAATTATATCATTTACCCGGTACAGCAGTCAGACGGATCAGTCTTATACACGTGAAGAACTGAGCCTCGTTTTTGTTGCAATAGCGCTGCCGCATCGCTGCTGCATCGCTGCTGCAGCACTTCTTTGCTTTTGCACAATATGCGTTTTTGGGTTCACTTTCTTCTTGGTTGAAGCGGCAGCGCTGCAGCATCTTGCAGGTAAGCATGGACTTGGTCGGTGAGCAAGTCTGTGATTCTTGAGAAGCGCTGCCGTCTTCCTCCGAAGCACTGCAGTGCAAAAACGGATGTAGAAAGAATCGGCCGAGAAGCGGACCTGCAGCATGCAACACAAACGAGGCTCTGGAAAACTAACGAATTCTTTTTTCCTCGGAATCCGGCCGAACTATCGATTTGGCCGGAAAACGAACCTTTCCTTGTCTTCTTACATGTTGTTGAAACTCCGACCATCCGATAACACTAACATTCATGATGACACTAGACCTATGCAATTTCGGATCAGCGCCAGACTTCGTTCGTAGGAACGGCCATGCAAGAAATCAAAGCAGATTCAACATGTCAGCTTCTTATCCCACTATCGACAGTCTTAACGACTCGAAGAAACTATAAGCTCTACCGAATTCCGCATTTTTCTTGATTTCGGCCGAATAGCGGTCCAGCAGAAAAATAGGAATGAAGACACATATCCCCTCAGACTATGCGGTGGTGTCGACCGACTCCGACCGAACAATCGAATTTGAATACTTGTTGGTATTGCGGTCTAGTTGTGCCCAGCCCCACCCAGCCAAACTCGGGTGAGCGCCAATCGGACCCAGATTCACAATTTTAACAAACTCGGACCGAACAATCGAATTTGAATACTTGTTGGTATTGCGGTCTAGTTGTGCCCAACCCCACCCAGCCAAACTCGGGTGAGCGCCAATCGGACCCAGATTCACAATTTTAACAAACTCAATTTTGGCCCGAATCCCGTCGAACCGGAATTGTTTGTCTAACCTGGCCACACTGCGAACGAGATGCACATATTCTTACTCCATTACCGAAAACAAATTTTTTTAGACTCCCAGCTTTTGCCGGATTTCGATCGAACCACTGGGCAGGTATGCCCTTTACATTTCTCCTTATACCTAGTCGCCTTGTAAGCGACTTCGTTTTCACGCCACGGAAAGGGAATGTCACCCCAGCCTTTTTACTCGATGCAAGTTTCCGGTTCGGAGGCAATTCCTTTTTTTTCAGATCTCTTTCCCACAGTTTGCAGAAAAGTCGTGTCTTCCGGAACGCTAGAAGTTGACAAAAGAACTGCGTTCATTTCCGCTATATTTAGAATTTTAAAGAAAGCCTTTGGATTGTTCTCCTTCCTCTTTTCTTTTTCCCTAGTCGCGCAGTTCAGACTCTTTAATAGTAAAACACATGGTTATATTGCGTCATAAAAAGGCTTTCCCCTTCATTCCATTTGAACTCTTTAATGATAGTAAAAATATAACAAGACCAAAGCTTTCGATGGGATCGCAAAGGAAAATATTTGCTAAACTTCCTGAAGACAATCGGGCCTTGTAGATTTCCGGTCATTGCCAGATCCCATAATACACGTAGTATCACCATGATAGACCCCTTAACCAGACAAACAAGGGTAATCCATGCGCGGTTCTTTTAATTCCACTTTCGATCTTCATGTCACACCCGCAGTAGGTCATTATAGCCAAATCCCGAAAAGGTACAAATAATGTAAGTGTTGGCCAAGTGCCTGTTCCGCTGACAACAATAAGAACATATATGGATTCAGCATACATTCTATCCTTTTGAGATCCGATCAATCTCGGAGCTTTACTACTTATACGCGGACCCTCGCAACAAGTTTAAACAAAATATCTCAACAGCCGGACGGACAAACACACTTAACGGAGTCTGAGGTATCCGTCACTAACGTTTGAGGCTCCCAGAAGCATCCGACCTGTGGAAGTTGGGCTTAGGGCAGTACGCTTACAATTTACGGGTTGAATCAATTACGAAGGGTTTGTGATGAGTATGCTGTTGAATTTGATGTTCTGTACAACACTAGCAAGAGCCTCGTGGTTTTTACCAAAGACGGCTGTATTGTCAGGCCGGGAAATTACATTCGTTTCGAAATTCCGGTACCTCGGCTTTCTGATAACGGATGACCTGACTGACAATGCCCAGGCGAAAGCCTCGCTATCTGGTCTTATGAAAAGAGCCAACTTCCTTATATGGAAATTTGGTGATTGCTCTGAAAAGGTGAAGCTTCACCTGTTTAGATCGTATTGCTACCAACTGTTTGGCCTTGGTCTGACGACGATTCTGAAAGGTAGGACGCTAACCCCACCGACAGTGGGGTATAATCGAGCAGCACGTAGGTTTTTTCATCTGCTGACTATATGTAGTGTGTCTGCTGAACTAGTGGGACGGCGCTGCTGTACTCTCCGGGAAATAATGCAGAAGGCTCGGTCGAGCTTCTTCCTGCGCATCCAGAAATCAGAGAATAGCCTTGTTAGATTGGCAGCTGATCCATTGTTCACGTCACTACCAGTAGTTGCTAGTCTTATGGATTAGTTTAGCATTAGGGTCGTTTGTGTGATGTTTTGTTTGTTTCGAGTAGAATGTGGTTTCTTTTTTTTTGTTTATGGCGTAAGCTGAAATAAAATTGATTGATTGATTGACTAGAGGCAGTATTCTAAGTAAGTAAGTAAGTTTTTAGATAAAACTTGTTAGCGAGCTAATTTGATTGTCTTTACAAAATATCATTCTAACAGAAAGGGCGATATGGTGGTCTTATAGGTCTATAGAAAGCTTAATTATTCGCTCCGACCAGCCAGGATGTTATTCTAACAGAAAGGGCGATATGGTGGTCTTATATGTCTATAGAAAGCTTAATTTTTCGCTCCGACCAGCCAGGATGTTCCGCCAAAAACCAATAAAGGCTATTATTCCGCCAAAATGACGAAACATGAAGGAATAAATATAAAGAGTACTAGCTAACAATTCGCCTATTAGCGGAGGGGGGTTGGAGAAATACCGCACGAACAAATGACATCTTGGCCAAGTAGGCAACCATATTCTGGATGACATCAAGTAATTTCCAAAAATTTATTCCGGTATAAAATAACAAACATGCTTCATTTAAAACGACACTATCTCCCGTCGAAACATCAGAAGTCGGAAAATTTCCTAAAAAATTACTAAAATTTTTAAGACGTAAAAATCTAAGGCCTATCGAACTCAAACTCTGCAACTTCTAACCCGAAAATACTTATTCCTAACACCAACAAATACGGCAACGAGACTTAGTCTTAACCGTACGTGCCCCCTTATTCTACATTACCTATATCAACTGTTGCCAACTGCATGACCAGATGGCATTGTAATCTTCCCAGTTTAAAGGCACGACGCTTTTTAGCTGGACAGGCGAGTTAGACCAATTTGTCACTGAAAGATTTATCGTGTCAATAACTATTTTTTCAGAGACAAGTCTAGGACTTCAATGTTTATAAGATTTAGATGGAAACTCCGATAAAGTCAACGCTGACACAATCCTCAACTTCCAACAAAAATCGTCTGAATGAATGAACGATTTATGACGAACTGCCTAAAGGCATACGTGCAGTAGAAAAGGAATATCCATCTGCGCGGATATGTCTTCAAGCTGATGTGGCGCTTCTCATAAGACATTGGCAGAAGGTCATTCCAAAACAGAGTGATGGGCTGTCGGGACGCCCTTCCATCCGAATTAGTGCTGAACAATGTTTTAGGAATTCATTGGACAATCAGTAGGCTATACCGAAGAAACGAATGATTTAGACAATTTTTTTGTAACGACCTATTTGAGCACTGTATTATCAGATTATTATTAAGACTTCACACTCAAAGGAGGTAAGCTGTCTACGTGAAATCTAGTCTGGATCATCAGCCGTTCAATACAAGTTTTAGGATTTCCTGAAACTCTCTGGAAACGACTTGGATTTAAAAATGCGAAAATGCAGATCCGAAGGGCCTGCAATGAAACCGCCATATGAGGGGACAACTACAGGGGATTTCGCCTGCACCAGCGAGCCAGTGGACCTTAACAAGAAGCAGCTGAACGGAACTAAAGGAGGTAAGTCAAAATGCAGACAAAAATAGGCCTGAGTTCCATCTCAAAACCCAGCAAACCCAAAGAGAGACTATCCCCTATCCGACGAAAACAGATGAGTCGACAAGGCAGTATCGACCAACTAGAAAGTCAGACTTTGACTAGAATGTGAAAAGACGGACGAACAGAGCGCGATACTTATTTTGTGGTAAAAGTTTGATACCTTCAGGATCTCATTTCTTGATTACAGCTCCAATCCAGCGACGGAAACAAAAAGGGACGGAAAAAAGTCTTCAATAACTTAAAGGACCCCTCTTGCTTATTCTGTCTTTTATAATATATTTAGCTCCCATATGGAATTATAAGCTTTTAAAATCCCCACCTTTCTCCATTGTTTCGTTTCGTAACTACGAATTTTTAGCGCTTTTCGGCCTTTCCGAGTTTTCCCGTCACCCAACGAAAAGTTTGCCGTAATCTTCAATGTACGCTGACAACTCTTTCACATATTATAAGGATTGATACTCTCCTGTTTATTACTTCTTTTATTTGCTTAGTTTTCCCACTTCGTAACAAAAGCACGATTGTTTTCAAATGTTTTGCGCCCAGCCGCCGCGTCGGAGTGCAGGAAGGCTGGATATACTCGACAGGCGCTAACAAGAGAATCGCTAGTTTTAGGTGGGAAGGAATGGTATTTCCGAAAGATTTTTTTTCTGATTCATTTCATAGGGAAAAGATCATTTGTAGTAAGAGTTGTGCTTTAAAGATTCACAATAGTTTCGAAAAGTGAGTCATTCAAGTCGATACTCATTTACCTTACAATGGTAAATTATTTGGTTCTCTTTTGTTTTTTTAAATAGTGCAGACATAGCCTATTCTTTTAAGACGACTGCTGAAATCTCTCTATTAACAATAAAGCTGCTGAGGTTCTTAGTATCAGCCAAAATACAAATATATTTATCAATTATATTTGCAATTATTAACTATATGCGGTCCTGTTCATCCGAATCGCTCAGTTTCAATTATTCAGACCATCAAACAGTACATACATATATGAACAGAGATTGATATGACGACATCAGTCATAAAATAATTAATAATTAAACAGACAAAAGAAACTGACTAGGAAACTTGCCATAGTCTTCCGAAGCTTTGTTGTAATCAATTTGCCACATACTTATATTTTATTATGGACATCCTTGTCTTTTCTTCTCTTTTTTCTCTTTTTTTCAGGCCCAGTTAGTAACTATGTCTAAATTTTGTGTGTTTATAGTGTTATTTATCTTGTGTTATTTCGCGTTATTGCCTTTACTCCGCTACCACATTCTGTATTTGGCGGGTTATAAATAAAATATATATTTGTGTATTCCATTCAATACAGCGTTTCGTCATATGGATGGGTAATACATCACCGTCATTACCTTCAACCCCTAAATATCCAGCCATAACCGTAGTTGAAACATATGGGGGGGGGGGGGGCGCCCCCACCCAATGTTTTCGGGCAGTCGGCGAAAGAACTGAGACAGTAAAATTGTGCCGCGACTTTTCCTGCAGCGCCAAAATTTTTCTGTTCGGTCAAATAAAGAACATGAAAATACTGACATTCCACTGAAATATCGATCGGTATAAGTGCAGCTGTGTTACCGACAAGAAACAAAAGACTATTTCATGAATCTGAATTTGTTAGAAAAAATTGATGCTAAAACTGACCAGCCACAGCCGGTATAAGTACCTTGCCCCCCCCCCCAAACTTTCTCGCTAGCAACGCCTCTGGCCATAGCCCCGCTGCTAGGGTTCTAATATAAAGATCGTGGCAATAACTCGAATAAAAAACCTTCTGTAATAAACACACCCAAATCCAATATCCTCTGGAGAGCCTGGCTTGCAAGGGAAGATAACTCCTAAGGAAAGCGACTTACCGGATTCGGAGTCTTTCCATCGGTTGGCCGACGCAATACTCTTGGTAAATGATCCTGAACAAGAACAGATGAAACAGGATAATTAAGAGGAAGAGGCAGGCCCAAAAGAGAGTGGTCATCCATCCCCACTGGTGTCCGTGCTTGTGCATGGCAATAACGTGCTGCTCGTGGGCAGGAGCTGTGAAAGACAAAGAGTTTAAAGGGCATCTGAATGAAGAGTACCAAGTATCATCCCAATCTGTGAGCGTGTTCCATCCTACTTACCGTAGTTACTACGCATGACGTCACGAATTCTGGCTTTTTGCCTTCAAGGCTGGAACGATTTTTCTATTTTCTAGCGGGATCTCACGCCAGGGGCGAATCCGACCAATCACGTTACAGAGATGCGAGTAACTACGCTTACTACGCTCCCGAGCATGGTAAGCAAATAGTAACTATTAGTTACTATTCCGACAAGGTTGGAACGGTCAGCGTAGTAACTTTTCGTGAGGATGGAACGGAAATAGTAACTAATAGTAACTATTGTTTGAAGGGTGGAACACGCTCTGTATGACGTCCGTTAACATTGCCTCCAGAAAACCCAATCCAAATACGAAATACTGTTTCCAAGCTATGATTTTTGCTCCATTTTGCATGTCCTTATTTCAGTACCGAGCAATTTTAGAAATGAACAAATGTCTCCAATCAACCCTTCTTCTGGAACATTTTTTAACCAGATAAGCCCAAACGTATATCTAGAAGAAATTCCAATACGATCCGGCCAGCGCTGTACACGATTTGAATGAATTGCGCTTTTTGTCTTGGAGTCTGCATGTGCAAACCTCCGGAAACAATCATCCCTATTTTGAAAACGTCACGCTCAGGAGAAGAATGCTCTCCGTGTCCATGTCTGTAAAAGCATTCTCCATGGTGTGTTCAAGTATGGTTTCATTGTTCAGGTGTCCTTTAAGCTTAAAGCATGTTAAAGGTTAACTGAAAAGGCTGAAATGCGAAAATCTAGGCACCCATCATTTATTCACTTAAAGTACAGCTCTTCCAAAAAATAGCGTTTTCACGATGAAATAGTCCGGAAGCAATGTTTTTCAGAAACACTCACTTGCCTCGCCAAATTAGGGATTCAATGATTAGCGCTCGTCGAGTGGCATGTCTTCGCGTAAAAATACTTGGTTCATCTCCCGAAAAATTTAAAACAAAAGCGCGCCGTGGTGAAATGGTGGGAAATCATAGCGAGCCACGGGGCGCATTCGCTGGTTATCGCATCAGAGTCAAAGTTACGGCAAAACAGGAAAATCTCGGCTAGCACTGAAAAGCGAAGAACGTGGTCGGGGGCCGAGACTCGAACCAGCGACACTTCGCTTGGGAGTTCGGCGCACCAACCCATTCGGCCACGGACGCACGCATTCATCTGACGCTTCGCGCGCTTTTCCCTAAGTTTCTCTAGGTACCCATTTGAAGCTGGGTGGACTTTAGGCATGTCTTACGGGGAAACGCCACTAACCCTCGCTCTTAACCAAACGGTCGGCAACACCGAGACTCGAACCAGCGACACTTCGCTTGGGAGTTCGGCGCACCAACCCATTCGGCCACGGACGCACGCATTCTCGGGCGGACAATTCTCGACATCCGACCTTGCTTAAATGAAAGCAAAGTACGATGAGGCGTGATGAATCCAGTTTTAATAAAGAACAAGACCAAAGGTTTCGATGGGATCCCAAAATGTAATATTTATTAGGTTTCTTGATTCAGCCAATCGAATCTAGTAGACTTCCAGGTCCTCCAGACCCTTCTTTTTTACCATTCTGGAGTTTTTGGCTTACGGCCAAACAACTAATCAAATGTGACACCAAGTTCAGATATGGATTCAAAGCCTGTTTACTCTAATATCTCATCTCTAATAGACTTCAGGAAGGTCTTTTTTTTTTTTTTTTTTTTTTTTTTTTTTTTTTTTTTTTTTTTTTTTTACCAACTTCTACCCTAGTATTTTTAGCAGCATTCCCCGCGAACTGCATGCAGGGCAAAAGATCGAGTGACACTGAGAGCCGAACCTTTCAATCCAAATGTCCAGGTTTTTGCCAATTTTACCAGCTTATCCGCCAAGGAAATAAAGTTCAAAATTCACAATGTCTCCTTATCCCGATACTGAATCTCTAATCGACTTCAGAAACAACTTTGAGCATTCAACCAAACTTCCAGTTTTCGCCCAATTCCTGGGGGGTCATTTGTCCGGCAAGAAAAGTAAGTTCAGATATGTATCCAGTGGGCCTCCTTACCCCTTAAACGAAGATCTCACTAGCTTATAAAATATATTTGTTTTTCCCCTTAACGCGAAACCTCTGCCTCTAAATAATAAGGCTAAAGGACCAATCTACGGACTTGGCCTGTACTTTGCCAGTAACCTCATACGAATTTTGACATTTATCAACCCTTTCGACCCCCCGACTATCCATAACCGAAAGAATACGTAGGTTCGGTTTAAACAGTCTTCGATTAAATGCAATAAGCTTTGAATATAACCCTCCTGGGTCCATAGATTAAACAAAGTGACGTCACCCACACGCAGATTTTCGCCTGTGTGAATAAAGGATAGGGTAGGGACTATTTTTTTTTACAATTCTATTAAATTGTTCACCAGACTGTTGTTGGATACACTATGACAATTTTCGACCCAGTAAATTGGGAGTTTGGAGATAACTAAACCGGTCGCATATACTTTTTTTTTTATCATTAGTATGTTCGAAAGTTCCAACAGCTCTCCTCACTCTATCTCGACTATGTCATTTGGTTATGCAATTTTCTGCTCAACTTCGGGACTCCGGGCGAACTTCTTATCTGGACAAAAATTATTTTCATGTTCGGATTCACCATGTCCTCTTACCCAAGAGTCGAACATCTAATCAACTTCAGATTCAAGTTTTACTTTTTACAAATTTTCCGGTTTTTGCGGATTCCGGGAAAACTACTTGTCCGGCGAGAAAATAAATTTCATATTCGGATTCAGCGTGTCTCTCACCCCTAAGTCAACTATCTCATTAGCTTTTAAAAAAATATTTTTTTTTCGCCCCATAATTTGAAACCCATCCCCTCCACTAAGTAGCCCATCTACGAACTCGACTTTCGCCTTGACCAAAAGAATTTTCACACCAAGTTTCATCAAACATCCCATTCTCTTCGAGAGTTATCGCAGCTCACATACGGATTACCTTTACGAAGTCATAGGTATCCTTCCACTCACATTTTGGGATCCGAAAAAGTGGAAAGCAACCAAACCCTAATCCTTTTCCCGACAATTCCAAGCAGAATACAGTTCTATCTCAACCATTTCCCTTGACTTTTCCAGCTGGTTTCCTAGTAAATAAGCAATTCTATCAGAGTCTTTGTCATGAATATTCCTCTTTCCAATTCCACAAAGTAGAGATGTTCACGAATTTCTCCCTTCTTAGAAATGTCATTTAAAAATTGCCTTTCCAGCTCCAATTCCATTGTTTCCAACACATTTGTGTAGAACTCAGACAGACCAATCCTGGAAAGTTCTTCCGCTCGGAATACAAAAGTAAAGGGATTGGCGTTCCAGAGTAGTTTTCTTTCGGTTGCTAAGGCATTGTCACAAGAAGCGACGCTTTCACCCTGCAACTCCCTACCTCACCCCTCACCAGATCGGCAGTAATGGAAAAGGACGGTAAAAGCTATACAAACTGTCCGTGACTTAATATTTTTGTCATGTCTTCTCACAGTATTTCCGACGTTTCTGATAGGAGCCATGACTAAGAAGAGTCCAGACGACAAACAAAAAGAACAGCGCCTATTTAAATGTACGGGAAACCATAAAAAAAAACATGACGAAAACTCACAAAAGAAATAAAGGTGGAAAACTGACTAAGCATTGTTACGGGCCAAAAGATTTTAAAAATTATCTTACCAAAGAGCGAACATTATAACAGATAACAAACCGCTAAAATAGTGTCAAATAGTAAGGAATGACTGACGAGTCGATGCCCCAAAGAATTAAAGGCCCATTCACAACGGGTTTTAGCTAATACTCGGTACCAGCCAGTTCCGGAAATCGCTCTGAGACCAAGAATTAGCTGGGTTTCTGCCGTTCGCAATTGATACCTACTGGTGCCAGTTTCGGATACCAGCTAGTCTCGCCCCCAAGTTGAAATCAGTTCAACTTTTGAGGGTACTAGCCAATCAGATTATTTTGGGGAATATTGAGGAATATTCTGATTGGCTAGTTTCGAACCAAGCCCAATAGATAAAACCACATCCACTCTTGCTGTCTTGAAAATCGAAAGTGTAGGTCATTGATATTCGGTCTGACGTCGTTCAGTATTAGCCAATCGGAAAATTACTGAATATTCCCCTATATAATGTGATTGGCTAGTACCCTGAAAAGTTGAACTGATTTCAACTTGGGTGCGCGACCAGCTGGTACCCGAAACTAGCACCAATATCAATTGCGAACGGCAGAAACCCAGCTAATACTCGGTCTCAGAACTGGCTGATACCGAGTATTAGCTAAAACCCGTTGTGAATGGGTCTTAAGCGGACAGGTTTAGTGAGGACAGCATTTTTCAAAAGCTGGCTGCTATAACAGCCCGACAGGACAGCGGTCTTTTCAATCACTGTATTTGGCTTACTGTAAGAACTATAAACAAAGGCCAAAAATAAATTCACCCTTCCTACTCATCATCAGAACCCCCCCCCCCCCCAACTATTTTCTGACGTCCCTTAATATACTCCCATAAATCGCTCAGCTTTCCTACTTCATCATGGTAAAACAACCGTTACTAATGAACTTTCGCTCTGCTGCTTGGCTGAACTCGACTAGCTTTACCGCTAGATTTCTTCAACGAGTCTTCGGTGGTTGTCACGATTGGAGAACGGGGCACAAGTCGAACCTGTCTTCACGGTAGCTAGGCAAAACAAACAAATCCTCAAATGCGAGGATTCTCTTTAAGCTACTTTCATATTGACGCGTCGTTGCGATGCGTTGGGTGTGCATTTATCTTGAGTTGCTTACAGCTTGCGTAGCGTATCTGTCACACCTGCGCCAGAAGCTTTTGTTAGTCCCCTTTCTTAAAGCACAATGGACACTTCTAATGCTTTACTTTGTATTAAATGCTTCACAAATAAACATTTCCGACTTCCTTTAGAAGTCGCTACGAAAATAGACCGTTTTCTTGTTATCCCTTGTCTTTACCTCTCTGGCATTTCGGCGATCCAAATCTTAGGAGCTGGGATATCGTGGCAGGAAATTCAAAAACTCCAAGCAATACTTGATAGAAAAGGATATATTTGAGATGTCACCAAAGTCAAGACCGCAAATGCAGATTACCTGAATGTTCTAGTGTTTCATCAGAAGTTCCATGGCTTAAAGTGCCTATTAAAAGTTTTTCTTTATGGAACAGTGTTGTGAAGCTTGATTAGCTTGCTTTATATAATGTACCAGAATATGCAATAAGCTTATAAAAAATAACATAGCTATACAAATCATTCAAAAACAAATAACCTATTCAAATCTGAATTATACAAGCTGATTTATGCATAAAATAAAGGTCTACTAAGTATTATAAGAAACATCACTTTTATCTTTGTCCAAGCTAGTAAATTGAGCATGTACTGGCCCGAAAAACTGCGCTTTGAAATATCACAGAGAGGAAACTGTTGAAAAAGCTGCTGATCTAGGGGTTAAGCATTGTTCCTAGGTTGTTACAGAGTGGGATTAGAGTAGTTTGATGTGCCCATTGAACTTTAAGGATGCCCCCTCCGAAACACAAGAGGCCTACCTCTCAAAGATTTATTTTCCTGTCTTTTGAAGCTGGATGCGTATTTGGGTTTTCCTTTCTCGGTTTCTTCTCCTGAATTTCTGTTTCTTTCTTCATTAGTAAGTTTTTCTTCATCATTAGTCAGTTTTTCTTCAAAAGCTTCCATTTTTCACTGAAAAGTCTGATTCGTACGCAAAGCGGCTTTAAGGTTGTATCTAATTTGAACTGCGTTTCGAGCTCACTGCCTCAGTCATACACAAATCGTCATTTTTGAAGTAAAATGCTTTGCCTAGCTGCAAAGCGTCCCCGAAACAGGATCATCTGACTAGACCCTAAAGGCGAATTTTTATTGGACTTTTTCTCTTTGGTCTAGTACATTTCCAGTTTTCACCAGATTCGGTAGGCGTGTTATGTGTCTCTAATCAACCACTTAACCAGATTCATTAGGTAAGTCCTTTCTGTTTTTACTTTCCAGTCTAGGCCAGGCTACGCTCGGAATAATGCTAGTCGAAAAATCGTAGAATATTCTGGTCGTTTATGTTCTTTATTTCTATCTACCAGGGGCGTCGCTAGCCAAAACTCGAGGGGGGGGGGGGGGGGCACCCGTTTCAACTTTCATATGTGATAATAAAACTCGAGATAACTGATAGCGTTGAAGACTGAAGATTATAAGTCTAGTTGTGTCTCCGAGCTCAGAAGCGGTTTGAAGGGCTCGGGCTTGGGAGATTCGTATCTTAAAATATACGACTGACAGATGTCCGGAAGGCCCAAGAGTCATACCAGTTAGAAACAACAGCCAGAAAACACAGCAGTATATCCGCAAACCTGTATAGGAGACAGAACGAAAATGAGCGCCGCAGGCTAAATTTTTTGGAGCAAAACTCTACTACCCCGCAACAAAATCTATATAGTTTTTAATGCGGCCCAAGCCCAAAATTTCAAGCCTAAAATCCGAACGAAATGACGCGACTTTCCAGTAAATAGAGCCTACTATGAAAGGCGCCGCAGGCAAATTCTGTGTAATCCTGTATGATCAGACAGCCCTTTCGGATCCCAAATGAAGGTAAGGGAAACTTAGCAGGATCTGCCCGTCTGTCTTTGTTCATGACGATTCCAGAAACACGATGAAACATGATGTGAGACATTTAGCTGGAAATAGGATAATGTGCTTCAGTTCGAGCTTTTCCAAAAAAGAAGTACTGATCATCCAGACAACAAAAATCGAAATGGAATCGAAAATCGGAGACTTGTTCTGAATTTGGAATTCAAACACAAAATCAAAATGAAACGACGTGTTGCAATAATCAGACCCGTCATTTAATCTTCTCTCATTGCTCACGGAGCCGATTTATTTTTAATGTCGGACTGGAGAAAAATTCTTATCACTAAATGCTTTTCTACTAAAATACAAAGGATCTTTACATGAAACTAACAAATTATTGGAAAGGTACGCCACAAGCGAAATCAGCCTGATTTTTACTTGAATCGAGAGATAGCCTACTAGTAAACAACAGATCGTGGTAAAACTTAGGGTTAAAACTGTGTGCTGCAGGGCGAAATTCAAGATTTGTCTTCTGTCGGTCATGGAAGTTTAGATCTAAATCTATACCACTATATTTACAGCGAGTTTTCCGAACCCCAATTCTTCGCTACAACCGATTTCGACCAAAGCTTTAACCAAATAAACTAAGAATATTCCTTCAGCCCAAGCTGACTGCGAATCATATTTAACATTGCAAAACGGATACGTCAGGTACATGTTATTAGAGCTATATTTCGGCCCTTCTTCGCAAGCCTGAAGAGGACCTTTGCCAAGAAGGACCGAAACATAGCTCTAATAAAATGTAGCTGACGTATCAGTTTTGCAGTGTCAAACTTACCCCTTATGTCGAAGCTACAATCAACTTCAGATTTTTCTGGTTGGGCCAAATTCTGGACAAACGAATATTGTGGCAAGAAAATAAAGTTCAAAACTTAGTCGAGCATGGCTCCTTAACCCTAAACCGAATCTCTAACCAACTTCAGTCACAACTTTTCCGGAGCCAACCATTTTTCCGATGTTCAGGATTCGGCGTGTCTACTTATTCCTAGATACGAACCTCGAAGCATTTTCAGCGAAAACGTTTACTTTTACCAGCTTATCGGCCGTGAGTAGTTTCCAGGCCAACTATTTGTCCGGCGACAAATTTGATTCAGATATGGATTCAGTATGCCTCATTACCCCATAATTTCGCCCCTTCATCTAATATACCCTCCCCACTCCTAAATACATGGCATCCCCACTCCTAAATACATGGCAACGAAACCCATCTACGAGCTTGACCTGTAGCCTACTTCGTCCCTGTGAATACTTTTTGAACAAAACTTCTCAACCCCTTCGACGTGAAAACATACGGACGTCCGGACACACGGACAAACATATAGATTTCCCATCATTTTTGGGATCTCAAAAAGATCCCAAGCATTGATTTGTAGTGTGTCATGAGTTGCGATTTTGCTGATACCATGGTATCTGTTACCACGATAACTGGATCAGCAATTAGTCGCTTTTGCAGTTACCATGGTATCTGATACTATGTTTGCTCTGCAAAAATGACAATTGCCGAAATTGCGCTCTTTGAAGTCATACCAAAAGAAAAACTGATTTCCACTGAATCTGCGGTGACATAACTTCTTTCACACACCAATATGATAAAAAAAAACTGATATCCGCTGAATCTACAGCGACATAACTTGTTTCCCACCAATTTGACAAAAAACAAGACTCTTGTGTTAGTGATGATGAAAGTGAGATGAAACTTTCAAATACCAAGATCAGCTACCACGGGAACTGCAAAACGCTTCTTAACTCTGGTATCAGATATTACGATATCTGATACCATGGTATCTGCAAAAACGCAACTATGATTTACAGGCACATTATTTAGGCAACACACATCCGAAGTTTTGCTCTAAAGATTCACAGGAGAAGATGTTCTCCAGAAAATGCGAATGTTTTAACCTAGGAATATGCCTATATCTCAAAGTAAAGACAAAGTACCTGAGCGTTGGCAGCACAGTGCCTAGCTACAAGGACCCTCCATTAAAATTGTTAAATAGCGGGTTCTGATAAACCAGATTTGGGGCGCACAAAAACTGTTGAGGAAAGACAGCTTGACTCTGGATCAGTATGCAAACTAGATACGTCTGAGAAGGTTAGAAACACAAAATCAGACCAATCCCTCTTGAACGAACCGGATCTCCCACGGTGCCATCTTGCGGATATGGAAGTTCGTAGTCTTTACTTTGCTAGCCCATCCAAACTCTCAGTTTCTGGATTCGCGAGGAACTGGGACCTTTCCGCAATCGCCAAGTGTCATTTCGATATATACATTGATCAGCCAAAAATCTGATGTGTCCGAGTGGAGGGCGCTAAACGGGTATGTCAGCTGAGATTTATTCCAACCAAAGCCTCGTTTTTCCTGCACGCTGCAGGTCTACTTTTCGCCGCTTCCGGGATGATTCTGTCTAAATTCATTTTTGCACTGCAGTGCTTCCGAGGAAGACGCAGCGTTTCTCGAGAATCGCGGACTTGCTTACCGACCAAGTCCGTGCTCCCTGCAAGATGATGCTTCCACCAAGAAGAAATCTTGCAGGCAGGCAATCCAAAACGCATCTTGTGCAAAAGCAAAGAAGTGCTGCAGCAGCGATGCGGCAGCACTATAGGAACAAAAACGAGTGTGGCGGAAAGTGTTCATTTCCGCCACTGCTTGACTTGTTGATTATATAAACCCGTTTGTCTGCGCTCCGTGTGAGACGTGTGTGAAGACGTGAAGAAGTGAAGACGGGAGGTTGCTACTTTTAATTAGGCAGATCCGGTCGAGCTGGCAAGGGGTAAAAATCTACAGATGCTTGATATATAATAGTGCTTGTTTGGTTAAGGAATGAGTGATATCGTCACAACGAGGTTCAAATTTCGTCACTTCTTGGTAAGGGTCTTCGTCAGGCTTTCAGTACAAACATGAGCCTGTGCACGATATATAGATATAATAATCTGTGTAATTGATATCCGGTTCAATCCTGCATTCCCCCTTGTTTTTCGGATTTAATACCCAAACCCACGACTTCGCAAGGTTTGTGAGTCTATCGACTGTTCGTCTGCCTGTCTGTCTGTCAGTTAGCCCGGTAAATCTCGGGGGTAGATTCTTCGGGGATAAAGAAGAGGTCACGTTCGTAAATGGGGCCCGTAGGCTGGTCATTTATACCGAGTATTTCTGGAGAAACAAGACCAAAGGTTTCGATGGGATCCCAACAATTTAATACTTGATCCAGACAGTTAAATATTTTTATTTTTAAAATTTAGAAACAGATCAAGGCTTATAGTGGGGTTGAAACACCTTAGAAACTTAAAAAATAATCGTTTTTTGTACATTTTCAAAAGATGGTACTATAACTGGTAGATCTGAGAAAACCAAGTTGAGATATGGATTCGGCATATGTGTTTACCTTTCTAAGTCATATCTACTTTGACGTAACCGAGCGAAACTTCCTGCTTTACTTCTGTCAATTTTCCCGTTTCGGCGGAATTACGGAAATAATTGTCCGGCAAAAAATAAAGCTCAAAAACCAATTCAGCATACCTCCTTACCCCTATATCCAACATCTAATCAACTTCAGATGAAATTTAGCTTATAACAAATTTTTCGGTTTCAGCCGGATTCCGGGTGAACTACATGTCCGGGTAAAAAAGGATTATCATATATGGATTTAGCGTCTGTTATTACCCCTAAATCGAACGTCTAATCAACTACAAATACAACTTATACTTTTAACAAATTTTCCGGTTCGGGGATTATGGACGAACTATTTTTCCGGCGAGAAAATGGTTTTCATATTCGTGTCCACCATGTCTTCTTACCCCTAAATCGACCATATAACCAGCTTCAAATAAAACTTTTACTTTTAACAAAGTTTCCGGTTTTGGCCGGATTCCGGGCGAGCTATTTGTCCGGCGAGACAATGGTTTACATATTTGTGTTCAGCATGTCTTCTTACTCCTTAATCGACTATCCCATTAGCTGTTTGAAATATTTTGTTTGCCCCTTAATCTGAACCCCCTCCCCCACCCCTAAATGTAGGGCTACATAGCCCACCTCCGAACTCGACCTTTCCCTTGACTCAAAGAATCTTCACACCAAGTTTCATCAAAATATCTCATTGCCTTCGAGAGTTATCCTGCTCACAGACAGACAGACAGGTGGACAACTTTTGCGATGTCATAAGTATCCCTCTACTTGCGTGTTGGGATCCCAAAAATGACTGTTTACAAGAAAACCCCGATAGTTCGAAGAAAATTTGTCTAATTTTTAGAAAAACCTATAGTTTTTAAGAAAAAGATCTACTGTTTTTAAGAAAAAACCTACTGTTTTGATGAAAAATCCACTGGAGGTAGGGGGGCTTACAGTCCACATCCAGATTATTACAGAATGGACTTCAGTGAACCAGTCATTACGCCCCCGCAAATGCCTTTCCAACCCGAGCCTGGTCCAAGCCGTAATGTAGACTAGCGGTGCGATGGTCATACACAGCGAAGTGATTTGAAATTCGTTTCTTGAAATGTTCAAGGGTTAAAAAATACAATGTGTGAAGTGGAGAACGAAATATCTAAGTTTGATTTTGTGGCACTTACTGAGTCGTGGCACAGTAGCGACGATGTGCCATCTTTTCGCGGTTTTGCGGTAGAAAGCGTATCGCGTCCTTTGTCGAGGAATTTGCGGACTTACGGAGGTATTCTAGTGCTAGTAAAGAAACATGAGTTTTTGGCTTATGAAAGGTTAAAAAGCGAATCAAAAAACCTAATTTGGATAAGACTGGTATGCCATACAGGGCTGAAGTTGGTTGTTTGTTCCCTCCCCAGAATAGTTCCTATAATGCAGAGGATACGTGGGATATTTTAGAAAAGGAAACTTCAGCTCTTCTATGTAAATTTATGAACCATAGTTTTTTGTTGTTAGGAGACTTTAACGCGTATACAGCGGATTCAATTGAGAGGAAATTCCGGATAATTATTCTGTTATCCCACTGATGTATAGGATACCAAGAAAGAGTATGGATGTTAAAAGAAGATTGAACGTTTGGGGTAGAAAGCTCCTGGCATTTTGAGCGGAAGTTGGAGTTGCCATTGGTAATGGGAGATTTGGAGTTGATAAGTTGGCGGGTGAGTATACATGTATTTCGGGTCTTAGGCCAAGTGTTATTGATTATGTTTTAATAGATATTCGCCTGGATCCGGAATCGCTAGATGTTCAGGTTTTAAATATTCAGGTTTCTGACCATTTACCTATTAAGTTGAGTTCAGGCCCGTAGAAAAACTGAAGAATCACCCCCGCCAAAAAACTTACCGCTGCCCCGTCGGCTTAAGAGTGCGTGGGATGAGATGGAACAAAGGTATTAAGCGCGATTTTTAGTGAAGAAGTTGTGCATCAAAAGCTAGAACAGATAAGGTTAACTATAGTAGTAATGCTGAAGATCTAGAAGCTAAGTTCAGTTCATTATTGCTGGAATTGTCTACTCCAGTTTTAGTATCATCGGACCCATTGATTGATAGTTATTACGATATAGAGTGTATTAGAAGTAAGAAAGTATCAGTAAAAGCTCTAGAACTAGTAAAGCAGGCGAGGGATGAGGTTCAAAGCTTTAGTCTATTAACTAGGTTTCGCGAGCTGAAGTTGTCACAAGAGGCTAATTAAGTCGAAGAAAAGATCATTCCTTCTTCGCCAAATGGAGGAGACGAGTCGCCTCTACGTGGGAAGTAATATGAAAGAATTCTGGAGACGGGTGAACCATAAACAAGGAAAAATATCACTTGGAATCCCTGATCCTGAAACCTGGCCGGAACATTTCTCAAGTAAAGAAGAAGGAGATTTTGGTAAGTGGTCCTAATGTAGAAGTTAGTTATCCTATGAGGGAAGAAGATTATTCGCTTGTAGGTGAAGTGACTCGTGAAGAAGCAAGTGAGGCGTTAAAAAAGATGGATGGAGGTTCGGCACCAGGTATGGACGGGCTCCCTACTCGGTTATATAAGAAATTTTCCAGTCTGTTTATGCCAATATTTATTATGTTATTTAATAATGTGATTTCTTGTGGAAAGTGGATTTCAGGATGGAAGACATCTCTGATTTTGCCATTGTTTAAGAAGGGGAGCCCATCACTACATGGTAATTACCGTCCAATTGCTCTAGTTTCATGTTTAAGTAAGATTCTAGAAAAGATAATTGATAATAGGCTAGCATCGTGGTTAAGTAGGAATAGAATTATTTTTGAGGAGCAAGGAGGCTTTAGGGAAGGTTATAGCACAATTGATAGGGTTTTTATACTTAAGTCATTGATAGAGAAGTATTGTAGAGGGAGGAATAACCTGTTTGTTGTTTTCATAGACTTAGAGAAGGCTTTCGATAGCGTAGATAGAATCCTGCTTTGTAAAGAGTTGTTGAGGATAGGCCTGCCCCGGATTTTTTTTAGATTAGTTGGGGATATGTATAGGCTTACTAAAGGAATGGTTAAAGTAGCAGGGAAGGGATTTTCAGATTTATTTGATTGTGAGGTAGGAGTGAAGCAGGGAAGCACTTTCTCACAGAGGCTTTTTTGTATTTTGTAAATGATATTGTTGAATATTTCCAGGAGAAATGGGCACCCACGGTGCGTCTAGAGAATTTGATTTGACATTTGCTGACGATGCTGCGCTGGTAGCTAAATCCCCCGAAGAACTGCAGAGTTTGTTAAATATATTAGCAGATTATTTGGACAATAAGAAGATGAAGTTGAATGTTAAAAAAACAGAAATAGTAGTTTTTGGTAATAATAAAAATAATCACAAATTTTTCTATAAAAGTACTGATTTAAAAAGAAGTGATACTTTCAAGTATCTTGGGTTTTTGTTGAATGAAAAAGGAAATTGGAAAGATCATGTTAAAGAAATGATCGTAGAGGTAAAGCAGTGTCTGCTGCTGTGTTGAGAAATTCAGTGATAAGTGGAATAAAAAATTTAAAAATGCATAAGCAAATATTTCAGTCAAAAATTGGCCCTACTATCCATTATGGAGCTGAGCTTTGGGGGTATGAGGCTATCCCGCAGCTTGAAACCGTTCAGCTGCAACATTATAAGAAATTAATTGGGGTCCATCCTACAACTCCCACGCTAGCCCTTAAGGGGGATTTAGGGCTCTGTTCTTTGCAGAAATATAGAGCTGTCCAGGTTATTAGGTTTTGGATAAAACTTCTTCAACTGCCAGATGAGAGGCTGTTGAAGGCCGCATATTTGGAACTATTAAAGCAGAGAAAGAAGAGATCCTGGCCATTTCAAGTGGAAGCCCTACTTGATAAAGCAGGGCTGTCTTATGCTTGGAATGAAGGTCTCGGTCCTACAACTGATCAAGATAAACTTTGTAGCAGTGTTGTGCGAGTTCAGGAGGATCAGGAAATTCAACTTTGGCATGAACAGACTGTTAATTCAGAGACTCTGAAAGATTATAGGAATATTAAAGAGTCGGTTGGTTTTGAATTTTATTTTAAGTTACGTTTACCGGCTGAAAACCTGCGTTTGTGGTTCCAGATCCGAGCGAACAGTCTCCCTCTTAAGAGTAGGGTTAAATTATTTGAAAGAAATTTCCGAAACCCGAAGTCATGTTATACTTGCTCGTTATGTGGTTTGGAAGAGGAGAATCTGTCCCACTTCCTGTCAAGATGCAAGGGGCTCTCGGATTTGAGAGTAAGATTTTTTGGTGAAGATGGGTTGCTCTTTCCTGGTATCCTAAAGTCATCTTCACGGTCAGCGATAATGGCAGTTATAGGTTTTGTCAAAGAAGCGTTAAAGAGATGTAAATAGTTATTGGTGGTGGGAGTTTAAAGCGTTTTACATGTGAGTTTATATAATCGCTCTCTCGAAGTGTTTAAAAATGTATGATTTTGTGTATGGCCTAACGGCTAAAATTAAAGTATCTATCTATCTATCTATCATACTTACGGGACCCGACGACAAGCGGAAATTTACAAGACCCTGAGTCCAATACATATTCTCGGTTTGGGATCCCATCAAAACCTTTGGTCTTGTTTTACCAGGCGACAAACTTCCACAAAGACTCTCTGCGAAAGGGACAAACGAAAGATTTTCGTTGCCAGGCACTGAATGTGAAACCCTGACCACCTCATCCCATACAAGATATCTCCAAAGTTTTTACCTTCATTAACTTCCTTAACATGAATGGCGAGCTTGAGCTCCTCCATGTGCATCTTGTCTGATGTGATGTAGAGCACAGAGGTGAGTGGTTCCGTTAGTTTCACAGGGAACTGAACTTTTTCGTTCCTAAAAGACATGACAATTTAGCATCGAACTTCGCTTGCTTTGGAAGAATTCCCACAACTCGGTCAAGTGACCGAAGAGACCAAGGGCGTGTTCCACCCTTCTAACAATAGTAACTATTAGTTACTATTTTCGTTCCAACCTCATGAAAAATGCCAACATGAAAAGTACCGTGCAAAGGTACTCCAACCTACGCTGACCGTTCCTTCTTGAAATAGTAACTATTTGCTTACCATGCTCGGGAGCGTAGTAAACGTGGTAACTACGAATATCTGTAAAGTGATTGGCCCGATTAGACCGTGGCATGATATTTGCCGAAAATATAAAAACGCGATCAATCACGTCACAGAGATCGTAGTTAACACGCTTACTACGCCCCCGAGCGTGGTAAGCAAATAGTTCTATTAGTTACTATTTTGAGAAGTTTGGAACGGTCATAGCTTCCCCCTAGAAATTTATCACGAGGTTGGAACGAAAAAAGTAACTAATAGTTAATATTGTTAGAGGGGTAGAAGACGTTCTAAGCTTTAGTTGTTCTTGCTTAATCACGTGATCATGATACATATAGCTTCCCCCTGGGAATTCGGAGAAAATATATGGGAAGTGTAAATATAGTCTCCTATGGCACATTTCAAGTCCGGACCGGATCCGATAAACGTGGGGGGAGTCAAAGGGGGAAGCGAAAATCTTGTGACACGCTTATAGTGAAGCGATCGGGGTGAAACTTGGAGGGAAGAACAAGCCCTAGGTACATCATTGACAGAACTGGATCGGATTTGGCTGCTGTGGGGGGTCCGGCATCCCTGTGATCCCGGGGGTTTATTATCTTAACCGCAAAGCACATACGAAAGTTTCGTGCAAACGATACAATTTTCATGATTCCCAAGGGACAATGATAATTTCTGTTCTTGAACAAAGAATTCGTCGCGTCAGCTGTGAAAGTTACCTTTGTAAATAAAACTCTATCTATCTCTCTAGCGCCCTTACAGTGCGCATCCTAACTGCAAAGTGAAAGAAGTAACTTTTACCAAAAGATACATTCTGATCATCAGGGTCCATGCTCATTTGTGCCTCAGGGGTTTTGCTTACAAATACAATCTTAACCCTCATAAAGTGCGCATCATCACCGCAAACTGCAAACAAAATACTTTTGACCAAACGATACATGTCTGTGATCACCAAGAGCTCGTGGTATTTTGTGCACCAAGGGTTTTGCTTACAGAGAATACAAACAAACTTACAAATTGACAAATTCCCACTTTCATCCTCTGGCCATATGAGCTTCCAGCTCTTGTTTTGTTACTTTTACATTGTCTTTTTGTATTTGACGGTGCAAAACGGACAAATCAGTTACATTTATTATAATTAAATTTCGTCCGGCTTGAGCCTGAAGAGGACCCTTTCCAAGAAGGGCCGAAATATAGCTCTAATAAATGTAGCTGGCTTATCCGTTTTGCACCGTCAAATATGACTCACAGTCAGCTTGGGCTGAAGGAATGTCTCTTTATCTTTTCTGTTTCTCATGTACTCAGTTATTTCACTTTGTTGTTAACGGGCAATAAAGTCAAACAAATAAATAAATAAGGATGGATAATGTCAGGATGACTGTCTCTCCACCAAACTAGTCAGTTACATTCGGATGTAACGGAAATGATTTTTACACCATCTTACAGAGAAAAAAACAAGACCAAAGGTTTCGATGGGATCCCAAAAATTCAATATCTGATCCAGACAACTGGGTCTTGTCTTAGCCAGATCCAGTCTTCGCCAGACTCCTTGAACATTTTTACAATTAAAATTCAGAAACAGATTAAGGCCAAATAGCTAATCACCTGAGAAAACCAAGTTCAGATTTGGATTCAGCATGTGTGTTTACCCCTATAAGTCATATCTGTTTTGACGAAAACTTCCTGCCACTTCTGCCAATTTCCCGGTTCCGGCCGAACTCCAGAACTACTTGACCGGCGAAAAAAGAAAGCTCAAAGACGAAATCAGGGTATCTTCTTTCCCCAGTAATGAACATCTAATCAACTTCAAATAGAAATTTAGCTTATAACAAATTTTCCGATTCCAGCCGGATTCCGGTCGAACTATATGTCCGGGTAAAATACGATTGTCACACAGGGACTCAGCATCTCTTCTTACCCCTAAATCGCTTATCTAATCAACTAGAAATAAAACTTTGACTTCCAACAGTTTTCCGGTTTTGGCCGGATTCCGGACGAACTACATGTCCGGGTAGAAACTTGTTTTCACATAAGTGTTCAGCATGTCTTCTTGCCCTAAATCAAACATCTAATCAACTCCAAACAAAACTTTTAATTTTGACAAACTTTCCGGTTTAGGCCGGATTCCGGTCGAAATACTTGTCCGTCGAGAAAATAGTTTTCACCATCGTCTTCAGCATGTCTCCCTACCTCTAAATCGAACATTTAATCAACTTCAAATAAAACTTTTACTTTCAACAAACTTTCCGGTTTGGGCCGGATTCCGGGCGAAATACTTGTCCATCGAGAAAATAGTTTTCACCATCGTCTTCAGCATGTCTTCCTACCCCTAAATCGAACATCTAATCAATTTCAAATAAAACTTTTACTTTCAACAAACTTTCCGGTTTGGACCGGATTCCGGGCGTAATACTTGTCCGTCGAGAAAATAATTTACACCATCGTCTTCAGCATGTCTTCCTACCTCTAAATCGAACATCTAATCAACTTCAAATAAAACTTGTACTTTCGACAAACTTTCCGGTTTTGGCCGGATTCCGGGCGAACTACATGTCCGACGACAAAATGGTTTTCACCATCGTGTTCAGCATGTCTTCTTACCCCATAATCGACTATCACATTAGCTGTTTCAAAATATTTTGTTTGTCCCTTAATTTGAATCCCATCCCCCACCCCTAAATGTAGAGCTACAAAGCCCATCTACGAACTTGACTGGTCCGACGACCCAACGAACCCTCACACCAAGTTTCATCAAAATATCTCATTCCCTTCGAGAGTTATCGTGCTTACAGACGGACGGACGGACGGACAGACGGACAACTTTTGCGATGTCATAGGTATCCCTCCACTTACGTTTTGGGATCCCAAAAAGTTGAACAACATATCAAAGTTGCATATCCTAGCTTACGCAAAATAAGCGTTTTTTAGCTTTTAATGCCATTTTTTTACGTATTTTGAAAAAATAATTTTTTTTCGTGGTTGTCCGTTAATCTTGAATTGAAGTACGATTCTGAAACAAAATGACAAGCTGAAGCCGAAAATGAAGTCAGATTTGCCATATAAGGCACCACAAAAAAATTAATGTCGTTTTTGTCAACCTATTTTGCAAAAAAGTACAAATTTTCGTACTTGTCCGATTTTCTTGAACGAAAGTGCGATCCTGACATAGAATCCCGAGCCGAGATCGAAAATGGAATCAAACTGGGTGTCTAGTTTACTAGAAAGAAGTTTCATAATCATCCACATATGATCTCTACGAATTTTAGTAAAACAAGAAAATTATTAAGAAAAGTCAATTATAAACCAAAGTGGTTTTCAAGATCAATGTTCGATATCGTGCTTAACACCTTCGTACACTTTATATTGTTTTCAAAAGAGATAATAAAACTGCAACTAGTGTTGTCTACTGTTCACAGCTTCGTCCTTCGGAAGGGATTAGGTTACCGACCAAGCTTTTGGGTTTTCTCTAGATAGTAGTTGTTGATTTTGTAGAGCTCGAACACATTGTCCCCCTTGCAGGTTCTACATGCTGGAGTAGAAACTAAATCGTTTTTAAGGCGGCTACATCTCTCTGATTTACACTACTGCAGTCGAGACGAGCACTTAAAGTTTAACCAAAAAGGGCTGGGGTTACCCATCACTTGATCACTTAAATTCGCTTGAAGGCACGCTGAAAGTGCGTTACTTCGTTGTTCCGCTATTCACCAATAACCGATTTTCAAATAGTGGAATTTCCGTGTGATTTGTGGTAGTCTATGCGCTTGTATTTTTGTCGTGTGCCTTACGAGAAAGATTTATGATTTTTTTTTTGGGTACAGGCACTAAGCAATCGTCACCAATCTTAACACTGCCCCCTGAAAAGCCACGTTTGTGTTGAGATTAAAATTTCCGGCGTCATAGTAGAATCTACGCTGTGGCGACAGCCGCAGCTAGGCCTCATTTCGGTTTCAGCTTGGCATTTTGCATCAGAACCATACTTCAGTTCAAGAATAGCGGTCAACCAAGGAAATTAAAAAAAAATCAAAAAACGGAAAAAAGGCACTAAAAGCGAAAAAACCCTTATTTTGCGTGTAGCGAAGATACGCAACTTTGGATATGTTGTTAAAACAAAATTTCTCTACCAGATGGCGTGAAAATAATTTCTGTTGCTATTTGTTTCGGGTCGACCTCTTTTTGGACCTCATTTTCCTGTACGTCAGACACTCTTCGAAGAGAATCTTATGTTATCGCTGTCAAAACACCAGTTCATTCTTTTTCCTTTTTAGCAGGGCGTCCCGGGACTTTCCCAGCTACAGAAAAGTATGGGGTCGTTACGAAAAAAAATGACGAAAAATTTATCAGACAAGGAACCTGTCTCAACTGAGGCAGCCAGTGGATTACTGGAAGTTGTCCTGTCAGTTACACTAATGACAATATATTAGAGAAATACGACGAGGATAGGTGGCTGGAAAGGAAACAGTTTTGTCCCTTGACAGGAGCAATGGACACAAGCTTGACGACAGAAAACCAAGGTAGATACTCGGAGATGGGTCTTCAAAAAGGTCAGAACGACTCGAGTATTTTGGAAGGTGATTAGCTCAATAATACGCTCAGAAATCCATCATTGGTCCAAGGAAGTTCCTATAAATGAATGAATGAAATGAAAGAATTTAATCCCCAAAAAACCCGTTGGGCCATGACGGGAAAAGAAAATCAAAACGCTCTCGATATTCCATAGCCTGCTTGAGGGACTTCCCGAGCCGTCGAACGTCACACAAATTATTTATTCCCCATATTTTTAACGAAATCCGGTTCTAACCAAAAATCTCCCTTCTCAAATCTTGCACCTCCACGCAAAGACCCACGAAATAAAAAATATCTTAACTGCACATAGGGAAAAATAAGAACCAGAACACAACTTAACTTTCCCCACAAAACTTCTTCTTTCTTCCAACGGGAAAGAATCGGTCCGAAAACTTACCATCCATCGGTTTAGAGCCTGACGAGGACCTTGCCGGAAAGGAGATATTAAGGAAAACAAAGAAAAGGTTACTTTGTCGACTTCGTACTAACTTCCCGCTGGATAGCGCAAAACGGATACGTCAGCTGAATTTTATTGGAGCTGTACTTCGGCCCTTCTTGGCAAGGGTCCTCTTCAGGCTCAAAACCGCTCAAGTTGGAAAAATGAACTTGTGGGAAAAACAAAACTAAATATTCTATAGCTTAGTGTTAAATATTAGCTTATATATTATAATAGCTTATATGCGATTTCATTTTGGACACGGCTAATGTTTTTACTGCTCGATTCGGTCGTTGGTCGCGTAGAGATTTTTCTGCATTTGGGCTGACTTTCGTTTTGTTGTAGAGAAGAGCTTGGGGTCTGAATTTCCTTTCACTGGTGATGCCTTTCCAAGTTTCTGGTAGCGAGTATTCGCCTGTGTCTGTTGATCCCTGATCGGTTTTTCGTAATTTCAACTCTTGTAGTCTGATGAAGTTCGGTGCATGTTGCAAGAATCTGGGCTTTTCCAAAATGTACAAATTGGGATGGGTTTTCGAAAACGTGTTAGGCCATCGCTGATTTGAAGATGTAATTTGGACGGTGTCCATTGGAAAGGGCGTGGTCGATCTCCTGTTCATGTTCTGTGACCCTTTTTTCAAAAGTCCTCTCTGTCCTGCCGAGATAGCGCTTCTCGCAGTCGCAGGGTATTGAATAAATACCTCGTTGGTTCTAGTTTGGGACTTGATCTTTGCCGGTGTTTAGGTAGGACAGTAGAGTGTTTTGAGTCCGGTGAAACAAAACCAAATATTCTATAGCTTAGCGTTAACTTCGTAAATTCCTTCGTGAGACTTTGCTCACGAAGTTAAAAAGGTTGCTGCGATTTCATTTTGGACACGGCTGACGTTTTTGCTGCTCGATTAGGTCGTTGGTCGGGTAGAGATTTTTCTGCATTTGGGTTGACTTTCGTTTTGTTGTAGAGAAGAGCTTGGGGTCTGAATTTCATTTCACTGGACTCAAAAGACTCTACTGTCAAGACACTCGTTCTTGACAGTTGTCAAGTTTCATGCACCTCCGATCACCCGTTCCTAAGTTATGGATGTCACTAGATTCTCGATTCTCCATCCGTCTACTCCCCCGACGATGGTCGGACCGGTATGGGACTATTTTCAAGCTATTATGTAAGAGTCCCTAACAGGCCCGTATCCAGGTATTTATTTCGGGGGGGGGGGGGGAGGGGTTGCCTGCGGGTCGGACAAAAAAATAAAAAAAAGACATAGATCCGAGGACAAAGCCAATACAAATGATTATTTTTGTATGTTTCGGGGGGTATGTTTTGTATGTTCCCCACCGTGACACGATCCGGTCCTGTTTTGTCAGAAATGTGTCCAGGGTTTACGCTTGTTCTTCCAACTAAGTCCAACTCCGATCCCTCGACTTTAAGCGAAACACGAGATTCCTAGTGCCCCCTAGCTCCCCCCCCCAGTGATCAGATCCAGTCCCGACTTGAAACTGAACATCCGAAACACTTGTTCTTACAAGTTTCATGCACGTCTGATCAGCCGTTCCAAAGTTGTGAATGTCACTAGATGCCGGATTCCCCACCCCTCTACTCCCCCCACTATCCCCGGATCCGGGAACGAACTATTTTCAAGTCAATATGGTAGAATCCCTAAAATGCCTGCCAGGTTTCATGGTCCTACCACATCCGGAAGTACCCTAACTCGAGATTACCGGAATTCCGGTAAACCCCCTCAAACTCCCCCCCCCCCCCCCCACTGTGACACGATTCAATCCTGTTTTGTTTGTAATGTATCTAGGGTTTAAGCTTGTTCTTCCCACCAAGTTCCATCCCGATCCCTCGACTCTGAGCCTTTCAGAAGACTTCCGGTGCCCCCTTCCAGCCCCCCCCTCCAGTTATCGTATCCGGTCCGGACTTGAAAAGCAACATCTGATGCATTTGCTCACGTCCGATTACCCGTTCCAAAGTTGTGCCATGTAACTAATTTCAGGATGCCCCATCCCTCCACTCCCCCTACGATTGTCGGATCCGGGAAACGACTATTCTCAAGGCAGTCTTCTCGGGTCCCTGATATGCCTACCAAATTTCATCGTCCTAGTACCGAACAGGCGGGATCACAGAGTCCCCCCCCCCACACACACAGTGCCTGAATCCGGTCCGGTTATGTCAACGTTGTATCTAGGACTTGTACTTGTCTTCCTACAAAGTTTCGTCCAGATCCCTCCACTCCAAGCGTGTCCCAAGATTTCCGGTTCCCCCCTCCACCTCCCCCCCCAAAGTCACCGGATCCGGAACAAGCAGGTTGTCTGAGGCACGAGAACTTTCCAAATATCAAACTTGATTAATATCCGATCACCCGTTCAAAAGTTATAAATACCTCAAGATTCCAGATTCCCCCTCCCTTCACTCCCCCTCACGATGCTCGGATCGGCGAAGTGACTATTTCTAACCTAATCATTTGGGGTCCCTGCCTGCCAAGTTTCATCGTCCTAGCTTATGTGGAAGTGCCCGAACTCGCAAAACCCGGACCGACCGCCCGACCGACAGAAATTGCGATCGCTATATGGCCCTTGGCTGACGGGCAAGTCCCATAAAAACTATCAATAAGGACACTGCAAAGCCTTCTTTCCTTTTTCTTTATATCTACAGGCCTATTTGATTCATATTAGATAACTGAATCTGCAGTAGTAAATCCCGCTTCTCTTCAGTATCCCAAGATGTGTTCCTCTCTCGATTTCTCTTTTCTAATTAACTTCCATAGAACACAGAACAAAAGCCGTATTTTCCAGCTTCAGATTTTGATTGTTTTAATCCGAGAAGCGAGGCAGCGATGTTGCATAATCAGCTCTTAACGCGTGTCGCAGGATCAATGTAGAATTAAATAAAGTCAAAATTTGGTGGGTCGAAGATCTTAGCAGAGAGAAAGACAGGAGACTCTTATAAGCCCAATGAGTCTCAACCATCAGCGTCGTTAAATGTTTGGAAAATCCCGGCCCTGTTGGCATTTCGACTTGTCGTGCTTCAGAACCATCAACAACACTACAGGTTTTGTAGTGTTGTTCTAAAGACTAATAATACGAACACACCATCAGGATTTCCCGACCGGATTTCCTGCACGTTCATCATTCATGATGATGGTGCCGAAAATCCGGGCAGGAATTCCAGTCCGGGAGCTCCCGACCCTGATCGTGTGTTCGCACTTTAATAGACAATCGTATGTAAATGTATTTATGCCAGACAATCAGCGTACGAGAAATGTCACCGAAACGATCCCTCAAAACTAATCCAATTCCTATGTAGACAATCATTTATGTAGACAATCATTATTTCATCACTAGTAACACGGCGATTCTTTATCGCCATAAAGAGTTAAGCATCAAGAGAGTTCCAAAACGCTGTAAGGCTATTGTTTTTATTCCCAAGAATCTTTTTGTCTCTCAATACACGCCAGTGATCCTCAGGAAGAAGGAGTGAGCATCTCCGTAACTACTCAAACTCAGCGACTCAAATCCTGTCTCAAACAATCACGGAGATCTTTAGGAGCAGCTGTGACACCACTTCTGCCTTTCTTACGCTAGGTACGCGGAGAGGCCGGAGATTTTGCATCGGCAAGGAGAGATAGTCTTCAAGAGTATTACTCTTCGTTCGTTTACACTCACGTGATAACGACTATGCGTCGTCTTAGCGTTTGCACTTCGGGGTCCAAACGCTAGGTAGCGCGTCGCTCTAGCTGCTTCACCTTCATGACATTACGGGATATTCCTGTATTTCCCACTGCTAAGATCTTCGGGTAACCTTATTTATCTAATAAGTACAACAAAAAATCAATTGTTATTTTTTTTAAATAAACTCAAATTTATTCTACAAATTTCAACCAATTAATTATTATTTTCCAACAAAAATCTTTTAAGGTGTTTTTTGAACGAACCAAGACTCAGGGACTGCCGGATCTACGCGGGAATCGAATTCCATGCACGCCCTACAATCACTTCCAGACCAAAGTCTGAAAAGATCGACGCTGCATTTAGGTGCAAGGATTTCACCAAGCTTTCACGAAGCATTTCATCATCATCGTCGCAGGAGAGCTGCCACACTGCAGCACGCGATAATACCAAGAACATATATAAGATAAGAATAATCAAATATGGGTTGAAGCTCCGGCGCGCTTTACCCCCTGCTGAACAAAAACCCAGCCGTGAAGGCCCCTATCCACTGAGTAAAAGTTCACACACTATAGTAAATCAGACCAAAACGCAGTCTCCTGGGGAAGTGTCTCGTAGCTACGTACCAAATCTGCATTTTGTCACTTTTGCAGTTACCGTGGTATCTGATACTACGATTACTTTGCATAAGCGACAATTGCCAAATTTGCGATTTTTAAAAGAAATACTTATGTCTACCAATCTACCTTCCGAACACACTGACAAAAACCTAGGCTCTTGTGTTGGTGGTGATGGAAGTAAGATCACTTTTGCAGATACTACGGTCTGTACCACGGTTGGGACCGTCACCCTACCCAGGAACTGGCGAAATACGCCTTTTGATCATGCGATCAAATACCAAAGTAACTGCTTTAGACCTTGGTATCAGATACCATGGTATGTGCACAAGCGTACGCAACTATTACGCTACATAGCAAGAGGTATAAGCCGCGTTCGATTTAGTCTTGTCCCGGTCCTGTCTCAGTCCTGTCAGACAGGACGCCGGGAATGATGACATGCTCTCGGAGCAAGTTTCGGTCCTGTCTGAGGTAGATTTCTCAACTGCGTTTTATTTCCGATGCTTGTCCGCCGAGTCATTCAGCTGACAATGCTAAATAAAACGGGTTTAAACCGCGACAAGGCAGTAACAAGAAGACAGGACCGAGAATTATGAATTTTAAATTGACATGTTCTGTAAATACGTTTGTTATTGGATTGTGTTTTAAAATTTTAAAATTGTAATATATATGTGATTTTTATGACTATGTCGACCATGTATGACGATCCACCACTATTTTTGTTAAAAGATATCATGGAAAGAAACGAATTGGATTTTGATTGACAAGGAGGACTCAAATCTAACGCAGCTTAAGAATTGGTGTGAGCGGTATGACGACCGACAGCCATTTTCCTAGTGGTCATCCTGAGGAAACATGGCAAGCTGGAAACATGAAAAGCATGAAACACTGCAAGCTGGAAACATAAAGTGTTCCTGGTGTAACCAAGGAGTTGGCTACATTCCATTCCTCGCATCGTACTTTTCAATCCCGAACCGAACGGCTGAAATTAGTGATGCCACGAATGGAATATTCACAGGCTCATAGACTGAATGCAGCGAGGTGTAGCCTTTGGTTACACTGGAAACATATTCGACGACGCTTTCTCGTTGTTCGTACTTCTCCGGTGCAAATTACTTTGGAAGAAATTCCGGGCGGGGGGGGGGGGGGGGGGGGGCGAGCGACGCACAGGTCATTACCTCAAAACAAAAAGAAACTTACTTTAGCTCCACAGGCGGGTCAAGGCATCCGGCGTCACAGGCATAATAATGCCTATCGCTTCTATCCAAAGCCACGAAGATGGCAGCACGGTTGTCTGGTAAAACCGACACGGTTAAGTTCAGATGTGTTCCGTTCCCGTAACTTATTCTCCTTGAAAAACAAACGAAAGTATGAGCAAGCAGATAGTTAAGCACTTACTGAAGTCAACGGCCACAACAAACACGACGGCAATCTTAATATAAAGACGCAGTGAACAGTATGACCGTTAGACATTTAGTTTTTACGTTTTAGACACAGAAATGGCAAAGGCAATGCCCCCCCGCGATTTGTCTGATAGGAGGGTTGACTAATGTTTTTCTTCTCCTGGAAGATCAATCTTGCAATATTTTTTTCCCTTTGTCTCCCCTATCCTTACTACATCTGCCTCACATCAATATTGTTTTTAATGATTTATGAAATCACTTCAGATACTTTCGGCAAGGAGCATCACCTATAACGATTTCTCCCAACTACTACTTAAACATAAACTGTGTTATCAGAGCAAAACAACACTAGAGAGTAGTGGGAAAAAAAATGACACACACTCGAATAGCGGCGAAACTAGCACCACTAGCGATAGAGAACGGCCCTACTGAAACTCAATCAGTTGTGCACCAGCCTGGCTCCAATAACTCCATATGATTTTTTACGATTTCTTTTTCTTTTGTTTCCTTACCAACTCCTCCGACCATTTACCTTGTATTTGTATGGAGGGTCTAAATAAAATTATTGTTATATTCCGAACAGGGCGAAAAAAAGATACAACCGCCTTTATTTCCCTGATGTGTTCAGACCGAATCGTAGCTGTACTAGAAATTTTCTAAACCTGCAGGTTTGTCTTGCTTTAAGCATCCAGAGGGTAGTGAGCGGCACTACGATTAAGGCCCGTTTTCAATGCATGGAAAATAACACCCTAGTGTTATTTTGTTCTGGCTGGCATATCGGGCAATATCCAATAGGACTTCCGAATTACCTTAATTCGCGCTTCAGAGCGAGTAAGGTCCATGATCGATATATTACGGTCCAGTTTTGTTGGTTTTCTATTGGATGTTGACAACGTTTACGTCAGGCTGTCATTTCAAACAATAACAACAGACGGGATATAGTGACACTAAGAGCGTGTTCACCCTTCTAACAATAGTAACTATTAGTTACTATTTTCCCTCAACCTCAGGAAAAGTTAATACGCTGATCGTTCCAACCTTGTCGAAATAGTAACTAACAGTCGGGAGCGTAGTAGGCCAGTTAACTACGAATCTCTGTGATGTGATTGGCCGGGTTAGCCCGTGGCACGATATTTTGCTGAAAATAGAAAAATACGTTCCAGCCTTGACGCCAAAAAGCCAGAATCCGTGACGTCATGCGTAGTAACAACTATAAGTAGGGTCGAACACGGTCCGCCTGATGAAGAACGATCTGAAGGGTGTTCTTAAAGGACAAGCAGATTTGGATACAATGGTTGAAACATTCCCGCACCCCTTGTTGATGTTGCCTTCAGACACTTCCGCCCGATAAAAATATCCAAACCGTTTACAGCCCAAAAAGGGGCGGGGCTGACGTAAACCCGTATTGCCTAGTCGAACCCAAGTTACGTCAGATTTTGCAAAGAGAATTATCATAGACATAAGAGTCATGCGGTTAATAAAATAAAAGCATATCCCTTCCTCGGTGCTATTTTACTGTCAACAAGTTAGAGCCATCTAGCGATTAGCGAGCAAAACAAGGCACAGACAGTTGCTTAGATATCTTAAAACTAGGTGGCTTCCTTAATTCAACTCTTCTTTATCATGCGAATGAACAGGTTTTTTGAATCGCGTTTGAAGAAAACTTCCCCGTCAATTCAGACACTTAAAGGTCAGCTGGGTTATCTAGAATCAAGACCTTATGTGGCTTGCTCATTTCAGCTTCCTTTCTGACTGCGGAATAGTCATCTTGTGTGATCTTTGAGGACCCCGTCAATCGGGCCACTCTTTGGAATGAACTAAAAATATCAATGCCAATCACTGCTAGCTCTGATATTTGCTAACGAACTTGGGACGCCGTGATTCTTACTTTCCTTCCATGAACCCTCATTGAAAAATCAGCAAAACAGTACCTATTATTTTTAATATCAATATATACCTGAAATATTGGCTGGTGTTGATGGTGACTCACAAGAGCCTGTAGGTTTGTGTGAAGAAGAAGCTGAAGATTGGATTGGGGTTGGAACGTCCAGGTTCTGATACGGACTTTAAAGACCTAATCTAAACATTCTGTTTACCTTCTCTTACTTATCGCAAGCCACCAGTTTATTTAGATTTGAACTTGATTGCCGGGTTGCTATTTTGGTTCAAGAAAAACACCACGCAGAGTCTTCTTTTCCAGATGACGAAGTTTTCCACGTTTAATTAGCAAAGAATTGTAGAACTTTACTGATTATTTTTTGTATGTCTTCAAAAGTACCACACTGGTCTTCGGCTTTTAATTTCATAAATTAATTATCCTGTGCCGGATCCCAATTATTTCAAAGCTAAGAAATTTGGTGTTGTTCTTTTAATTTGCTCATTGTTTGACGGTGTTTTTTGTGGTTTTGAACATTCATAGTGACAGTAGGGATGGTTAGAATTGTGTGTGTGGTAGAAAGACCATTTTTTTGTGGTCCGCTTTAAGCTTGTCATGTGCCACCCAAGGTCCGGCAGATAGTCCCGATCGTCTGTTCGTTTAAAAAAGAATAGAGATACAAAATACGGCTCACTAACTCTGCAAGAACTGCTTGACTGAGCATCTCCGTTTCGGGTAGATAACACCAGCAAAAGGCTTGCAAAATTTTTACTGCCGTCTGGGGTCCTCGGAAACCCAGCCCTGGAAGATTTTCCGGAATGTTAGCTGATTTTCCTGCTTTCATTTTCCTCACAAAAAGTTCGCGGAAAAAGTAAAGGAAATGGCGATAGTGAAAAAATCGTGCCAGGAATTCCGGTTATTTCCAATCTTGGATGACAAATATTCCGGGCCGTGCGAACAAACCCTAAAGCTACATGCAGACATTGCCCGATAAGATTTCGCATCTGAAAATACGAAGGAAAAATTCGTGTCACTTTAGGGACACTGCAAGCGATTCATCAAAATTTCGGAGGAAAGGAGGAAAGTAGCACCCAGCTGCAAGAATCGGTCTGTGTGTGCACGTGCCTTAAGATAGAGTTCTTTCGCGAATGCGAAAACTAATTAAATCTACAGAAATCTGTGACACTTTACTCTGAACTAGCTTTCAGAATTCACTTTCACACTGATGCGTCGTTGCGATGCGTCGCGTATGCGTTTGATGATGATGATTTTAATATAACCCGTCAAAATAAACACAAGGCACAAAGACGGAGTAAATAATAAGGAAAAAAAGAGAAAAAGAAAGGAAAACACGAAAGAAAGTAACTTACAAAATACACAGTATAACTTTTACTATACAACTAAAGCAAGAGGGATTTCCAGTCGTGATCAATATTTTGGCTGTATGTTTCTATTTGTTTCTCCACTGCTGTTAGTGGATCACTAATTTGATAACGACTGGAAATTTTAGAGTTTCTCGTCCAAGGGGGGAGGCGCACTATATATTTGGCAAAACGATAGAATGTTGACCGGACTTGTTTTTTGTCTGTTTTGGTGAAAAGTCTCCAGAAGGGTGCAGTATACAGGATGTGAGGTAGGGCGACGGAATTGAAGATAACCGCGAGGATGGGACGTTGAAAGCGTAGCTTATTTGATTCTACAGATCCGTATGCACCTGCAATTCTTTTACGTATTTATGTTATCAGGTTGCGTAGCGTATCTTTCACACCTACGTGAGAACATATCACGCTGGATGCATATTTATGTTTTCCTTTTATCGGTTTATTCTGCAAAATTTTCCCTTCTTTCATCAATTGGTAAGTTTTTAATCATCAGTAGTAGGTTATTCTCCTGTTTCTCTTGTTTTTATAGATCCACCAAAATTGATGATAATAAGATAAATGATTATATAAGTACACAAAAATAGACCAACACTAAAGCAAACTCTAATCTATCGGAACGACTAAAATAAACAACAACACATGAAAATGGCGAAGGCAGATCAAACACCACATAAAATGACAAAAACTTAACAAAAAAAATTCAAACTCAAATTTAAAAAATCAAAATTTAAAACACAAAAATCAGTAAAAATAATTTAAAACTCATGGAGGAAAGATGTCAAATTATGTTTGAGCTCTTGCAAATTACATCTAAACTTTTCATGCTTTTTCATCATAATTTCAAGAGGGTTGTTTATACCATAAGTCTCCATCATGTTAGTCTTGGGCTCATACTTGCTAAAACGACACAACCATTTAGAAAAAGTGAAGTATCGGGTTTTAATATGAGAAGTATCAGCAAGCCGAAAAACTGGGAGGAGCGAAGAAGCTAGGAGACACTGTGGCAAAGCTGTTACGTTAAAAACATGTTGTTACGTTCAAACTGTTACGTTTAAAAACTTCGCCGGTTCAGAAGCTCACGCAGTCCAACAATCGACCCAAAACTAGCAGCCAGTCTTCTCTCAACTTCTTTTAGAACTGACGCACGGGTCTGACTCAAAGTAGAACAATAAGGCAAACCAAGATATATGTCCGCGTAAGCTCTGCGTTGCGTCGCCGCAACCTTGACGCAGAGGTTACGTAGCTTATGGTGGGTTTACACTCTGCGTAAAATCCGAGCGTATTTTGAAATCCGAGCGTATTTTACGCACGTTTTGAGCTTGAAAAGATTTCTAGCAATACGGACGTATTTAGATACAAAACGGACCGATTTCTCAAATACGTCCGTATTGCTAGAAATGTTTTCAAGCTCAAAACGTGCGTAAAATACGCACAGATTTCAAAATACGCTCGGATTTCAAAATACGCTCGGAGTTTACGCAGTGTGTAAATGGACCATTAGTGTGAAAGCCTCTGCGCGTCAATGAGAAAAGTGGCTTTAAACTTTTTACCGGTTGATCCTTGCGCTAAATGACCATCGATTGCCGAAGGATATTCATATTTCTGTTATTGACCGTGTTTCCACTTGCAATTCAGGGAGAAGATTTTTTGGAGCCGAGTAATCCCTTTTCTTCAGGTCTTACGCGTAATCAAAGCTCAGTGTTATTTTTTGCCTTTTTCTTACTGTACTATTTCTTTTGGTTGTTTCGGTCCGTAACAAACCATCACCACCACAACGTAACCAAAACGATGGTGACAATAGCCTATTATGATAACATTATGAATAGTGACTGACACAATTATGACACTTACGACAGAATGTAAGGCAAAAACTGTGATAGATATGGAAAATCTTTACGACAGATAACAGATATGGACAAGATGGGAATGGTCCGTAAATAAACAAAGGGTTTTATTAACTGGTACTGTACTTACAAAGTATGGAACCTTTAAGTAAACCAGTTGCTGGCCGGTCGATGCCCGGGAAAGAAGTGAAGTTAGATGACTCACGATCATGAGATAAGTCATCATCATGAGTTAATAAAATAATAAAGAGTAGAATACGGACAGTATAGAAGATTAAACATAATGAACGGAAAGGGAGTAACGCTGCCTACCGGCGGCAGAAGTGAGCGGTGTAGGGTGCAGATGAAACCACCGTAACAAATCCCATGTTTTAGTTCCAGTTTCACTCTAGAGCACCTTCATAAAACTTCACGATTCACTTTTTTAGCGTTTCCCATTTTACCAACTTATCATATACAGTTTTATTTCATAGATTTGTATCAATGTTCTCTCTTCCCTACGTTTTTATCCTGTCCCACTCCGTCCTAACCATCGCCATAATTCTCTCTTGACTATCCCCTTTTCCAAAAAAAAAATCCTATCGCCCTGTTCTCAGGTGTTTTCTTACCTTTATCGATATCCTTGTAAAATATTGTTTCTCAGCCTTTAGGTTATGAGTCTTTTTTTTAAGCTCCTTCGAGTGGGCTGGACTGTAAGGCCTACTGTATAATGGATGGTTTATAGCCTATTGTGAGTTCGGTCTGCAAATCATAATCTGAATTGACCTGGGGAATCCACAATGAACCCGTGAGATCTGCACGTGTAGTATGCCATCTTGCCTCCGATGACGGTGTAGTTATGGACATTCTGTCCGGCCTACTACACGGCTCGCCACACATCAGGTTGAGAGTGCATCTTCACATACAAATACAGTCGTCGTAACAATTGTGCCAGAAGGGGGATCTTGGATTCTTCCCCCCACAGCATCGTCGTAACTATGGTATCAAAAGTGCAATTTTGGACTTTTCCCTCCACAGCTTTGCCATAATAACATTGCAAGAAGTGGGATTTTGGATTTTTTTTTTTCCCACAGCATCCTCGTAACATGGGTTTAAGAGTGGATTTTGGATATTTTTTTTCCCCCCACTATGTTTTGTTTTCTTTCCTGGAAAGTTTTTTTTAATTTGTTCAAGAAATGCCAAATATTGCAAGTCTAGTGGATGTATTGATTTATTTTATAGTGTTAAGTGTAAGAACACCCTATCTATCAGGACCGACACACTGTCCTGATGCAATTCTTACTTTTTGTTACATACCTGAAATGATGGTCTCGATGCAAATCCCTTGGATGGGTATTGAACTCCAAATGCTGATTAGAAAACTTGAACCCTCCAAAACTGAGAACCATAGCCATCAGTACCCCGTCGGCGCCCGAGTCCACCAGTTTGTTACAACCCTAAGGGAAAAAAAATAACAAGATGAGATGACAAAGAAGAAGGAAGGCTGTTCCAACAGTCCACCACTGGAAACACCATCTATGTCCTTAAAAAGTCGCCAGCCACTCGGCTTGAACGCAAGCCCACGCAGATAAGTGTCTCAGTAGGCACTCTGACAAGTCTTGCAACAACAATGCTACAAATTTCAGCAGGAATATTTGTCAGGGCAACGTAACTGCCAAATGATAGAAAGACAAATGCTACCCTGGTTCATAATTTGCATAATTCAGAACAAAATTCTAAAATTGCTTGGTCGTTCATGGAATATCGAGTATCGCACATTACCGACTGAATTTGTGACTGAGATAAACAACATGATACAGTGTTAGCGTAGACAAGAGAAGGTTTATACTCCTGCATTTCTCATTCATTTATTTTATCGTCAGCCTTTCAAGTTGGCTAGTTTTGTGATTGAGACAAACAACAGGATACAGTGTTGGCGTAGACAAGAACAGGTGTAAGTCCTCAATTTCTCATTCATTTATGTTATCGTCAGCCTTTCAAGCTGGCTAGTTTTGTTTTTACTCAAACCAATTCGTGTAACCAAATAGAAGGATCTCGAGATGCTTCAACAGTAAGAGTCCCACTGGAAACTGACTGGGCCCCAAAGAAGCAGTTCTTTTTATTTCTAAAAGTAGTAAAAATTAGCAGAAGTAGGGACTAGTCTTGACAAGGTAAATGACCGAAGTGTATTTTTCTCAAGTTTCTGGAGTAAACGGTGAAATGATGATAATGGTAGATTTATCCTCTGACAAAGAGTTACTTTTGCTAAATTCACAGAAATTTGACAGGGCTAGCTCTAGTTGAGCTTTAAGCAGCACAAAGTACAAAAGTGTGCGATGAAATTCTCAGTTCTCGAGATTCCAACTGAAAAATATTTGCAAGGCCCCTCAACACCATGGACAAGCAACAGTTACCACATTAATAATAGCCGGTCTATCCAATGTGGTACAAAACCCTACTGGAACTGGAGCTTCCTGATATTCTGATTTCTCATCATTTTTGTTTGTAGTCATAACAGTTTTCGTTTTCTCTTTCTCTACATTTTATTTGGGCGGCTATACCAAATTATTTACAAAAGCTTACCAGCTTTTCTAGGGTTAGAAGCCACAAGTTCGTCAGCGCATGTACACCTTCGGCTGTCTTTAATTCTGCCCAAAGTCTTGGAGCCTGCAGTGTGTGGTGACCTGAATAGCAGCCTTCTGAGTAGTCCAGTTGAGTGTGAAGGGCTGATTTTTTACTTTCCGTGATTCCTGTTTCGTGGATTGGGGCTCGAACCTAATAAATGAAAGGTTAGCAGAGGAGTCTAATAGCCTTGAAGAAAAGATGCTTGTACTGAGCACCATCTGGCACATTAATGCGAAGTTCCCCGGTTAAGCTGGTCTGAAGAAGTCGCCTGGCGTCCATTCAAATGATCCTTTTCCCTGGTTCACACTGCTTTGTTTCATGAGACGCGATTTTTCTTTGATTTTCCTCTGTACGACATAAGTGCATAAATATTCACATCACAACGCAGACGCAACGAGAAACAGAACTTTGTCACGATCTTTGGCAGAAGGACAACGAAACCCTCGGAGATGACCTCTGAAGACCCAGTGGACAATCCACTAGTTAGTTCAGTGAAACTCAACACGTCACTTGCTTCAAATTGGGTTAGATGAAGGCTTGTGCAGAAGATAATTTATGTTCAACCACCCTAGGATTACACATTTTCTTTCAAGAAAGGCAGGCAAACTTTCAGCCTTGAAAAAATCAACTAATCTGTTTTTTCATTTCTTTCCCACAGAAAGATACAAGCTGTTTGTCGCACCAGTTTAGATATTTAAGCATTTTATTTATTTATTTTATTTATTTATTTATGACCCGCTTTTTGCGTAACAGCGGAGTATGAATAAAGAACACAAGTAAAATATACATATTAAAACACTTAAAGGACACCTGAATGAAGAGTACCAAGTATCATCACGTAGAAATTTGTAATACTAAGTCTAGTGATAGAGTAGTTGAGTATGGTGTTCCGCAGGGCTCCGTTTTAGGTCCACTTCTGTTTTTGGTGTACATTAATGATTTACGTTTTTCTGTTTCGGATCTGATAGATATTGTAGATGGATCACTCCCCAATTGTAAGGTCATTATCCCTAGTTTTGCTGATGATACTCATTTTACCGTGGCAGCTAAGACCGCATCCGATTTAATAGCAACAATGAAAAAGGGTATGGTATGTATAGATAAGTGGATGAGAGTAAATAAACTTTTGTTAAATCATAGTAAATCAGGTTTTGTTCTGTATGGTCGGTCTTCTAACTTTTATCCTTGGATTGTAGATGTACAAATGGATAGCTATGTTATCAAGCGTACTAATACTATACGGTATCTTGGAGTTATTTTGGATGAATGCCTTAGTTTTAAAGACCATATTTCGTTTATAAGTAGTAAGATAGCTAGAAATGTTGGAATGATGAGAAAGTTAAAAAATATGTTTCCTAATTCAGTGATGAGATTAATTTATTTCTCTTTAGTTCACCCTTACTTGGTGTATTGTGTGAGTGTTTGGTCCAGTACTTTCTCTGTTCATTTGCAACAGTTACGTGTGATGCAAAACATGGCACTACGCGTGTTGTCTGGGGATAGAAATAGAACGTCGGTAAGATCACGATATGTGCAGTTAAATATTATTCCTTTGTCTGGGCTTGGAAAATTTTACCGTGCATTATTTATGTTTAAGTATTTTTCGAACCAGGTTCCCAATTGTTTCCTGAATATGTTTATTTCAGGAGGTGCTGTACATAATTATCCAACGCGTAATGCTAGTGACATACGAATGCCACAGGTTGTTAGCACAAGGTCACTATTTTCACTACGTCATGCTGGGCCGATTGTATGGAATATATTGCCAGAATCGTTAAGAAGGTCAGAGAATTTGTGTGAGTTCCGTCGAGATCTTAAAACCCTTTGTCTTCACCAATATGAGTTTTAAATTGTTTTATGTTGATTTGAGTCGTTCTCAGGTTGGCCCAGATTCCGTTATGTTTATTTAATCATTTATTCTTTATTTATTTATTTGGTTTTGTTTGTTTTTGGAGACGGGATTTTGGAGTGTATAGATTTTTTGTTTGTTGGGTGTTCGACCAGGAACCGAGTAAGTGTTTTGTTTATTTTTTTCTTTTCTCTTCTTTTCTTTTTCTTATTTCTTTATTTATTATAGTGTTATGTAGGTTAATCTCTCAAAGGGGGTTTGTTAAACCTCTTAACAAGTGTAAACTTCTAGAGGGTTTTGTAGTTCTTAGTATTTTTTTCCAATAAACCCCATATATAATCTAATCTAATCTAATCTAATCTATCTGTATGACTTCCGTTAACATTGCCTGCAGAAAACCCAATCCAAATACGAAATATTGTTTCTAAGCTATGATTTTTGCTCCATTTTGCATCTGTCCTTATTTCAGTACCGAACAATTTTAGAAATGAACAAATGTCTCCAATCAACTCTTCTTCTGGAATATTTGTAAGCCCAAACGTATATCTAGAAGAAATTCGAATACGATCGGGCCAGCGCTGTACAAGATTTGAATGAATTGCGCTTTTTGGGATCCCAAAACGTAAGTGGAGGGATACCTATGACATCGCAAAAGTTGTCCGTCTGTCCGTCCGTCCGTCCGTCTGTCCGTCCGTCTGTAAGCACGATAACTCTCGAAGGGAGTGAGATATTTTGATGAAACTTGGTGTGAGGATTCGTTGGGTCGTCGGACCAGTCAAGTTCGTAGATGGGCTATGTAGCCCTACATTTAGGGGTGGGGGAGGGGGTTTAAATTAAGGGGCAAACAAAATATTTTGAAACAGCTAATGTGATAGTCGATTATGGGGTAAGAAGACATGCTGAGCACGATGGTGAAAACTATTTTGTCATCGGACGAGTAGTTCGCCCGGAATCCGGCCAAAACCGGAAAGTTTGTTAAAAGTAAAAGTTTTATTTGAAGTTGATTAGATGTTCGATTTAGGGGTAGGAAGACATGCTGAAGACGATGGTGAAAACCATTTTCTCGAAGGATAAGTAGTACGCCCGGAATCCGGCCGAAACCGGAAAGTTTGTTAAAATTAGAAGTTTTATTTCGAGTTGATAGTTTGATAGTCGATTATGGGGTAAGAAGACATGCTGAGCACGATGGGGAAAATCATTTTGTCATCGGACGAGTAGTTCGCCCGGCATCCGGCCAAAACCGGAAAGTTTGTTAAAAGTGAAAGTTTTATTTGAAGTTGATTAGATGTTCGATTTAGGGGTAGGAAGACATGCTGAAGACGATGGTGAAAATCATTTTCTTGACGGACAAGTAGTTCGCCCGGAATCCGGCCAAAACCGGAAAATTTGTTAAAAGCAAAAGTTCGAGTAGATGACAGATTAAGGGGTAAGAAGGGAGGCTGATTCGGTTTATGACGATGTTTTTTTACCCGGACATATAATTTTTCCGGAATCCGGTTGTAACCGGATTTTTTTTTAAGTCAAACTTTTATTCAAAGTTGATTAGATGTTCTTTATAGGGATAAGGAGATACGCTGGTTTTGTTTCTGTATTTTTTTTGTTTGCTGGGCTAGTAGTTCGCTCGGAAATCGGCAGGAAGTCCCGGTCAGTATCGTCAAAATAGATATGGTTTATAGAGGTATATCTGAACTTGGTTTTCTCTGATAATTAGCCTGTCCAAGACTGGATCTGGCGAAGACAAGACTCGATTGTCTGAATCAAATATTAGATTTTTGGGATCCCACCGACACCTTTGGTCTTGTTGTCTTGGAGTCTGCATGTGCAAACCTCCAGAAACGAAAATCCCTATTTTGAAAACGGGACGCTCAGGAGAACAATGCTTTCCGTGGCCATGTCTGTAAATGCATTCTCCATGGTGTGTTTCAAGTATGGTTTCATTGTTCAGGTGTCCTTTAAACAAAACAATGTAAATAAACATGACAACAGTCTTTGAATGACAGCATTCAACACTGCGACAAAAGGCAACGTTTTGCGTTGCTTGTCGTACAGTGTGTGTCATCACAATTCTGGGCGAAAGTATGAATCAGAGATTTTGCCACCTCATTCTTTCTCTTCAACGCTGGAGAGCTTCCACTCCTTTACTTTTTGCTATTTTTTCCGGACATCAAATGAAACACCGACCTTTCAGGAATGAAATGACAAACGAAAGATCATAGAAACAAAGCTTTTAAAGCCGTTGCAAAGAACCTGAATCCATTCAAAACTACTCAGGAATAATGCTAGAAAGAAAATGACACATTTCTGAAAGAGCCTTTCAGGTTGAAAAGAGAAATGAATAGCGCAAAAAAAGATAGGTCTGTGCCATTTCAACTTGAATACAAGTCGACCGAGAAATGGAAAGTTAGCAGATATGGCAGCAAGCCCTAAAGGACCCGTCATAGATAAAATTCTAATTCCCTTTTCTTCCCTGATCACTCATTCTATTTTTATTCACGGAAACTCAGAGTTTCAAATGGCAGGCTACTCCTATACCTCCTAACCGTACATAATCCTTGAGCCCAAGCTGACTTTTACTTTGTGTATTTTATTCATACTCCGCTGTTATGCAAAAAGCGGGTCACAAATAAAAAAAAATATATAAACTGGGAATAGGTTGACAAGCGACGTTTTTTCTCGAAAACGTTTTGTCAGTGCCTTACTCGCAGCAGTGCTGGAGCAACGGCTACGGAGACACAGCCTTTTCTGACGTTTCCGCTTCCTGGCTAAATAAGAGCTGCGAGCTCATATGGCACTTGAGGCGGTAAAAGAAAGTATATCATAATGTCAAAAAACAAACCCGCATTTCGGACGTTTTTTTTTGCCCCCCCCCCCCCGACCTCCCGGTCCTCCCATCCAACTCCCTCTACTGTGGCCGAATAAGAATTGAAAACATAACAGTCGCATCTCTGACATCTCTTCTTCCCATCCATCAACTTTGACTGGAGTCGGAGATCTGCAAATTTAATTTTCGGTCGCCCCCCCCCCCGGCCCCTACTGTGGCCGGATCCTGTCCGGACGCCCAATAACAAACCTAGGCCACATAAACTTGGTATTGCCCAACTTGCGCATCCCATTCGGTCCATCCCTTTGGTTTATATGCATGTCAAAAGTTTCCGTGACTCCTCCACCCCCCTCCAACTCCCTCAACCGTGGCCGCATGTGGTTCGAACACTTGTGTTGCATGTCTAGGTCATCATTTCTTATCACCGATTAACTTTCACTCGAATCAGACTACCAGTTCGCAACTTACGTAAGTCAATTTCCATATTCCCCTGCCCTCGGTCCCCCAAAAATGATCAGATGAAGGAGCGGAAGTTCTCCTAGGGCATTGCTGAACAGAATTCAATTTTTCAAAAGCAGTAATCACAGCGTTACCACCGAATTTGACCTTTTCGTCATAACAAAAATGACCAATAACATAACTCTATCACGATATAGTCTTGTCATGAAAAAAAAAAAAAATAAATAAAAAGGACTAACTTATAGTCCTACCGAAATCGATACTAAGGCGGGCTCGTCTCTCTTCCAGGATAGCCATCTTGAACCTTTTTAGTAGGTAACTGTGGCACTTTACCCTCCCCGTTAATAATCATGAAGACCCTTTTTTTAATGTTCTCGATGCGGTATTGTGTGTTCTGAATCCCAAGCGCATTCAAGAATAGGTCTAATAACACTAACGTAAATTTGGATGAGGTCTTCATAAGGGCACGAAAATTTTAAAGTGGTTTCAAAACAGCAAGACATGGGGAAGCTTGTTTTCAAATATTTTTGATGTCGGCATCCCATTTTAGATCATTCTTTAAAGAAAGAAAGAAAGAAAAGTTTATTTGAGCCCTACGGCCATACACAACATTATATATTGATACAGCACTGCACAGTACACGTACTCAATATAAAACAATACTTATTTTCTTTCACTCGGGCTCGACTGAGCCTCTACCGCCTTTTCCACCTATCGTGCCATCTTGCATATGGTTCCAGGCTTCATAGGCTTCATAATATTATATAAAGTAACTCCGCGTAGTTTAATTTTTTTTAACGTAGATTTCTGGGAGAATGGGGTCAAGAAAAGCTGGGGTAGATTTTAAAAAGTTAACTGTCATAATTGAAGATTTCTTGGAGCTGACTTTCATTTGCGACAGAGCAGCTTCCTGGTTAATGTCATCCAGGATGGCCATTGCTGAGCTCTTGATATTTCGCCGGCAAACCTCAAGAGCTGAGAGGTCGTCAATATATTTCCATAGGTCAGGGTGCTCAGAAATAAGACCACTTGCTATAACTAAAAGTAAAATCGGACCTAATAAAGTACCTTGGGGAACACCACAAAAAAAAACAGGGAGTGGTTCAGAAAAAAACAATATTATATTTGACAATTTGTGATCGATTTGTCAAAAAAGAAACTAGAATTTTAATCTGGTTCTTAAGTCAATTTGGTCGGGTCACTAGTATGCCTGCACAGTTTCATCGTCCTTAGCACATCCGGAACTATTCTAACTCGCGACCACCGGTACCGGTAACCCCCTCCAACTCCCCCAACACAACCCCAAAACGATCTGACTCTCTCATTTACGTGTACAGCTAGCTAATGCTGGTTCTCCACGCCAAGTTCCATCCCAATCCCTCGACTCTAAGCTTTTCACGAGTTTTCGATAACCCCCCTCTTTTCACAAGCATCGGATCCAATAGATCCCGAAGATTAAAAATTAAGTGTCTTTTTCTGTATGTATATGTGTGTATATATGTGTTTTGTTTATTTTCTTTATTTTCGTCATTTACTCCGTCTTTTCAAAATGGCGGGTCATAAATAAATTACTTACTTACTTACTTACTTATTTGCTACTGGGATTAATCTTGTCTTTATGAGATAAGATTATACCTAATTCGGATTAATTTTATCCCAATAGAGATAAGATTAAGCCCAGTAGCAAATACTGCATCCTTATTCCGAGAAACTTTTTACAATGTAGTCAGGCTGTTGCTGTACTGGAATAAATGAACCTGCATTCCATTTCTAGCCATGGTCTAGTATGGTATATATAAATTAACATACCATGGTATGGTATGATATACCTATGGTATGATAGCCTGACTGGCTCTGGCTACACTGGTGTTTTTGTGCAGCGCGACCAAAAACTCATCAATTGCATCCCTAATAAGACTGTGCCCTAAGTAATCAGACTCACGTTCCGGCGCAACCAAGGGGAAATCACTGAACTGTTTTCTTTTTCCTGGTTAGAGAAAAACAAATCGAGCAAATCCACTCGGATTTTTGCAGTTGAATGCCGGTTTCCAGGGCGCACGTTTACCAATTTCACGCTCGTGAAACGTTTATTACTCTTGCAGAAAACAAGACCGCATTTTTTCCATCTGTGTATGTGTCTCTCAAGTGTCTGTCTAATCAGGCGGCATTAACTCCGGACAATGGGGTCGCCGGACGCTGGGGTGTTACTAACCAAAATGCTTGGGGGGGGGGGGGGGTGCTTACTGGTAACTGTTCCCCTCTGTTTTTCAGAAAAATCGACTGTTTCTTCAGAAAAAAACCACTGCTTTTACGAAAAAAAAACGACTGTTTTTAAGGAAAATCAACTGTTTTTACGAAAAATCGACTATTTTCAGAAAAATCATGGGCGCCCCCCTACCCCCCATACCTGAGGCCTTTGAACGGGTCCTTCTAATTTCCCTACCTGTTACTAAACGAGACAGACATTTTATTTGACGGTGCAAAACAGTCAGCTACATTTGATTAGAGCTATATTTCTATATTTTTTATTTTTTATATAGAGACAGAAATTGCCAAGAGAGCCAGAGGTCGTGGGTTCAAACCCAGATTAAGGAGCAGTTTTTCTTGAAGTTTGCTTTTATGCCCGTTTGTCGGGCAAGGTTTTGCTAGTTCTGACACTTAGGTTGCGTTCCCTAAACTTAACAATTGTTAACAACCGTTAACTTTACTTCGGGGCGAAGCTAACTGCAGTTCTAACGATCGTTAACTTTTCCCAGTTTTACAATTGTTAATTATTTTGTAACGATGCTCACCGACCATCGTCACAAAATAGTTAACAATCGTTAGGCTCTGGAACGGAAATTGTAGGTGGGCGAAGCTTAAATTTCGAAATCATAAACGTGGAACGCAAAAAGTTGAACAACTGTTAACAATTTCTTAACGATCGCTAGTTACGGCACGCAACCTTACACACAAGCTGGGACGATGCGGAGAAGGTACAGTGCCCGAATTCTTGAGGCACTGTTACGATACGCTGTATTACGAATTCTCACAGTTCAGATAGAGACCAGCGCAGTGACAACTCTGACAAAACTAGTGAGATTACCTGAGAGAGTGTGTAGTAGATGGTAGCGTTGATCCTGTCCCCGTTCACAGCTCCTTCCGCTAGTGACGTACTGACTGAAAGGCCTGTCGTCCAGATCTGATTCCATGCACTTACGTGGCTCTGACGTAGTTCTCTCATGTCTGACGACAGTGCATTGGTGACGGCCTAAAATATGCACAAAATGAAGAATGAAATCACCGCCTTCCGCCACTGCTTCGTTTTTGACCTACGACTTGTTAGCGCTTTTCCGCCTAGCCGAGTTTTGCTATGCCCGAAACACAAATTTCGTCGAAAGCTTCAAGGTCCACTGACAACTCTTTCACGCATAAGGACACGATAGGCTCCAAAGTGTTATTTTTCAATGGAAGACATGATATGCCATCAGATCTATCATCTGTTTTGGACTTTCTTTGTTTTGCTTGGTTTTCCCTCTTTTTAACCACGGCGCATCCAGTTTTCAAATATTTTGCATCCACCCAACGCGTCGGAGAGAAGCAAGGCTGGATAGAGGCGAGAAGGGCTAACAAGAAAATCGTTAATTTCACGCGGAAAGTATTAGTTGCGTTTTTGCTGATACCATGGTATCTGTTACCACGGTAACTGGATCTGCAATTAGTCATTTTAGCAGTTATCGTGGTATCTGATACACGGTAGCTCTGCACAAACGACTATTGCCAAACTTGCACTTTCTGAAGTCATCAGAAAAACTGATATCCAGTTACATCACTAAGTGCTAAACTTCTTTCTCACCAATTTGACAAAAACTGATGAAAGTGAGATGACTTTTTAAGATACCACGACCAGTTACCACGGTCGGACCGTGGTCTCTGAATATACCACGATAACTGACCAGATACCACGATAACTGCCAAAAACGCCTTTTGACCGTGGTATCAGATACCAGGATAACTGCAAAAACGACTTTAGACCGTGGTATCAGATACCATGGTATCTGCAAAAACGCAACTATTGGTGTTTTCGAAAAAATGTATTTCTGAGCTATTTCATCTTGGAGATATCATTTCTAGTAAGAGTTGTGCTTTGACAAGCTCAAATCCGAAAATGTTCCTTTTGGGAAAAAAAATCGAAAGAAAGCAAAATACATGATGAAATAATGATATATATAAGTGTTAGAGACATTCAGTAAAGTCGGTCACATCGAAAGTGTCGCCGGTTGGGTGAGGCATTTTTTGTACATGTTAACGAGATCTTCGGGACTTTTCTTGATTAGCTAATTATCCGCTATCTCTCTAAGATGTTCAGCAAGGGGCTGCACTCCCCGGTACCGTTTTCACAGAAGAACAAACTAAATCATACGTTCAACATACATTCATATGGCACTTGTTACGAGTAGGCGGTACAAGAAAGTAGATGAGAACAAAAATACACCCGCCATCCAAGAATGATGTTCGGCAATAGAAATAGGATATTTAGTTTCACTCAGTTCTGAGCAGTTCCGCCATCGTCTCGGATCGCCCAATAAATCTACTCGTTTGAGCCTTAGACGTGCTATACGATTTCCGGTCCTCCCTCCATCTCCCCCTACCGTGGCCGAATCTGGCTCGGACTAAAAAATGGATCATCTAAAGCATCTTCTTTTATACCATCTATCAAATTTCAATCGAATCTGAGCATTTTTGAAAAATTCTAGTACCACCGTTGTCGGACCGGGTTAGGACCCTAAAATATGTCATCTAGGGTATATGCTCTCTCTACATTCCAGGTTTCGTTTAAATCGTGTGACCCCTATGCGAGCCTCCAAGTTTCTGGCAATCTCCCTCCAATTCCACCCGCTGTGGCCGAACAGGACTTGGAAACATAAACGACGTATCTCTGAATCCCCTCTTCCCGTCCATCAAGTTTTATTGAAATCGGAGGATAGCCTATCTGCAAATTTCCGGTACTCCCCCCGCCCCACCCCACCTTGACCGAATCCGGCTCGAATGCCAAATAACAAATCTAGGCCGCATAAACACCGCGCACTGTCGAACTTAAATCTCATTCGGTCCATTCGTTTTGTTTTTCTGCGGTCAAATCTAGGAACGGCTCGGATCTAGGAACGGAAGTTTCCGGGGGCATGTTGTGTCAGGTTCTAAGTCATCAAGCCGGGTCAATAATATGCCTGCGAGGTTTCGTTGTCTTAGTACAACTGGAACTATTCTAACTCGCGACTACCGGAATTCCAGGAAACCCCCTCCAACTCCCCTCAAAGAGCCCCGCAACCATCTGGCTCCGTCAATTTCGTATCTAGTCCTAATGCTTGTTCTCTCCATTAAGTTTCGTCCAAATCCCTCTGCTTTAAGCGTTTCTTGAGTTTTCTGGCCCCCCCCCCCCCGTCATCCCCCCCATAGGTATCGAACCCGACCCGGACTTGACATTGAGCATCTGAGGCGATAGCTCTTTCCACTTGAAAAGTTTCATTCAAATCCGATCACCCGTTCAAAAGTTATGCATGCCACTAGATTCCTGACTCCCCATCCATCCACTCCCCAACGATGGTCGGATCGGGGAAACGACTATCTGTTCGGATCCCTGACATACCTGCCAAGTTTCATTGTCCTAGCACGTCAGGAAGTATGCCGATTTCACGAGATCGCTAAAAATCTGACCCCCCACTGCCCCGCAGTGCCCGGATCCGGTTTTGTTATGTAAATGGCGTATCTAGGACTTGTGCTTGTTCCCCCCCCCCAAGTTTGATCCCGATCCCTCCTCTCCAAGCGTTTCTCAAGATTTCCGGTTCCCTCCTCCAACTCCCCCAGTGTCATCGGATCTGGTCCCGATTTAAAGAGGGAGTCCGCGACATGAGGTCATCCTAAATATCAACTTTCATCAAGATCCGATCATCCCATTCGCAAGTTAAAAATACCTCAATTGTTTGGCTCCCCCCTCCTTCCACTCCCCCCCCCCCCCCCCAAGATGGTCGGATCGGGGAAGTGACTATTTCCTATTTAATCTGGTCGGACCCCTGACACGCCTGTCAATTTGTCAGGAAGCACCGAACTCGCGGGCTCACTAGAGATTCAGACCCCCCCCCCCCCCCACAGTGAGCGGATCCGTTCAGTTTATGTCAGTCACGTATCTAGGACTTGTGCTTGCTCTTTCATGTTTCCAAGATTTCCGGTTTCCCCCTCCAACTCCCACCAATGTCACCGGATCCGGTCTGGATTTAAAATGGAAGGTCCAAGACACGAGGTCCTCCCATATATCAAGTTTGATTAAGATCCGATCACCCGTTCGTAAGCTAAAAATATCTAATTTTTCCGGATTCCCCCTCCCTCCACTCCCCTCAAGATGGTCGGATCGTCGAAGCGACTATCTATAATTTAATCTGGTCCGGTCCCTGATATGCCTGCCAAGTTTCATCGTCCTTAGCTTATCTGGAAGTGCCCGAACTAGCAAAACCGGGACCGACAGACCGACTGACGGACAGCAATTACAATCACTATGTGGCACTTGGCCGACGGGCAAGGGCCATAAAAACAATACCATAATATAGCAGAGGGCCAAACGCTCAGTATGAACAGTCAGTTTGGCTTCAAACATTATATTTTTGTAAACGGTTCTATGGCTTTAAAGGACCCGTTGTATCTATAATGCAAATGCAATAGCCAGGCAAGCCTAGTACCAGGTACTAGGCCAGTCCTAAAACTACAAACGTTAAAGGAAAGACGTCACGAACTAGTCATGAATTTCGGGAAAAAAAATACTTAACTTCAATGATCATAGGGACATACTATGATCATTGCACCCTTCTTGAACCGTCTGATCAGGTCATTTACCTTGGTGTCCCAATCGGAAGGAGTCTCCGCGAAACCCGTTGTTTGCTTATTGAGTATTTGGGGAAAAAACTCCGAACGGCGTACGCATCCATAGTGGTAAATAAGCGTCGATTCTGTCGGAAATATCTTGCTATTTTGTACAATACTGTAGCCCTTCCTCATGTCCTCTACCTCACCCCTTTCTGGAAAATTTTTACCCGTTTTGAAATCAAACATATCCGTTCACTATTCTTTCGTTACCTTAAATTTTTGCTAAAATTGCCACTATGGACGCGGAACACCTATTTAATCAACAGATTTAAAGTTAATGAACCTGTTACCGCGGTGGAAGATCTCCGTGCTCGAATCCTTCGTTCTTGCAACCACCCCTGGATCACCCGTCTGTACGGCCAGGAATGATCGAGTAAGATTAGTTACCGTCCTTTAAGTGTTATTGTTATTGTTCATGTACTTTGTGTTTTTGTTTTTTTTTTTCCTTTTCCAGTTTCTTTTATTATACTCCACTAGTCCTCATTGTAGTGCAGTGGGTCAATAAAATTCATTCATTCATTCATTCATACTGCCGGATTTCATAGAGCAGGAAGACGCAAGGGCCACACAAAGAGCGGTTAAACTTGCTGGTAAACCCCAGCTAAAACATCTGAGCGATATCTGAAATCGTGTGTGCCTTATATTATTCGGCATTTTAACTCTGTTTGACTATATTGTTGTTATTTTAGCAGTTGTGACGTGACCAAGTTTATGTTTGTTTTAGGAAAAGGATTTTAGTGCGTTGTTTCTATACGTAGTCATAAGTATTTGACCCGATGATCGAATATTATTTTAACACAAACAAATTGTATATAATATTAGTAATACTTTATTATGGACCAAATTAAGAAACCACAACTATATATTACATCAAGATTCTGTGAAGTAATAGTATATTATGTTCTTGTATGTTAGTGAATTTTTATTGACATTTTCCTAGGCTATTTTTCGCAATGAAGAATTTTTTGAATTATAAAGTGAATTTGAATTTGACCTTCTTCCGTAATTGCATTTATTATTCTTAAGCCCAGAGCCCCAAATTTCATATGTTACATTTTAATCGCGCTAATGATACCTCACTAATCTTTGCACTTGCCACTATTCACTATTTTCGATGCGCATTGGGCTCCCGATGGGTGTTCGCGAATCACGATTGATGCGTAAAACCGGTTATCTGAATTTTACCGAGTTTAGAAGTCAATGGACCTGGGAATAGGCTTGAAGCAGCACACGCAGTGGATAATCTGTTAAAAGCAGAGCCTAGTTTTACAGTATTCAAATAGTTGTGAAGATTGGAACATAGGCACTAAATAGTGCGAGGTGTGCTTTAATAGAAATTATATTTATGCATATCATCCTAAGGAAATGGACTTGAATGAACTTACAGAGAGTGCTTGGTTCTCGAAATCATCTTGATGATTGGCTAAGTTTGGAGACTGTTTGAACATCCCATAGAATACTCCAGAAACAGCATGTAAGGTCACAGTAGAATGAGGGTTTACGGTGACCTTATTCGGAAAGATAGGAGAGGCTATGGCCATGACCAATTTTTGCTTTGCCTTATCGACGTCCAATACTCCGAAAGATAAGGAGTAGTCCAACGATTCTCCGTCCGAAGTAAGGCTGCTAAACAAAAGAAAAATAAGAACAGTGTAACTCAACACTACAGGGGTAGATTGTATCATTGGAAGAAGACACGTGGTTGTCCCGTACAGCTTCCACCTGTTACAAGGTGGGCGGCCCCACGACACAGAGCGTGTTCCACCCTACTTACCGTAGTTACTACGCATGACGTCACGAATGTTGGCTTCTTGGCGCCAAGGCTGGAACACTTTTTCTATTTTCGGTAAAGATATCATGCCACGGGCTGGCCACGAGCTAATCCAGCCTATTATGTTACAGAGATTCGTAGTTACCACGCTTACTACGCTCACGAGCATGGTAAGCAAATATTTACCATTAGTTACTATTTCGAGAAGGTTGGAACGCTCAGCGTAGTAAGTTTTTACGAGCTTGGAACGAAAATAGTAACTAATAGTTACTATTGTTAGAAGGGTGGAACACGCTCGAATTCTCGTTTAGTACACGAATGTCGTTTCGCTATCAGACTTTAGTCATTCATGTAGAATGGAATAGAACAGTAATTTATTCGCTCACACTTTGACGGTAATAAAATCGAAACTGGTACTGTCATGCATACATTTTTCAATATTCCAGTTACATTTAAAAGTACATGCAAATGGCAACGGCAATTTCAAAAATCTTTAGTATAAAACTATTTTAGTAACGGCTGTGTTGTGGCTGCTACTGGTTGGGATTTTGGGACCTTCACAGAGACTGCTGGCTCTAGCCTTTCCCTTACATTTATATATGGGGGAGGGAGAAACTCGTTGTAGATGTGGTGCAACGATTTTTTGTTGACCCATCTCGAGCCATTCAAGACGGGGTTCACCACTTTTTCGGAATTCGCGACGGCGTATCGCTGTCATTTGTAACAACAGTGGACTATTTAAACAGAGAGTCAATTTTGTCCACAAGGTGCAGCGCGTTGGCGCAGAACCTAGACACAGAACAATGACTATTGAGAAAACTTACCTATACCTAACATTCGATTATATGGAGTCAAGTGCCATCTGCAGGGCCAGGCTGAAACTTTTGTCTACAGAACGACAGCAATTCAAATATTTTATATCGAACATGTTGAACTGGAAACATACTGGACAAAAAAACATACTATTTAAGCACCCCCCCCCCCATCAGGCACAATACTGACGAATTTGACGATATGAATTGACGACTACTGACGATACTTTTTATCACCAATAAATCTAGCTCCTCTAAGCTATAGCTAGTAAATATGCTTGATACAAATCCTTCAATTTCTTGACATTAGTTGCGTTTTTGCACATACCATGGTATCTTATACCACGGTTAAAAGGCGTTTTTGCAGTTATCGTGGTATAGCTGGCTAGTTATCGTGGTATCTGATATTCAGATACCAATGTCCGACCGTGGTAACTGATCGTGGTATCTGAAAAAGTCATCTCACTTTCATCAAGTTTTGTCAAATTGGTGAGAAAGAAGTTTAACGATTGGTGATGGGACTGAATATCAGTTTTTCTTTCGGGATGACTTCGAAAAGCGCAATTTCGTGACAACCGTATATCAGATACCACGACAACTACAAAAACGACTAATTGCAGATCCAGTTACAGTGGTAACAGATAGCATGGTATCTCCAAAAACGCAACTAATAGCCCTAGCGACTTGACACTTACACTTTAGGTTTAGTATTCCATCCTTTCCACGCCTTCTCTCCTTCTTTTTCAACAGTTATAACTGCCGCTTCAGAAGTTGGGTTCGTAACCTGAATTGTCTGAACGAAGACATACGGAATAGTTCTATGGGCATAAAACTGGTGAAACACGTCCACACTTCCTCGACTATGTGAAAAACACTTGATGTTGTTCACCGTACCACTGGTAAAATGGAGAATGGTTGCTTCTTCGGTGGTCTTCCTTTCCATATCCACTTTGTACACAGGTTTGTAGGGCACACTAAGTGACAGTGTGCGATTCCTGCGTACTTTTAGCAGACTGCCGAATCGTGTTTCGAAGGAAACATATCCATTACCAACATAGCTCAAGTATTCACTCTCTTCGTCAGTTTGGTAAATTGCGTCAAGATTATCCAAATCCCGTTGAAATGGATCAGTCCGGTCCTTAATGCAGCGATCAAGGGGATTGAACATATTTCGATGGGTTTGCCTGACTCCCCGGAAGACAGAGGGCCCCAAATACAGCAGCAGGCCAAGTGCAAAAAGGATACCAACTGCAATTCTTCGATTCCTGAAATGCAGATTTTTCTGTTTAAGGCACTACTATTTAAACTGCATAGTCTGCGTTATGCGTCGAATCACTCCCGAAAGCTATAACGGAGGCTTTGCTCAACTCGGATATAGCAACGGCAGGCCCGTATCCAGGAATTTATTTCGGGGGGGGGGGGGGGTTTGCCTGTCGATCGGACAAAAAAGTACAAAAAAAGACATAGATCAGAGGGAAAAGCCTATAAAACTGATGATTTTTGTATGTTTGTTTCGGGGGGGGGGGGGGGGGTCAACCCCCTAACCCCCCCCCCCTGGATACGGCCTTGAGCAACGGCAACGGCTCGTTTCCAACCGAGTAATTTTTTTGTGAAACACTTTGTCAGGAAGGTTGGGTCGGAGGTCACTGCCCTGGAAAAATTATTGTGGTGCTCCCAAGGGCTGAGTCCTCGACTCAAAAATTATCATTGTGACCCGTAAGATCCCTGTTGCCATTCAACAGCCTTGTTGCCAGAGGCGTCATTTGGCGGGAGGGGGGGGGGGGGGGCTTCCAAGAGGGCCCAGAGCTACCCAGGAAAAACAGAAAAATAGCCCTTAAATCAGTTTCTCATTCGAATTGTAAAAATCTGGTTGCGTCATTTCAGTTGACCAAGGTCACTCATGAAAATTGAACTTTATAAATTCGAGATAATGACCCATTGTCGAGGATCGAATATCTTTAAGGCGCGATAAATATCTTTGTAACATGGCTTCGAGTCGAGGCGTCACTTTACGATTTTTCCCTGGATAGATGAGGGCCCCCTTGAAAATTCAAGAAGAAGCCCAAAATATAACAGTAGGGAAAACTAAACATTTAGATTTGGAATTATGATTTGATTTAAAAATATGTGTTTATTTGTGTTTGATAATGGAACTCACAGTGTGTGTTATTTAAGGTTTTTTCTTTTTCTTTTGATTAGTTAATTGTACAAAATTATGCGAGGGCACACATCGGGCAGACATCGGGCACACTCAATTGTCGGGCCCACCTGTACCCCAATTTTGGGAGTTGGAACCCCCTCACGTTTTATGCCCCCGTTTTATGCGTTGTTAGAATATATGACAATTTCTACTATAGAAAGGGTGGTCTAGGTTTGTACAATGATGCATTATTGCATGGCTGGCTACTCCACTGACATTTGGCACAAAACAACATGTTGTGTGTCAACTCTTCTTGCAACTGGTAACTGCGGATAGGTGAATTATAAGCCCCAAAACACAAATATTCTGAGGATTTGGGTGCTGCATATACCAGAATGAAGCATCAGCAGATTGACAAATTAGCAGCTGTAAATCAATATTAGAATACTAGGACTAACAGAATTTAAGATAGGCTACTTACGAGAAAATCTTTGTGTCGATATTCATCCTGATCCAAGCTCGCTGGACAGCTTCAATGACTGCTTCAAATCCCATTTCTAACGAATGCTGAGACTGACCTGTCAGCCACTACTATTCTCTCAGCTGAGAAACTTTTAACTTCACTGGTTCCAATTCTGGCTTTCTCATCAGCATTTATCTTGTGCCTAAAAAAAAAAGAGCCACATTTCTTACAAGAAAGATGAAAGAATCAGTCTTTTAAATTTTCAGTGCAAGAATAGTGCACAACTAGGAATAAATAGCTAACCATCCAAGCAATGCACAACCATAAATTCCAGGAATGGTATGAGCAGGTTTCCACTTCATGTGGTTTTCCTCCTGGTCTGGTACATGCAATATAGGGGAGTTACTATTCCGAACAACCCATCACACCTTTTTGGAAAGTCTCCTTTTTAAGACTGTAGGCCTACCTCTATAAGCTTTACCCTCATGGAAGCTGGACATCACTCCGATTGTAGATTTGTGTTGTGTTTCTCGTACAAATCTCTGAACAAGAATTACTTTGGGAAAAATCCAGACAATGCTTATCTCATACATTCGAGGTGCTGAATTTTTGTTTGATTTTTCAATTGCTTTCATCAGTTCTACCTTTGTAAATGGGACCAGAAGCGACTCCTTGAACCGTGTTGTAGACGGCAGAATACATATTGGTGGGTTTATTTAATGGGACGCTAAAATCTGGTTTTGAAATTTTCTGCAAATTCCTCAGCTTTTTTGGCATCATCTTTCACTGTTACTCCAAGGTGAGATACGTTGAATTTTCTGTCATCATCTGAAGAGTTGTTCCCATTCATTTTGCTTACGAATCAATGGATTTTCGCTTGGGTTGTATTTGCATCTATGCGGTCTGAGAATTTGTTTGGAGGTTCGTCTTTTTGGGATCCCAAAACGTAAGTGGAGGGATACATATGAAGTTGTCCGTCTGTGCGCACTATAACTCTTGAAGGGTTTCGATGAAACTTGGTGTGAGGATTCTTTGGGTCAAAAGTTAAGGTCGAGTTCGTAGATGGGCTCTGTAGAAATATTTTTTAAAAGCTATTGAGATAGTTGATTTAGGGGTAAGGAGACATGCTGAATCAGAATATGAAAGTTCTTTTCTTGCCGGACAAGTAGTTCACCCAAAATCCAGCGATAACCGGACACAAAATGTGTCTACCAGTTTTCGGCTATAGCACTACCTACCCCTTTGTTTTCAAACTAATATAGCATTCATTTGTTTATTCTGTGTGACGTTGGAGAGATCTAGTGTAAAGAGGAAATATCAAACGGGGATGTTGTTCAATGAGGATTCAATAGTAAAGTACAGGTCAAGTTCGTAGAAGGGTCCTTTAGTCCTGTCTTTAGAGGCAGAGGATGGGTCTGGGATATATGGTAAAACATGTATGTTTTATAAGCTAATAATTATAAGCTAATAAGATATTCATTGAGGGGGTAAGGAGGTCATATGTGAACTTGATTTCTTGCTGGACAAATGGTTCATCACGAATTCGGCTGAAACTGGAAATTTGGTTGAAGCTCAAAGTTGTTTCGGAACATGATTAGAGATTCGGTATTGGGGCAAGAAGACATGTTGAATCCATTTTTGAACTTTATTTTAACAGTAAAAATATTCAAGGAATCTGAGGAGGACTGAATGGAGAAGACATGACCCAATTGTACATTTTTGGAATCCCATCAACACTTTTGGTCTTGCTGGCGTTTGCTTCCGATCTTCACAGTTCAATTGCTGTATGGAGATTGAGACGTCTCAAGAAGGTTTTGAGAGCTGATTTCCTTTTTTCTGCTGATCTTGTACATTCGCTTGTCCACAATGACTTTTCGGTCTGGGTTGCTGGTCTTCCCTGTTGGTTAGATGACTTTGGGATGGCTGCCTCTGTCGCTTTCAGAAGTATCTCTGTTAATACTTCTGCCTTCGTTTTTGGGCTTTCTTCTGTTGAGAAAGTCATATAATCACTTTCGTCTAGCTCTTTCTTTTCCAATCACCCTTACGGTTGTTAAATTTTGAATGTTGGTGGGAGTTTCACTGTCTAGATATTGGAGATTGTGTTCAGGATGGCTGTGTGGTCAGTTTGGAGCTCATCAATTCTTGTAACCTTTGTCTGTTCCATAATGTATGCTGGGATAATACTCACTACTTACCGAATTTGACAATTCACCAGACTTTTCTCAAGTCCGTATCTGTTCTATCGCATTCGTTTAGTCCATTTCCAAGTTCGGCGATTAATAAGATTATATTCGGTTCTGATTTGTTACCGAATTCGGAAATTAACCGGATTTTCTTTGGTCAGTATCTGTTACCAGACGTTTGCAGACGTGTGATTGATCTTGCCACCATGTGATTTATTGTTTTAACTTCAATCTAGTATGTCTGTCATTCTCATGTAGGCTATTTTAGTTAAATTTTTACAAAGCCAGGCAACAGGCAAATCTTTCTGAACTGAAAAAATTTATTTTAAGGTTGGCGGAATGAAAGGTGGCACATAAGTCAAGAGCAAAGAGCACTCCGGGGTGTCTCTGGTGTTTCAGTCTAGTACACTAGCCCCATTTCAGGCACGGTGCTCAAACGTCTAGCACCATGCCTGGGTGCTAGACGTTCAAGCACTGTACCTTGGATTTCATGTATGGTGCATGGATTTCAGTATACAGTGCATACAGAAAGAACCAGACACCGGTGACTAAACACCACAGTCTAGTACACTAGCCCCTTTTCAGGCACGGTGCTCAAACGTCTAGCACCATGCCTGGGTGCTAGACGTTCAAGCACTGTACCTTGGATTTCATGTATGGTGCATGGATTTCAGTATACAGTGCATACATCAAAAACACAGTTTCTGTCATAACAACTGAGCACCAGCTCGGACAGGGCTGAAATTACTACCATGAATTAGAGAAATCAAAGACAATCCTTTGTATATTTTTCACAACAAAAACAAAAGGGCTCGGCTGATGACAGATGTGAAAAACCTCATTTCCTTGTCTACATAGTCAAGGGTTTTGCATGCAAAGTGTCCTGTGCCTCAGCTTTTTCTACCTAGCAGCCAACCAGAATATTGGCTCTTGGGGAATAGATAGGGAAAATACATGGAAAATAGATAGGGTGCTGTTAGGTTTTTCATCTCCATCATCATTAGAGCCCTTTTGTTTTTGTTGTGAAAAATATACAAAGGATTGTCTTTGATTTCTCTAATTCATGGTAGTAATTTCAGCCCTGTCCGAGCCGGTGCTCAGTTGTTATGACAGAAACTGTGTTTTTGATGCATGCACTGTATACTGAAATCCATGCACCATACATGAAATCCAAGGTACAGTGCTTGAACGTCTAGCACCCAGGCATGGTGCTAGACGTTTGAGCACCGTGCCTGAAAAGGGGCTAGTGTACTAGACTGTGGTGTTTAGTCACCGGTGTCTGGTTCTTTCCTTAAAATGCATTTTTTTTGTTCACCTGTGAGTTGATGAAAACTGGCTAACTCCTCGCTGAAGCCGGGCTCACGAGCAGGTTCTGGTTAGTTCGCACCTGTGAGATAAAACCGGACACTGGTTAGTTCAAAAACGGGTTATAAGACTGGTGAGAAGTCACCGGTGGATGCAAAAACGGCTTATAAGAAAAAACGGAGACCACAGGTGAGAACTCCCATGACAAAGAACGCAGCTTATGAACCAGCTATTAACAACATACACCATTACCCTTTTTCTCCTCATTCTCATAAGCAAAATCACTGGTCACAACAAGGTCACAAGACTCCCAAACAAACACCAAAAGTATTAAATATTTTACTCTATCCACTGGTTGATGGCAATATTTTCAATCTATCCCGTCAAAACCAGCAGAGAGCATGAAAGTCAAACGACAGAATTAGCAAAGCGCGTAAATTTTAAATTTGTATTTAGATGCAATGGATGAAAGGAATCCGAAGGGGATCCGGAGTGAGCCAAGTGCCAGTCATGGAAGGAAGGAAGGACACAGAAGGGAACTTGAACCGCTTGGATTGGGTAAGCTCTTGCACGTGGTGGATTCAAGTCCAGACCTGGTCCAGACTGGCTTGCTCTGAGCTTGCTAGTAAGTATTTAATCATGAGTAAACCAAACAAGGTATTTAACTCTATATACTAAACTAAAACTACATGACATCAAAAATAAAACACTAATCTAATCATAAAGTCTCGACTGAAGAAAAGTGATGACGCAACCAATGATCACCAACTACGAAATTTCTAATCTCCTAGTTCTTTTAAAAAAAACAATAACAAGTTTTCTAACATACTTATTACTCACTGCTAAATTCAGACTAAAAGGAAAGCTAAGACCTAGTTGAGATAAACACAAATACAAGAATATTCGCTGAGTGTAATATAAAGGACATTCAAATAAAAGATGGCTGCAAGTTTCAGGAATTTGGCAACAATAACACAAGCTAGAAGGAGCTTTTCCAATTCTATGCAGGAAACTATTAAGACGACAATGGCCGGTAATAAACTGTGTCAACTGGTATTTTGGTTCAAAAGAAGAAGCAGCAATTAAATCATTTGTACTTGAAAAGAAACGGCTTGGCCAGTAGCTAACTGAATTTTGAAAATCACTATACCACATTTCATATAACTTAGATTTTAGAAACTGACGGTTTAAAAAAAACTCACTGTGTCTTAGGATTTTTTAAATAAATTCGTTAAAAATCAGGCTGTGACGATACGAAGTTTAATGGCGCTAGAAATTCATCTATGATCAAAACCCTTGAAATAAAAACAATTTATACTCTATGCTCATCGAGATCACGAAAATGTATATTTTTTTAAAATTGTTGGTTGTGCTTTAAAGGGATTTGGCATGTTTATGGTTCCCCTTTCTGTATCGAATTTGCTAATTCCTCCTGTTTTAGTCCGAATCGATTTCAACGCATCTGGTCCGTCCCTTCGTAAATTCGGGGATTTAACCTATTTACTTGGTCTCATTCGTCACTGAATTCGGTAGTTCACCCGACTTTTCTCAAGTCCATATCTGTTCTATCGCATTCGGTCAGTCCATTTCATAATTCGCATTTGGTTCAGATTCATGACCGAATTCGGATAATTCATCCAACTTTTGTTCAGCCCGCATCGGTTTCGCCGCATTCAGTCCGTCCCTGCGTAAATTTGGTCATTTAACCTGTTTAGTTGGTCTCGTTCTTTACTGAATTCGGTAATACGGTCGCATTCGGTCAGTCCATTTCATAATTAAATGCGGTGTGATTCATTGTGTTGCGAGAGCAACACTTTGGTTTTGTCCTCGTTTTTTTTTTTTTTTTTTTTTTTTTTTCCTATGACTCCGATTTGATTTTATTCCTGGTAACTGAGAAGGGTCTAACCTTTGCGGTTTTTACGGAAAGTGTGGACCTTAGGCCGGATGGATGAATATGACATTACATTTTGGAAAGCTCCGTAGAACTCTTGCCTGGGGCCAATAAGGATGGTTTTTGCTTGTCCTCGAGCCAGAGCCTACGGTCTGCGAAGTGAAGTGGAGTTGTATAGCCTATGTCAGAGAGGACTATCTGAAGTTGTGTAGCGAACCTTTTGTTTCATCAAACCATGTTTCTGCTTTCGAGTGGAAAGCTCCGTTCTAGTACGCAAGCAGGCAGGCACCAGTTTCAAATTGAAGATGGACTAAAATCTATAAGTGTTAAATATATGCGGCAGTTAGCCGGCCCCACAGCCAACATATCTTCTTTGAGTGATAAATAGAAAAATCTACAGAGACAAAAAAGTGGCTTTTTCCCACGGGTCCGAAAGTGCTGCCATCTATTGTTTCTGTCCATGTCTGCGACGATTTCAGCTGAGTTTATAATTTTTTTTTTTTGCACTTTGGTTTGTGGTAGAGTAACGGTATCAGATGTGCCTCTTAAACTTTAAAAGTTCTCTCATTGCTAAAGAAACTAGAGCTTATCCTTTGCTCCTTTCTAAGTCGTGACGTTAGAAAGTTGGCCTACGGCAAAAAAGTCAACTTTTGAACTAAGACAGGTAGAACTTTTTTTTCGACGGCAATCGATAGCCATTGATGAGCTGATCAAAGTATATGCCATCCATTTTTTGGTACAAAAATTCCTTCGTGAGATACACCAGTTTGAAAATTTCAAAGGGGTTGACAACTTCATAGTAAGGTACATTGAAAACAAAAATAGGCGATACCAGTTATGATACATATAGGGGACTTTTAAGCAACAGTCGACTGTTAGCCCATAATAATCTTCGGTAATGAGGGGTTTGCAGCTTTTGCTAGTTGGTATACCTGTTATTTGTTTCCGGTGTATTCGATGGTAAGAACAATTTGGTTCCCAATGGTAAGATATGCAAGGGACTTGTAAGTAATAATCGGCTGTTATGCTACAATCATCTTCTGCGATGATGGGTTTGCAGCTTTTGCTAGCTGGTGTACCCATTATTTGTTTCCGGTTAGCTTAATGTATATCACGGGAGAGGGACTTGTAAGTAGGAATCGGTTCACGAGGGGCTAGGAATTTTTGCAAATGGGTGCACATTGTAGTCGATTTCTATAAATCTGACGGTAAGAAAGTTTGTGTCGATGGTCTATCAATGTCACCGAGGATTAACTGTTTACACAACGGATACAAACGAAAATGTAAAGCAATGAGGTAGTTTCATAATAATTAATAGTGTCATCTATGGTATTTTAATCCTGAAAAGTTACGGATAGCTTTCTATTACCAACTAGATTATATAAGATATTGTTCCAAGTTTTCATCCGTCACGATGTCTACGATTGAAAAGGATAAAGTACAACTGACTGCAAAGTTAATTTAGTCCCTTCTTCCTACATATTTTGTTGTTGTTTTTACAACGCTGAAGAATACCTTTTGATCATATGATTAATTTTTTTAGAACATCCCGTTTAAAAAGCTTATGCTATAATGATCTTCAGCGATGAGGGGCTTGCAACTTTTGATAGCTGGTATATCCATTATTTGTTTCCGGTGAATTTGATGTCAATCACGGGAGACGGACTTGTAAGTAAGAATCGGTTCACGAGGGGCTAGAAATTTTTGAAAATTGGTGCACATTGTATTCGATTTCTGTAAATATGACAGTAAGAAAGTTTGTATCGATGGTCTATCGCTATAACCTAGGATTAACTGTTTACGCAACGGGTACAAACGATACGGTAATGTAAAACAATAAGGTAATTTTGTAATAATTAAAAGTGTCATCTATGGTATTTTAATCCTGAAAAGTTACGGATAGCTTTATAATATCAACTAGATTATATAAGATATTGTTCCAAGTTTTCATCCGTCACGATATCTACGATTGAAAAGGATAAAGTTCAACTTCGACGGCAATCGATAGCCGCTGATGAGCTGATCAAAGTATATGACATCCATTTTTTGGTACAAAAATTCCTTCATGAGATACAACAGTTTGAAAGTTTCAAGGGGTTGACAACTTCAGTAGTAAGGTACACACTGAAACCAAAAATAGGCGATACCAGTTGTGAGACATTTAGGGGACTTGTACGCGACAGGCGACTGTTAGCTCATAATATCTTCGGCAATGAGGGGTTTGCAGCTCTCGCTAGTTGGCGTACCTGTTATTTGATGAACAATTTGGTTCCCAAATGTAAAACATGCAAGGGACTTGTAAGTAATAATCGGCTGTTATGCTACACAAATCTTCAGCGATGAGGGGTTTGCAACTTTTGCTAGTCGGTGTACCCATTATTTTTATCCGCTGAACTTGATGTCTATCACGGGAAAGGGACTTGTCAGTAGAATCGGTGCACGAGGGGCTAGAAATTTGTGCAAATTCTTGCACACTGTATTCGATTTATATAAATCTGACGGTAAGAAATTTTGTATCGTTGGTCTATCGCTGTAACCTAGGATTTACTGTTAACGCAACGGGTACAAACGATACTGTAATGTAAAACAAGGTAGTTTCGTAATAATTAATAGTGTCATCTATGGTATTTTAATCCTAAAAAGTTACGGATAGCTTTATAATACCAACTAGATTATATAGGATATTATTCCAAGTTTTCATCCGTCACGATGTCTACGATTGAAAAGGATAAAGTTCAACTGACTGCAAAGTCAATTTAGTCCCTTTTTCCGATATGCTTTTGTTGTGGTTAGGGCAATCGATAGCCCTTGAAGAGCTGATCAAAACATATGCCATCCATTTTTTGAACAAAAATCCTGCATGAGATAAACCAGTTTGAAAGTTTCAAGGGGTTGACAAATTCAGGAGTAAGGTACACACTGAAACCAAAAATAGGCGATACCAGTTGTGAGACAAATAAGGGACTTGTAAGCAACAGTCGACTGTTAGCTCATAATCATCTTCGGCAACGAGGAGTTTGCAGCTTTTGCTAGTTGGTATACCTGTTATTTGTCTCAGGTGTATTCGATGGTAAGAACAATTTTGTTCCCAATTGTAAGACATGCATGGGACTTGTAAGTAATAATCGGCTTTTATGCTATAATCATCTTCAGCGATGAGGGGCTTGCAACTTTTGATAGCTGGTGTATCCATTATTTGTTTCCGGTGAATTTGATATCAATCACGGGAGACGGACTTGTAAGTAAGATCGGTTCACGAGGGGCTAGAAATTTTTGAAAATTGGTGCACATTGTATTCGATTTCTGTAAATATGACAGTAAGAAAGTTTGTATCGATGGTCTATCGCTATAACCTAGGATTAACTGTTTACGCAACGGGTACAAACGATACGGTAATGTAAAACAATAAGGTAGTTTTGTAATAATTAATAGTGTCATCTATGGTATTTTAATCCTGAAACGTTACGGATAGCCTTCTTCCGATATTGTTTTGTTGTTGGTTTTACAACGCTAAAGAACAGCTTTTGATTATGTGATTATTCTTTTTAGAACATACCGTTTTAAAAGCTTTGATAAGTTGACAATTTCAGCATTTAACCGACAGCGAAGAAACAAAACCAAAGTGTTGCTCTCGCAACACTTTAGCCGGCGAAGCCGGACAAAGGTTGCCGCAACACTTCACGTTGCCCGGGCAACGTAGGTCTAGTTTGGTTCTGATTCGTTACCGACTTCGGTAATGCACCAGATTTTTTCTTTAGTACGTTTCTATTATTAGGTTTTGGTTGTCTTAGGTTGTTCTAACAAGAGTTTTTTATTTCTTTACGAAATTCGGTTGTTATAACGCTCTCGATGTATTTTTTTAGTTTATTTTTCGCTATAGTGCGAATTCTTTAGTTGCTTCAACCCAGTTACTGAGTGCGGTAATTTAAGTGGCATTTATTTAGCTCTTGTTCTTTACCATTTACGGTAGCTTCAACTGTTTGCCATTCGGTTTTTACTTCTTGTGCAGTACTCAGGAATTAGCACATATCTTGACGTGAAAACTAGCCTACTTTTGTGTGCTATAAATTCAAAACAAATGTAATTTGTATCTAATATACCCTGGATCGCCCCTTAAGTTTCACCAGACAGCTCTGGGTTTAATAGGTAATCTTGGGATCGCAAAAAGCCACTTTTATCATGAGTGTTTCCACAAAATTTGACTGCGGCGCATTTCGCAGTCATTACTAGTTGCACGCAGGGTGCGTCATTTAGTTGGAGTTTGAGACTTGGAATTTTGGGATGCTTGAACCACATTAAAAGCTAGAATTTGCATGAAAAGTAGTTAAATTTTGCCAGAAAGGCGGATTCGAAATATTTCGCCTGCGACGTCTTATTTACCATAGATATAACCGTTAGCAACGGTGTCGTTATGCAGCAAAGGCGTTTTTTGCGATTATTTCAAGTCCTGTTGGAAAAACTAGAAATCTCCTCCGAAGAGAAAAGGCTAGTGACGGCGCATCCATGAAAAAAAAAAAACAGAAGCGGAAAAGCATGAAAACACGCCAATTTTTCTCTTTAGACTTGTTTGTATATACTCTGCAACTTTTTACGTTGTAGCTTCATGAAGGCAACTAGCTGTGTATTAAGATATTTTTTTAATAAATTCGTTACAAATCAGGCTGTGACGATGCGCAGTTTAATGGCGCTAGAAATTCATCTATGATCAAAAACCTTGAAATAAAAGCGATCTTATGCTCTATGCTCATTGAGATCACGAAAATGTATATTGGCTCAAAAGTGTTGGTTCTGCTTTAAAGAATTCATTTGTAAAACCCTTGAGGCAAAAATGACCATGGGACCTTGGGATCATGAATATACACCGTTTGTAAAAAATATTTTGTGTAATTTGCTGTTAAGATGAGTAGGCCTACTTTAAGGGAACGTCAATATGGAAAGTGACAATTTCCAAGCCAATCTTGTAAAGTCTATAATGTTCAAGCCATGTTTCATCGTCCTAGCACATCCGGAAGTACCTTAACGTACTCGCGATCACCGGAATTCTGGACACCCTCCAACTCCCCCACAGTGCCTGAATCCGATCCGGCTCTGTTACTGATGTATCTAGTGCTTTTGCTTGTTTTTCCCACCAAGTTTCATACCCATCGGTCCACTGTAAGCGTGTCACAAATTTCCGGTTCACCCTCCTACCCCCCCCCCCCTCCCACACACACACACACACACACATTCAATAGACATTTGACACATTTGAGACACGATGTCTTTCCACGTATTAAGTTTCATCTAGATCCGATTAGCCGGTCGAAAGTTATGCATACCTCAAGATTCCCCTCCTTCACCCCCCGCCCCGCGATGGTCGGATCGAGGAAGTGACTATTTCTAAGCCAATCTCGTAAAGTCTCTAATTTTTAAGCCAAGTTTCATCGTCGTAGGACATCTCGAAGTGCCTTAACTTGCGATCAACGGAATTCCGGACCCCTCCCTCCCGACTTGCTTCACAGTGCCCGAATCCGGTCCGGTTCTATCACTGACGTATCCAGGGGTTGTGGTTGTTCTTTTCACCAAGTTTCATCCTGATCACTCCAGTCTAAGCGTGTAACAAGATTTCCGCTTCCCCCCTCCGACCCCTCAAATTCATAAAACACGATTCGGACTTGGAATGGGACATCCGGGACATTATGATCTGATCACCCGTTCGGAAGTTACACATACCTCAAGATTCCGGCTTCCCCCTCCCCACACGATGGTTGGATGGGAAAGTTGAATATTTCCAGGCTATGGTCGGCTCCCTGATTTGCCTGCAGTTATTAATGGAACTGATCTATATAATTATTTTCATGAATTTTATTCTAAATATATAAATTGCCAAATATGTAGTCCCAGTATAAAACACTGCCAAGTTTCCTTGTCCTGGCACACCTGGATGTAACTTAACTCTGGAGCACTGGAATTCCGGAACCCCCCTCCAACTCCCTCACAGTGCACGAATCCGGTCCGGTTCTGTCAATAATATACCTAGGGCTTGTGCTTATTCTTCTCACGAAGTTTTATCCTGACCTTTCCACTCTAAGCGTGACACAAGATATTGGTTCCCCCTCCCGACTCCCCCCCCCCTCCACATTCGTCGGATTCGGTTCAGACCTGAAGTGAGACAACCGAGACATGACATTTTTCCAGATATCAATTTTCATTAAGATCCGATTACCTGTTCGAAAGGTATAGCATGTCCCTCAAATCCAGATTCCGCCGTCTCCTTCCCCCCACGATGGTCGGATAGGGCAAATGACTATTTCCAAGTTAGTTTGGTCGGGTCCGTGATATGCCTGACAACTTTCATCGTCTTAGCACATCTGGAAGTAGCCTAACTCGAGAACAGTGGCCTGACTGACAAACCGACCGACAGACCAAACAGTGATCGGCATATGGCACTTGAGCGGAGCTGCAGCCTGCAAGTGCTATAAAAAGAAAATGACTTGAATAGAATTTAACAATTCATTCTCCGGTCTGGATTCGTCTACTCGCTCAGACGGGTTGTGAATTCTCAGGTCATTTTAGGCCGTACAAAAGCCTAGACCTAAACATGCCGACCTTCTTGCCCGTGGTGCCATCAGGTTATCCCCCGGCCGTCCTGTCAATATGGAACTTTGCATGCATTTGAATGTAAATCCGTTGTTTGTGTTTACTGCTACACATTCGGTGTCAATAGCACTTCAACCCGATGAACTTACCCGATTTTATGTAATTCGTGTATGCGTTGATTACCAAGGTCTCGGGCTTTGGCTACACCTATCAGTGGCTTTGCACAAAATGTCGACGCTCCACTTTCACTGGTTCAGGAATTCGGCATTTTCTGGTTAGTGGTAATACTGGTGCTAGTGATGAAGCTATGATATTTAATTTCTAGGACTAGGATTAAATAACACGGAATTCATTACCCCGGAGCATTACCGGCTGCAAATGTGAAGGTATGTACTGTCTAGTCCTTCTACTAGCCTGTCTGCAGGCCCGTATCCAGGAGTTTATTTCGGGGGGGGGGGGGGGGTATTGACTGCTGGTCGGACAAAAAAGCAGAAAAAAGACATATATCAGAGGGAAAAGCCTATAAAAAGAATTATTTTTGTATGTTTCGGGGGGGGGGGGGGTCAACCCCCTAGCCCCCCCTGGATACGGCCTTGCCTGTCTGACTACTTTATTTTCGATTCACGCACGATGGATGACAAACATGATTTCTACAGGCCTTCGTCGATATATTATAATTATAATGTATGTATTGTCGACGCAAAATTAGTCGGCTTGCCGCCGAATCAAGGTTTTAAATAAATAAACTGAACTGAACTGAATTGATTGATATTGATCTTAACCCGAGCTTGAAGTCTATGCACTAACGATGGATGACGATGGTCGATGACGATGACGATGGATACGCTATGTGAGATAACAAACAAAAACTGAATAGGCTTATGTGGTGCTCATCCGGATCCGGAATTGGACCCGGCTTAACTTAACCGGATTTTTTTCCGAGTAGAGCAGAAGCTAGATCTATCCCGGTCAAGGTCCCCCCTCCCCCCAAGCGTACGTCAGGTGAAGCATCATAGGGGGACTATATGATGATGATTTAATGTTGCAGAAAAGAAAAATAAGTTCACAAAAGAAGATCTACCCTAAAGCTCAAAACTAAAATTAAAATTATGTATAACATACCTTCTAGTGTAGTATGGTGGCGTATTCATGTTGATATATGTAAGAGTATTGAACTGACCTTTATTTGAGCAACTTCAGCAACACTCCATACCCCCCCCCCTTATGTTAACACTCATTCTCTAGTTGTTATGCATGCTTTTCCAGGCTATGCGTACACACGGATTCGATAAGACAGTTCAGACATGATCGTTTGAATGGAAGTCTAGCCTGCGAATGAACTTTTTTCTCAGCATAAACACAATAACATCATAAGCGGACATTACTGGGTAGTGTTAGCGGAAATGGTGTTATATCGGTAGACTAGCATATTTAGAATATAAGACAAACTAATGGAAGAGTCTGAGGGTAGGAGTTACACCGGCTACCCAGGTAACGTGGCATTAGATCTTTCGTCCCCACAAACGCCCGTCACCTGGTAGACGACATTTCCGACGGGATGGCAATTGTCTTGCTCTTCGGCAGCTGCGTTAAGTCTGGTTGGAAGTCCGTCTGTCCTTGATGAAAACACGTTATTTTCCTTTCTCCCTTTTCTTGTTTGTTGACCGGATTCCACCGGCAACTCAAGAACAGCCAACCTTCTAATCACCCAGGATTCTAAACTAAATGACCGGGCTCAAATGACGTTTTCCTAAAGAAATGTTCTGAGAAAACAGCGACTTTCAGTGTCAGAACCCCTGGAGCTTTTAGGGTCGTAAATTTAGCATTCTTTTGATACCTCTGGAAGCGTTAATAGGTATGCGATATATATTTAATGGGACTGCGCGATAATCTCCTTAATTCGCACTAGTCAATGACTAAGGTCCATAATGGATCTAAGATGACGCTCCTCTTTTTGGCATGGTAGAAAGAAGGCGCATCGGTACTTTGATTCCAACTTAACATATTCAACCGAGTCCAGGTCAAAGCTTCTCTTAGTATATAGTAGCGGTACTGCTAAGAGACGCTAAAGCGTCTCTTAGTAGTAGCGGTCTACTAAGATCATATAGTCCCTGTGCTATGGATGCGACAGTCTGATCTTAATATTTGCATATAATGTGGGATGTGTAGATGAACGGGTTAAGTCAATGACCATATCGAATTCCTTCTTCACACACGAGACGGGGTTCTTGATCTCCCGCATGTCGCGTTGGCATGTGCCATTCAGCATCTGTTACCCGAGCAGCGAGCCCGACAGGTGCTAATCACAGGTTGCATGTTTTTCGTCGTCGCATCTAGCGTCGAGTCTTATAATGTGTACGAGCTTTTATGTCTGTCGTACATTCCCTTTTCGTTCTGCTTTTATATAGTATCTTGAGGTAATCACAGAAAAGGGCTCGTGGTTTTATTCAACGCATGGAGTCGAAGTATTCTACCAGTTTCAGTGCATAGATCATCTCCAATCAAAATCGCGATGAGCGTGGTGCCATCTAGTGGCACGATTCAGAAGCACCATTGGTAAGCTCAAAATAGATTGTAAAGTCCGGTCTTTACCTCCGGAACTTCCGGAATCTGGGCTTCCATATTATTCTTTGACGTCTTCTGTAAATTGCACCTGGAATATGAACCGGTCCAAACGTATATCAAAATAATCCGGAAAAAAGGGGCTTTTGGACTTCCAGATTTCCGGAATTTTGAAGTGTCACAGAAGAAATTAAAAAAAAATCTCGAAAGATCTGGGAACCCAGATTCCGGAAGGTGAAGATTAATTTAACAAGAAAATCAAAGAGAAAGAAATATATTTGGTCCATACATGAATAAAAAGCAAAACAGACACAGTGTGTACATTACTCTCAGCAATTTGTTTCTGGGGGTCTGTTTCATTCCTGCCTAAAATTTTCCATGTTTTCGAGAAGAAATGGTGTCCAGTAAGCTAGAGCATGCAGTCTGCCGTACTGAACAATGCGATTGGGATTGCTTCGTTGTGACGTTGTCATAAACGGTTGATTCCCGTTATCTTAGTTGGGAATAATGTTGTTGTTTTTTTACAAAAAGAAAAGGTACAGTAGTGTTTAAAACAGAGATGGACGAATCCGACTATGAAAGGGTTCGAATCACAAGTCACGGCTAGGTCCGAATCTGAATATACCATTTCATACTGAGGGTTCCAGTCCGGAATCGAGCCCGACCTTCAAAAATAACAAAACATAGAATATAGTTTGAAACTCAGAGGTGACAAAACCACTGATATCTAAGGTAAATAACGTGATAGATTACTGGGGATGGTTGGTGGTGGAGACAAAAAGTTGGATTGCCTAAGCACACTGTGTAAAAATTTGGAAAACGGAAACTGGAAGGATGTAGACTAGACATTTTAGGGGGTTCGTAAGAATGAGGATCTGTGGCTCGAGTAACTCGAGTATGTCGCATGACGTAGAATTTTGTGCGAAATCGCAGCAGTGTGAACCAAAGGTAACCCATGGTTCACACTGCTGCGATTTCGCGCAAAATGTTGCGTCATGCGACATACGACACAAATCGTGCGACAAGCAATGCAGAACTCTGCGTTTTGTCGCAGTTTCGGATGCGCTGAAATATTTCAACTGATCCGACATAACGTATACGATTATCGAGGGAAAGAAAAGAAAAAACAAAGACTAGTTAATTCCCAAGTCTAAAAATTGCTCTACCTTGATCTGACTGTAATCCTAGGATGGCTGAATACAAAATACCTTCTTAATAAACTTATATTAACCAGTTTTGAACAAGATGACATATGGGGTTTGACTGAAATTTTTCTAATGATGGGTGGTATTCACATGGGTAATCTCCCAGCATCTTCAGACTCTGTTTCCTCAAGGGTTTCTTTGTCCTTTTGCAGAATAATCTCGTCGAAAAATTTCGTTCTCCATTTGCGTCTGCGTGGTAGTGGGAACGTCCATGCGATTCTGTCGCACGCCGGAACATCAAAGAAAAAATCGTGTCGCATACGAAGCAGCAGTGTGAACCTAGGGTAGAGAATCAGGGAAAAACACAAAAAAGTTAAAAAGTATGAAAAGAGCAAAAATAGTTGAAACACTCAATAAAGCACGAGGCGAATTCTCATATACACTGTTTAATATGGAGGAAGTTCCAGTCCCTAAGCATCCAGTTTCACTTTTTGCCAACACGCCCCTAACGGACGTCTTTACATAGCCACCCTAGCTTAGGAAGAAATTGTAGGCTATCGCACGTCTTTTCCCCAAATCACGCTTGAATTCCTATTTCTCTGCCTTCTTTCGTCTCGGGATAGTTTCGACCTTGTGTTCCCATTGTTTTTCCGCATATCCCTGTAGGTTGTCTGTACCACGGGCCATTTACTATAACGACACAAAACAAGAGCTACGAGCTCATATGGCACTTGTTACGAGTAGGCGGTACAAGAAAGTAGATGAGAACGTCACAAAATACACCCGCCATCCGAAAACGCGGTTCGGAAAGAGAAATAGGATATTTAGTTTCACTCAATTCTGAGCAGTTCCGGATGATCTGAAATCCCTCTGCTTTAAGTGTTTCTTGAGTTTCCCGTCCCCCCCCCCCATCCCCCACAGGTATCGGACCCGATACGGACTTAACACTGAACATCTGAGGCGATAGCTCTTTCCACATGACAAGTTTCATACAAATCCGATCACCCGTTCAAAAGTTAAGCATGCCACTAGATTCCCGACTCCCAATCCACCCGCTCCCCCCACGATGGTCGGATCGGGGAAACGACTATTCTCAAGTCAATCTGTTCGGATCCCTTACATACCTGCCAAGTTTCATCGTCCTAGCACATCAGGAAGTATGCCGAACTCGCGGGATCGCTAGAAATCCGGACCCCACCCCAACTCCCCCACAGTGCCCAGATCCGGTCCGGTTATGTCAGTGACGTATCTAGGACTTGTGCTTGCTCTTCCCACCAAGTTTCAGCCCGATCCCTCCAGTCGAAGTGTTTCTCAAGATTTCCGGTTCCCTCCTCCAGCTCTCCCCAGTGCCATCGAATCCGGTCTGGACTTACAGTGGGACATCTTAGACACAAGGTCTTCCTAAATACCAACTTTCATCAAGATCAGATCACCCGTTCACAAGTTAAAAATACCCCAATTTTTGGTTTTCCCCTCCCTCCACTACCCCCCCGCCAGTGTGTCGGATCGGGGAAGTGACTATTTCCTATTTAATCTGGTCGGGTCCTTGACAGGCCTGCCAATTTTCACCGTCCTATCACATCAGGAAGCACCGAGCTGGCGGGACCACTAGAAATTCGGACCCTCCCCCCAAATGCCCAAAAGTGAGCGGATCCGTTCCAGTTATGTCAATGATGTATCTAGGACTTGTGCTTGTTCTTCCCACCAAGTTTCATCCCGATCCCTCCACTCTAAGCGTTTCTCAAGATTTCCGGTTTTCCCCTCCAACTCCCCCCAGTGTCACAGGATTCGGTCTGGATTTTAAAAAGAAAATCTGATACACGAGTTCCTTTCATATGTCAAGTTTCCTTAAGATCCCATCACCCGTTTGTAAGCTAAATATATTTCATTTTTCCTATTTTTTCCGGATTCCCCCTCCCTCCACTCCCCTCAAGATGGTCGGATCGGGGAAGCGACTATTTCTAATTAATCTGGTCCGGTCCCTGATACGCCTGCCAAGTTTCATCGTCCTAGTTTATCTGGAAGTGCCTAGCAAAACCGGGACCGACAGACCGACTGACGGACAGAAATTACAATTGCTATATGGCACTTGGTCGAAGGGCAAGTGCCATAAAAAACACCAACGAACTAACACCGAAAAGCGTTACGATAATAACAACAATACTATAACAGTAGCCTAATAATAACATTTAAGAACAATAATTATATTTTATTTCTTATGAAAAATCTCACTAAAGACAACAAGAGAAAAAGAAAGAAGGAAAAATACACGATATACAAAAAAAAATACGCTGACAAATGAACAAGGGGTAATGGGCTTTGTGGCGAAAGGAGAAATAGGCTGACCCCAAGAGCTTCCCTTGAACAGCAGTAATTATTTCTCTGGATATCTGAAATAGGGAATTCACTAACTATAACTCCGATACGGAGGGGGTGGGATATAGCAGAAATTCAAAGCAATTAAAGCAAGTTTTTCGGAGATAGATATCTTTACTTCATTTTAAACTTAGGGATCTTGCCTTTGGGTGCGGGTGGTCACGCATTACATGATGCAAGAGATGCACACATATTATAAGAATAATCTCGCCCACGCCCTGTTCATGCATGACCTCAGCTGCTGCGTCTTCAATAGGCTTGAGAGGTGCATGACCGACGTCCATTACTGTTGCTTTATTATTTCAGTAAATGTCCCAAAACAAATTGCATATCACCTAATACCAACACCCAAACTTCCTTGAGATTTCCGTGATATGATTCGTGCTGGTTTAAGTGGAGTATGGTTAAAGATGTCTCACGATATTAGTATCGGTATACAATAACACGTCTGGCTGTCAAATAGGCTTGACGGACGTTTATTGCGATTAATTTGGCCTTATTTACTATGGTTCTGGCATGACTCCGAGAAATTAGAGTCGCCCGATGAAAAATTTATCTCAAAATAGTACTATGAAGTAGTACGAAATAGTAGCATGCAGTACTAACTGATGCTACTACATGGTTCTACTTCAAGGCTACCGTGTTACTACATACTACTAAATGCTACTATTAGCAAGACTGGATGCTTCTATGGCAAGACAGGATGCTATTTGATACTACTACTTAAGATTGGGCCAGTCTGAGGCAGATTAAATGATAATATTATTTGCTATTACATAGTATTACATGCAACTTTCTACTACCATACTACTACGCAGGCTACAAATTTTTCATCGGGCGTTTCCATGAAGCTTACTCTGCTGTCCGTCGTCTCCACCTTAGTCCTCAAGAGCCCTCCCCCGCCATTAGACTAAAAGGGTTATACAGTCTGGTCTCATTCTCACACGACACTAACGTTAAGGTCATGGGGAGTTTGAGATTCACTCCAGGAACAAAAATCTTCGGACCTTCTGCATCGACAAACAGTCAACTTTCGGGGAGCGGAATTCCGGCAAGGATTTTCGGCACTAGCATTTCCAGACGGAAAAGTTGAGTTTTTCAGCTTTTTGATGAAGGTGGAGACATCCGGCCGGAAATCCTTAAAACTTAATTTCTGCCATTTGTCACAACATAAATTAGTGTTAATCTTCTATCTATTTGATCCAATATCTTTGTTGCCTTTTAAACTTTAAACTTTTAGAATCCCAAGTTGCGTACAATCGCATGCTCTGTTAAATAGCCTGTTGCCCTCCGTGGCATTGTTTTGCGGATTCCATTACTGCGTTATTTCTTAGCTTTTTGAGATATCATCTCTTTTAGAAATACTAAAAATCTACTTGAAAATTCACCTATATTAGAGGTTAAATATTCCTTCTTTTAACCTATAAGGTAGCTGACATTCTTATTCTTAGCAGGGTTCCTGTTCACACCGTTGCTTCGAAATTCGCTGTAGTTCCGGGTATAAACATATTCACAATTACGGTAGCTGCAGACATGATAGTAGGAAAGAAAGGGGTGGCATATTTTAATTTACAGCTACAGCCAGAAAAGGATTCTTTCGAGGAAGGGCCAAATACGGATAAAGTAGTAATGAGGTAAATTTGACTCCTATGTGTTAAGTAGTTTTTATTTTGATGGAGGTAACTCCATGAAAATAAAATTTAGCAAACTTTAAACTTTCGGTGGACAGAGGAACAAAAGAAAATTCAGACATAATATGAAGCAGTCCAAAAAACCAACATCAATCAAATCAATCAATCATATCTTTCCAAAGATCTCTAAAAAGTGATAACATAGGATTGTCAATATAAGAACAAGGTATAACATAGGCCTACTATACGTTGTTCCGAGAAGTTAGTAGATAAGTCTAGAAGCCTTCTAGAGAAGTCTTGGTCACCATATAAGATTATCATTTTACATAAATTTATTTGTCTTTCTAGAAACCAGCAGCTCCATCTACTGGTTCAGGAAGAATTTAGACGGAAAGCATGATATGACGTGGCATGGCTGTCTTAATATCTCGACTACTTTATGGTAAGAAAGCGACTTGCCGTACCTTTTTTTGTTTAAGAAAGGCAACTATCTGGAAGAGTTGGCTTGACGGAACGGAAGGTCTTTCTGTCTGGTAATTTGGAAGGGGAAGCCTGGCGTATTCTGTATCCATCGAAGAAAAGGCTAAACCTAGTGACGTAGTCGTGGCTGCCGTGCCGATTGTTGAAAAATAAGAAAAACGGGTCTGGAATATTTTTGAGGTGGGGTGGACTGGGTAGAACTAGGGACCCATACATTTCCTGTAATGACTCGCCATTCAGGGGGCTTGTTATTTCCTATGCTTCTATGTAGCTATGTTGCCCGAGCATCATTTAGTTTCCAAAAATTCCGCTTGGGTCGAATCGGCGTTTTTGCTCAGATAGACAAAATTGCCAGCATGTCACCAGGTACCTAAGCTAGGATAAAAGATCCAGGATACTCTTCCATTACAGAGAAGTATTCTTAGTTCAGCACAACAGCTGCGAAAAATTTTGTCTATCTGGATAGTCGGGTATTTTATACCCGTGGGTATCTCGAACTATCTGACGCTCGGTCAAGAGCGCATCAGATATCTCTTATTGACAAGCCCCCTGAATGGCGAGTCATTACAGGAAATTTATGGATCCCTGTTATAACTAAGCTAATCAGTGAATATACCTTCCACTCAGTCTGTTCATTGGTTATGATGGTATTGCAGTTCAACGTGTTACGAGTGCCTAGTGCAAGTGGGGGCAGCAAGCTTGGAAACTCAGTTCTCTTAAGCACTTTGCATACCTGTCCAGGCTGGAAGGGAGGTGGTAGGAGGGAACGAAGTGTGGGGTTTCATAGCGACTTAAGACCAAACTCTCTATCCAGCCTCGAGTCTCCAGTCTAAAGGACTTACCTGAATTTCAGGTTTCATGTTCCTAGTCACACCAGGAGTCTTTGGAGAACCAAAGAGGCCACCGAACTACCATCATGACTACATGCCTGAAACCAGCTTTTCCTGCGAAGGAAAGGTCGTCGGGGGTTATTATGCAGATACAGATGCCGGATGTCAGATGTTTCACGTGTGCGTGCAAGTGGATGAGATCGATGTAAGTCTTGTTTTATCGTCATAAGTATACTCAATTTACTTTTGTCTTCTTTATAGTCTTTTTGGCCTCTGCCACTGATGGGTCCAGAGGCGTCACGACAGGGGGGGGGGGACGCCCCCCTCCAAAGCCGTTGGCCAGTCGGTTCAAATTACCGAGTCGGCGTGAAGCGCCGCGATTTTTCGTCAAAACAGTTGATTTTGTTTTCATGAAAACAGTTGATTTTTCTGCAAATTGGTCGATATTTCGTCAAAATAGTCGGTTTTCCCGAAAATCAGTGGATTTTCGGAAAATCAGTCGATTTTTATCAAAAATGTCATTTTTATTGTTGAAAACAGTCGTAAATGCCTCGTCCCCCCCCCCCAAACGTTTTGGCTAGTCACGCCTCTGGATGGGTTACACATAATACTAAAAATAATATGGGTAGAGCTGTCATAAGTTTAGTTTTCTGACAGGTCTCGATCACTACTTTACTTTAATACTTGTCTGGAAGAAGTGTGGGTCGTAACTAAACTAAACACATCCAATGGGCACATACATATGTGAATGAACGTCGTAAGCTGTATACGTGCACTGGAATGACAAACTTCACTTTTGGCGCATTGAAAGACAAACCGTAGAAGTTGCATCTTCACCATTTAGAATACCAAAATTTGTCTCAATTATAGAATCAGCCCTGTTCACTGCTCAGATACTGTTTCTGGACCTTGGCATCTATATTAACTGAATGTTTTATTTAGGATTCCTTAAGTCTCTACATGATTATGAGTATGCGTAAACCTCTGCATGACTATGTTGATGAGTAAGTGAATGTGAAGGGCGTAAATACTCGTATGGTAATATTGGTTTGTATGGTTGGAGTTAAGTAGCATCGAGTAGGACCACGGTAGGAAGATGAAGGGGAGATCCTTGCAGAAGAATGGACTTGGTACCTTGGTAGCCCAAACTAATGTGCAGACCCAGTCAGAAGTTTTGCCATTGGATTGAAAATCCCGAATGCCAATCCGTCGAAAAATATTCACATCTTCTATTTATGCCGGTGTCAAAGCTTAGATGGTGTATCTGTTTCAGAGTGATAGGAGGCAACATTAATAACAAGAAAGAAAAACCTGCGGTTCAGCACCGGTTCGAACCTGCTTTGCAGAGTTTGTTTGGAGTTTTCGGTTTGTTTGATTAGGCTATTTGTTGTCATCCAAGCTATTTCTCTATTTTTGGTATTTTTTTCTTATTAATTTACTTCTCTTTTCCATTTTATAGGGAGTGTGGAATATAAATATTCATTCAGTTATTCATTTACCTTAGGCCAACCTCATACTTTTATTTAAGTGTCATTTTTGTTGAAACTCAGATATCTTGTTTGGTGTTGTCTTATCTGCTTCACCTCCCTGAATGGGTCACGGTCCAGAATTTGTATTTTTTTAATACATTCTGTCACTACCAAAGGTCGAACGGTTAGCCTGATCCAGTTAAACGGCACCCTGCCTCGAGGATAGATGTCAGTTCTAATTTAATAAAATTAGCTTGGGCGACCCCACCCTTATCGTTTGTTTCACTGTGGGTGGGTACGAACAGTAGGAAGAATGCACAGAGATCCTTCGAAGGCCAGATCGTGAACTTCAGTCCCCTCCGCCCACGATCTATTCAGGTCATTCTTTTGGTCATCACTTGATTTGCTTTACTTTTTTTTTATCTTAACAAAACCACACCCGGTCACGCGTTATTATGCAAAATGGGTAGCGTTTAAGTGAGAACCGGAATTCCAGCTACAAAGGTAAAGTGCAAGGTCGTTTGTCGTAAGTGGCGTAGGTCAGGAAGGGCAAGGGTAGGCCGGAAAAGGGCTGCAACCGAAGAGTTGAACATTCGGGTTTTAGTCGGGCTTATTATAGACGTCATTCCGTCAGTGAAAAGGAAACGAAAAGTTGTAGCATTTGGCTGTCAAAAGTTATTTTATTACTAATGTTAGGCGTCAGTTTTGGTTCTTGACAATAATCTCTTGGTTGGTTTCTCCCTAAATGGTTTCTGGAGTTGACCTTAAAAGCATATAAATTTTCTGGGTGTTGATTAAAATTTAGCGGATTATTATATTATATTTTAGCTTGTGACGTCACACGAAAAGTCCATAGGCGTATCCTCGCCGTTCCCCGAAGACTCCACTTGAGGAGTCCCCGCATTTTTGTTTGTCCCGGGGACTCGCTCCCCGTATTCTCGCGAGTCCCCACGGACGGTGAATGTTCCGATTATCATCACCATCATCAAAAAAGACTCCCTTTCAGATTCAGAGGGGAATCGATTTTTGCTGGTGTTGGTGCAATGTAAAATTAATTGAAAACAACCAGAATAAACAAAATAAAGTGGATCCAGACTAATTTCGTCAACTGTATATTTTTTTCTCGAACAGCATTCCCCGTGTTCTCGCTGTTTCTGTACGCGGAGTCCGCGTGGAGCGACTCCCTGTATTCTCGCCGTTCCCTTCGATTCTCCGAGGAGTCCTCGGGGAATGGCGAGAGTACGCCTTATATGTTCCGTTTACTGACATAACTGATTGTGGCTCGACATATATTAATACAAATATAGATTCTGCAACATTAATTTAATCTAACTTCCTTATTTCTTTTATGACATCACGGAAACGTCACGGGCCGAAGATAATAAGCTAAAGTTGGGTTTCCACGATTTTCCGTAGAATACCGATCATTCGAAGAGTCGCCAGTTTTTAGTTGCCTTGAATGTGTCGCCTTTAGTCGCCATGTGTCTCAGCGGCTATAGTTATAGCTCATAGGCTATAGCTCAATAGATAGCTGTTTCATGAATACAAATACTTACTTCTAACCAATCGTCAGGCCTGGCAATGGACGGAGTCTGAAAACGATGAAGTAAGAGAACAAGAAAAAATTGTTTTGAAATAGGCAAACAAACTTTTGCACATTAATGGAGCCAATCGAAGATTTACTTGGTTTTGCCCTTTGCAGGACGCGAGAGTGAATGCATTATGAGGGTGCGCATCCTTGTGTCAAGTATGTTCAGAAGCTCTTACTCTAGATGTCCTTCGCATCCTTAATAGAGGTTCTGGAATTCCCGGACTGGAATTCATGCCCAGATTTTCGGCACCGTCATCACTTCCATATGGAAAAGTTGATTTTTTTTTAACCTTATGATGAAAGTGAAGAAAATCTGACGGGGAAATCCTTATCGTGTGTTCGCACCCTAACACAAGGGTACTCGACCTTGTGTTAAATCTTATCAGGCTTCTGACAGTATTCTCCCACTTTTGAATCGGAAGCAGCTATAAGCAGGTCATTTAGCCTAACCCTTTCCACAAACATTAGCAGACCGCAACACAGTAGGCTGTAGCCGGTTATTTCACAAGTGGGTTCTCGATCGTTTAGCGCAAACTGGGACATTCTTCTACTTATAAGTTCTTGATTCGAAAGAGAGGAGCGACAGTTCAGCCCCCTTTTCGTTAAAAAATTTAGTTTATGAAGAACAAGCGTCTTACAAATATATGATGTTGGGCTTTCCATGTACAATACATACATACATACATACATACATATGTAAGTAGGCTACAAAGGCAAAGTTATGTGACTGAGTTGAGAAGGAGGGACAACTATGGAATAAGTGTAAATCTCGGAAAAGTTCTAAGTCGGAAGTATTAACATACGATACGATACGATACGAATTTATTAGGTCAAATAACATAATAGGTAAATAAGACCCTATCAATAATTTATAAAATTATAATTATGTCACTTACTCATTAAAATACTTTACAGAATATTGACGAAAAGAAGATTACCGTTTAGAAGCTGATGGTTTGCAGGGCTCTAATTTATTTTGATGCCTCGTGTTATATCCGGTAGTTCCAGTAGCAAATCACGATGCTTACTTGATTCTAACACTGAGCTTTGCACAAGGCAGGTAAGACCTGCGAGCTTGACAGGAGAAGAAGAAAGTTAAAGTGTTTGTACGAGCTCTGCGAGCCTACGACATTTGTAGAGGAATAACCGCTTTAAGGTCATAAAGTCGCATTTCATTGACTCAAAGACAGTGGCATTCTTGGTGACATAAAAATACTCTACATTTGTAAAGGTGACAGCCTTTCTGCTGCAGTAATATTATTCTTGTCACGTTATATTATAGCGATATATAGAATCGCTTTGTAAATTAATCACTGTCGGTTTCTGCTAAAGGAATACTAAAAGGAGGCCTGAAAGTTAGGCTTCTAAACTGCTGTTGTCATCTTGTGCGACTCGTCTCAGCGGTTCTTTGACTTTTGTCTGTCCAAGAATAATACAGGCGCAATCAGTGAAACTGAATCCGGGAGCTAATTTCTTAAAATCTAATTGTTTGTTTAGAGCACAGCTTAACCTAGGTGGCCAAGCTGGGGTTTAGAGTCAAATGTGGTAAGGGTTGGATAACCTAAACAGCGTTAAGTCGACATTTTATAGGCCTGACAGTGTGGTAATGAACGCTAATCCCCAACTGGCGACGATGGAACTGTGCTATATAAATATCAAGTTGTACTTTGCAACATTTAAATGAGTGAACTGACATTGCTGGAAACGAGGGAAACCAGTGCCATTCGAGACGAATGGTTACTGTGAACACTATATTACCTGTTATTTCTAAAAAATCCTAGCACTAACCAATATTATTCGCAACTAATGGAACAAGAGCTACGAGCTCATATGGCACTTGTTACGAGTATGTGAGAAACGAGAAAGAAAATCTGAGCATTTTTCCGGAAATTCCGGTAACCCTCCCCACCTTGCTCGGATCCGGTCCGGACCCTAAATATGCCATCTAAGGCATTCGATATATCTACTTTCAAACTGTCATTCAAATCACTCCACTCGTTTAACCCCTATGCGAGCCTCAACATTTCCGGGTCTCCCCCTCCAACTCCCCTCACTGCGGCCGAATACGACTCGGACACATAAGCTTCGCATCTCTAACATCTCTTCTTTCCGTTCATCAGGTTTAACTCGAATCAAAGCATATCTTCAAATTTCCTTGTCCCGATTCCCCCTCCCTCAACTTCCCGAAAAATGATCTGATCCAGGAACGGAAGTCTTCCTAGGGCATTGTGTTGGGTCCTTAAGTCTATTTGGTCGGATCACTAGTACGCCTGGCAAGTTTTATCATCCTTAGCACATCTGGAAGTATCCTAACTCACGACCACTGGAATTCCAGGAAAATCCCTGCAACTCCCCCCACAGAGCCCCGATTCAATCTGGGTCTGTCAGTTATGTATCTGGGGCTACTGCTTTTCTTCCCATCAAGTTTCATCCCAATCCCTCCACTCTAAGCATTTCCAAGGATTTCTGGTTCCCCCTCCAGCTCCCGCCAATGTCATCGGATCCAGTCTTGAGTTAAAATGGGGCGTCTGAGTCACCAGTTGTTTCTAAATATCAAGTTTCATTTAAATCCGATCACCCGTTCAGTAGCTGAGCTTGCCACTAGATTCCAGATTCCCCATCCCTCCACTACCCCATGATGGTCGGATCCGGGAAACTACATTATCAAGTCAATCTGTTCGGATCCCTGACGAGCCTGCTAAGTTTTGTCGTCCTAGCACATCAGGAAGTACCGAGCTCGCGGGATCCCTAGAACTTTGGATCCCCCCCCCCCAACTTCCCACATTTGAGCGGGTCCGGTCCGGTTATGTCAATCACGTATCTAGGGACTGTGCTTGTTCTTTCAATCAAGTTTCATCCCAATCTCTCTACTCTAACCGTTTCCCAAGATTTCCGTTTCCCCCTCCAACTCCCCCTAATGTCACCGGATCCGGTCCGGATTTAAAATGTGACATCTGAGACATGAGGTCTTTCTATATATCAAGATTAAGATCTGATCACCCAGTCCTAAGTAAAAAATACCTAATTTTTCCGGATTCCCCCTCCCTCCACCCCCCAGAAGCTAAGATCGGGGAGATGACTATTTCCAACTTAATCGTTTGGGATCCATGATATGCCCACCGAGTTTCATCGTCCTAGCTCATGTGGAAGTTCCCGCACTAGCAAAACCTGTACAGACCGACCGACCGACGGACGGACAGAAATTGCGATCGCTATATGGCACTTGGCCGAATGGCAAGTGCCATAAAAACAATCAGTCCTTCATGACCATAAGTCCGCCAATCCGCTCGTGAAATACTCAGTCGGTCCGACAGCGTAGGACAGATTAGCTGATCCACCTTTTTGTCTGGCTGATTTATAGGCAGAAATGAAATAAAAATCTAGAACAAAAATATTGAAAAGAAGTAACGCTGCCGACCTACTACCTGTATTTGGGGTTGGTGCCCAAAATCATCACGATCTTATTTCCACTCTCACAATGCCCACGCTCAGAATGCCCACGATTCAGAATGCCCACGATCAAAATGCCAACGATCAAAATGTCCACGGCTCACAATACCCACGACTTAAAATGACCCACGATTGAGGTCGAAGACCCCGGAATCGAATCGGCAAAAATGCCAACGGTTCGAAAAGCCGACAATTCAAAATGCCCACATGGGAGACTGAAATCGTCCTAGTACAAAATGCCGACGGCTCAAACGTACTGCCCAAAATTATCCTCTGAAAACGGAAAACGGTATCATAAGGGACAGGATTACAACGGAAAAGGAATCGAAGAAAAAAATAGTTGATCAGTTCGGAATTGTTTGCGTGAAGATGCAGAAAAAAATGTCATATAAAACTGTTTCCTCACAGAAAGCGAAACTAAGATAAAAATTGTTCCTTAAAAATTGCGATCGTGTGATCGTGTGACCTTAAAAATTGTGATCGTTGTTTGGAATTCATTTTTTTTTTTAAGAATTCGGCAGAGTATTGTATGTTAATCGAGAATAGGCTACACCAGATTAACATACGATTATCGACGATTCTGATGTTCAGTTCACTCCTTCCGTTGCACATGCACCCCTAATTCCAGTTTACTACGGACTGAACACCTTAGAAAACTCAATCGTGGACATTCTGCACTGTGGGCCTTTTGAGCCTGGGCATTTTGAGTCGTGGACATATTGAGCGGTGCGAGCATGGGCATTGTTTTTGTTTATGAGTATTTTTAAATCAGAACGGAGTAAAGAAGAAAGAGGAGAAGATGAAAAAGGAGGTAAAGTTATGGCACAACGTAGCATTTAGCATACACATGTCATTTTGAGGAGCAGTTACACAATCAAGAACTATAAAATGTTTAAGGCAACTATAGTTCCATTTCGAAAAAGAGTCGAGATAGGATTAAGTTCCCGGGCCCGTCGTTGCGGATAATGATACACAAAAGTCACCCTTCCTAGAATTATAAAACCTAATCGTCCTGCCATTGTGACAATTGTGTCGACTCCTCTTCCATTTTTTCTTTACAATATTTACTTCACTACCTTATAATGAATAGTTTTACAATTCATATTTTTCGGAAAAACCACCTGTTTGAGAGTTCACAACTTTATCACACATTCCAAGATGTAGCTGCTAATATGGCTTTTAAGGCAGAATGTTAGAACTTGCCAAGCACGTGTACAAACGAACAGTACTCATAGGATGGAGGAATATGCAATGACCTTTCCAAATTACTAGAACTGGTTATACCACTATTGTGTAAATTAGGTGCCAGAAACCCTGGTCCAATCGCACATATGATTCTCATCAAGTGCAACTCAAAGAAGGACGATTTTTCTGCATTCGCTGACCTGTTCCGACGGAAGGGTTAGTAAGAACTCATGATCTTCTGATGCCCAGAGCCACTCAGATACAGCTAAAAGGATGTGTGACTTGAGTGTGGGGGGGGGGGGGGATTTCCCGAATTGACAGTCGTGTCCTGTCGTAACCTAGCTGTCTATGTCCGATACCGTTACTATTCGACTCCACCTTTTTTTTTCATTTCGTACACTCATATGTTGTCTAATTGTCCATAGAGGTTGTTTAGGTTTGGCTCGGATTCTTGCGGTTGGAACATCGGAACCGCAAATTACAAGAAGATACCAAATACCTAGCAGTTTTACGAATGATTATTCATTTTATTGTTGCTCTGGATACGCAAGGCCAAACTGCTCAAAGGTTACCCATGATTTAGGTGTGAATAACGTGTCGTTCGTGTCTGCTTCAACCATTGTTCGGGGACCTGGGATTCACTGAATAAAGCGGTAGAATCCAGACGCTAATGGTGCTTCATTCTGTCGGCTCGTCGTAGCCTTGACATTTGAAGAATCATCTGCAAAATATGACGTAGTCGTATTATGTTTCTTTAATAAAAAAAAAACCTTAGAAAGACAATGTAGGGTCGCGTAAGTCATGCGTTTCGCTGTTGAAGTGAAAAGACACTGACTATTCTTTTGATTTCCTGATTCATGTGTTCGTTGTCCAGTCTTGAGTTGGAGTTTAGGTATTTGAACGAGAATAGCCAGCGTTGCTATGCCAATTCTTGCGTTAAACGCGATCGGATCTTACTGAACTGAACTGTCCGTACGATCAACAGAGACTTCCTTCGCCTTCAGATTGCAACACCCACGCTCATTCAGGCATTTAATGGGACGGCGTCTACGCCACCAATACTTTATATGACTCAGTCCAAAACACGCCAATGATCCTCAGGAAGAAGGAGTAAGCGTGTCCGTACGACTCGAACTCAGCGACTCAGATCCTGTGTCAACCAATCAGTGCGATCTCTGCGAGCAGCTGTGACACCACTTCTGCCTTTCTTCCGCTAGCTACCCGAGCAGGGGAGATAGTCGTCAAGAGTATCGCTGGAGCATGCATGATATCAAAATTTTGCTCTGTTGCGTTGCTGGATGTTACTTTTCTTTATAAATGCTTCAGTAAACTATCGATGACTATAGTTTACTTGATGACTTCGTGAAGACGAAGAATAGCCGTTTGCCCAGCGAAGAACCAGAAACGTCACCCCAACAAACGCTGTTGATTGGTTTACGTAGGATTTGAGTCAGCTTTAAGGATTTGCTTCTGTGACGTTTCTTGTTCTTCCCTAGGGTCGCCGGCATTCATATAAAGTATTATAGCACTAAGAGTGATTCCTTGATGTCAAGCATTGGCGTTCTAGAAATCTAGGGCTTGCAAACTGTCCAAGTCGAAATCAAAATTGAAAATTACGATCGAAATCTATTCTACTTCAGTAGTATTTTCATCTATTCTCGTTCCCGGCATAATTCCCTTCATGAGTGTATCCTATCTCCTATATTAGCAATACACTGATTATCGCGCTTGCTAAGATTTCTTCTCTTTCCGTGACGTATCAGGCGCCCGATCGTTGTTTGCGAGGAGCTGTTCCCGTTCGAAGAACGGTTATGTACATTTTCAAAGATTGTTATCCAATGGGAATGGAAAAAGGCCGAAACAGCCGAAAATGTGTAATTTTATGTAAGAATAGATCAGTTCTAAAGTGGTCAACTATCTCAGAACGTCTAAGCAGAAACACTATATGCAGTGCGACGAGTCCTTTAAAGTTCAACTGAAAAGCCAGCTTATTTTTGGGATCCCAAAACGTAAGTGGAGGGAGGGATACCTATGACATCGCAAAAATGTCCGTCTGTCTGTGAGCACGACAACTCTCGAAGGGAATGAGATATTTTGATGAAAGTTAGTGTGAGCATTCATTGGGTCTAGGGTAAGGTCGAGTTTGTAGATGGGCTATGTAGCTCCAAATTTAGGGGTGGGGGAGGGGGTTCAAATTAGGGACAAACTAAATATTTTTAAACAGCTAATGTGATAGTCGATTATGGGGTAAGAAGGCATGCTGAGCACGATAGCGAAAACCATTTTCTCGCAGGACAAGTAGTTCGTCCGGAATCCGGCAAAAAACGGAAAGTTGGTGCAAAGTAAAAGTTTATTTAAAGTTGATTAAATAGTCGATTCAGGGGTAAGAAGACATGCTGAACATTATTGTGAACACAATTTTCTCGCCGAACAAGTAGTTAGTCCGGAATCCGGCGAAAACCGGAAAGTTGGTAAAAAGTAAAAGTTTAATTGAAGTTGATTAAATAGTCGATTCAGGGGTAAGAAGACATGCTGAACATTATTGTGAACACAATTTTCTCGCCGAACAAGTAGTTAGTCCGGAATCCGGCGAAAACCGGAAAGTTGGTAAAAAGTAAAAGTTTAATTGAAGTTGATTAAATAGTCGATTCAGGGGTAAGCAGACATGCTGAACATTATGGTGAACACAATTTTCTCGCCGAGCAAGTAGTTAGTCTGAAATCCGGCGAAAACCGGAAAGTTGGTTAAAAGTAAAAGGTTAGTTTGAAGTTGATTAAATGTTCGATTTATGGGTGAAAAGACATGCTGAACACACGATGGTGAAAATCGTTTTCTCGCCTGACAACTAGTTAGCCCGGAATCCGGCCAAAATCGGAAAATGTGTTAAAAGCAAAGCAATGGAAAAAGGCCGAAACAGCCGAAAATGTGTAATTTTATGTAACTCCTATATTAGCAATACACTGATTATCGCGCTTGCTAAGATTTCTTCTCTTTCCGTGACGTATCAGGTGCCCGATCGTTGTTTGCGAGGAGCTGTTCCCGTTCGAAGAACGGTTATGTACATTTTCAAAGATTGTTATCCAATGGGAATGGAAAAAGGCCGAAACAGCCGAAAATGTGTAATTTTATGTAAGAATAGATCAGTTCTAAAGTGGTCAACTATCTCAGAACGTCTAAGCAGAAACACTATATGCAGTGCGACGTGTCCTTTAAAGTTCAACTGAAAAGCCAGCTTATTTTTGGGATCCCAAAACGTAAGTGGAGGGAGGGATACCTATGACATCGCAAAAATGTCCGTCTGTCTGTGAGCACGACAACTCTCGAAGGGAATGAGATATTTTGATGAAAGTTAGTGTGAGCATTCATTGGGTCTAGGGTAAGGTCGAGTTTGTAGATGGGCTATGTAGCTCCAAATTTAGGGGTGGGGGTTCAAATTAAGGGACAAACTAAATATTTTTAAACAGCTAATGTGAAAGTCGATTATGGGGTAAGAAGGCATGCTGAGCACGATAGCGAAAACCATTTTCTCGCCGGACAAGTAGTTCGTCCGGAATCCGGCAAAAAACGGAAAGTTGGTACAAAGTAAAAGTTTATTTAAAGTTGATTAAATAGTCGATTCAGGGGTAAGAAGACATGCTGAACATTATTGTGAACACAATTTTCTCGCCGAACAAGTAGTTAGTCCGGAATCCGGCGAAAACCGGAAAGTTGGTAAAAAGTAAAAGTTTAATTGAAGTTGATTAAATAGTCGATTCAGGGGTAAGAAGACATGCTGAACATTATTGTGAACACAATTTTCTCGCCGAACAAGTAGTTAGTCCGGAATCCGGCGAAAACCGGAAAGTTGGTAAAAAGTAAAAGTTTAATTGAAGTTGATTAAATAGTCGATTCAGGGGTAAGCAGACATGCTGAACATTATGGTGAACACAATTTTCTCGCCGAGCAAGTAGTTAGTCTGAAATCCGGCGAAAACCGGAAAGTTGGTTAAAAGTAAAAGGTTAGTTTGAAGTTGATTAAATGTTCGATTTATGGGTGAAAAGACATGCTGAACACACGATGGTGAAAATCGTTTTCTCGCCTGACAACTAGTTAGCCCGGAATCCGGCCAAAATCGGAAAATGTGTTAAAAGCAAAGCAATGGAAAAAGGCCGAAACAGCCGAAAATGTGTAATTTTATGTAACTCCTATATTAGCAATACACTGATTATCGCGCTTGCTAAGATTTCTTCTCTTTCCGTGACGTATCAGGTGCCCGATCGTTGTTTGCGAGGAGCTGTTCCCGTTCGAAGAACGGTTATGTACATTTTCAAAGATTGTTATCCAATGGGAATGGAAAAAGGCCGAAACAGCCGAAAATGTGTAATTTTATGTAAGAATAGATCAGTTCTAAAGTGGTCAACTATCTCAGAACGTCTAAGCAGAAACACTATATGCAGTGCGACGTGTCCTTTAAAGTTCAACTGAAAAGCCAGCTTATTTTTGGGATCCCAAAACGTAAGTGGAGGGAGGGATACCTATGACATCGCAAAAATGTCCGTCTGTCTGTGAGCACGACAACTCTCGAAGGGAATGAGATATTTTGATGAAAGTTAGTGTGAGCATTCATTGGGTCTAGGGTAAGGTCGAGTTTGTAGATGGGCTATGTAGCTCCAAATTTAGGGGTGGGGGTTCAAATTAAGGGACAAACTAAATATTTTTAAACAGCTAATGTGATAGTCGATTATGGGGTAAGAAGGCATGCTGAGCACGATAGCGAAAACCATTTTCTCGCCGGACAAGTAGTTCGTCCGGAATTCGGCAAAAAACGGAAAGTTGGTACAAAGTAAAAGTTTATTTAAAGTTGATTAAATAGTCGATTCAGGGGTAAGAAGACATGCTGAACATTATTGTGAACACAATTTTCTCGCCGAACAAGTAGTTAGTCCGGAATCCGGCGAAAACCGGAAAGTTGGTAAAAAGTAAAAGTTTAATTGAAGTTGATTAAATAGTCGATTCAGGGGTAAGCAGACATGCTGAACATTATGGTGAACACAATTTTCTCGCCGAGCAAGTAGTTAGTCTGAAATCCGGCGAAAACCGGAAAGTTGTTTAAAAGTAAAAGTTTAGTTTGAAGTTGATTAAATGTTCGATTTATGGGTGAAAAGACATGCTGAACACACGATGGTGAAAATCGTTTTCTCGCCTGACAACTAGTTAGCCCGGAATCCGGCCAAAATCGGAAAATGTGTTAAAAGCAAAAGTTCGATTAGATGACAGATTAAGGGGTAAGAACAGAGGCTGAGTCGGTATATGACAATCGTTTTTTACCCGGACATATAATTAGTCCGGAATCCGGCTGTAACCGGATTTTTTTTTAAGTTGAAGTTGTATTCAAAGTTGATTATATGTTCTATATAGGAGATATTAGGAGAAATGCTGGATTTTTTTCTGAATTTTCTTTTTTTTTGTTCGACTAGTAGTTCGCTCGGGAATCGTGCGAAACCCGAAACTTGGCAGAAGTAAAGCAGGAAGTCTCGGTCAGAATTGTCAAAATAGATATGGCTTATAGAGGTATATCTGAACTTGGTTTTCTCTGATGATTAGCCTGTCGTAGACTGGATCTGACGAAGACAAGACCCGATTGTCTGAATCAAATATTAGATTTTCGGGATCCCATCGGCACCTTTGGTCGTGTTATACCTTGAGAGTACACTGACTTATTTTGACTATGCCCAGGGATTTTTATTTTTTACCTAGTGCGGTTCAGAATACGTACTGCTGGCCTGACAAGACAAAATTCATCCCGACGCGGAAAATTTGAGATTCAGCAAAAGTGCGCTTTTCAGTGGCTAATACAGCTAATCTCAGGAAATGCTCAATGCTCGATTGTAAGGTCACTTCTGAGGAAAGAACACTATTGCGCTTGCCCACAAACGATTTATTTTCAGGCAATCGCTTATAGTTGGGGTTGCTAGATGTTTAAGGCATATAGGTATGAGCAAATAGAGGTACCATAAATTCGAAAGAAAAAGTTCGTTCGACGAAAAACAATTATATGAATAGTGGAGCAACAAAGTAGTGCATTTTACTCGGGTGTTCAAGCCTGTTTAAGTGAACAAGTGACGAGCAAGTAGACCGTCGTATCTCAGCCTTCGGTTAAACTTTAAGGAACGGATTAAAGCTAGCTTTACTATTCTTCAGTATCTTCTAGCTGTCCCCTTCGCATTTCCCTTGCTCCAGATCCAGATCGAACTGTTAATCACTCTTACTGGGCGTTCCATGCACCACATGATCTCATCACATTGTCTATAAAGAAAAAGAAAAAAAATAACTACCTTCCAGATTTTCAGGTGTTGCGGCTCCAGCCCGATGAAAAATTTATCTCAAAATAGTATTAGGAAGTAGTACGAAAAAGTTGCATGCAGTACTAACGATGCTTCTACATGCTTCTACTTCAAGGCTACCGTGCTACTGCATACTAATATATGCTACTAGTAGCAAGACTGGATGCTACTATGGCAAGTTAGGATGCTACTGGATACTACTACATAAGATTGGACCAATCTGAGGCACATTAAATGATAGTATTATTTGTTATTACATAGTATTACATGTAACGTTTTCGTTCTACTACAATACTACTACGCAGGCTACAAACTTTTCATCGGGAGTGCCCGGACCAGGTCCCGAGTTGGGGGGGGGGGGGCAATGTTTGTCATAGGCTAATTAGTCAGAAAACCAAGTTGTTTCAGTGGAGTGATTATTTATGACATTGAACTATTGCCGCCACTCTCTCTGGTTTCTGGAATTTGGTTTTCATTGCAATTTCTGGACTTTACAGCTCGTGAATTATTGAAATATCAAACTGACATTTAGTACAGTTGTTGGCTTCAGGGTCTAGATCTGCATTTTTGGGGGTCCCAATCCCAGGCCCGTCTCGTTCAGGGACAGCTGGGCCCAGACGGTGCAGTGACGTGAGGTCCTAGGTTGGCCACAGTTGGGTGAAATGAAATTTAGAAAACCGTACTGCTGAGGTGACCGAAGCTGGTTGCTCCCTGCTCCTCCATCCACTTGGTTCACGAGCTAGGTTACTGAAGCTAGTTATGTTTGGTGACTCTACGATAACGCTTACACTCAGATAACTGGTCCCTTAAAATTCTTGTGCGTAAGGATTTATTTGAATCCCCGTCTTTATACTCTCCAATTTACGGAGCTATATGCCTGCAATACCACAAATGAAAAATCGCTACAGAATCGTGGAAAAAACTTTTAACCTTCAACCGGATAAGTTGATGTGAACAAACATTCAAATATCCTCTTCTTCGATAAACTCTTCCGCCCTATAACAGTCCATTCTGGTAATGGAAATGTTCACCCTCAGCCATTCAGTTGACTTGTTAATCAGTCGGCAATACTCTATATGACTAAGTCCAAGACACGCCACTGTTCCTCAGGAAGAAGGAGTGAGCGTGTCCGTACGACTCAAACTCATCGACTCCTGTTTCAATCAATCACCGCGATCTTTGGGCGCAGCTTTTACACCACTTCTGCCTTTCTTCCGCTAGCTACCCGGAGAGGCCGGAGATTCTGCATCGGCAAGGAGAGATAGTCATCAAGAGTATCAAGGATATGGAGAAAAGGGTCGGGGTAAATGTATACTTGGAGAAATTCGGCGGCGATTCGAATACTCTTTATGACTAACTCTACTTGGCCATTGAGAATCGCCATGTACCAAGCAGAAGAGACGGAAGTGTTACAACCAGCCGAGTCGGCTCTCTACGTGGCCATTAAGAATCGCCATGTACCAAGCGGAAGAGACGGAAGTGTTACAAAATAGCCGAGTCGGCGGGAAGCTTCCCAATTTTTCATGAAAACAGTCGATTTTTTCCTTGGAAACAGTCGATCTTTTTTAAAACAGTCGATTTGTCATGTAAATAGTCGATTTTTCTTGAAAATGGTAGTTTTTCTTGAAAATCACCGATTTTTCGTCAACACAGTGGTTTTTTCTGAATAATTTTTATCTTCAAAAACAGTCAGTAAAATGACCACCCAGTCAGTAAATACTTTGCCCCCCCCCCAAAAAAAAAAAAACATGTTGGCTAGTAACGCCTCTGGTCACCACATCTGTCCCAAACGAACGCCGTTTATTGGTTGACAAGGATTTAAATCATCGTTTGGGCGACCTTTCTCGTTCTTCCCGAGGTTCACTATCGTAATTTGGACTTCGTCATACCATACAGAGTATTTACACGATGCGTGTTTATAAATTTATGCATTATATGATACAGCTGATGACAGTTTTTGTTTTCTCATAACGGTGAACAAACTCGTTAGCTACAAGCAATATCCCGTAGGTTTAGAGATTAACAAGCAGACATTAAACTTTATATTTGAAGGTCATCTGAAATCTATTCTACCGAATTTCTTCGGTCCTTTTTTATAAGTGGCCTCTTCAGGCTCTTCCTAGATAAACGAACCTGCGATCAACATCTTGCCAGAGCCCGAAGAAGACCCTTGCCAAGAAGGACCGAGGAGATTGTTCAGAATAAACTTCAGCTGACGTTTACGGCTTAGCGCCACCAGACATGATTCGCAGTCAGCTTCGGCACTTTGCGAACTAATTACATAAACCGCTAAGGTGAATGGCAAAGTGTTTTTGCACTCCAGTATAGATGTTCAGTTCGGAAAGAGCAAATACATGGCTAAACAAATTGAAATTACCACTGTTACATGTTGCTCTTGTTTTTTATTGGCTCCCAGTTGCCTCCTAGTCACCTTTTACCGCGTAATGAAGTAATTGAACAAATTGAAGGTTGGATAATTGCGACAAAAAATGGCCATCATGTTCACGAATTATTCATCGCATGAATTAATTTTTTTATTTGCTATAAAAAAGAAGCGGTTCTTCTAGTTGCTTTGCACTTGCACTCTGCACAATCTGGAACTCGTCTGAAGACGAATGAGTTTTCACGGTCGAAATTAGTATGTCCAAGATGAAGTGAGGGATCGACAACGGGAAGCGGAACGACACGGTGCAGGAGGAATTAAAACGGGAACAACGTACCATAATCGGGAACACTGCACCAGGAGGAACACTTCGAAAAGGGGGAACGCTGCACCGTCCTTCCTTTTATTTTTATAATAAAAACGGGAATGCAGGATCCCTGTTCTTTTGCACTTGGGTTTCGCTTTCATGAGAACCAATTACTAAAAGGGTCCTAAAAGGGTCCTTTTAGTAGGCGTTCCTCCTGCACCGTGTCGTTCCGTTCCCTTCCCATTTTTAGTCTGTTCCATGGAGTGACCAGCTTGAAACTGTGTAGTTTGTCCTAAATGGATATTTGGCGGATCTTTTTTATGATGGTGTTATGGACTATAGATCGAATCCACGATCCTAGATTTTACTGTAATATTTACGAAATATTTGTAGCAGAAATAAAATTTGGTTGTTTTATTTACGTGTTTCTGTCGCATGGTCGTTTAATAAACGTACATCTACGACCTTTGTTTTTCCAGCGATTTCAGAAGTCACTAGCCTCTCGCCATCGCGGCTATTTGTTCTTATGTCAAGGTCTGATATACAAGTTCAGACTTCTTCATACCGGGTTGGTTTAGTCGTCACCAGGCAAGCGATCTGGCCACATAGTACGGGATTCTCTGAAATATGTGATTTTGACTCCGCATTTTCTTCGTCTTCTGTCATTCCCAATCGATAAACTAGAATGTTTTTGTAACGCCTCTTATCAAATAAGAGACTTTTAACAATTATTACACCAAGACATTTAGTTTGCGCCCTTTCTGAGGTTTGACATAAATAAACTACCAGGTTTATATTCTCTCTCAGATTCGGGACTTCAAATTCATGTGCCCCAACGATACCGTCTTCGACCAAGAAAACTTCATTTGTGCCAACTGGTTTGAAATCGACTGCAGCCGCTCTGCGAAATGGTACCCCAAGACCAACGATGTATTCGCCGCTAACGGCAAAGGAGTCATTACTGAATCGCCATATGAACAACAGAGAATAGCTCAGTTGGCACAGCGAGAGAAGCTTCAAGAAATTCAGGATCAACAATCAGGAAGACTCAAGGTAATTGGAATGATTTGCTCTAACCTTTGAAGATGGAGTCCGTTTCTGTCGATAATGATGTCTTAGCATGTCAGTTTTAGTGATTTACTTTAAGTGTAAGAGGTGTGTGAGCTAATGCTAACAGATTTAGCCTTTAAGCTGATATCACACTCAGTCTGGGGTCTAACGGCTGTACCTCAAGCCTTGAAAGGTCCCTCCCATTCACCAGATCAGAATACTCTTGATGGCTATCTGCCCTTGCCGATGCAAAATCTTCGGCCTCTCCGGGTATCCAGCGGAAGAAAGGCAGAAGTGGTGTCACAGCTGCGACCACAGATCGCAGTAATTGATTGACAAAGAATTTGAGTAGTTGAGTTTCAGTCGTACGGACACGCTTACTCCTTCTTCCTGAGGATTGCCGGCGTGTGTTTGGGATCCCAAAACGTAAGTGGAGGGATACCTATGACATCGTAAAATTTGTCCGTCTGTCCGTCTGTTAGCACGATAACTCTCGAAGGGAATGAGATATTTTGATGAAACTTCAATCAATCAATCAATCAATCAAGTTTAATCCGGATAGCTAAAAGCTAGAAAAGGAATACAAATTTACAAAATACACAGACACACAAGAAACAAATTAACTAATACACTTACAAGAAATTACCAGAAATAAATGATGGAATGAAACTACGTAAAAATTGGGTAGAAGCATTAGTGGGATATGGGGAAAACTTATTGCCAGTATTCCTCTCGGACCGACGCACGGAAGACGGGAGGGGAGGGGGGAATAGATGGGTCATCTGGGGACAACACGTTATCTTAGCTCCAAATTTGTTTGAAAGATTAAGACAATTGGGCCAGATCCAGTCACCGCGAGGCTAATCATCAGAGAAAACCAAGTTCAGATATACCCCAATAAGCCATATCTACTTTGACGATACTCACCGAGACTTCCTGCCTTACTTCTGCCAAGTTTCCGGTTTCGCCCGAATTCCGAGCGAACTACTAGTCCAGCAAAAAAAGAAAATTCAGAATCGAATCCGGCGTATGTCCTTAACAAACAACACATCTAATCAACTTTAAATAAAACTTTGACTTAAAAAGAGATTCCGGTTACAACCGGATTCCGGACTAATTATATGTCCGGGTAAAAAATTATTGTTATCTACAGAATCAACCTCTCTTCTTACCCCCATATCTGTCATCTAATCAAACTTTTGCTTTGTAACAAATTTTCCGGTTTTGAACGGATTCCGGGCGAACTAGTTATCCGGCGAGAAAATGGTTTTCACCACCGTGATCAGCATGTCTTTTTACCCTTTATTCGGACATTTAATGAACTTCAGATGAAACTTTTACTTTTAAAAAGCTTTCCGGTTTTCGCCGGATTCCGGACGAACTACTTGTTTGGCGAGAAAATGGTTTTCACCATCGTGTTCAGCATGTCTTCTTACCTCTAAATCGAACATTTAATCAACTTCAAATAAAACTTTTACTTTTAACCAGCTTTCCGGTTTTTGCCGGATTCCGGACGAGCTACTTTTCCGACGAGAAAATGGTTTTCAGTATCGTACAATAGACTATCACATTATCTTTTTAAAAATATTTTATTTGTCCCCTAATTTGAACCCCCACCCCTAAATGTAGGGCTACAGAGCCCATCTACGAACTTGACCTTACCCTTGACCCAATTAATCCTCACACAAAGTTTCATCAAAATATCTCATTCCCTTCGAGAGTTATTGTGCTCACAGACAGACGGACATACGGAAATTTTTGCAATGTCATAGGTATCCCTCCACTTACGTTCTGGGAACCCAAAAACACAGTGGCATCGGAATGAATTAACTTCTGTTTTGCAAAAATAAGCACATACCGGGTTGTTGGGCACTTGCAGCCTCAATGGCACTCGACAGCCTTCGACCATAAAGCGATCGTAATGTCCGTCGGTTGGTCTGTCACTAGTTTGGGCACTTTCACGTAAGCTCGGAGAACTGGGCACGCATATAAAGGACCCGACCCAATCTCAACGGCAGCGACCCGGATCCGACCATTCTTGTTGGAGTGTGGAGGGAGGGGGGAATCCGGGATTTTGCATCAGAATAAGTTGCGAACGTGTGATTCTGTTCGAGCAAAAACTTTATATGTGGTTGGTTCAAATGCTAGATATATTCCGTAAATTTTTCCGAACCGCATCCGACCATGGTGGGGACCGGGAGGGGGGGGGGATTTGTAGCATGCGTTAGGAGGGACCAACCGGATGGAGGGATTTTTGATACAACTTGGATCTTACACAGGTCACGGGTCATAGATACGTTATTTCGAGGTCTAGGCTGGACCTGGCTTCGTTTGGGGAAGTTTGAGGGGAGTTGCCGGAAATTTTGCGGTAGTGCTCCGATTCGATAAAACTTGATAGGTGCTGGAGAATTAAATGATCTAAACATAAAATTGTTGTGTCCGAATAGTATTCGACCACGGTGGTGGGAGTTAGAGGGGGAGGCCCGAAATTTCACTTTCCAGAACAATGCTTTCCAAAAGCAGCGGAACGCCAGAACAGCTCAGGAAAGCTAAGCCAGTTCTTGCGCTGGTGGTCTTTACGACGTCAGCTATAACTTACCACTTTTCTTTCAATCTGTTTTGGGGGTCCGCTGCTTTTGGAAAGCGAAATTTTGGAACGTTATACAGCCTAGTCTTTCTTCAGTCTTTCCGTGTTTCAATGAGCGTGGCAGAGTTTTCGCTTTGCTTTCCGGAAACACCCGTGAGAACACCAGCATAGCCTTTTACTGTGCCGTTGCGCTCGGGCAAACAGTCAAAGTCAAAATCGGTCAGTAATCTTGATTATACTTGTAGGAACATGAAAAGTACCTGCGAGAGCAGCAGATAGCGGTGGCTGCACAGCAACAGAAAACTCTAAAAGAGCACAATCGACAGAACACAGAAACGCAGAAGGAGCAACTTCGTCAGTTACATAAACAGCAAGAACACCTAGAGGAGATCGACCAACGGCCAGTTGGTCGCAAAGTGCCGTCGGGATCGACAGACAATGAACCGGATGATACCGACCCAAAGGCGAATTCAACTTCGGAGTACGACTATTATTACTATGATTACGACTATCCGGGGGAGGACAAGGGAAATTTCTACAAACACGACGAGTACGATCCCGACGGTCGGATAGTCGAGCCAGCAGAAGAAATTAAGCTGCCTGTCTTACCCAGTGCAAAATCGAGTGCATCGAAGTCTAGCTCGACGAAGAGCACGACGCGGAAGCCTGTGACGTCAAAGACGGTGACGACTAAGACCTCGTCTTCTAAGTCAAAAAGCTCTAAGTCTGAGCCAAAGTCGAGAAACTGAGTGAATAGTGCAAGTTGGGACCTAGGCTAATTAAAACGTGATTATGTGACTGAATCATACTACGTCAGAGATATTCATCAGAAGTGCAAGATTAGATTGTGTAGGAGCAAACAAGCATAGTTTTTAGTGCAGCACATGGAAGGAAAGATCTGCGGTGTCCATTTGACCTGGAATGAATTTTGAAATCTTTACAGTGTTGCAATGGTTCCGAGATGACCGACAATGGTGGTCCCATGGACGTCTTTACCTTATGGTAGCTCTGCTGTTGGAACCGATATAGTAGTGGATGCACAGCGTGTGTACAATCTTGAAGAGTGACTTTGGCGAACGTAGTTGCCTTGCTCGTCTGTGAATGTGGGCGTTTCCGAAGAAGGTAGATGCCTACCCTTTGGACAGTGGGAAGAGAAGATTGTGAAGCTGCCCACATCATGTCAAGTGTATCCAACCTAGCTGCACAACTAATCCGGTAGCCCCAGCCCACCCTAACGTCACCTTGACAGCAATAAGAAAATTAGCCTCTCATCTGAGCAAGTCGCCGCATTCCATGATCAGGAATAGATCAAACTGTAGTACTTGTACCATATCCTAGGTTCACGATATGGTGTAAAGGTACAAGAAGCAGCGCATAAAGTTACTCGGCCTATCAGGCGAACGGTGAAATGAGGGCTTTGTCGATCCACCGCGAAAAACGAGGAAAGTTCGATTTTCTTCTTCCATGAGAGTCGAGAGACAGATTCTACTTAAAAAATGTCGATGATCGGAGCCCTGTGTTCCAGCCTTAACCTTATAGACGAACTACTCCGACTTCGACCACTTAGAGTGTGTTCCACCCTACTTACCGTAGCTACTACGCTTGACGTCACGAAGGCCATGTTCCGGCCTTCTAACAATAGTAACTATTAGTTACTATTTTCGTTCCAACCTTGTCAAAACTTACTACACTGACCATTTCAACCTTCTCGAAATAGTAACTAATAGTATATATTTGCTTACCATGCTCGGGAGCACAGCAAGCGTTATAACTACGAATCTCTGTAACGTGATTGGTCCGATTAGCCCCTGACATGATGTTTACCCCAAAAAATTAAACGGTGTTCTAGCCTTGACGCCAAGAAGCCAAAAAACGTAATGTCGTGCGCAGTAATCATGGTAAGTAGGGTGGAACACGCTCTTAGACTTGCTTCACGTCAGTGAACAAGGTTCCGACTTTGTGAAGTCATGACTTCATTGAAGAATATGGAAAAAGGCTGTTCTTTGTTCTCATGTGTAAAATCAATCCCAGTGAGGTCTCGACTACTGCCGACATTTTGTATCTAAACATTACTAGTTTGAGTGTGAGTCTCGGTACTCAAACCAAGAGATGCGTGTTTGTAGATACTATGGTATCTGATACCACGGTCTAAAGTAATTTTTGCAATAATCGTGGTATCTAATATCACGGTCAAAAGGCTTTTTTGCAGTTATCGTGGTATCTGGCCAGTTATCGTGGTATCTGATATTCAGATACTACGGTCCGACCGTGGTATCTGAAAAGTCATCACACTTTCATCAAATTTTGTCAGATTGTTGAGAAAGAAGTTTAGCACTTGGTGATGTAACTGGATATCAGTTTTTCTTTTGGGATGACTTCGAAAAGCGCGATTTCGGCTATAGTCGTTTTTGTAGAGCAACCGTGTATCAGATACCACGGTAACTGTAAAAACGACTAATTGCAAATCCAGTTACCGTTGTAAGAGATACCATGGTATCAGCAAAAACGCAACTCTTGTTTTGTAGTCGCTGTCCTGAGTCGCTGTCCTGATAGAGCGCTGTCCTGGTGGCTATTTAAGGCCATAAATGATAGAGCGCTGTCCTGGTGGCTATTTGATAGAGCGTAAGTAACTACACTGAAATGAGGGCTTTGTCGATCCACCGCGAAAGACGAGGAAAGTTCGATTTTCTTCTTCCACGAGAGTCGAGAGACAGATTCTACTTAAAAAATGATAGAGAGCTGTCCTGGTGGCTATTTAAGGCCATAAATTGGCACTGCAGTGAGCTCTGATATTTCTTAAGTAAATACGTTTTGTATATATTTGCACGCAAATAATTTCAAACAAAGAGCCGAGCGAAGCCCTTTAACGGTTCTTAACGATTGTGTAAAGCGGGACGTTACGTATTTACACTACCTTGACATGGTCAATGGCGGGGGAGTAAGCTAAATGCAGTATCGATTTATGGCTCCAAAAAGCTGACATACTCTGCTCTATCCCACTCTGAAATCTTGAGTCTTTCGCCGATATGTAGTAATCAGCACCCGGCATTGCAAAGGGCAGTGTTGCCATATGTCGCACGATAGTGTGAATTGTCACTCAATTTTGTTTTTGTCACCCTTGTCCTACGTAGGACATAAAAATAACTCTATCTCAGAAAATGACCAAATGTGTAATTTTTGCAGCAGGGATTCCGACCAGAAGTGACTATTTCAAGTATTTTTCATGAAAGTAAAATTAAGATGTGTAATTTTTACAGAGGTGATTCCGGCCAAATGTGAACATTTCGTGGAAATAACTGCAAAATAAATTTCACTCCCATTTCACTCTCTGTTTTGGGCCAAAAGTCACTCTCTAAATATTTCTGATGTGGCAACCCTGGCAAAGGGTTGACGAGAAACAAATTGGCCTTTACGAAATGTGTGTCCCAGAGGCATGATCTTGCCAGCACTTCAACCCCGGTCCACGGTGTCCGTCGTGGCGGCCGAATAGCCTCCTACCGTAACAATAATAATAATAATGTCTTTCAAGCCTTAGGGTTCTATACACGATTCAAGCCATTTGAACGGTTACAGAATCAAGGCAGATTAACAGATCCTGAATATTAAACCGTGAAAATATTTCATGCAGCCTTGGCGTTGATGTTCTGCAAACGTGAGTGATTTTCGATGCAAAAAATGGTTCGGTATTTAATGCTCAAGCTTAAGATAAATGGTCCAAAACAACTCACGTCATTTGCAATTCATGCTAAATTAGCGAAAAAAATCGTCACAATATTGTGAGGTCGTTTGCGATAAATCGTCATGAAGGTCGCTCATGTTGGCTGTTGCAAGAAATTGTCATTTGGAGTCCTGTTGATTCGACCGGTGTTCGTTAGACTTAACGTGTCGCATGAAGGGGTTATTGTTAGTCATCAATCGATTCTTGGTTCTAAAGCATGGTTTACGGCGCGCGATTGATGTTTCCACTCACACTCCTGTTCGAGGGTGTCTAGGATGATAAGAATATAACAAAATAAGAATATTAATAAAATAATAAGAATATTATAAATAAGAATATTATATAATAAGAATATATAATAATAAGAATATTATAAAAATATAACGTACTCATAATATATACATAATTTGTCAATGGATAAGGAGAGTAATTGCACCAGGACAGGATCCTGCCTCTTAGCTCTTAAGGAAGAAGAAGAAAGTCGGAACAGGGGTGGTACCCATTGTTTTTCGCGACGGGCCAACACCAGATCTGGAGTTTGTAATGAATTCTAAGAACTACCAAAACCTATGTCATATTCCATTTCCTCTCTCTGATTTAATACGCAGACCTCTAAAACGAACAGGATGAGTTAACAAGACCAAAGGTTTCGATGGGATCCCAAAAATATTTGATCCAGACAATTCGGTCTTGTAGATATCCGTTCTTCGCCAGTACTTAGGCCTACAACTATACGTCATATCTACTTTCACGAAATAAAAAAAAAAAACTCCCGCTACTTCTGCCAAATGTCCAGTTTTCGGCTGAATTCCGGGCGAACTACTTGTCCGGCAAAAACTAAAGCTCAAAAACGAATTCAGCGTCTCTCCTTACTCGAACATATAATCAACTTCTGATAAAGCTTTAAATTTTCAGATTGTTGCCAAATTCCGGTCGAACTATTTGTCTGACGAGAAAGTAATTTTAATATCTGGATTCAGCATGCCTCCTTACCACTATATCGAACGTCTTTCAACTTCAGAACTTTTACTTATAACAAATTTTCCTGTTTCAGCCGAACTCCGGGCGAACTACTTATCCGACGAAAAAATTATAGTCACATAAATGTTCAGCATGTCTTCTTATCCCTGAATCAAACATCTAATAAACTTTAAATAAAACCTTTACTTTCAACAAACTTTTCAGTTTTAACCGGATTTCAGGCGAACTACTTGTCCGGCAAGAAAATGATTTTCGTATTCAGCATGTCTTCTTACCTCTAAAATGACTATCTCATTAGCTTTTACAAATATTTGGTTCGCCTATAATGTCAATCCCCTCCCCCACCCCTAAATATAGGGCTACAGACTCGATCTGTCCCTTGACCCAAAGAATGCTGACACCAAGTTTCATCAGAATATCTCATTCCCTTCGAGAGTCATCTGGTTCACATACGGACGGACAGACGGTCATAGGTATCCCTCCACTGACGTGTTGGGATCCCAAAAAGAAAACGCCGAATCTATGATTTAGAGCTCCATTACTTCTTTCAAAAAATTATTGTCCTTACAGATCGTATGGGCTCTGACAGACGATTAGGCTCGGGGGGGGGGGGGGGGCAATGTTATTCCTGCCAGGATTTCAGCACCATCGCTAATTCACTGCGCGAAAGCTTAGACTTTGTCGACTTGACGATATAAGCGCAGGATACCTAACCAGAAAATCCTGGCTGTTTTGTAAAAAAATACCAAGTGCAGTGACTTTGAAAATATGCTAAAAACTTGTACCCACAGAGTTTATAGCTCACCTCACCTTAGTGCAGTTTATATTTGTAGTTGATTATTTATGGTTTGCTGGAGTATCTTAGTTTATTGCTGACTGCATCTATTTTTGAAGTGCAAAACGCATATATTTTTCCATTAAATGGACTTAAAATATAACTGCCTGATTAGGCTTGAGGGAAAGTAGTCAGTTTACGATTCAGTCCACAACGAGAATTCGCCTTGCAGTCGACCGTGAAAATAATTTAAGTAAAAAAGCGATTCGTGCTGATGTATTTTCAACAGAAGATCAACCAGCCACGCCTTTTTATGACAGAAGTGACTGAGCGAATCCTCGAAACGGACGACAGTCGTCACTTATTGCGCTGATTCAAGGGTAACTCTTACTGACCCCCCCCCCGCCCCCTCTGGAACCTCATACTATTTTATTTATTTATTTATTTCCGGTCAGAACTGAGGAGTACAAAATAATGTATAAAACAGAACTATACCTAAACCATCTGGTCCATTCATTGACATATAAATACTATAAAAAATACACACGATTTCAACAACTAAGTTACAATTATTTACGCACTATATTATTTATTTGGAAAGGGAGCGACTTCCTTTGCGGTTAAACGTAGTCCCGACATCTGTGTTTTAGGATGACGCCTGGTAACGCTGTCATCAGCTGAATACTCTATATGACTAAGTCCAAAACACGCCAGCGATCCTAAGGAAGACGGAGTAAGCGTGTCCTTACGACTCAAACTCAACGACTAAAATCGTGTGTCAATCAATCGCCGCGATGTTTGGGAGCAACCGTGACACCACTTCTGCCTTTCTTCCGCTAGATACCCGGAGAGACCGGAGATTTTGCATCGGCAAGGAGAGATAGTCATTAAGAGTATTTGCGGGACATGGACCATTTCGTGTAAAATGGTATCTCAGAATTTCCCGGAATATAGTCGCGATTTCTTTTAGACTTTACCGCGCATAATGAACGTATGAGATACCGATGTATACTACATACTGAACGATTTTGCGTGAAAGTGCGGCTTAAACTTCTCCCTCCATTGACCTTACGCGATAGCCTTGTCACTAAGGAGTTTGGGTTTCGCCGCTGACTCCCGCTACTATGGTCTAGTTGTTGTGACTCGTGTCTCATCGAGGCTGCGCTAGAAATTCCCTTGACCACCTCGGCGTTTGGGAATAAAAGAGCAGATTAGTACCTGAGAGCAAATGGATTATTAAACGTCCATGTTTTAGAGAGTAATAAACCGACTCTCCCAAAACAGACATACAACTAGGTGATAACATCTAATAAAGATGAACAAATGGTGTAATGCCAAATTTAATGCCATTTAATTCCAAAAGCCTAACGGCCACAGCAAGAACAAAGTATGAATGAATTTATTAAGTGATTTAACCTTACGGCATTTCACAACTAACAAAGGAACTAAACTAAACATCTAAAATAAACTACAAATCACTTAATTTTGTACAAAACTAATCAAAAAAGAAAAAAGAAAAAAAAAAAAAATACACAGACAATTCCTCTTCTAGCTTTTAGCTAAAAAAATAAGAAGAACGAATAGAAGGAACATAAACATACATATTATTTCCATGATGCTGCACTGCTACCTCGCTACATTTGTTGCTACCCCCAAACATATATGTGCAATTCATTTAATTAGTTCATCCTCTCCTAGAATTTCCCTTAAAAAATTACCCCTTAAACCTTTCAGTTGGCACACACAGGGTATAAGTAAAGACCAACACTTACCCTATTTTTCCCTATATATTTGCTCTTTTCCCCAATTGGGAAGGCATGACGTATGATCCACGCTGCCAATCCTTGTACGTGAGTGTAGGGGGGGGGGGGGGGGGTAGCCGATTTTCTAGAAGTGGCAAGGTAGGAGTTTCAATCTTGAAGCCTGGGTATCATTTGTACGTTGGTGCAAGGGCTAACAGGACGAAACTTTAAATGGTTCACTCTTTTTTTTTTCTATCAACTATTACGAGAACTATTACAGCCTACATTTTCAGATTCTTATATGAATAAGCCAATCCAGACCAACTGAAAAAACGACCTTTTTGATGCCAAACCACAATGATCATGGTGGTTACTGCCCGAAACGACTACAATGTTCCGAAAGGATTGTATGCGGTCGCTGCCACAGACATATATTAAACGCCTTGTGATTTAAAAATAAGTTTTCGTTTCCATATCCCGATGCCTCACTCAAGAGAAGCTCTCCTCAACTTAACGAAATTATCACGGAAAACAAAATCAAGCTAACGTGGTCGATGGGAAGTAACTTTTCTGCGCCGTGTTACTTTGACTGTGCGCACACTGCTTCTGACTTAACTCCTTTAAAGGATTCCTCTTACATTCCACTGTTTTCACACACACAGTGGTGACGCAGGTGGCCTCCTGAACTCTCAAATCTTTCTCTTCAACAAAATTCTTGAGAATCGATTTCTTTGAATTTTTCTTTTTTCAGCGCCAGCCGAGATTTTCCTAGGTTGCTCGACAATACGACCCCCATAAAATCCAATAATGAATTGCCAGCACATGTGCTAGAAAACAATAGCAATCACACGTGATATTTTGGTAAAAGTTCGGGGAATAAGCATTAAAGCTTCCGGTTCATACCGAGTCGCGCATTAGCCCCACGGCAGTCAGCACTGAAGTCGGAAGCCAAAACTGACAAGCTCAAAGTTTGACAGAACGGAGTTGGGTGGAGCACAAATAGAGGCAGCGGCATTTTAATCAGTTTCAAACACGGCCAGGCTTAAGAGGAATACTCTATATGACCAAGTCCAAAACACGCCCTTGATCCTCAGGAAGAAGGAGTAAGCGTGTCCGTACGACTCAAACTCAACGACTCAAATCCTGTGTCAATCAATCACCGCGATCTTAGAGAGCAGCTTTGACACCACTTCTGCCATTCTTCCGCTAGATACCCGGAGAGGCCGGAGATTTTGCATCGGCAAGGAGAGATAGTCGTCGAGAGTATTGAAAATAGCCAAACAAACCTGATAAAGTAACGTGACATTGTTAGTTTATGCTAGCACATCTAGCGGATAAAAAAGAGCTGATCTTGAAGGAATTTCATGAAGGGCGTATAGATTTGTTTTGACTTGACATGTCAGTGAGCAGGCACTCTCAAACCTGATTTCGTCACTACACTACCCCGGCCGCGCCCATTTCCCGCGTCATAGTAGAATTTACGCTGTGGGGACGGCCACAGATATTCTGAACGTCATAACTAGAGCAGATAGGGGAAAATAAAAAAATACCTTTGCCAAATCCAACTATTTCAATGTATTCAGTTAAATGACAAAATAAGTTGGCTTTTCAGTTAAACTTTAACAAAACGACCGTTTTCTCCTGTTATTTAGCACCACACGGTCACTGTAGTCCATTATATCGTAAAGCTTTAGGAAAGCAATTTTTGCGCTCCTTCTATTTTATTTCGTTCTGGTGTAGCTCCTGTCCTGTGGAAGACGGAGATCCAAAAGATGAAATCATGCTATTTTAAATATGCGAAGCACCTGCTGCATTTGTCAAAACTATGTCGTAACGCTAGCGGAGAAGTTCTAAATCCAAGATCCAAGCGTTACCCTTTTGGAAGTTTCCTTTTCACTAACCAACAAGACCAAAGATTTCGATGGGATCCCACAAATTTAATATTTGATCCAGACAATTTGATCTTATCCGGTCTTCGCCGGACTCCTTTGACATTTTACTAATAAGATTTAGAAACAGAAGAAGTTCAATGGATAATCATCTGAGAAAACCAAGTTCAGATATGGATTCACGATGTGTGTATTTACTAAATCTACTTTGACGAAAATGATCAAATCTTCCCGCCTTACTTCTGCCAAATCTCTGGTTTCGGCCGGATTCCGGTCGACCTACTTGCCCGGCAAAAACTAAAGCTCAAAAACGAATTCATCGTATCACCTTACCCCTATATCGAATCTAATCAACTTCAGATAAGACTAACTTTTAACAAATTTTCCGGTTTCAGCCGGATTCTGGGCGAACTATATGTCGGGGTAGACAATGATTGTCAAAAGCGGATTCAGCATGTCTTTTTACCCCTAAATCGAACACCTAATCAACTTCAGATAAAACTTTTACTTTTGACAAATTTCCGGTTTCGGACGGATTCCGGACGAACTACTTGTCCGACAAGAAAATGACTTTCATATAAATGTTCAACGTATTTTCTTACTCTTAAATCGAACATCTAATCAGCCTTGTATACAACTTTTACTTTTAACAAACTCTCCGGTTTTGGCCGGATTCCGGGCGAACTACTTGTTCGGCGAGAAAATGATTTTAATATTCATGTTTAGCAAGTCTGCTTACTCCTAAATCACTATCTCATCTTATCTGTTCAAAAAAAGATTGTTCGCCCCTTAATTTAAACCCCTCCCCCACCCCTAAATGTTGAGCTACAGGGCCCATCTATGCCCTCTTTTGATAAACGGGATCTATCCAGAATAAGGATAGATTATTTCCGTTACTGTAAGTTTCGTCTATATCTGCCCCGGTCCCACAGTAATTCTAAGATTATTAAATCTTATGGAGCTACTGACATTTTGTCACAGCTGCAAGATTTGCATTCTAATTTCCGTCAGAAGTCTTGTTTACGTCTGTTGCCGCATCACCGACTGATTAGACTTTTTGGCTGATAGCTGATGCGTATTGTATGTTTGTATGTAATTTTCTTGTCGTCTTTTGTTCTTTTCTTTTTATTTCTATTTATCTCTTCTACTCCACACTCTTATGTTGTAAAAATTTTGTGGGTTACAAATACACTTTACTTTACTTTACTATGAACTCGACCTCTCTAGAGACCCAAATAGTCCTCACACAAAGTTTCATCAAAATATCTCATTCCCTTCGAGAGTTACCGTTCTTACAGACAGACAGTCGGACAACTTTTGCGATGTCATAGGTAGCCCTCACTTACGTTTTGGGATCTAAAAAATCATGGGCTCAACCGTCGCATGACGTTCTCCACTGTTGAGGCCAAAGAATGAACAATTATGTTTCTTTTTCATGTGTTTTGTTCTTTTCTTTCACCTACTCCGCTTTTAAAAATGCGGCGGGCTACAAATAAATTTCTTAGTGATGTTCACCGATCACATAGACATAGTTACATAGTACTTCATTCATGGAAGTCAATTTGTTTCATTTTCACTAATACCAAATTTGTTTCTATCCATACAACTAGAGTGGGCAGAGGTCCGTAGATATCTTTTCAGAAACTAGGGTTCTCTAGCGGAAATGGAAGATACTCTTACGGGTGGATGAAGGATTCATCGTCCTTGAACAGCCAAAAGGTCATGCAGGATACCTTGCTATTTCAGCCACCCATATATTGCCCCCCCCCCCCCTGTAAGGGTCGCATCTGGAATACATCCGTCGTGACCAAATTAACTGGTGTCAGATGTCGACCACTTACTGCTATTTCTTCTTTGAAAAAGTTCCTGGCGCAAAACTAAGTCAAAAGGCGCAAATCAATGCGACAGAACAACGCTGGCGCGAATAGTCTTGTTCAAGCTATCTGGGTCAAACTGGAAGCGCAAATAAATCCGCGAAAGTCGCAAAAGAAATTGGAAAGGGAAGCTGGCGCAAAAACAGTTTGGCCACCCCGGCCAAACTGTTCTTTCATTGCAGCAGTTTAAAAGAAAGGCATTTGGCAACGCTGGGAGGAAATGATGGGAATTGCATGCATATATTTTCACGGGGGGGGGGGGGGGGCGCAAATAGCAAGTTATCCTGTATTACAGATTCCGAAATACATTTTATTGGATTTCTGTATATCCGAAGGAAAGACACGTCTTTTGGCCATATTTTCGTATTAGTACGACGCATAGAAGCTGAGATATGAGTATGGCTAAGTCATCGTTTCTGCCCTTTTCAATGGTCTTAAATCCGTGTTTTTTCACTCTCCTGAATAATTGTGAAAAGTGCAGATACGACCTTTTGCTTGCATTTCAGGAACCTTACTATAACGAAGACCCGAACACACGACAGGCCCTTGCTTGTAGGAACTAAGCAAATGTATGTACACCATATGTTGAACAATATTATTTGGAAAGGGAATAGAGCGTACAAAACCGTGATGATCGTCACATTTCGAAGTCCAGAGGCTCAACATCCACATCCAGCGTAGCCGAAGGGCAGCCTGCCGGGATCGGCGAAACAAGACCGACGAACGCCCATGTCTGGTCATTTCTTAATATCCTTGTTGAGGTAGTGAAGGACGTAATGGAGGACAAGGTCATAACAGTATTTGTATTCCGTCTGAAAATAAACGTAAGGTGTGTTACGATAAATTTAGCATTAATCGTCGTCAGGGGGACGCGTTCAAGACAAGAAATCACGATTTCACAAGGACGGGTAAAAGTGGAGTTTTGGGCAGCAGAATAGTAGATCCTTGGAACAGACTTACCGAAGATACGGTAAACGCTGAATTGAGAATAGTTTCAACTATATTATAAATACAATTTGCAACTATACGGCCACTCCCAATTAGTTACGTACATGCGAAAGCTTTCTAAGGTGCAGTATGTTATCATTGTTGGATACTGGATGAGTGGTGTTCGGACGGAGGTCCTCACACTGTCAGAAGTTTCATAACAGATAGCGTATAATACTTTCAAGAATAACACCTTTTCGTTTAGAAATAAAGTGTTATGACCAATTAAGTTTACACTATTTCATGCCTAGATCTCTAGCAACACCTTCAATTGGTAAAAATACTAATGGGAACGAAAGAAACATAACAGATAACATCCCAAAGTGTTATCTGTTGAAACCGCACATCCTTCTGTTGTAGTTATGTAACTTCTGACAGTGTAGTATTTTTACCAATTGAAGGTGATGTTGGAGGTCTAGGCACGAAAACTTAATTGGTCACAACACTTTATTTCTAAGTGACAAGGTGTTATTCTTGAAAGTGTAATGCGCAATGTGTTATGAAACTTCTGACAGTGCAGCAGATGGAATGTTTTTAACAAGAGCTATGATTAGGAAGGATAGCCTACACATTTTGAATGGCAAGTCGCATAGAATGGAGGTTAATCACTGACGGAAGTACGTCATAAGGTAGCATCTCTGATCGCGGCAAAACTCGGGGCTTCGGCAGAGGTCTGCCAAGAAAGATTCGCTGGCCAACGTCGCCTACGGACAAACTTGTACTGCCTTCACAGACGTTCTTTACTTTCAACCGGGAAAACATTTTAATAATTTAATAACTACTATAATTTAATAACATTTAATAACTACGAATGAATCTAGATACTCTGTTTATTTTTCGATTGATGAAGGATTAAGCGCTGGCTTTATTATTTGGCAGAATGACTGATTCGGTCTCATTTACCCACTGCTATCGTTACTACGCACATCGTTACTTCCCGTTCAAGCTTCTCGGTTCTCCATTGAACTGAAACATTTTGGGTCCAGACCTGACGACTAAGCATGATCTTTTTGATTTTAAAACACACTGAACGAAAAGCTACTGAATCAACACGATGTTTAGTTTTTGAGGTTGAACTGAAGTGTATTGGTTGTTTTTGCATTTTGTTTGTCTGTGTTTTCATTGCCATTCTGGTTGGGTCCAGCTTGTGAGCTGTGATAATGTGATTATGGTGTCCGTAGTTATATTTCGGGCAACCCCTAGGAAAGGCCAATTCTTTCTTGAAAAAAAGGAAATTTGGTGTGAAAGTAAGTTTTACATCAAATTATATTGTCCCGCAAAAAAAAAATAAAAAGTAAAAATTTGTGTTTTGGGGTTCAATGTATATTCTAACACTAGTAATTTTTTTCAATTTGAAAAAAAAAATACGTCGTCAAAATTACATCACTAGCGGAAGCTTAATTTTTGGAAAATATGAAGGTGCCTAAAATTACTCTGAACATGCTGCACTCGGAACTGCCTACCTCTGACACTTATCACCTATACTACCACGACGTAGCCTGTATCCATTTTGACACAATACGATACCATAAAGTATTAACCTGAAGGGACGGGCAACACTTTTTACAGTCCAGTCTTAAGAGACCGGTTTTGCATAAATAAAGTAGCAGGGTCGCCTTGTACTACTGAGACTCGTCATCTCTCCATTCACCTAGTCGAAATCTTCCCTTTATGATGAGACGGAACCTACAATTTCTCGCGATACTGTAGACTGCAAACGACCTTCTGGGAAGGCGCCACTGTGCCTTTTCCCTGTCGAAGGATAAACCCATTTTTTGGCAAACAATTTGGCAAATAATGTTAACCATATATGAGGAAGATAATGCAAATCCTGAAGCGCACTGCCACAAGTTCGACCACGCTTAACACAAGATGCGCATCCTTGTGCTTAAAGTTGGCAATCTTCCTTATCCTTCCGAAAAAACTATTTAAAACTGTACAGAACATTACAAATGATCATAAGAACGAAATTCATTTATTTTTTTTCTTAGAATGGGAACGACAGGAATAAGGAGAATGCTGGATGTCCAGGCAAAGGTTCACAGTGCGTATTTATCGCTGCCAAAGTATCGTAGCTGATGTATTCGCTTTATGCATTGTTTGAATACCTGTTCAGAATGCACTACAATCATTTTTGAGATCACAATGAAACACAAAATTAATGTAATCACAGAAATAGTAGTCGTCTTTTTCGCAACCTTAGATGTTCCCCAATATAATAATAATGATCTATTTTTAACCCGCACATGGTACAAGATGAAAACAGTGGAGTACAAAAAAAAATAAAAAGACATAATTAGGGAAAACACAACACATACAAACAAAATCTACTTAAGAGTCATACAGACGAATAACCCCATGAGAGGGCGACAGACGCGCGTACGCCGTTTCGGACAGTTTTCTGTGGAGAACAGACAATTTCTCCGTGATATCAGGGACCCATAAATTTCCTGTAATGACTCGCCATTCAGGGGGCTTGTCAATAAGAGATTTCTGATGCGCTCTTGACCGAGCGTCAGATAGTTCGATAAATACCCACGGGGATAAAGTACCCGACTATCCAGATAGACAAAATCTTTCGCAGCTCTTGTGCTGAACTAAGAATATTTCTCTGTAATGGAAGAGTATCCTGGATCTTTTATCCTAGCTCAGGTACCTGGTGGCATGCTGGCAATTTTGTCTATCTGAGCAAGATCGCTGATTCGACCCAAGCGGAATTTTTGGAAACTACGTGAGGCTCGGGCAACATAGCAACATAGAAGCATAGGAAATGAGAAGCCCCCTGAATGGCGAGTCATTACAGGAAATTTATGGGTCCCTGGTGATATCTGGTAGCGACTGCTTATTAATAATTTTAGAATTTCTTTCCCAAGGAGGGAAGAACAAATTCACAATATAGGAAGCATCATAAAGAAACCCTCAGCGCAAGTCCCAAATCAATGCCTTGCTTTGTTGACACCGTAGAGAGCGATCACGACGGAATCTGATCTGTTTGCAAACACTCATCATTCGAAGAAGTCCTTCTAAATACATTCGCAACATTCAAGTGATATTTAGTTTCACTTGTAAGTGTCTCATCATTGGCCATAGTGTCAAAATCGTGACATACGACAATCCAAATCCAGGGGTTTTCGACTCTTTAACTTATTTGTAATAGTCAGCCAGTTGTCACATTTCATTACATGGGTTCCAAAAAACTGTAAACTTGACTAATAGCCTTAGTGTTGAGGAGAGTTGGAGTCGGCTGCTAACAAGTCTATCTTCTTTTTTCTCTTTTTTATATTTTTACAGTGGGTAGAGAGGGCTAGAACTTGGACCGTGACAAATAAACCGAAAAGCAATTTTGTATTTAGAAATCTAGGACTCTAGTGTCCGAGTGAGTTTCTTTGATTATGAATTACACAGCTAACCCAAGTTTAATTAGACATCTAACCCCTTCGAGATTGATCGAACTAACAGACATACGGAAAAACTTAATAAACAAAATCACAGGTATCTCTTCACTTATATTTTGGAATCCCCAAAACGGCAGGAATATAATCAATTTCCAGAGAATACGAGAATCTCGATATTCATGCCTTTGCTAGCCGGTTTTCCAAATTCCAATCTAGTTCTTTTATGATGAAAAATTATGGTTTAGAAAACACCTCGAATTCTAAAAAGAAACAGGAAATTTTTTTTTTTCTTCATAAAGCACAATTTTTCTGATGCGTTGCGTTGATTGATTGATGATTGTATCTTGGTTAAAGTTTTAGGTAGATATTCGTTTAGGCTAGTGTAACTTCAAATGAATTAAATGTAGATTTTGTTAAAGTGTAGGGTCTAGTTATTGGTCAGTTTTAGACCTATTATTTATATTTTATTATATTTTTTACTCGCCAGCTTTGGCGGATGTGAATAAATGAGTTGAATAGAACTGATATGTTCGTCAAACAAGCCTGAGTGTCAGGAATTGCCGTTTATGCCGTCGCGTGGAGTGGCAGCCACTTTTCGGAAAACATCACAGTAATCGTGAGTGTCGAAAAATGAAAAACTGCTTAAATGTTTAACGACAGTTAGAAGCTTAGCCACGCAGCCCTTGGGGCCAGTTGAACACGAACAAGCTTAGCCTTCAAAATGACGAATGACTGTTCAACATTTACAAGAGTCAAATCGGAAGCATTTTAGTATAATTTAATTTACAATGTCTAGGTCACCCCCATCCAAGTAATTCAAACAGGACAGGGAGATCATCTAGAGCTTCTAACAATATTAGCTATTAGTTACTATTTTCGTTCCAATCTCGTGAAAAGTTACACCGCTGACCGTTCCAACCTTCTCGAAATAGTAACTAATAATTACTATCTGCTTACCATGCTCGGGAGCGTAGTAAGCGTGGTAACTACGCATCTCTGTAGCGTGATTGGTCGGATTCGCCCGTGCCAAGATATTCTGCTTGAAAATAGAAAAACTGTTCTAGCCTTGACGGCAAAAAGCCAGAATTCGTGACGTCATGCGTAGTAACTATGGTAAGTAAGGTGGAACACGCTTCTGGTGAAACGATTGGGAAGCACTCCACTGACCATGCTCAAAATAGGGTAGCGTTCCAGCTAGTTGTTATTACTTACGATCCTTACTTCCAGAGATCGCCGTACTAGGTAAATTAGGTCCAAGAGTCAAGAGTATCAAAGTGATAGTAACTTGCTGGAACGCAACCTAAAATCCAGCGAAAACAAAAGCATTTAGAAAAAGCAGACAAAAAGAAAATATACGAATACAAATTAAAAAGATTTGACAACGTATATTTCGTTCAAGAATATGCTTTAATAATTAAGTACTGAAGAGCAATTAGCGACTAATTGATGCGCGCACGAAAATGACGGGGTTGTTGCTGTAAGGGGCTTTGTTGGTTCTCTTTATAATTTTGTCTGATGTTATATCACAGAAAAGAAAGGTTTAGTTGTGTTCACAATATTCATTCCTATCAGGTGGTTATTTTTCCAACATTTTCCGGCATTTCGTTCAAATCCTCTAAGTATACCAACATTACTTCTCGACACATTTAAAAAAAAAAAAAAAGCTGTAATCCAGCCAAAATCAGCAGGCTACTTCTGAAGTAATTCGTAGGCACAGCCACGACAAAAGCATACTGACATTTTTTTTGTTGGCAAGTTTTCGTACAAATATCCTTTTCTAGTTGTCATATTCTCATTCGAAATCCAACTTTTCGGCAACAAATAAAAATAATTAATATCACTCTAAGCATGAAATTTTGTTTCAACTTTTTAATGAAACCTTTCGAAAGACATATAAGGAAATTCGTCCGCACATTTTTGCCCAAAATAAGCATTCGTCGGGCGTGAAGCGCCGACAAAACTATACCAACATTTCTTCAAGACATGTATGTGTAACTATTGTACGCCGACCTCTAAAGCATGCACAAAGTTGCCAACAAAATCGCACAAAGTTTCGCAAAGAACCAAGCACAATGGCTTCCATCCAGGTTTGGCTAAGAAGAGCGTCCAACTCAACTTTACACGAACAATAATACGGTCTCGTAGCCACACACCAAGAGCGGCACGCTGGCAACTTACTGTCTCATTAGGAACATAATGAACATAGCAGATGCATGTCTGATGCTCCATCAGAAGATGAGATAAACAATTTAGGTAATAAGCCGAGTAAGCCGCGCTCCGTGAAAATCCGAACAGGTTCAATAAAGGTGGCTGCGAACATGAGTGTAATAGATTAAAGTTTAACTGAAATGACAGCTTCAAAGACACTGAATTCATTGACTTCACCCGGGGCTCCAGCAATAACGTTCAGAATGTGCGCTCCTTGCACGACAAATCAAAATCCACCCAGACAGCGGAGAATTTGAATTTCCACAAAAGAAAATTTGGATTTCAAAGATTTTTTTTTTGTCAATCAATTTGATTTTTTTTTTGTCAATCAATTTGAACTTCAAAGAAAATTTATGATTTTCAACAAAAGCCTGCATTTCCATGTGTTACGGACGCTAAACTCGAAGGTAGGAAAGTGATGGTAATATTTGTTGTTACATCCCATGTGTTATCTCTCGGCAATGGCTTACCCTTGTATTTGCTGAATATTTTAAGCATAGAGGGACAAGCACATTCAGGCACTACAAAACCGAAAGAATAAGTTCATTCGATGAAACCAATTATCTTTGTATAGCCGAGAAACGAAGAAACGCATTTTTATCTGGTTTTCATGGCCTATATAAGTAGATAATTGAAGTGTAACTAGACTGTCGGATCTCATCCGTATTTGATTAATTACCACCAAGGACGGATGAATGAATGAACGAATGTATACCACACTTAACATAGGAAACAAGACCAAAGGTTTCGACGGGATCCCAAAAACTTAATATATGTTCCAGACAATCGGCTCTTGTGGAGATCCAGTCTTCTTTTTAGAAACAGATTAAGGCAAATGGTAATCTTCTGAGAAGACGGCGTTCAAATATGAATTCAGCATGTTTGTTTACCTCTATAGTCTGCTCATATCTACTTTGACGAAAGTTCCTACCTTACTTCTGCTGAATTTCAGGTTTCAGCCGGATTCCGGGCGAACTACTTGTCTTGCATAAAAATTGAAATTCAAAGCGTATCCCCTTACACCTATGTCGAACCTCCGATTTCAGCAGGATTTGTGGCGAACTATGTGTCCAGGTAGAAAACGATTGTCACACACGAATTCAGCAATCAGCATGTCTCCTACCCGTAAATCGAATACCTCATGAAATTCATATAAAACTTTTACTTTTAACAAATTTTCCGGTTTTCGCCGGATTCCGGACGATAGAATTGTCCGGCGAGAAAACAATTTTCATATTCGGGTTCAGCATGTCTCCTAACCCCTATATCATTGACTTTAAACACACTTTCTGGTTTTGGCCGGATTCCGGGCGAACTGCTTATCCGGCGAGAAAACGGTTGACTTTCGTCAAAGGTAGACATGACGCAGGCTATAGGGGTAAACTCACATGGTGAATCCATTTTTGGAATGTCTTCTCCGATGATTACCATTGGACCGCTACAAGACCCGATTATCTGTAAATACTAAATTTTTGGGATCCCATCGAAACCTTTGGTCTTGTTGTTTGTGTTCTCTCTTTCTTTTTTCTACACTCCGCTTTTTAGAGATCCCAAAACGTAAGTGGAGGAATACCTGTGACTTCGCAAAAGTTGTCCGTCTGTCAGTACGATAACTTTTGAAGGGAATGAGATATTTTTATGGAACTTGGTGTGAGGACTGTTTCGGTCAAGGGAAAGGTCGAGTTCGTAGATGAGCCCCATAGATGTATATTTAGGGGAGGTGGAGGGGTTTCAAATTAAGGGGTGAAACAAATATCTTTTAAAAGCTAATGAGATAGTCGATTGAGGGGTAATAAGACATAATGTACACGAATATAAACCGTTTTCTCGCCGGATAACTAGTTCGCCCGGATGTTCAAAAACAGACTCAGCGTATCCATTACTACAAATACTGTAAATATCTGTTTTATTTGCCTATATCGTATCGAAATCGTAGAATAATCCAAAAATACAAAGCCCCTGATATAACGGCAAAACTCAAGGAGCTTCATACAAATTTATCTGGACAAGCGTATGAACGGCTTACTCCATATCACGGGCTCAACCGTTTGTTCTGTTATTTTTTGTGTGTTTATTTTGTTGTATTAGTGTTTTTTTAGTTCTTTATTCGTTTCTTTCCTCTTTCTTTACTCCACTATCTTCATATTGTTTTTGTGCAGTGGGTTACAAATAAATTATTATTATTATTATATTCCATCCATATCTCCATAATCACATAAAACCAACTTTTAATTTTTTTTCCGATTTTAGCAGGATTCGTGGTGAAATGTGTCCAGGTATAAAATGATTGTCGTACACGAATTCAGCATGCCTTCTTACCCGTAAATCGAACACCTAATGGAATTCATATAAAACTCTTACTTTTAACAGATTTTCCGGTTATGGCCGGATTCCGGGCGATCTGGGCGACAAAATCATTTTCATATTCGGATTCAGCGTGTTTCACTATCCTTAAATCGAACCTCTAATCAACTCAGATTAATCTTTTATTTTCTGACAAACTTTCCGGTTTTGGCCGGATTCCGGCCTATCTACTTGTCGGACGAGAAAATCATTCTCATATTCGAACTCAGCATGTCCCCTTACTCCAAAATCGGATATCTAATCAACTTCAGATAAAACTTTTACTTTAAAAAACTTTCCGGTTTTAGCCGGGTTCCGGGTGAACTACTTGTCCGGCGAGAAAATGGTTTTCATATTCGTGTTCAGCATGTCGTCTTACTCCGAAATCAACTATCTCATTAGCTTTTAAAAATATTTTTGTTGCCCCTTAATTTGAAACCCCTCCCACTCCCCTAAATCTGCAGCTATCGAGCCCATCTACGAACTCGACCTTCCCTTGACTTGAAGAGTCCTCACACCAAGTTTCATCAAAATATCTCATTCCATTCGAGAGTTATCGTGCTGACAGACGGACGGACGGATGAACGGACAGACGGACAACTTTTGCGATGTCATAGGTATCCCTCCCCTTACGTTTTGGGATCCCAAAAACGAAATATGAAGAGAAGTAGAACTAGAAACAAAAAGAAAAGTGACAAGAAGAAGACTGTAGCACCATCGCATCCTACACGTAGTTTTTGGGATCCCAAAACGTAAGTGGAGGGATATCTATGGCGTCGAAAAAGTTGTCCGTCTGTCCGTCAGTCTGTCAGAACGATAACTCTCGAAGCGAATGAGATATTTTGATGAAACTTGGTGTGAGGATTTTTTGGGTCAAGGTCGAGGTCGAGTTCGGTAGCCCTACATTTAGGGGTGGGAAGGGGATTCAAATTAAGGGACTACAAAATATTTATAAACAGCTAATGAGACAGTTGATTAAGGCGTAAGAATGATACACGATTAGGAAAGCCATTTTCTCTCCGGACAAGTAGTTCGCCCGGAATCCGGCCAAAACCGGAAAGTTTGTTAAAAACAAAGAATGTTTTGAAGTTGATTAGATGTTCGATTTCGGGGTAAGGAGATCCACTGAATTCGTTTTTGAGTTTTCTTTTTTTGCTGAACAAGCAGTTCGCCCGGAATCCGGCCGAAAGCAGGAATTTGGAAGAAGTAAGGAGGGAAGTTTCGGCCAGTTTCGTCAAAATAGATAAGAGTTATATAAACACACATGTTGAATCCATATCTGAACTTGGTTTTCTCAGATTATTAGCTATTTGGCCCTAATTTGTTTCTAAATTTTAATTGCAAAAGTTTTCAAGGAGTCTGTCCCAAGACCCAATATTCTGTATCAAATATTAGATTTTAATCAATCAATCTATCAAGTTTAATCCAAATAGCTAAAAGCTAGAAGTGGAATACAAATTTACGAAGTATACACACACACGAAACAAATTAACTAATACACTTACAAGATACGACCAGAAATAAAAGATGGGATGAAACTACGTAAAAATTGGGCAGAAGAATTAGCAGGATATGGAGAAAACTGATTACCCGTATTCCTCTCGGACCGACGCGCGGAAGACGTTAGGGGTGGGGGAATCATCTGGAGACAACACATTATCTTAGCTCCAAACTTATTTGAAAGAGTATTTCTGCGTTCGGTTAATTTAGGAACGTCAAGTTTAATGAGAGCATCTTCATATGAAATATTATGATCACCCAGAATGATTCTCACTGCTCTCTTTTGGACATTCTCCAGTCGATCAGAGAGCTCTGCAGGAAGAGAAGAATGCCAATCCGGTGAATCATTTCAATCATCATTCAGAGCAGGCAGAAGGTTTTTGAGAGAGGTAGTGTGGTTCTTGATGGGAGGTATGCTTGTCCACTTTGTGAGCAGGAGGAAGAAAATTTGGACCATTTCCTCCGTAGATGCCCGAAACTTTCTGATTTAAGGAAAATTTACCTAGAGGGTATGATTTTATCACTTCCTGAAATTTTGAGCAATAGTAACCCTACCGTTATTACTCGAGTGGGCGTGTACATGGATAAATCTTTAGAGTTAGGAAGGAGTCTGATTGTTTAAGTTATATTTTGATTTTTGTTTGTTTGTGTATATGGCCCGTGGGCTTTTGAAATACACTAATCTATCTATCTATCAATCTATTCTAAATGAGGACGGATATTAGTATCCAAACCGAAAGATTTAAGAGTGGAGAGGGATTTAACCAAAAAGTTAGTTTTTAATAAAAAAATTGTGGGATCCCATCGAAACCTTTGGTTTTGTCTAAGAGAACGGACACAAGAAAGTCGATTTTGAATGTTCCTGTATGGATCGAGCACGCCGTTTTCTTCACTAATCCACGATGATTTCCAGGTTGATTTGCGTAACAAGGTCTTACAAAAGCCATAATCGTACGAACGAGTAGTACGCGTTTTCCTTTTGCATTGGACCAAGAACAAATACGCTGACAGAACCTCCGTCTTTGGTCCCATGCAGCGACTATGGATACCCCTCCACTTACGTTTTGGGATCCCAAAAAGTGGGTAGTTCCACCAGTGCTGATTCGTGCACGGATTATAGTAATAATAATATTGTATTTAAAGCCTTAGGGCCATATACATACAACAAAACAAAGAACTTCATAGTTACTTCGAATGTCGCACTTCATAAACTAAACTGCACTCGACAGCACTCGCCCGGTCAACTTTTACTTTTATACTTTGCAACACAAATCTACATAATGCACTAATTGCTCCTGGAGATGTGCTCTTCAATATATCAGGAAACAGTATCTCATTTACCCCCCAGCAAGATTCCCTTAAAAACGAGAATTCGCGACACAGTGCAACCAAATGGGCTAGGTCATTATCCCCTTCACCGCAGAGTGAGCAGGGGCTGTTCGTACTGGGGGAAACCCTTTTTTTCTTTTCAAACTTACTTTTCCCGTGTACTGGCAGACAGTTCGCTCGCAACTGCATCCAGAGCGTGAGGTCAAAACGTCTTTCAATAACGGGGCAGATTTGTAATATATAAACTTATCTTTTCGCGACCTTTCACAAACGTATTGGGGCAAAGAAATTAAGCAACTGGAAAGTTCAGGCAAAGACTGAACACGCATGCATTTAGTTGAGATTCAATAGGATTGGTGTGAACTTCAGTAATTTTATTTAAGTCGTCTCAGGACTGTAAGGAATCGCTTCTGGAAAAGGTATTAAGCTTGGACAAGCGAAATGTAATCAAAGGGTTAATACGTTTTGTTTTTAAGTTGTACTTTCTGAACAAACTTTAGTGCATACCATTTCCTCGTGTAGTTGCGAAAAACGGTAGGATATATAAAGTATTTCCTAATTTTAAATTAAGGTAAGGTAAGGTATAATTTAATGGCAAATATAAATAAACCTGGTGTTTCTTAAAAGCATCCGACATGCCAGTGGCATAAGAAACAACGCTTCAATAATTCTGATGGGTTTGTAAAAGTTATTAATACAATTCTAGCCTAAACCATTGTAAAGAAAAAACAAACACACAACTATCACACATCAACACTAAAAATTTAAGGACAACACGAGAATTTACGACAACAGACATATGACTAAAAAAAAATGAAAAATAAAAAAGGTTTGCGATATGGGTCTGATCTTCCTCCGAGCACAAACAAAAATGAATCGATTAAATCGGACAGAAGAAATATAATTGCTAGATAACATAAATATTTTTAGAGCTCTTTTAAATACTTTCCTGTCTTCAGGCAATGAATTCCATACTTTTACACCTGTATGACGAATAGAAAAGCTAGACCTTGTAGAAGGATAACAAATGGTAGAAAGATTGGACCGCCGTCTTGTGTTATAGTTATGAAATTGACTGTTCAGGCAAAAAAGATTTTTTAAATCAGCAGGTAGTGAATCTTCTAGAAGATGACGGTAAACAAGTGTTGCAATATTCCAGGTCAAGGGATTTCAGAAATCGAGCAGGACGCTCTGAAGTGTGAGCAGACCCTAAGGTTAAAATCGCGAAATAATTGTCTGGGCTTGGCAGTATTCTAACTCACTGTACGAAATTTGAAGGCTTAGTTGCGGACAGATACCCAACCAGGCGACTTCGTTTTTCTATTCGGACTTCCGATGTCATATTAATTTTCAGTTCGAGAAGAAGTTAGTTGTGTTTTGCGAGTGTGCGACCGTTTAGTCCAGTTTAAGCTTAATTCTGCATCGTACTAGCCCATTGCGAGATTCCTACTGCTTTCCTTTATTTCTTGGTGTTCATTCTTGTAAAAATGGTTTCTGGGGGGTTGAACACATTCTGGGGGGTTGTTTTTTGCATTCTGTTGGGACATTATTTTAGAGGTTCGGTTCAACCCCATTCTGTCCGGATCAAAATATTTACCAGTTTCTACACTTTTAACAGCAGGATAAAAGTTTTGTACCCAAGCTTCCGAAATCAACTGCTTCTGGTGGAACGTGTCGTGTTCAACAAGCGCTTTCTTTCGAGTTCGGTTTTCTGTTGATTGGTACGTTTGCATAGTCCTACTTTTCTCCAATAAATTAAAACTTTATTAGCTTTGTGGTACTACTTATTCCGTCATATTCAGAGCTCATCTCAACAATGTCCGGTTCAAAACACCACCCGCACGGAACCAACCCCACCGGTGGGGCTGAACCGGACGGTTTTTTAACAAATAGAAGAAGTCGTAGCGCCAAAACGAGTTGAGATTAAAGTCTCGAAAAATTACAGGACATACCTAGTCTCTTTCGCTTTCTTTTCCACTGTTGAAAACATTTCCAAATTCTACAGAAATGGACTTATCAGCCGATAACAAAAAAGCTACGGTTCAACCCCCACCGCCTCTACTCGTAGCAGGGTTTTAGCGCCACCACGAGCTTTCGCCACAGGGTATTTTTCGCCAGTCTAGGTTTCGACTCATTCCCTAATGACGCGCTGAACATTGTGTTATTTTTGTGCAATGTGTAGTATTGAAGGACAGGATGCGGTACATTTGATATGTTATTGCGAGGCGTTGAAAGAATTAAGAAAGGAAGTGTTTGGTCGGGAGGCTAGGGAGGAAAGGGATTTGGTTTCAAGTATGGGAAGTAAGGGTTTTGGTGAGATCCGAAGGCTGAGTACATTCCTGAAGCTAGCTATGGCCCACCGTGAACTATTTTTATAGAAGTTGATTTTTGGGATCCCAAAACGTAAGTGGAGGGATACCTATGACATCGCAAAAGTTGTCCGTCTGTCCGTCCGTCCGTCCGTCCGTCCGTCTGTCAGTCCGTCTGTAAGCACGATAACTCTCGAAGGGAATGAGATATTTTGATGAAACTTGGTGTGAGGGTTCGTTTTGTCGTCGGACCAGTCAAGTTCGTAGATGGGCTTGGTAGCTCTACATTTAGGGGTGGGGGAGGGGATTCAAATTAAGGGACAAACAAAATATTTTGAAACAGCTAATGTGATAGTCGATTATGGGGTAAGAAGACATGCTGAACACGATGGTGAAAACCATTTTGTCATCGGACAAGTAGTTCGCCCGGAATCCGGCCAAAACCGGAAAGTTTGTTGAAAGTAAAAGTTTTATTTGAAGTTGATTAGATGTTCGATTTAGGGGTAGGAAGACATGCTGAAGACGATGGTGAAAATTATTTTCTCGACGGACAAGTATTTCGCCCGGAATCCGGCCCAAATCGGAAAGTTTGTTGAAAGTAAAAGTTTTATTTGAAATTGATTAGATGTTCGATTTAGGGGTAGGAAGACATGCTGAAGACGATGGTGAAAACTATTTTCTCGACGGACAAGTATTTCGACCGGAATCCGGCCCAAACCGGAAAGTTTGTCAAAATTAAAAGTTTTATTTGGAGTTGATTAGATGTTCTATTTAGGGCAAGAAGACATGCTGAACACTTATGTGAAAACAAGTGTCTACCCGGACATGTAGTTCGTCCGGAATCCGGCCAAAACCGGAAAACTGTTGGAAGTCAAAGTTTTATTTCTAGTTGATTAGATAAGCGATTTAGGGTTAAGAAGAGATGCTGAGTCCCTGTGTGACAATCGTATTTTACCCGGACATATAGTTCGACCGGAATCCGGCTGGAATCGGAAAATTTGTTATAAGCTAAATTTCTGTTTGAAGTTGATTAGATGTTCATTACTGGGGAAAGAAGATACCCTGATTTCGTCTTTGAGCTTTCTTTTTTCGCCGGACAAGTAGTTCTGGAGTTCGGCCGGAACCGGGAAATTGGCAGAAGTGGCTGGAAGTTTTCGTCAAAACAGATATGACTTATAGGGGTAAACACACATGCTGAATCCAAATCTGAACTTGGTTTTCTCAGGTGATTAGCTATTTGGCCTTAATCTGTTTCTGAATTTTAATTGTAAAAATGTTCAAGGAGTCTGGCGAAGACTGGATCTGGCTAAGACAAGACCCAGTTGTCTGGATCAGATATTGAATTTTTGGGATCCCATCGAAACTTTTGGTCTTGTTTGGTTTGTTGTTTGGAGTGTATGATAATTTGTTTTTGTTATTGTGTTACGTTTCCAGCCATGGCCCTTGGGCTTTACTGGGAAAAAATTCATTCATTCATTCATTCATGAAGGCTTAGTGGGATTAGTGACCTAGGACTTTGCGCCACTCTCATAAATCATTATATAATCCAATTAGCCTAGTCGTATGACTTTGTTACGGCCTTACCAGAAATTTCTTGAAGATAAGCAAACAATTTATTATTACAGAAACTACAATACTGTCAAAACACGAAAACTGGCAAAACATCGTTAAAACTTGCAAAGTGTCCAGTCTAAGTGTATTATGAGGCATTGCTCTGGGAAAGGTTACTCTAGTCGTAACTTTTGAACTAATACAGCTAGAATTTTTTTTTTTCAACGGCAATCGATAGACGTTCATGAGCTAAATCCATCCGTTTCTCCGTAAAAAAAAATTCCTTGATGAGATACAACAGTTGGAAAGTTTAGAGGGGTTGACAAATTCAGTAGGAAGGTACACAGTGAAAACAAAAATAGGCCGATCCCAATTGTGAGACTTGCAGGGGATTTGAAAGCATCAATCGGCTGTTATACCATAATCATCTTCGGTTTCCCGAGGACTCCTTGGGGAATCAAGGGGAACGGCGAGAAGAGATGGAATCATTCCGCGCGGACTCCAAGGACGGAAAACAACGAGAGCATGGGGAACGCCTCCAAAAAGGATTGTGTTAAGAATAAAAAAAAACATTTATGCGACGGAATCTATTAGTAGTATATAATACCGGCTCCCACTCCACCCTCCCCCCAATTTCAAAACCCCATTTTAACATCAATTTCTTAAACTTTAACATCCTTTTTACCAAATTACCCCCCTTTTTAAGAACATTTTTATTTTCTTACTTCCAAAATAAAGGATACAAGAAATGAGAATATTACCCTTTACTACATATAAAATACTACAATATACTACTACTTCTTTTTTTTGACATTTTTCATTTTTTATTCAAATATTACTGAGTAAACAGTTCTAAATCCACATATGTTTCTTTGTTCTTGTTTTCGCGTACAATAGGCTGCAAAACCAGATTTTTCTTTAAAAGTAATTCGTTAGCAATGGCATTATATTTCTGTGTTATAAACAAATCACATGGTTTGTCATTATGATTAATGACTACAACCAACTTATCACCATATTTTGTCTTAGCAATTCTCATTTTAACGATAGTATATTTCAATCCTAGAACTAGTTCTTCTTTCCTGATTGTCTCATTGTATTTATTCATTCTGATTGTATTCAAGACTTCCTTTGTGGACTCCATTTATTAGGGGATGATTTTATTAAATAAAAATCCAGGCTCACAAACTCACATACATATTTTTATTGATAATATCTAATGTAGCTTTTCTTTCATAATATATAACACAGTAAACATTATATGGTACGGGTTGATTATCTTTCAACGTTAAACTTATTTCAATATCAGCAGTTGTTCCATTATAAATATTTGACTCGTGTTTGGAAACATCGAAACAGAATAGTGGATATACTTCTTTAAATTCTTCTATACTAACAACACTACCAGTATCAAATGCTAATTGTTTATAACCCAAATGTATGAACCTATTGTAAAGATTTGAGTATTTACATTTATCATCGCTAAAATCACATTTAAGTGGTTCTTCAGGATATTTATCCCCATTAATTCTAAGTTCTATGTCTGTTAAATTCATATGATCAAACACCATATTATTCATTAATTGATTGTTATGCTTTTCATTTTTCTGTAGCATCACAACTACTTTTGTTGGATTGTTTCTCTCAGAAATAACTTTCCAAGTGTGTTCCTTATTTTGACTAACATCGCTTTTATAAGTATTACATGCTTCCCACATCAGATTATGCTTTCTGTCCTTTGCCAATCTCTTTTCTAATTGACTCATCATTTCGATACTAGGAGCTACAATAGGGATCTTCCAGGATAAATACTCGATGACTACTTTGAAATTAGTATTTCCATTTCTTATAATCATGTTGTTATCATCATTTCTTCTTAGAAATATTTTATGCGATGCACCTCTGAGAATCGTTTGTTTCCTTTCAAAAATCCAAACAATTCTGATAATGGTAAATACATATTTACTAATTTACTGCTCTTTGTTCTGTTATATCTTTTTTCAAATCCTTTATTATAATTATCATTATTGGTCAACCTGACTGTTCCAGCCCCTGCAGTAAACGAAGCAATTACAGGATTGATTTCTTTCCCTTGATTATAATCTTTATACCAGAAATGATTTCTTGCAGCACTTCTAGAATAATCATCAGAGTATTCAATCAACTTTGTAACGGTAGTTGTAATACCAACATGATAAATTTTTTCAACCGATTCATCGTTTATTACATACTCAGCGGTACTGAATAAATTAAATCCATTATTCGTTAAAGTAGCAACATCGGTTGCAGCTATAGGAGTCCCATCTTCGTTTACTATTCTTACACTGACATCAAGATAACTTTCACTTGGATAAAACCAAGAATCTAATTTCTTTGTTATGAATTCAAACTCTGATTTATTAGATACATTCACATCTGTTTCTCGAATTTCTTTAAATTCATATTTAACCACTGTATCATCCACAAACGGTTCATCAAAAATGTTCCATTGCGGACTGATAACTTTATTTACTGCCATTTATATAAGAAAGAAATTATTAAATAAAACTTATTTCAGAATCTTTAATCCATTTCCAGTCATTAACGTTTTGATCAAGTCCTGACTTCTTTGATTTAAAATCCTTTTATTTGTACCGATAAGATCCTTCATCGATTTTTTGTTTCCAATTACATCAATGAGTTCCTTTTTGTTTACATTGATCAGATCTTTCCCATATTCTATTGCTCTGTTTTTCAACAACTCAAATCTCGGTTTAATAATATTATTATACATTGACATAGCCCCATCTTTTATTTGTTTTGCTGACGTTTGAAATAACTGGGAATTAACAATGTTTTTGAATACACTACCGATTCCACTTCCATACTGCTTTTTATAAAGTAATCGCTTATTATTAATCAACATTTATAGGTAAATAATTTTATTTCACTAATCCTTTAAGCTTTTCTTAAATGCAGCACGTATCCAACGTTATCACCATTCAAATCGATAGGTCTTCCCAACCCAACTGATCAGTAATTGTCATTCTCAAGGAGTAAATAAAGTCTTTTGTATTAATAGGCAGGTAGATTAATTGTCTAGGATTCTCAACAATTTGACAACCCGGTTCTGTATTAGGAACAAATGTCCAAATGACATCTGATTTACTTTTGTTTACGATAGAACTGTTTACGAGAGAGCAGTGAATTTGAATTTTATCAACGCTTCTTGTTATATTCGGAAGCTTTGTACCTTCATTGATTTTCTTAGATATCTCACTATCCTTCTCAAATCCTAAAATCTGACACAAGTCACTATTAAATCTAAAAACATATTTTTCTTGTAATAGTATGACAAATCTCATAGATGCTGTGGATTGGATGAAATTACAATAGGACATTTATCTTTTGGGGTATCAAAATACTGACACAAAAAATAATTCAAACAATCATCGTTATACATCCCATTAGGAATAGTAACATTCATCCATCCCCCCTCTTCGTCTTTCCTGTATTGAAATGTATTATTTCCAAATTTATCACTTATATTATGCCATGAATACCACAAAGTACACTGATTCAAACCTATTTCATAATCCCAATTACGATTCAATTCGATTGGTTGACTAAATGTTATTTCAATGATACTTTCATTACCTTCAATGTTTAACAATACCATTTATTAGAAATATTTTTTATATATTGAATTGTAATTTCTCTTCGTAAGAAATTTATTTCGCATTAACGAATCCAAAATATCAATAGCTTCATTTCTCACCTCATCAGATGTATTTCCGTTTACTCTGCTACCAATCAAAGTGTATAGTTTTGAAATCATTTCATCACAATTCATAAATACTCCAGTTCCTTGTTGGTTGATAAAGGGTATACTAGATTGAATTTTTTTTAATCTATCCTTATAGTCTTGTATAAATAAAATAATTTTATCATACTTACTAGAACTATAACTTTTACTTTTCAGACCACCATAACTTTGACTCATAGATGTTAAATAATTCAGAGCCCCATCTATTTCGTTAGGATGCTTAAGGTAATAATGAGGCATTTTAAAATAATTATCGGTATCATTCCAGTCATCTTTATATTTTAAATTAATTTGATTTAATAATTCCACATCAATATTTAAGTTTAGATTTACGTCATGTGGTTTTTCTAGATTGGGTTCTATAGCATGAGTGGGAGCTCGACTCGATTCCTCTGAAGTAGTGGTCTGTAAAGCTGTTTTAAATGTATCTCCTAATCTGACATACCGTCTTCTTGAATTATTATCACCTTCCTGTAGTTTATTAATTATCGTTTCAGCGTTCTCTTGTAATTTTTTGATGCTTTTATTATTTCAGCACCCGTTTTGTCTTTCAGAGGGATACACCAAGCATATTTACTAAAGCAATCAATAACAGTTAAAATGTAATTTGTTTTATTATTTTCTTTTTTATATTTCTGCATGTCATAGTGAACATAGTGAACATACACTCGCCTCCTTTCAAAGTTATGATAGGAAGGTTTGTGTAACGTATACACATTCTCATTTTGCAACACATTTTTTATTTTATCCTTGGAAACCTTAACACCATTTTCTTTTAATTTTCTGTAAATATCGTCCAAACCTGAATAATTAGAATAATACGTCTTTAATATATCTGTTTCTGCGTTGAGGTTTTTTTTAAAAAGCGATTTTTCATTGAACCACAGATAACGCAATTACCTTTCAGCATTGGAACATTATTTTTTTGTGACACTGCCTTAAACATTGATTCAGTGTCAGTGCTCTTTTTACATTTCATACAATAAATCTCCATTTATTAGAAAACAATTTTCTTAAACGAAAAGCTACCAACTCTTCATTTTCCGCTGGATGTAGGAGATGCAGTGAAAACCACAGTTTAATTCATCTATATTTTGAACAGCAAGATTTTCATAAGCTATTTTTTTCTTTGAAGTTCTTAGATATTTAATTATTTCTTTTCCTGGGGGAATACCGAAAGAATCAAAAAATTCTACATGGGGGTATTCAGGTAGATTACAATACGCAACCCAGTGAGTTCCAGGCATTCCACGTTTGTCATAGTTGATTACACCACATTCCGAATCGTTTATATGTTTGGGTAGCGTATCTAAAGAGAAAACACCACGAAACTGTGGTATACTCCCTAATGCATCCATAATATCAAAATTAGTTAGAGGTCCTACTTTACTTTTGCTTCTTTTTTGATGTCCCCGTTTTTTGGCTTCTTAGGTCTTCCACGTACCCCATGACCGACAACTTTTTGCGTTCCAGGGAGTGTAAGCGCTTCACCTATGTTGACATCATCGTTTTTTTCCTTCCTAGGCCTTCCACGTACCCCATTACCCACAACTTTTTGTGTTCCAGGAAGTTTAAGCGCTCCACCTATGTTGACATCATCGGTTTCCTTCCCACGTAACCCATTACCACAACTTTTTGTGTTCCAGGAAGTTTTAGCGCTCCACCTGTGTTGGTCATTTTATCCATAATTTTCTTACCAGCGAATGCACCCAAAGCAGCAGCACCACTTGTTAAAGCTGCCTTACCAAGTGTAATTGCTAACGGTATTAAAAATGGAAGTAATCCACCCTTTTGAATCGCTTCTTTCATCTGTTTGTATGATACATCAATATCACAGCCCTTATTATTCATTTTACATGTTTCAATTTTATCAATTTGTCGTTTACTTAAAAGTAACTTGACTGGTTCTCGTTCATTTTGTCTACTGTGACTAACACGTATCTGACATTTTTGTTTAGCACCAAAACATTTCTTCAGCTTTCCTTTCTGAAGCTTTGACAAATAAACTGTATACTCTATTGTTTCAACCATTTATTAGGGAATTAATTTATCTTATAAAATTTATTTACCAGCCATCATTTTTTCTATTCTGGTAACGAATGGTTTGTCAACAGGTTTTAGCTCTAGCTCTAGAAGCCTTTTTAAAATATTTACTACTGCTCTTTCAATATTATCGATACGAGTTTTTTGACCAGCAATCTTTCCTTCAATTATACCGTTATGGGTGTGTTGCCCAAGAAGCTTTTTGTCATAATCTAAAAGATTCATAGTTAACGTTGCTAAATTAACAGCATCATTTTTGTTTCTAGGGTTTTGAACATTTGTTATCAACTTGTTTTCAGCGTTAATCTCTTTATCATTAACTCGAACTATTTCTTTTACAAATAACCCTTTATCTTTAATCCTTACCAATAAATTATCAGGAGAATCATGTACCGCAGTTAATCTGTTGATATCTTCGCTAAAATACTGATTTGCCCCCACTTGTTGTGCGGTAATTTCTTCTTTAAATTGATTCAAAATAATAGTCATAGATCTGAAACTAATAGCGTCCTGGTCAGCTTTCGCATCCCCTAACATAATAATTCTCTTATCTTGTAGGTTAATATTACCGTTGTCATCAGTAACTCTCTTTTCATTCGATTCGTTACTAACCTTTTTTCCAACACTACCAAATTTATTCATTTATTATAGAAATAAATTATCCGGTAAATTTTTCCTGTACTTCAGGGTTTTATCTTTTGTTTTTAAATTTATGAAGAAAAAACCGTAGCCCTTGGTTGCAGTCTCGAATTGTTTGAGAAATTTTTCATTGTCTATACTGGATACATGGCTTTGTCTTATTAATTTTACTTCTTTTGGATTAGAACACTGAAAGAATGCAAAATAATTGCACTGGAGCCTTACCACCTTTGGCGTTTTATGATAGCTTTGAGACAAGTAAATAATTGAGGCATTTTTCTTTCTTCCTCTTATGAATAAATCTTCTATTTTCTTCTGGTCTTTTTCAGTGACAAAATCGTCAAAGATAATCAAGTTTTGGTACTCAGGGTCTAAGTCGTCAACATCGACAATATCATCAAGATTGTTACTTACTGTTAAGACTTTCGATTTGCATTGTGACTCCAAAGTGGTTAAATTGGTTATAAGGTCTTGATATTTATCTTCTTCAAGATCTTTAGCATACAAGTATATTCGGTTGAAACAAAGATATTCATAAATTAAATTCAAAAGAAGGTTAGTTTTCCCTGTTCCAGAACTACCACAAATTAAGAGTCTAAATGGCCACTGAGGTGCAAGGTCGTGCTTATTCTGTAAGTGTTCTTTTCACTAAAGTCATAGACTTTGATCGGAGCCTTTTCATTCATTTATTTAGGAAGAATTTTTCATTATAAGATTTACTTGAGTATTTTAAGTATATACTTGAATTTTTTAAGTAGGTACTTGAATTTTTTAAGTAGGTACTTGAATTTTTTAAGTAGGTACTTGAATTTTTTAAGTAGGTACTTGAATTTTTTAAGTAGGTACTTGAAGTTTTTAAGTAGGTACTTGAATTTTTTAAGTAGGTACTTGAATTTTTTAAGTAGGTACTTGAATTTTTTAAGTAGGTACTTGAATTTTTTAAGTAGGTACTTGATTTTTTTAAGTAGGTACTTGAATTTTTTAAGTAGGTACTTGAATTTTTTAAGTAGGTACTTGAATTTTTTAAGTAGGTACTTGAATTTTTTAAGTAGGTACTTGAATTTTTTAAGTAGGTACTTGAATTTAATGTTTATAACCTAAAGGTAAAGTGTGTATTTTATCGCTTGTTACTATCCTTTTATCATCCTTAGGATCTAACGCTTTTTTATTCTGTTCTTCTAGAAACATATTGTGCTTGTATGATCTTAAGTTATACTGGGTTATAGAAAGGTTTTCCGTTTTACCAAACAGTACATCCTTATAGTTTTGAATCGTAATTTTATCTTTAACTATATTGGTTTTTATTCCTTTCAGTTTTTTGCTAGCCTTTGAAGGGTCTTGGTTGTCCTTTAAATAAGCATATACTTTTGATCGTAATCCAACAAACTCTGTCATAACCTGTCCACCTAATTCATCTTTCATCATTCCTATCACTTTCTTATTTACATTAGGAAACCTATATGGATTATCTTTCGCATAATCAGATGTATCGAACCTCTCATTCAAATCCTGTTTGATATCTTGATAAAAATCTTCAGTTCTAATATCATATATGAAAGAATCAGTGTCCATATAACACAAATCAATTTTATCTCCATATTTAGGCTTCATATAATCATAATGGAATTCATACATCAATAACTTGGATAGTTCCAATACAGCAAAGCCGATATACATTGGTTTGTCTAATTTTATCTTTTCCTTTGACATTCCTGCTACTGAAAAGTTTTCACTGAATATTATTTCAGATTTAAAGTTGGGTTTCTTTATTATTTTTTCTCTTGTTGCATCATCCGTTATTATTTCCATATCCGCTCGCTTCCTTACGTTTTCCATAGTTTTTCCAAAGCAAGCATTATTCATAAGCTTAAAGAAATCCTTCTCAAAATCATTTGTACCTTTAGTTCTAAGTGCTGTGTTGTGGTCTATATATCCTTTTAAGTAAGCACTTTCAGTGAATCCTAGTATTCTGTGTACTCTTTTCAATATCAAGCCTTTTTGTAAATAAAATTCGAGGTTCCTGTGGTGAACTACATAGTTGGTTTTATCTAATACTGTGGTACATAGCTTACCGTTAAAGTGTTCGGGTGCTAATGGTAAATCCTTGTGTAATTCGTGTAGTTCTTTTGGATATTCTAAATCTACCTCATATATAGCACCCACATCTTGTCTCACCGACTTAATCGTAATCACCGAATTGATATGACTTTTCAGATGGTTGTAATACTCGATTGATTCGTATTCATTCCTTTCTTTCAAATCATCCGGTATGGAAATGAATTGGAAATCATTCGCTGGTAAATTCTGCGACATTGCCCACCCATATAAATTATTTTTATCTAAATACACTAAATAATTAGATGGCTTATTCTTATTATAATCACTTGTATATTTATTATTTGCTTTTGCGTATCTTTTTATACATTGGGATACACCACCTCTTATTCCTTTTTCTATAAAGGTATACATGTCTTCCTTTGAGAATAACGGCAAGTCTACTTTCGAATGCTTTAGGAAAGCATCCCATGTTAGTCCTGGAGCTGAGAAGTAATGAAGTGGATCCAGATCATAATTATGTATACACACATTTCTGAAATTCTCTACAACATCCGACAATATTAAAACATCACTTTTTAGGTATAATTTAGTATAATCAAGTAATGTTTCACAGTTAAATTGCTTCCATATAGATACCGCTCTTTTATAATCACTTTTGTCAATACCTTTCCCCGTCAACCTAGAATAAAAGCTTTCTATTGGTGGTAACTTTGTACATTTCATTTTATCGAAACTGTCTACGAATTCATAGGGATATACCCCTTTTTTAATTATTTCTTTGAATTCATCGTCATTTTTGAAGCTGTTAGATGTGAATTTGAAATTCTGTCTTAGATGATTACAAGGTACTTTGCAATCACATTTTGCTAAATTTGCTGATAGTTTGTCTAAAGATGAAGCCATAAATCTAATTGAATCTATAAACCGCATCTCATATTTTATTTTCGTATCCGCTTTTGTAATACTTATTGATTTCGAGAATGAGATGAAACTTTCTGCACTTTCAAAAATTCCGTTATCAGGTATCAATTCTCTAACAAATAAATGAGAGTCATATTTTGATAAATTATGCATTACTACCGGGATATGCCTAGGAATCCTGTATTTCATATTACATTCAGCATGAGCAAATCCCCTATCTTCTCCTGTCATGTGGTCGTGATCAAAGTGAGGATTTTCAGTAATTTCAGTTGTACAGATGTGACAAGTCTTATTCATTAGATTTTTCCATTTTTCGGTAATTTCTGCATTGGTATAAGTATGGTTTCTTTGTCTGCTTTCATATTTGTTTGCAATTTCTGTGGATACTTTTGTAACGGTTTTAACAAAATGTTCTGCAGCGTCTTCACCGAAATAGTCATAGTATTTGTTCTGGTTTGTATCAAAGGAACAGCATACCTGAAACCCGTAAGCAAATGGTTTCTGTTTGGCCACTTTTATTGTTTTCTTCCCGTTTACCTGATCGTATTCTTCGTTATAAGACTCAAAGTCTGCTATTATGCAATAAGGTACTTTCATTTGTTTTGCAATATTTTTATATTGTATACTTGAACCTTCAGGAGGCATTATTATATCAGGATCTTCGCAATTATTTTTGCTTTCATGTTTTTCAAAGTGTTCTTCTTTTGTAAAATGCCTTCCGCAAAAAGTGCATAGGTATGTCTTTGTTTTATTTTTAGAGATTTGACTACCAACTAATCTGCTCAGATCCTTTACCAGTACATAATGATTATCGAAATATAATAAATTAATAACATGTTTAGCTGTTTTGCCATTGATTGTACTTTTTAGTATATGACTTCTGATAATTTTCTCTTTTTCAATTTGAAATAAACAAATCTTAATGTTGTATCTATTTTCAAATTTGTGTATATCTTTAGTATCCATTGGGAAGTTGGTAACCCCTTCGAAATCAAATTCGTTCTCATATTGTTTATATTTCGAAATTCTTTCCGGATGATCCTTAGCTGGATGTAGATTTGCTAAGATAGACCAAAGGAAACATTTCTGGTCGTTATTTTCAATATTCAAGCAAGCTCTTTTATTTTTTACGAAATCTGGCAGTATTTTAAACGTTCCTCCCATGTAAGATTCTATTCGTGTCATCCTATAATCAATTCCTTCATACCGACTAAATTGTAGCCCAGATCGAGGGGTATTACTTAAAGAACTAAGTCTCTTGTTATTATCATTCAAATGATTATGAGTAAGAATGCTATTTTTATTTAAAATCCAAGAAGTACTGTTGTAATACACTACTACTTCTTCATCATTCTCCTGTCGATGGAAAATAACACGAGTTACAAACTGAACTCTATACTGATAAAGTTCATTCATCCGCCGCTGTAAATCGGCGAAAGTAAAAGCAATAAGAGTATGTTCATCTCTTCCATTGCTTTCAAATGATACGTTTACAGTGTACAAATTCTCATTTTCCCTAGAGATAGTAGGTTGTTCTTCTTCAGTTCTAAATAAATGATCAGGAATTAATTTTTCTACTTGGATTTTTTTCTTATTTATGAAGAGAGTTGATAAACCAATTGGTTTCTGTCTACTGTTATCACGTCTTTCTGTTTGATCTCTTATGATATCTCTATTTTTCTGTACGGAATCTTTATGTTTGGTAATAATATTATTATAGTATTCTCCAACTCTTTTTAGTACTTCTTCTCGGCGAGTTGATAGGTTCTTGTTTTTCAGAAATTTCTTTAATTCGCTTGTCTCTTTTTCTTTGTTATCATTGTATTCTTGTTTTAGTTTTGTAATGGTGATATTATTTTCTTTTATCTCATCTTCCAGAATGGTTCGTAATCTCGGTTCTGGTTTGTAGTCGGATGGTCTGTTCTTATTATGAGTTCTTTCGTTTCTGCGTTCAATTTTAATTTTATCTTCAGCTATCAAAATATACTTATTAAGATGGTTTATTATATTATTTTTTATTTCATGTTTCTTAGCTCCATTTGTTTTGATTTTATTAATTTTCGCATAAGTCCGCAGTTCATTATATGTGTATAGCGATAATCTTTGTATAACCGCTTTGTTGTTTGATATAACCTTTTTACAAAGCTGAATAACCTCTGCAGTATTCATCATTTAATAGGGGAACATTTTTTATTAATGAATTTCTCCCGACTGCGTTTTCTTAGTCGTAAAGAAAAGCACTGGTTTCAGTATACGTTTCACTGAGCAAGCGCTATCTAGATTGTCTCCGATCAGTCAAGAAAGTTTCAGTAGAGTTCCGTAGATAGCAGATGTGTTTTGTGTTTCACGGAGCAAGCGCTATCTAGATTCTCTCCGATCAGTCAAGAAAGTTTCAGTAGAGTTCCGTAGATAGCAGATTGTTTTGTGTTTCATGGAGCAAGCGCTATCTAGATTCTCTCCGATCAGTCAAGAAAGATTCCGTACAGTTTAGCAGGTGGCGGATGTGTTCCGAATCGCGAACCTTTCATTCAATCAAATAATTTCTGAAACAATTTTATTACATAATAAATGGAAGAATTAGAAAAGAAAATGTATGTTTACCGTCGCAGTTACAAGTACTACAATCGTATAAGTAATAGCTTACTTGTATCCAAATTCCTCTTTTCGGCAGCAGGAATGTCTGCGTTTCTAGTGCTACCGTTAGCTTCTTTAAGTTTGGGTGCTGTTATCATCGAAATAATTGAAAAGCAATTAAGCATTGCTGATAGAAAAGCAGAATTTAGGACTATTTATGATTTTTATACTGAGTTGTTGTCAATGCTAAAATGCGGACAATTAACAATTGAGGAGGTAATTCAGAGAGAAACAGAGATGCGTAAAACCTTTCGATTTTTTCCTCGCGAAAAATACATGAAACAAGTACGTCTGAATGGCTATAAATATTTTAATAAATCTATAAAAAGTCAAGAGAAATTACCAAACATATAGTCTATTGCTATACTGAATATTGTTTCCTAACTGTCAAACAGATCTTTATTTCATACGCGCATTAATGAGCTGCGTCATTCAAAGTTCTCGCCGTCAATTTGTGATGTAATTACAGTCTCCGGCGTGACTAACACAATCTCATCTTAACTCGGAAACTTTTGCGAATTGAACAAGGACCCTTGGTGTAATGGCTCAACGCTCGGCCGAACGTTGACTCATCACCATTCAGACCTTCGAATCCCACTGACCGCAGTTTCTGTTTGTCGATAGTGGGATGGTAATAAAAACTTGCGGGTTCCCCGTTCAGGGCCCCCCAGACTAAGGCCACATCACCACAAACACTACACCAATCGGGGTGTACCAACATCACACCTCTTAATTTTCAAAGTCTGGGGGTGTGGGGTTTTGCAAAAATATTTTATAAAGTTCAAAATCGGTAATCATCATATCATCATGCAAACTCAGTACTGCGTTTGTATCTATCGCATTTCTGTGATAAACGTGGTTGGTTTCTATTACCAGATGTTTCAAAGCGATTGGGATTTTTATTTAATAAAATCATCCCCTAATAAATGAAGTCCACAAAGGAAGTCTTGAATACAATCAGAATGAATAAATACAATGAGACAATCAGGAAAGAAGAACTAGTGTTAGGTTTGAAATATGCTATTGTTAAAATGAGAATTGCTAAGACAAAATATGGTGATAAGTTGGTTGTAGTTATTAATCATAATGACAAACCCTGTGATTTGTTTATAACTCAGAAATATAATGCCATTGCTAACGAATTAATTTTAAAGAAAAATCTAGTTTTGCAACCGATTGTACGCGAAAACAAGAACAAAGAAACATATGTGGATTTAGAACTGTTTACTCAGTAATATTTGAATAAAAAATGAAAAATGTAAAAAAAAAAGAAGTAGTGTATATTGTAGTATTTTATATGTAGTAAAGGGTAATATTTCTCATTTCTTGTATCCTTTATTTTGGAATTAAGAAAATAAAAATGTTCTTAAAAAGGGGGATAATTTGGTAAAAAGGATGTTAAAATTTAAGAAATTGATGTTAAAATGGGGTTTTGAAATTGGGGGGAGGGTGGAGTGGGAGCCGGTATTATATACTACTTCTATTTTATGTGCACTTTTGATTATTCTGATCGGATTTAACTAAATTTTACAGTTTTTCAGACATGAGAATACAAGAGTTTTGGGTATAGTAGTAGCGCTCATTCGGGTGGGAAGTCGCATAGTCTGAGCAAAGATGCATACCAAGAAGGGGGAGACGGATCTTCTGTTAAAGAGTAGTATGATTATCATGCAGCTAGGAGTTGGGGAGGTTCATCGCCCTCCCGTGGGGTGCGCTGATGTGCAAGGGTATTGCGTCTGGGCTACAGTGGGGCTAGGAGCTGGTTACGCTTGGGTCCATTCAACTGATCATCTAACAAATCTTCCAGTTCCTGGCATTGCTAATTTCAGGCATTCGGTTTCGGATGGAGAAATGAAGAAAAGTTCACTCAGAAATTTTCTAGTCAGACCTGAGGAAGGTCGGGTATGGAATATAAAAGTAATGTACTGCTCTAGTCTTACTTTTGACATTTAGTTGAGAGCAAATAAGCATCCATGTTTTGTATAACTGATTAACGAGGTGGAACTTCGATCAAAGATCGACTAGAAAAGATCGGGTTTACAAGGGTTCAGAAGATAAGACGGCTCGGGAATAAGGGAATCTAATAAGGATGGTGGAAATTTGATTGTTATAGTTGTTAGGTCACACCCAGACCCGTATCCAGGAATTTATTTCGGGTGGGGGGGTGCCCACGGGTCGGACAAAAAAGACATACATCATACGGAAAAGCCTATAAAAATTATTATTTTTGTATATATTTTTTTTTTTTTGGGGGGGGGTGAACCCCCTACTCCCCCCTGGATACGGTCCTGGTCACACCGCTAGGGACAGTTACAGAAGTAAGTTTTTTTTTCAATATTTTGCAGACGCTTACAACACTATGTCGCTTCATCGTGGAGACTGGGATATGGGAATTAGGCTTCGAGACTCCAATGCGCAAACAAAAAAAATCCTTTTTCAAACACACATGGGGGAAATAACTTCAAATCATACTAAAGCTACTACAATGAAGAAAGTAATAATATGTATCAACCTATACAAAACAGAAAAGTTGAAAGTATTGAGAAAAGAAACAACAGATACAAGTTCATTCAGGCTAATTTACGACCATCCACGGAGCATGCGACCCCTTGGGTTTGTTTGATATATGGGGCGCCTTAAATCTTAATCGGGCGTGGCCGTAAGTTCAACGGCCCGAAGATGACGAAATTTTAGTCATGCCAACTTAGATCCCGAAAGGTATCAAGATCGTCCTTTTGCGACCTTCACCAAATTGTATCGCACGAATATCCTATTCTGGATTTTCCCCAGATGCCTCTTTGGCTAGTTCGCTTGTAGCGGGAGCCTGCTGTGAGGTACGCTTTTATAGTGCGAACACACGATGAGGATTTCCCGGCCGGATTTTCTGGACTTCCATCATCAAGTTGAAAAAAATTTTAATAGTAAAATTGAAAAAAAATTTATAGTGCGAACACACGATGAGGATTTCCCGGCCGGATTTTCTGGACTTCCATCATCAAGTTGAAAAAAATTTTAATAGTAAAATTGAAAATAATTTTATAGTGCGAACACACGATGAGGATTTCCCGGCCGGATTTTCTGGACTTCCATCATCAAGTTGAAAACAATTTAAATAGTAAAATTGAAAAAAAATTTATAGTGCGAACACACGATGAGGATTTCCCGGCCGGATTTTCTGGACTTCCATCATCAAGTTGAAAAAATTTCAACTTTTCCATACGGAAGTGATAATGGTGCCAGAAATCCGGGCAGGAATTCCCGCCCGGGAGCTCCCGATCCTCATCGTGTGTTCGCACTATTAGGGGGCACAAGTTCAAGTTAGCAAAATGACGAGGATGGTCATGAGAAAATGTGGTTAATAGTGATTCGAACAATAGTTTAAGGTATATTATGGATTCAGCGCTGTATAAATAAATAATATACTTTATTTCCTTAATAGCGTGTACTGTACATGCTAGCATTAGTTGCATTTCCGATCCGAATTCTCCTCGTGATTCTCCTCCGAATTCTCCTATTTCGCGTACGCTTTTCGGGGGCGCAAGTTCAAGTTAGCAAAATGACGAGGATGGTCATGAGAAAATGTGGTTATAGTGATTCGAACAATAGTTTCAGGTAAATTATGGATTAACTCAGTGCTGTATAAATAAATAAATAAATAATATACTTTGTTTCCCTGCTTGTACTGTACATGCTAACATTAGTTGTGTTGTTGATCCGAATTCTCCTCCGAATCCTCCTATTTCGCGTTTTTGGACTATTCAGATGAAGTGAATTCTCCTTTCTTGCGTTTTTGTCAGAATCGAGAACGGGGAAAGCCTCGCGATTCTGCAGAACCGACAATTTCCTCCGATGGTGAATTGTCGATTCTCCTCTCTCCGTTCTCCTCCCTGATTGGTCAACAGAGTTCGGGTGTTCAATATACACCTGATATAAACGTATACCCGGTTGCGGACGAGATGCAAAATTAGTGTTTTTGTCAAAAGCGAGAATGGAGAAGTCAGAGGAGCAAAAACGGTAATTTGTACGAGAATCGAGAATTCAGAAAAGAGAATTCGGAACGGAGAATTCGGATCAAAAACGCAACTATTGGATGGCCGTTCACACAAATAACAAATGACACAATTATATAAATAGACCTTTCATATTACTAGACTTCCAACTTGTGAATATCGTTTAACTGAAAATGGCTGGGATAGGACAATCGAGATACCCAATCACGTATTCACTTAAATTGTCTTGAAGACCTGCTGAAAATGCGTTAATTCGTTGTTCCGCTATACACGAATAATCGATTTTGAAATAGTGGACTTTCCGTTTGATTTATGGCACCTCTATGCGCTTTCATCTATGTTGTATGCAGGCCCGTATCCAGGAATTTATTTCGAGGGGGGGGTTATTGCCTGCTGGTCGGACAAAAAACACATAGATCAGAGGGAAAAGCCTATAAAAATCGTTCTTTTTGTGTGTTTCGGTGGGGGGGGGCAACCCCCTAGCCCCCCCCCCCCCCCCCCTGGATACGGCCTTGGTTGTATGTATTACTGGAAAATTATGATTTTTATTTTGTTCAGGCACTAAGCAGTCTTCACCAAGCTCACCACTGCCCACCGAAAAGCCGTGTTTGTGTTGAGATGAAAATTTCCGGGTCGCCGTCACTACCCCCACCCGTCGATTCACCCACCCGTCAATACGCCCAATCAAAAAATCCGTCGATTCAGCCAACCGTCGATTCGCCCACCGTCGATTCGCCCACCTGCTGATTCACCCACCCGTCAGTTCGCCCACCCGTCGATTCGCCCAACGTCGATTCACCCAACGTCCTATTGCTTGAGCGTCGATTCACCCAATTCTATGATCCGTCTATTCGCCCACCCGTCATACGACCCCCAAAAAAACGTCACAACTCCCACTTTTTCCGAAAGTTCATCTACCCGTCACAAGTCCCAAAAACTCCGTCGATTCGCCCAACAAATCCGTCACAACCCCCACTTTTTCCGAAAGTTCGCCTACCCGTCACAAGACCCAAAATATCCGTCGATCCGCCCAATTTTCAAAACCGACATTTGATCCAGCGCGGCTCTTTTCATTGAAGTTGGTAGAAGTCACAGGGGAGTAATTAAGAAGGATACGATACCGTCCGAGGTAAATAAGGGTGAAAACTAGTCAATTCAGCTTGAGCAAGAATGATGCGAAACATGATATAAGACCTCGGTGCGGATATGAAAGAGGAAATGGAGGATGAATGAGCTATCATATTTTTAGGTAAATATGTACCGAAAGCGGTAGGCCACATATTGCGATTATTTGGTCGGTTAAAGGAAATTACAATGACACACGATCGTTCAATTCTCAATAGAGTGAAATTTGGTTGGTGCTCCCCGATACCTTTGGTCGTCAGACATGATCCAAATGTTGGCTTAACCTTTGGTCGGCAGCAATACTAAAGGTTCCGACGGGAGCCCAGAGGAGAATATTATGAAATTATTACCGCTGGAATACTGAAGCTCAAGGGATATACTGATCCATGTTATGCTTCCTTATACATGACCCTTGTCGGATGAATCGGAAAATGGTTGTACTAATTAGTCGGTAACTTTACAAGCTTCCACAGAACAGATGGCGGACGACAATTATAAGTCAACCTTTTCACTCAAGTTTTTACCGGATTTCTATTGTTACTCCAGTTGTTCCGGGCTGTGCCTGATTTTAGCTGAGTCGGTCCAGCAGGAAAAATGGGGCTGACACTCATAATGACCACGATCACAATGTCCACGATTCAAAATGCCTACAACCCATAATGCCGACGATTCAGAATGCCCACGATTGTACAGTTTGAGATGTTCAGGCAGTAGTAAACTGGAGCAAGTGATGAATGTGAAACGAAAGGAGCGGACCGAGTATCAGGATGGGAATAATCGCCCATTGAAACTGTTCAGTTACAATGTAATTTGAAAATAACAAGACCCAAGGTTTCGATGGGATCCCAAAAATCTAATATCTGATCCAGACAATTGGGTCTTGTCTTCGCCAGATCTAGTCTTCGCCACGCTAATCATCAGAGAAAACCAAGTTCAGATATACCTCTGTAAGCCATATCTATTTTGACGACGCTGACCGAAACTTCGTGCTTTACTTCTGCTAAATTTACGGTTTCGGCAATTGTCCAGCAAAAAGAGAAAATTCAGAAACGAATTCAGCGTATATCCTTATCTCTATAAAGGACATCTAATCAACTTCAAATAAAACTTTAACTTAGTAAAAAATTACTGTCATATACAGAATCAGCGTCTCTTCTTAGCCCTAAATCTGTCATCTAATCAACTTAAGTCTTGAGCATGTCTTCTTACCCCTAAATCGAACATTTAATCAACTTCAAATGAACAATATTTCGGCCCTTCTTGGCAAGGGTCCTCGTCAGGCTGTCAATCTTCTGGGTAAACGTCGGGGAAGGAAACCAAAAAGTTGACTCACAAGGTTGACAGCCTGACGAGGACCCTTGCCAAGAACGGCCCAAATATCTTTTTGACGGTGCAAAACGGATAAGTCACCTACATTTTATTCGAGCTATATCACCGAAATATCGCTGATGAAGAACCGTAGCTGACGTATATCCACTGAAAACGTTGTTTGAACACGTTTCAAAGTCAGCTTGGGCTCAAAGAATATTTTTCTTCAGAGAAAACTTTTACTTTTGCCCAACTTTCCGATTTTTGCCGGATTCCGGGCGAAATACTTGTCCGGCGACAAAATGGTTATCACCCTCCTGTTCAGCATGTCTTTTTACCCCATAATTGACTATCACATTAGCTATTTAAAATATATTGTTTGCCCCTTAATTTGAACCCCCTCCCCCACTCCCAAATATAGGACTACAAAGCCCATTTACGAACTTGACCTTACCCTTGACCCAAAGAATCCTTACACCAACTTTCATAAAAATAATTCCCTTCGAGAGTTATCGTACTCGCAGACAGACAGACAGACGGACAACTTTTGCGATGTCAAAGGTCACTTACGTTTTGGGATTCCAAAAACGAAACACCAACAGCGATCTCAAAACTGTTATTTTTAACAATTCTTACCTTCAGGGTGCAAGGTTTAGATTGCCTAGTTGCACTGTATGTGCTGAAAACAATTTTAAAAGGCATTTCTTCGTACTTTCGCGCGAATCATTCTTGTTTAATGAACTATAAAATAATCCTTTCACAATTTTCCGTAGTAATCCTGTCCCTTGCAATCTCGCTGTCCGTTGTCCCGGGCCATCTGACCTCCTCTACCGACAGTTAGTCGTCGAACTTTCAACCAGGACGATTAGCCTTCCCTGAGAGCATTTTAAAATGTTGAAATTTTGGACCGTTAACATTTTTAACTATTTTAATTTCAGGGTCTACACCCTGAATTATGGCATTTTTAGTCGTTGGCAAAAAAATTGTGGTGATTTTCTGGAACCACCAGAAAAATGTGTATGATATCCCAATTTTTGTTTGTTTGGGATTTTTGTGCCCGTATCTCGGCAATCGATTCTGATTTATTATTTTTTTTCGTATGCGCTTGAGATCTGCTCTCAGCAGCGGAAAGTGATAACGATCGATTTTTTTTGCAAGTAAAGATAACCTTGAAAAAAAAACTTTTACAAGACATTACTTACCGTTTTTCAACGGCACGAAAGTAGGTGTATTAATTATTTAGCCTGATACTTGGCCTTAAAACAAAGCTTTAATCAAACTTGACGGTGCAAACCGGATGAAGTAAGAGAACAAGAGCTGTAAGCTCATATGGCACTTGCACTTGTATGTAGTAGGTAAGGGCTCTGTCAGATTGATCGGATCCCTTATATGCCTGCCAAGTTTCGTCTTGAAAAACGCAATCACAGGAATTCAGGAAGGGCCCCCTCCACCCACCCCACCCTCCAAGTTTCCGGATCCAGTTTAATTGTGCAAAAGATTTATCTAGAATAAATGCTTGTTCTTCCCATCAAGTTTAACTCCGATCCCTCCATTCTAACCGTTTCTTGAAATTTTGGATCACCCCCTCCCAACTACCCATAGCTATTGAACCCGCTGTCATAAGTTGAAATGAATCATTTGATAAAAATTACTTTTCGACTTCGCAGTTAACATGCGCACTTTAAGGGAGCCGGAACTTCATTTTTAAGCAAAACCCTTGAAGCAAAAAGTAAATGGGCTCATGGTGATCATGAAAATGTATATTTTGCTTAACAGTATTTTTCTTACTGTGCGGTCGAGATCGATACTTTAAGGAATAGTCGGATTTGGAAATCTCGGATCTTGTCAAATATCTAATATTCCAGCCAAGTTGTATCTTCCTAGCACAGCTGGAAGTACCTTAACTCGTGATCACCGGAATTCCGCCTCCCCCCCCCCCCCTCAACCTCCCCCACAGTCGCCGGAGCCAATCCAGTTCTGAAAAAGATTTATCGAGAGCATCTGTTTGTTGTTCCCACGAAGTTCCATCCCATCTCTCCAGTATCAGCCAGTCACATATTTTCCGGTCTCCCCCCCCCCCCCCCAACTGTCGGGTCCGGTCCGGACATGAAAAAGATCACCAGAGACATGTCAAATTCGACGTTCTGTTCAGTCAAATCCGACCATCCGTTCCAAAGTTACGCATAAAACTGTCCGAAACGTTGTACGCACCTCTGTCGCCCTCTCATGGGCTTATTCGTCTGTTTGATTCTTAAGTAGATTTTGTTTGTATGTGTAGTGTTTTGCCTAATTGTGTCTTAATATATTCTTTTGTACTCCACTGTTTTCGTCTTGTACGATTTGTGGGTTAAAAATAAATTACTGTTATTATTATAACTCAATATTCCGGATTCCCTTCCCTCCACCCCCCACCCCCGAGATGGTCGGATCGAGACATTATTTCCAAGTTAGTTTGGTCGGGTCCCTGAATGCCGCAAGATCAATCAAGTCTCAGTAGAGTGTAAGCACTTCTTACGGATGTCTTTCCCAAACTTCCCCTACAAACGAGCTTATTAGTTTCTTCTCAATCTATTTATCGATCTATTTATATTCTATTTATCAATCACTTTTTCGAGTTAGGGAACTTCCAGATGTGCTAGGACGATGAAACTTGGCAGGCGTATCAGGGAACCGACCAAACAAACCTGGAAATAATCAGTTTCCCGATCCGACCATCTGCGGGGGAGTAAAGGTTGGAGGAATCTTGAAAATTTAGAACAGTTTGTCACACTTTTTCGAGTTAGGGTACTTCCAGATGTGCTAGGGCGATGAAAATTGGCAGGCATATCAGGGACCCCACCAAATTATATTTGGCAGGCATATCAGGGAACCGACCAAACAAACCTGGAAATAATCAGTTTCCCGATCCGACCATCTGCGGGGGAGTAAAGGGTGGAGGAATCTTGAAAATTTAGAACAGTTTGTCATACTTTTTCGAGTTAGGGTACTTCCAGATGTGCTAGGGCGATGAAAATTGGCAGGCATATCAGGGACCCCACCAAACTAACTTGGTAAAAATCAGTTCCTGGTCTGACCATGTGGGGGGAGTTGAGGGCGGGGCAATCTGGAAAATTGAGTAGTGCGTAACTTTTGAACGGGTGATCGGATTGGAATGAAACTTGAAAACTGAACAAAGGACATATCTCTGATGCCCCATCTGAAGTCCGGAACGGATTCGGTAGCTATAGGGAAGTTGGGGGGGGGCCGGAAATCTCGAGAAACGGTTGGAATGGAGGGATCGGAGTGAAACTTGCTGGGAAGACTAACATAATTGTACTGGATCCGGACCCTTGGGGGGGGGGGGGGGGGTTGGAAGGGAGATTCCCTGAATTCCGGTGATGTCAGTTTGTGGGATTTTCTCGACGAAACTTGGGAGGCATTTTTACCTGTTTGTTTCTTTTACAGCCTGTAAAAGGTTGTTACAAACCTGTAATCCAGATTACAGGTTTGTTTCTTTTCCCGAAGTTGAACAAGAGGACTGAAAGCCTGACGAGGACCCTTGCCAAGAAGGGCCGAAATATCGCTTATGAAGAATCTTAGCTGATGTATCCGTTGAAAACATTGCTGGAATAAATGTTTCAAAGTCAGCTTGGGCTCAAAGAATATTTTTCTGATTCAACTTTTACTTTTTATAAATTTTCCGGTTTTTGCCGGATTCCAGGTGAACTACTTGTTCGGCGTGAAAATAAATTTCATATTAGGATTCAGCATGTCTTCTTACCCCTAAACAACTATCTCATAGCTATTAAAAATATTTACGCTGATTTTCTCACTTGCCGTGGTCTGCTACCTTCGATGTGTATCACGCTGTCGACGATTGTCTGCGAGAAGTTTTTCCATCAGAAAAAACTGGTTATGTAAATTGTTTCCCTGTCTTCCGCCATAAGCCAACGGGTCTCGGAAAAGGCTTAAAACAGCCAAAACCGTGGGTTATTTGTTTAAAGCACTAGTGCAAGGGTCCTTTAAGCTAACGGTCTCACTCCATTTTAGCACGTTGTCGATCAAGATTTGATTTTGTCTTATTCATTTGTCTTTTCGTTATTTATGAGGATATGTGAAATTAATTATATCTTTTAATGCGAAATAACTAAGCTTTTCTCTCCATTGTGCATGTTGGAGTAATATTTGGTTATTTTGAACGCCCAAATTAAGCTTGACACTTTCATCGGTGTCGTGCGTCTTCAAGGTGTCGTTGTAATTTTAATAGCAATCAAAGTAATTTTGGTCTCAATTACTGGCGTCACTCACATTTTCGTTTCAATTCTTTTTTCAATTGTGCTTTAGAAAGAGGTTTTACTTTTTTTAAACAATAGCCACACGTGGGAAAGTCTCGCACTCATGCACGCGTTGAGGAAGTTTTCGCTACCACAAAATCCCCAAGACACTTTTTTCTAATTTTACTTTTATAATGCTGGCGGCCACAAATAATTAGGCCGACACGTGCAGTCTACCACAGATCCAATCAAGAAAGATCTGGAAACAGTAGGAGTCTGTATGAAAGTGGAATACCCATTGCGTAGACCCAGTTCGTCCTGTCGCTAAAAACTGTATCCGTATGGGAGGGCAGTATATGATCTAGCGTTTCCTAGATACCGATTAGGGCTTATCAGGCTCCACTCCCGTCTCAAGTACAGTAAGTACCGAAATTGTTTGATTCTGGGATATTCAGCTCCTAAAGCAATTTAGATTAGATACCCTTTCATGCCACTGACTTCAAAACTGTATAATTTCAGTACATCTATAACCCAAAACCGATATCACCGCGATGTCCTCTCCCCATATTTTGTCCCTCCCGAATTCGTCTTCCTGGTGAAGCTGCCGACCCTGTGCCTCGTTGAGTCCCGGTGGTAGCTTTGCGAACTATGCTCAGAGTTTCGTCCCCTCGTTTGTTCGTGTATACGAGTCGGAGCGGAGCGAGATTTTCTTCGCTGTATTATGTTCAGGCCCGTATCCAGGAATTTATTTTGGGAGGGGGGGCCTGCTGGTCGGACCAAAAAGTACAAAAAAACACATAGATCAGAGGGAAAAGCCTATAAAAATGATTATTTTTATATGTTTAGAGTATCCGGCAAGTATCCCCCCCCCCCTGGATACGTCCTTGATTATCTTATTGACCATATTTGTGATAAGAGTCGGTATCAACGCCAGAAAATCGTATATACATGAAGATTTTTGTTATGACGCAAAAACAGCCCACCGGCTTGTCGGCTATGTGTTTATATGGCACTTGCAGCGTCGCTCAAGTGCCATATACCGATCACTTTTCGGTCTGTCGGTCGGTCGGTCTGTCGGTCCACTCTTCTCGAGTTAGGGTACTTCCAGATGTGCTAGGACGATGAAACTTGGCAGGCATATTAGGGACCCGACGAAACTAACTTGGAAATATTCACTTGCCGGATACGATCTTAGTGGGGGGAGGGGGAGGTTGCGGAATCCAGAAAATAGGGGCATGCATAACTTCCGAATGGGTGATCGGATCTTAATGAAACTCAATACCTGGAAAGACCTCGTGTCTCAGATATCTCATATCAAGTTCAGATCGGATCCGATGAATCTGGGGGGGGGGGGGCTCGCAGGGGGAACCGGAAATCGTGTGAAACTCTCAGAGTGGAGCGATCGGGATGAAACTTGGTGGGAAGAACAAGCACAAGCACTAGATAAATAACTGATAGAAATTCACCGGATTCGGACACTGTTGGGGGAGTTTGAGGGGGGGGGGGGGGGGTCCAGAACTCCTGCGATCCGTAGTTGATGTACTTCCAGGTGGGCTAGGACGACAAAACTTGGCAGGCATATCAAACCCGTACAGATTAACTTAGAAACAGTCACTCGCCCGATTCTATCATCGTGGGGGGAGGGGGGGGGGACGGCGAAATCCGGAAATTAGTGACATTCATAACTTTTGAAGGTGTTATCGGGTCTTAATGAAACTTGATATCTTGAAAGACCTCATGTCTCAGATGTCCTATTTCAAGTCCAGATCGGGTCCGATGAACCGGGGGTTGGGTGGAGGGAATCTTGAAATATTGACCGTTACTTCCATCTGACCAAGCCTTGCCAGTTTTTCTTTTCCTTCTTGTTTTCTTTTGCTTTATCTCTCATATTTCTATATTTAAAGTGATGCCACAGGTTAAATTTTCAGCCCCCTTCATTTTTGGGATCCCAAAACGTAAGTGGAGGGATAACTATGACATCGCAAAAGTTGTCCGTCTGTCCGTCTGTAAGCACGATAACTCTCGAAGGGAATGAGATATTTTGATGAAACTTGGTGTGAGGATTCGTTGGGTCGTCGGACCAGTCAAGTTGGTAGATGCGCTTTGTAGCCCTACATTTAGGGGTGCGGGTTCAAATTAAGGGGCAAACAAAATATTTTGAAACAGCTAATTTGATAGTCGATTATGGGGTAAGAAGACATGCTGAATACGATGGTGAAAACCATTTTGTCATCAGACAATTAGTTCGCCCGGAAACCGGAAAGTTTGTTAAAAGTAAAAGTTTTATTTGAAGTTGATTAAATGTTCGATTTGGGGGTAGGAAGACATGCTGAGGACGATGATGAAAACCATTTTATCGACGGACAAGTAGTTCACCCGGAATCCGGCTCAAACCGGAAAGTTTGTTAAAATTAAAAGTTTTATTTGGAGTTGATTAGATGTTCGATTTAGGGCAAGAAGACATGCTGAACACTTATGTGAAAAAAAATTCTACCTGGACATGTAGTTCCCCCCGAATCCAGCCAAAACCGGAAAATTGTTAGAAGCTTAAGTTTTATTTCTAGTTGATTAGATAACCGATTTAAGGGTAAGAAGAGATGCTGAATCCATGTTTGACAATCATATTCAATTAACATAAACAATCAATCAAATTCGCCCGGAATCCGGCCAAAACCGTTTTATTTGAAGTTGATTAAATCTTCGATTTAGGGGTAGGAAAACATGCTGAGGACGATGGTGAAAACCATTTTCTCGACAGACAAGTAGTTCGCCCGGAATCCGGCCCAAACCGGAAAGTTTGTTAAAATTAAAAGTTTTATTTGTAGTTGATCAGATGTTCGATTTAGGGCAAGAAGACATGCTGAACACTTATGTGAAAAAAATTTCTACCTGGACACGTAGTTCCCCCCGAATCCGGCCAAAATTGTTAGAAGATTAAGTTTTATTTCTAGTTGATTAGATAACCGATTTAAGGGTAAGAAGAGATGCTGAATCCGTGTTTGACAATCATATTTTACCCGGAAATATAGTTTGACCGGAATCCGGCTGGAGTCGGAAAATTTGTTATAAGTTAAAAATTTTTTTGAAGTTGATTAGATGTTCTTTTTTCGCCGGACAAGTAGTTCTGGAGTTCGGCCGAAACCAGGAAACTGGCAGAAGTGGCAGGAAGTTTTCGTCAAAACAGATATGACTTACAGGGGTAAACACACATGCTGAATCCATATCTGAACTTGGTTTTCTCAGATAACTAGCTATTTGGCCTTAATCTGTTTCTGAATTTTAATTGTAACAAGAGCTACGAGCTCATATGGCACTTGTTACGAGTAGGCACGGCTTGGTTATGTCAATGATGTATCTAGTGTTTGCTAGGTGTCTTCCCACCAAGTTTCATCTCGATCCCTCCACTCATAGCGTTTTCCAACATTTCCAGTTGCCCCCTCCAGCTCCCCCCAAAAGTTACCGGATCCGGTCCGGGTTTTAAGTGGGTCGTCTGAAGCATGAGGTCTTTCGAAATATCAAGTTTCATCGAGATCCGGTCACCCGTTCAAAAATTATAAATACCTCAAGATTCAAGATTCCCCCTCCCTCCACTACCCCCACAGCGCCCGAATCAGCTCGGTCATGTCAATGATGTATCTAGTGTTTGCTAGGTGTCTTCGCAGCAAGTTTCATCTCGATCCCTCCACTCATAGCGTTTCCCAAGATTTCCAGTTGCCCCCTCCAGCTCCCCCCAAAAGTCACCGGACCCGGTCCAGATTTTTAGTGGGTCGTCTGAGGCATAAGGTTTTCCAAATATCAAGTTTCATCGATATCCGATCACCCGTTCAAAAGTTATAAATACCTCAAGATTCCGGATTCCCCCTCCCTCCACTCCCCCACAGTGCCAGAATCGGCTCGGTTATTTCAATGATGTATCTAGTGTTTGCTAGGTGTCTTCCCACCAAGTTTCATCTCCATCCCTCCACTCATAGCGTTTCCCAAGATTTCCGGTTGCCCCCTCCAGCTCCCCCAAAAAGTTACCGGATCCAGTCTGGATTTTAAGTGGGTCATCTGAGGCATGAGGTCTTTCCAAATATCAAGTTCCATCGAGATCCGATCACCCGTCCAAAAGTTATAAACAACTCAAGATTCCGGATTCCCTCTCCCTCCACTCCCCCCACAGTGCCCGAATCGGCTCGGTTATGTCAATGATGTATCTAGTGTTTGCTAGGTGTCTTCCCACCAAGTTTCATCTCGATCCCTCCACTCATAGCGTTTCCCAAGATTTCCGGTTGCCCCCTCCAGCCCCCCCCCAAAAGTCACTGGATCCGGTCCGGATTTTAAGTGGGTTGTCTGAGGCATGAGGTCTTTTCAAATATCAAGTTGCATCGAGATCCGATCACCCGTTCAAAAGTTGAAAATACCTCAAGATTCCGGATTCCCCCTCCCTCCACTCCTCCCACGGTGCTCGGACGGGGGAAGTGACTATTTCCAACTTAATCATCTGGGGTCCTTGATACGCCTACCAAGTTTTATCGTCCTAGCTTATGTGGAAGTGCCCGAACTAGCAAAACCTGGACAGAACGACAGACCGACGGACGGACAGAAATTGCGATCGCTATATGGCACTTGGCCGATTGGCAAGTGCCATAAAAATGTTCAAGGAGTCTGGCGATGACTGGATCTGGCGATAAGACAAGACCCAGTTGTCTGGATCAGATCTTGATTTTTTGGGATCCCATCGAAACCTTTGGTCTTGTTATGGCACTTGCAGCTTCGCTCAAGTGCCATATACCGATCACTTTTCGGTCTGTCGGTCTACTGTTCTCGAGTTAGGGCACTTCCATAAGTGCTAGGACCGTGAAACTTGGCAGGCATATCAGGGACCCGATCAAACAACTTGGAAATAGTCACTTTCCTTTCCGATCACCGCAAGGGGAGTGGAGGGAGGGGAATCCGGAATCACGAGGTATGTATAACTTTGGAACGGGTGATCGGATCTTAATGAAACTCGATATTCGAAAAGACCTCGTGTCTCGGATGTCCCATTTCAAGTCCGGACCGGATCCGATGAATGTGGGTGGGACTCGGAGGGGGGAACCGGTACCTACTACATATGCTTGCAAGTGCTATATGAGCTTACAGCTCTTGTTAAATTAGAGTGAGTTAAAGATAACGTTAATTTGCCGTATGGTATCTTTACAGATAAATGGAAAGCTTCAAATATAAATAAAAAAAAACATAATTTGTATTACACGGTTGTATTCAGTTGCAATTCCACTGCGATTAGTCACTCTCTATGTAGTCCTACATGTGTATGTAATGTACAAAGTATTGCCTGAACGAGCGCCTGTATCGAGAAGACGCTGATGCTGTGCAAGGCACAAACTTGTTTTGGTGCCTTGGTGCCTTTGCGCCTCGGTTGAATGAGAGAAGGTCTCGGTGCTTCCCCGACATAAATACTTTTTTTTTTTACCAAAACTCAGTCAATTACCGTTTCGTCTTACCGTTTCGATAGGCCGCAACCTTAAAGAAACTCGTGTACGACTCGTTAAACACGTCGAGAAAAAACTTCGTACCGAATACGGCTCCCCGATGAAAAATTTGTAGCCTGCGTAGTAGTTTGGTAGTAGTACGAAAACGTTGCATATAATACTATGTAATAGCAAAGAATACTATCATTTAATTTGCCTCAGACTGGTCCAATCTTACGTAGTAGTATCCAGTAGCATCCTATCTTGCCATAGTAGAATCAAGTCTTGCCAATAGTAGCATATAGTAGTATGCAGTAACACGGTAGCCTTGAAGCATGCAACTTTTTCGTACTACTTCATAGTACTATTTTGAAATAAATTTTTCATCGGGTCTATCGTCGCCAATAGACTCCTATTATGCCGAAAGTATCTTGACAAAGCACTGCCGCATGTTCTGTATATCGAACCGTCTTGGAATTTGTTAACCGAGACCCAAAAACGTAAGCTCCGGTCCCTTTACTTCAGATTTGCACAGTTTCTGCTGCGTTGTCCCTTGTGGACGAGGAACACATTCATGATTGAAAAACACCAGAACCTCGTTTTTGTTGCAATAGCGCTGCCGCATCGCTGCTGCAGCACTTCTTTGCTTTTGCACAATATGCGTTTTTGGATTCACTTTCTTCTTGGTTGAAGCGGCAGCGCTGCAGCTTCTTGCACTGAAGCACGGACTTGGTCGGTGAGCAAGTCCGTGATTCTCGAGAAGCGCTGCCGTCTTCCTCGGAAGCACTGCAGTGCAAAAACGGATGTAGAAAGAATCAGTCCGGAAGTGGCAGAGAAGCGGACCTGCAGCGTGCAACAAAAACGAGGCTCAGATTGCGGACCCTAGTATCGCACTGAATCGGGTAATTTCAAATTTCCAGGGGAAATGGAACCACCCCTGGCTTAAACACTTTTATAGTTCGTGATTGCGTAATTGTTACGTAAAACGTTGTGTGTCTGTATCTGAGTTGTGCTTTAAATTTCTCTTCTTTTTCTTTATCTTCTTCTTTACTCCGTTTTGTGAAAAATACCGGTAATAAATACTTTACTTACTTACTTACATGGTTAGATCATTGGTTGAAAAGATAAGGCTTACGCCTGCCTCTTAGGTCTAGATAGGCAGTGCCTAACGCTGGGCTAGGGTCGCTCATACATTACGGCACCCTTGACCACCCCTATGGGAGATGTGATGCACATTTTCGTTCGCTGGGGAAGGGTTGCTGAAATACTGGGGCACCCTTGACCTTGATGGAAATATGATTCGCATTTTCTTTCGGTTTGCTGCAAAATCTTTGCCAGCCAATGCAGTTAGCTTACTGAAAAGTTTGGAATAGCTGATTCAACTGGCGCTGTAGCCTACTAATTTCCCGAAAAAAATGGAAGTTGTGATTACGTATGTACGTAGTCTTACTATAGTGTTTTAATATTTTTTTCTGTAGGTGTAGAGTATTTTTTTTTTTTTTTTTGCACGTACCTTTCTTACTTAGAAGGTTGATAAATAAAACTCAACTTGAATCAATTCAAAACGGAAATGAGGACAACCCGCAAATAAGGAGGTAACAAGTGGAAATTAAAAGGGCATGTCACGTGATTCTCGTTTACATAAATGTATGTATGAAATAGTTCTAAAAGTTTAATTCTTGTGTGTAGTTGGAGGTCCCACAAGCTATGCTACCGGAGGAAGTTGATCCCTCCTGGGACCTCCGATGCCTAAAATTTATTTCGTTACTAGTTAACACACGGAAATGCAGAACAGATACGAACGTCCCATCTTTTGGGTTATCCTATACCTGGATTCCCGATGAAAGATTTATCTCAAAATAGTAGTATGAAGTTGTACGAAAAAGTAGCATGCAGTACTAACTGATGCTACTACATGCTCCTACTCCAAGGCTACCGTGTTACTGCATTCTACTGCATGCTACTATTAGCAAGACCGGATGCTACTATGGCAAGACAGGATGATGCTGGATACTACTGCTTAAGATTGGCCCAGTCTGAGGCACATTAAACGATACTATTCTTTACTATTACATAGTATTACATGCAACTTTTTCGTACGACTATCATGCAACTACTCAGGCTACAAATTTGCCATCATACAAATTTGATGGTAAAGCAAGCCATCAAAAATCAAGGATTCGTCCGAAATGCACCAAATGAGAGACATGAGAAATCTTGTTTGTCGGAAAGTGTACATTTACCAATCTATGATTAACTAGCCGATCAAGAAACTAGCTGATAACTAGCTGATGGAAATTTAACCGAACAGTAAACCAAAACAAAACTTATGTACTTCGCAGCAAAAAGAAAGTCCTAATGATTTGTGCTAGAATTCACTAACACCAAATGTAACTAATAAACACAAAAATTAATAAATAACTTAACAATATTTTCTATAATTTTGATATTTGACAATTTACTTTAGAATACTTATTACCACGTCAAAAACAATTATGACACAAGTGGAGTAAAAAATAATAAAAAAAGAATATAGCTACACTTCTGACAAACAACCAGAAACAAAAACTTATTCAAACAGACGGAATAAGGGATGATGGGGCGAAAGTCTAGAGATTCCTGATCCAGACAGCCTCCAGTGAAAGACTGCCAGCTTAGCTGTATATAAGGTTTGAAGCCGACCGTTGAATGCAAACAAAAATACAAAAACGAGATTTTCGGTTTTTTTCTTGATCAGCTAGTTAATCATAGATTTGTACATCTACACTTTGAACACGCACATTTTATCTCTCGTTATTTTACTTTTATCTGCATGTCGTTCAATCCGCATCGTTCTTCTGGTTTTTAGATTGTTTGTTGGTTCCGCATCGTTTTCCTGTTGTTATTGTGGTGGATTTTATGATTTAGTTTTGTTTTTCGCTGATTTATCCCTCACACATCATCTTAGAGGGATAACTAGCTCATCAAGAAAAAACCGCGAAAATCTCGTTTTTCTATTTTTGTTAGCTTAGCTGTAACATCGGGGACTTGCAACTTACGAACAATTTGACTTACCATGCTTTCAATGAGCTGGGGTCGGTGTCGTCTAACGACCTTGACCGCTGAGAAGACGTCCACTTCTCCGTGATGAACGACTTGTGCGATGCAGGCATTGGCAGCACAATACACCCCACCACGGCTCCGACCGTCCCTGAAATGACAATAATATATCAAAACAGCACAATAATAACAATAATATATCAAAATTGCGCAGTATTTTATCTTTTATCAGATAAAAACGTCAACATCTTATTGATAGTCACTGTCTGACTAGTCGCTGTTTCTTACTGGGTCAGCATACATGTTCATAGGAATAATCCTTTGATACCCTTCAAATTCTGAAAGACTGAAGGCTAATATTTTAATTCTACAAATAAGGTAATTATAATGGCAGAAAACAAAAATTAAAAATGACAATGAATGAGACAACGAGCTTCAAGAGATGCTCGTACAATTGAATGCATGAATTGATTACGTGCTACTCAGGAGAAATAAAAGCACAAAAAACACTCAACAAAAAACACCAATTCACTCAACGAGCTGACGCATTGGACAGTGAGCAAGAAAGCCGCTGTATAAAAACTTATCGTTCGCAATTTAGTTAGTCCAAAACAAAAGTAGACATGCACCAAATACGGGTGCGGTGAGGGAGGTACAGAAGGAAACGACAGAATTTCAAAACAACTTTTTTATTTTTTGTATGGGTTTTCGCAGCTTTGGTACTTTTTAGCACCAAAAACTGTTACTAATTTGCAATTCGTCTACTTCATATGCTATTCCCGCGTCATCGCTTATCACGATCGGAAATCCAAAACGCGATCTAAATAACATAATTTCACGGCTAAGTGATGTTTTGAAAACTTGTGCCAGTTTAAAAAGGTGGCTCCTTAGTGAACGTGAGGCGGTCTAGCAATTGAGCGAAAAAAGAGGGATTTGCTACCAATCCGAAGGAAGGTGACTGGCAATATACCCGGAAGTTACACCAAGGTCCATTTTTATCCTCAACCACGTTCCAATGTCAAGCGATTTGCGTAATTCGAATTTCACGCCAAATTTTTCGCTGCCAAAGTTTCGTCGAGGAAAAGATCAAGCTAGATCAAAAGATCCACATTGTCTAGCAGAGCCAAGGGGTACACTTAATTTCTGATCCTTTTAAGCCCCCCCCCTTCCGCACACACACCCACTGTCGCAACACTAACAACCCTATTAGCTGTAAGATAGCCAGCATTTTCCGACCATCGAAAAACTCCCAGTAATAATTGAGAGTACGGGAACCAGGCAAGCTATTACATGAGCTTTTACAGAGAACGCACATAGAAGAAGCACAGGATAACGCACTGGGGCGCTACGTAGATTTTAAAGTTGGGGGTAAGCCAGCAGTATTGACGATCGGAAAAATAAGAAAATCGGTTGGTTGCTGCAAAGAGTTGCGTTGGGAAACGCTAATTCTTCTTGAAGCCCCACAGTGACAAAATTTTTGTTGAGGCAAAACCCTGTCTACTTAACGTATTCGTTGCTCTTAACCCTTTTGTCTGTTTTGGGGTATTGTCGATGTTTAAAGTTTAACGGAAAAGGACTGGGATAGGACAATCTAATTACCCATTACTTATTCACTTAAATTGGCTTGTAAAACGATAGGTTTTAGGTTGTGGTGTTAGTGAACCGATGAGAGGTTCTTGCCCCGTTGTTATTACTCTTTATACTCGGACCGGCGGCTTATGTCCCACTTGGGATCATTATATGGTAGCGTTCGAGCGGCGGCAGTATTCAACCTTCGAAGGCGTATAGGGATCGTAGTCTTTCGTTTAGGGAGGTCGGTTCTTTTTCTTTAACACTTACTTTATTTATTCCTTTAGTACAACCTGCTTCTGTTAACACGTAAGGTAATCTAATAATACAGACACATGTCTCGCTACAGTCAACTCTCAGAATCATCTGCTCGCTTCGAGCTTCACATCAAATTCCTATTCTTGCTTATTGCGTAGGAGCTAACCGCAGTCGCTACCAAAGATTAAACCAAAGTCCTGATCAAACGTGCCTGAAAACTCAGGAAGAGGATGTTCAACAACAGGGAACTGATAAGGCTACTTCCATCGTCCCGAGGCTTGAATTATTACCAAATATGGAGTTGCTTTTCTCCGCCCGCATTATTTCAGATTACGGAATCAACTTTGATATTTAATATCCTAATACTATCCGTAACACTTGAAGACCCGCTGAAAATGCGTTACTTGGTTTTTCCACGATTCACGAATAGTCGATTTTCAAACAGTGGAATTTCCGTATGATTTGTGGTACCTCTATGCGCTTGAAATGTTGTTGTATGCCTTACGAGAAAGATTTACGATCTTTCTCACCACTGCCTACTGAAAAACCGCGTTTGTGTTGAGATTAGAATTTCCCGCGTCATAGTAGAATTTACTGCGTGGGGAGAGCCGCAGATATTCTGAAAATAAAATATTCTCGGAAAATAAAAAGGATCCCTTTGCAGAATCCAAATAATTCCGTGTCTTCGACTAAACGAGACAAAAAGAAGTTGGCTTTTCAGTAAGACTTTAAGGAACAGGAAATTGGACCATGTCGATAGCTCCTGAACGCAGGCAAATTATTCGAACTCCCACTTACAACAACGTTTTACGGTACTTGATACGTTAGTTTTGTCGGTACTTTTTTGTATACTCAACTTTTTCTGCAAGATTAATAATACTTAAAGGTTCGCTGAAACTTTGAATTCCCGGAATAAGAAACTGATAAGCTCACATGAATTAAACTCTCAAAATGTCTCCTCTGTGAAAGCACACGACCGAGCACACGACCTGTTACACGCGTCGTCGTACACATCTCGCCAACGAACACTGAGCTATGATTGGCTAGTATATTCCGTACCTCCGACTAAGAGCGTGTTCCACCCTTCTAACAGTAGTTACTAATAGTTACTATTTCCGTTCCATCCTCACGAAAAGCTACTACGCTGACCGTTCCAACCTTGTCGGAATAGTAACTAATAGTTACTATTTGCTTACCATGCTCGGGACCATAGTAAGCGTAGTAACTACGCATCTCTGTAACGTGATTGGTCGGATTCGCCCCTGGCGTGAAACCCTGCTGGAAAATAGAAAAATCGTTCCAGCCTTGACGGCGAAAAGCCAGAATTCGTGACTTCATGCGTAGTAACTACGGTAAGTAGGATGGAACACGCTCTAAGTAAATAAAAAACAAAGACACGAGAGGCTGTGAAAAGGCTGCTCATGGGAAGATTAAGTTTCGTTTGAGGGCCAAAGCTCGACAACAGCTGTGAAAAAAAACTGAAACTAGGAGGACTGGTGCTGGCGCTTGTTATATACTCGAAGGGAAAATAATCTAACTGTATCAGATTTCAGGTCTACTTTAACTACAGTTTGACGAAAAAGACAAGATCCTGAATACACAAATAAAGCAAGCTCTGGTGCCATTATTATACTGTTCACTACGACGAATAACTAGAACACATACTGTGAAGTATTTAATGCTTATCCCCAATTTAGAAGCTTTAAAAGCCACTCCCAAAGTTATCTTTGAATAGATTTAATAGACCCTTGACATTTCTAGTTATCGTTACCTTCACGAAATATATCAACCCAACTAAGCACTCTAACCGCACTCTTTATAGTTAAAAGACTGGAAGCGAATTTAGCGCATCAGAAAGCGGCAAAAGGCACCCAAGAGATATCATTTTCTTGAAACAATAAATCCATAATAAACAACGAAAACCAGTTGGCAGGATGATTATTGTAAACACTACTAGTACCTGTACTTTCTAAAAACTTCTAACACTACTTCTAACAGCGACCAACAGAAAAATGATCAACCCCTTATGACAATCAGTCCGTCATTTCTTCTCGCTCATGAGTTACTGAATGGGTCGACAGTACACGCTTTTTCTTGACAATTTGCCTGATTGTTGGCAGGATGCGAGGCAGGGTGTCACACAAATCTTAAAACAAATCACTGGAAGAAAACAAATAATACTATATTGATCAGTATTATTTATTTTGTATTTATAAACCAGCTAAAGGTTCCTCATTTTGTCTCATTTCCTTGTTAGGATCTATTTTCAACTTGTGGACGCTTCCAGATCTCGGATCTCTTTACTAGACAATTCCACGGTCGTGCCAGGCCTGCTTTAAAGTGGTGGCTTGGATATGGGGTTGATTTTGAAGCTGTAATGCTGAAGGCTTCGGATTCAACCAGATGAAAAATTTGTAGCCTGCCTTGTAGTATGGTAGTAGTACGAAAACGTTGCATGTAATACTATGTTATAGCAAAGAATAATATCATTTTATGTGCCTCAGACTAGTACAATCTTATGTAGTAGTATCCTGTAGCATCCTGTCTTGCCATAGTAGCATCCAGTCTTGCTAATATTACCATATAATAGTATGCAGTAACACGGTAGCCTTGAAGTAGAAGCATGTAGTAGCATCGTTAGTACTGCATGCAACTTTTTCGTACTACTTCATAGTACTATTTTGAGATAAATTTTTCATCGGGAATGGACCTGTCGTACCATTGATGCCTTGCAACCTATTTCCGTAATTGCATTCATCCGTTTTTAAACCCGGAGACCCAAAGTTCATATGTGACAATCTGACCGTGCTATGGACAACATTAAAGTGATTTTTATTGTTTTTGGCAAAATGTTCGCCGAATGAGTCCACCGTATAAATTGTGGTAGATAAGTTTTGTATCGACTGATGAATTTGTTTACGAGTTGTGTTGCAATTATTATTGAACTGACAAATTGATTCGAGCGTTTAGTTATGTTTGGACGTAGAAGTCAAATTCGGCGTTCACGCTGTGAAAGTTACTTTTTAGAATTAAAAATCTACTCTACTCCACTCTACTCTACTCTAACTCACTAATGTTTGCACTTGCTTTGCCATACTCCAGACGAGCATTCGCGTATCATGCTATTGATACGTAAAACCGGTTTTCTGAATTTTGCCCAGTTTTGGTAGCAGGCCTGTATCCAGGAATTTATTTCGGGGGATTTTTGCCTTTCGGGGGGGGTTTTTGCCTGCGGGTCGCACAGAAAAGTACAAAAAAAGACACAGATCAGAGGGAAAAGCCTATGAAATGAGTATTTTTGTATGTTTCGGGGGGTGGGGGGATTCAACCCCCTAACCCCCCCCCCCTGGATACGGCCTTGTTTGGTAGAAGTCAATGTGTATGGGAAAAAGCTGATAATGCCACTGCAGCCTACTTCCATGACTGCATTCATTAATGTTTAAACCCGCAGACTAGTTGAACCGCTAACAACACCTTTCTAATCTTAGCACTTGCCATGATTCACTATTTTCCATGCGCATTATGAGTGCCCACGTATCATGCTATTGATGCGTAAAACCGGTCATCTGAAATTTGCCGAGTTCTTGCTAGAATTTCATGGACCTCGGAAAAGGCTTATAACAGCCAAAACCGTGGATAATTTGTTAAAAGTAGAGCTTAGTTTTACAGTAATGAGATATTTCAGAATATTAGAACATAAACAGTGGGCATTGAGCGGTGTGCTTTAAAACAGCCAAAGCCGTAGATAATTTGTTGGAAGCACAGCTTAGTTTTATAGTATTCAGATAGCTTGAAATATTGGGGAATATATAGTAAAAAGTGCGAGGTGTGCTTTAAGCACGTAACTTACATGGAAACGACGACAACGGGTCCGTAATCCGTTCTCTGTCTCCATCTCTCCACCATATTCATCAGCTCGACAAGACTGTTTGTTGAAGTAGGCACTTTGTGACCGTGAGGCCAGCAGGTAAGCTGAAAGAGTTGGCACGTCTTGGGTTCGGCTTTCACTCCCGCCATCAGCTCAGTCAGAGAAACAATCTGAAACGCGAGAAAAGAACATAGAGCTGCCGCCAGAACCAGGTCAGGATCCAGGAATACTCTATATCCAGACACGCTAGTGCACCTTGGGAAGAACGAGAAACGTCACCCGAACGACGACAAAAATCCTGTTTCAACCAATCACGGCGTTCGTCGGTGACAGCTGTGGTGACGCTCCCTGCCATTCCGCTAGGTGCACGGCGATTCTTCATTGATACAGAGAGTTGGTCATCAAGAGTATTTATTTGAGAGGGGGTGGTCTACCCACGCGTCGGACCTAATCCATACCTAACAGTAGGACAGAAACATGGATTAGAGGTTAAAGAATATAAAAAAAAGGTTGTTTTTGTAAGTTTGTTTGTTGGTGGGGGGTCAACTCTGGATACAGCCCTGATTGGATAGGGGGGGGGGGGGCTGGGGGCAATGTGAAACGCAGGGAGAGTACTTCGAGCTGTCAAGCAGAACCAAAACAAACTTGTGGTAGTATTAGGCTTTATTTCACTTTCCTTATCACGGAGTTGAATACGTTGAAGCTGCATTCATCGCCGATGGAATTTATGGGTAAACATTTTTTGTAGCAACAGTATCCCACGGGGTACGCGTAATCGTAAGGACAACTTTTTTAGTTATCTGCTTAATCCCACCCAGTAAAAATAATAACAATAATTACAAAGCCTTCGATCAATCTGAAAAGCGAGAATACAACTTTAAAGCTGCCTAGCAGATCTAAAACATTTGTTAATAATATCCAAGAAAGCTTACCCCACCCATTAAACAAAAAATACACCTTAATGCAATCTGAAACACAAAGAGTATGGTGAGAGCTCCCAGTATGCTACTTGGAGCCAACTTGGAGCTACCAAGCGGAGCCAAAACAAACATGTGGTAATCATGTATATAAAAACTCCGAATATTAAGAAAGAAATACACCTTCAGCAATGGCTGAGTACTTCAAGCTGCAAAACGGAATCAAAACAAATGTATGGTAATAGTAATTAGATAATCATTATCTCTATCAAAGCTTACCCCGCCCATTAAACAAAAAAATACACCTTGAAATAAGGCATTTTTTGGCATCTCAAAGTCTGCTCACCGAATTCATACACGGCTGACTTTTAAAAAAATTAAAAAGACTAGAACATATTTCTGGAAAGAACGGAGGACAGTGCCAGAATTTGTAGTGGCTTATTTATGAAAATTGCAAGATGAATAATTCAAAAGACTAAATTCTCATCCAATGCAACCTATAATGCCACAACACTAGCGGACACTCCTTGAAGTAGTGATAATCCGAATGTTTCGACTAAGCCAAATGAATCGGACCTTCCGGATGAAAATTTACCTGAAAATAGTACTATGAAGTAGTACGAAAAAGTTGCATGCAGTACTAACGATGCTACTACATGCTTCTACTTCAAGGCTACCGTGTTATTGCATACTTCTATATGCTACTATTAGCAAGACTGGGTGCTACTACGGCAAGACAGGATGCTACTGGATACTACTACATAAGATTGGACCAGTCTGAGGCAGATTAAATAATAGTATTCTTGCTATTACATGGTATTACCTGCAACGTTTTCGTACTACTACCATACTACTACGCAGGCTACAAATTGTTCACCTGGTTCTTCGGACGAAATGAAGGCAAACAATCGAGCGCCAATTTACTATGACACCAGTAAGGGCGTACCGCAGAACTCTCGACAGAAATATTCCCTAGTCCCAACGTATTTTTGCCTATCATCAAGTTCAAGATGATATTTCTATCCACCTAACGGGGATGTCTTCAGGTTATATCAATATCCAGGTTACATCAATATCCTGTCCAGATACTGTAACCGAAATCACACGCCAGATGGCAGCAACCTCGTCCGAAGAGCAACAAATGCAAAATATGTAAATCATGCAACAGGAAGACAGGCAAAAGAAGGAAGTGAAATACCAAGATACTTTGACACATTTTTTTTCTTTTTCTTTGGGTTTAGTGATTTAAAGGGGAAACAGCCCATTAACAGAATAACTGATTAGTAGTTAATATAGCCTACTAAGAAAAGAAATTAACCATTTCCAAAATATATATTATAAATGACGTAATCAATAAAAGGTATCCTCCAGCCAGCAGGCCCACTACGAAGCGCTTGGTGATAGTGCAAATAAACTATGTAAAAAGCTATAAAAAATACCAGGAGCGGATCTAGATTTTTGATTTGACTTCGAAATTTTTCTGAATCAAGCCTAAATCCGCGCTTGGTTTAGAACAAAAATTCTCTATACAAAAATTAGTTTAGATCTTAAGGCTTGACTACCGAACTTACGTTCGAGTCGTCGGCTTTGACGGAATAGCTCTGAAAAATTATGGAAATAAATCAAAAGAAAGAACAGAAAATACACGAAAATCAAATCATAATCCGCTCCTGGTGTATTTTGGCCATGCGACACAGAATACCGATTATCGAAGCTCATAGTGGACTAGACAGCACTAGAAGTTGGGAACTATGAGCAAAAGTGCACCTCGACCGGGATTCGAACCCACGACCTCTGGGTTACGTAACCCAATGGGTAAATGAGCTGTCGGGAGAAACCAGTACAACCTCACTATGGGAGCTGGTTAGAGGATCAGTACTCCTTCTCGGTAGCACCTTCACTGAAAAGTCCACGTTTAGAACAACAGCTAAGAAATATAGGAAATCTTGACATTTTCCAAACTCAAGAACGAACACACGGTAAAACCACAAAGCTGAATCCAATGGCCCATGATTTTTCAGTCACCGCTCAGAAATTCCTAGGCTATTACACTGGAATGACTTATCTGCACTTAAGGGGGTGGGGGGTAGGGGAACAGTCCCGGGGTAAGCCAAAAAATCTTTGTAGAAATTCAAAAATCTGGGAAGATTGCCTGGGAATATCGCACAGAGAGCACTTTCCCTAGGTTTGCACGGGTTTCTTCATGTCAATATATCGTCATATTTTTGAAATTTACATTGACAGGCAAGACTTTTGCGTAGTCAATTACTTACTTATTATTCTATTATAGCAAGTTTCTTCCAGCCTTCACAGATGGCTACTCTGACAGTCCACCAGAAATGACAGCATGTCATCTATGAGTGAGACGCACAGTTAGCACCATAGGTTTGTGCAAAAGTGAAACTGAGCTGGAGATCGAAAAAGACCTAGCACTAGAGCATAGTGGGTAGGATGCAAGGGGAGTCGGGAGTGATTGCTGAGAAATCATGGACCCTTGTCAGAATAAAGAAGAATTACCTTTTTGTTGATCTTGAATACCCAGCTTTTGATGTTTGGATAATGGTTGTGCGACACATGGTCTATTGTGAAGACTGGGCCGTATTTCACCGATTTCCGACCCTCGGGCCAAAACGTGGGAGATTGCTGTCCAAGAAAAGAAGATTTAACTTAATGTGTATTTTGTTTTTGTTTTTAATATCCGCGTAACATTTTCAACTATTGATAAACATAATTGTAATGCTAAGTCTCTTTATCGGTAACGTTACGCTATGACATTTTCCTAATCAATATAACAATAGCTTATTTTATCTGGCACAGTCCAACTATTAATCAGTTCCATTTCTTGCCTACTATTTTAACCTTGCGCAGCCAAATAATAATATGTAAAACTGATCTATTTTGATTAACCGTGTTTCGTAACGCTCTTCGTCGACGGATAAAATCAAACTGACAAATTTCTTCAACGGCTCCTGCTATTGTAGTCGTTATTAACGGTCGAACAACCGTTATTTTACTGGGACTTGAATTTAAATGCGTATAAGAACAACACGTGAAAACAATCTAGAACACATGAATCTTATTTTTCCCCGGGTCCGGAACCAAGCCTGTTTTCGAGCATAATTTTCACCACCGTATCGAGCATGACTTGTGCCCAAAGAAGCAGTCGTGGCGGAGTCAACATTCTTCAAAGTGCAACTGAAAAGCCAGCCAATCCTCGTATCTTGTACACTGTATTATTTTGGCTATTTATATTATACTATATTAAATGGGATGTTTAATTTTTCACGAAAAGGCTCTCACAGTGACGCTGAAAATATGGATGGAGTACCGACAAGACCGAATTCGCACAGAATTCGCACTTAGATTACGCAATTTGAATGTTACCCTGAACACGGTTTTTACTTCTGTAAAATAGCAAACGTCTACTTGATCCCGTAGCGAGATGGCTGTCCTTGACCTTCAGCTCGAGTCGGTAATTCAGAGGCATCGTCATGCTCTTTTTCAGAGTTCGATGCGGACGAACAAAACTAGAAATGATTTTCCTACTTGGCTTGTTCCAGGATTTGTCAGTACTACAACCGAGCTACAGTCGAAGTCGTATACCATTGACCAAAAGTCTCCACATGTGTGAGGGAGCGGCCATTCTGTGACGATGTACTCCTTCGGTCGTGAATAACCCTAGAAGAAACAGGATCGTCATTTACTTCACTACACTTACTCATTGACATATTAATTAGCTCACTAATTATATTTTTTTCGCCTTTTTTCCTCATTTTCCATATCTCGTTCTTCTCTCGTTTTCCTCTGACCTTTTTGTGAATTTAATTCCTTTCTTCATTATTGTCGTTTCGTTTCTTTTCTTGTAATTCTATATTAATATATGTTTCAATGTTTTATCATGACAATCCTAAGCTTGTCATATGTCCAATTTAGTGCGCACATGAATAATTAGATATCGAACAGACTAACGACACTTATCTAAAACAAGAGATGTGGGCTCATGTAGCACGTGTCGCGGAAAGATTGTACGATTTAGTAGTACGAGGGCATTCAACCGGGAACCTTATTCTGACAAGGTCTAGATGATAATTCATCTATCCCTTTCCCTTCCGACTCTCACCAATTTCGTCTGCAAAATAATTATTATAATAATTTTGATAATTATAATTTTATTTTTCACCCATCAAAAAGCACATGGCATAGACGGAGTAGGAATAAAGAAAAAAAAGAAGACGCATAACGAGAAGGGTTAAAGAGTTTCTAAACGCTCTAATTAGCAGAAAACTGACAGCGGATCCATCAAATTATCACGTTTCTGATAAAACATCCTTGACCTGTGAAACTATCTTCTAACTGGTGATGCCTGATGCGCTCTAGAGAAGAAGAATACTTTCGAAGACTAGCAGTTAATCAACTTGTAAGCTATATACAGTTTGGCTATTTCACTTTCAGTTATACAAGGTCGATTCTACTTTTAAAAAAATCGGCAGGATAAGAGTGCGAACGTTCCAAACTCTCAATCCACCATGACAATTTAGCGCAAGTCTGGCAGAGGAGTTTGGCTCTACACCGAAATAAATTCATGAAGCTCATCTACCTTCCGATTCACCTGCTGAATATTAGTATCTCAGTGACGCTTTGTTAATACGTGACAACATTGTTTTCAAGATAATGGCAGTTCGCTGAATCGGTTTGGTTTTGTACATTTTGCAGGGAAAGTCGAGACCTAGAACTCCCCGTACAAAACTTAACGTTTTTTGCTTGACAGTTCAAGTTCTAAACTCTACACTTGAAATTTGAATCTAGCTGATTGAGCTGATGGACTCAAAGAAGTAACACGGAAAATGCTTCCTTTTATACTGCGGTGGTTATCATACTATCCGTCATAAAAGCACTTCTGGTTTTAAACCAGCGCAATTAAATCACATCCTCTTGTACAGTCACGCTAACACTTGGCACTTGGTTCAAAGTCCTTGGATTACTATTAGCATACAATATAACAGTTTTAGCAACTCCGCGACAAGTGGGATTAATGTAACAAATAAGGTTCTGGGTCAGGTTCTGTATAATTCCCAATACTACTTACAAACATAAATAATAATCTGATCCCGGCAGAGAGCAATGCATGAATGGCACAAAAAATAAGCCTTGCAAGATGAAGCCCTTTTGCACAAAGACTAGATCCCGCCATCCTTGACTGGAGGATTTCCAGAAAAGTTAAATTTCGGACCGGAATCGGTGACAAATAAATCCGTGTCCAGTTTCCCACATAAAATATCGGATAACACACTGAACAGGTCGCCTTTTTGCCAAACATCAAGGACGCGGTCGTCTCAAACGACTTCTACAACCTCTGCTCGGAATTTAACACATGTACAATTAACCTGTGAACCCTGAAACTACATTAATAAACGTAACTACTCAATTTAGCTTTGCACACCGACCGCGCAGATTCTGCAGAACCAGCGTTAAAAGCTAAAACCAGCATGAGTAATTGTTTCCACATTCGTCTTATTCCTTTCTTCTCGAATACTTCTAATTCAAAGCTTTACTGAAGGGCTAAAAACGCCTGTCCTCGAAGCGAAGCGAACGCCATTCCTTAAGTTTGTTGATGACCTGTCATTTATTTTAAAATAACTTGTCGTGAATGGAGTCGCTGGGCCACAATTCGCGGGCGATCTCTTTCAGTCATTGTTTTATCAGTGCACTGAGTACGATCTTAGTCTAAATGTAAAAGGGTTCAACCCGCTGAAAAGAGACTTCATATGTCCCGATATACCTTTCGCTGTAGTAACGTCAGCAAAAATTCTAGGGGTCACCCTGTCGCGTGACTGTTCATTTATTGATCACATTCAGATTGTAATAAAATCGAGAAATGTATCACTCCAAACGCTCATACAGATGAGGCAGTTTGGTTGCTACCGTGAGAGTCTGAAGGCTGCTTACTTGTTTTACGTAAGACCTGTAATCTAGTACACATGCCCCTTATGGGGACTTTCGAACAAAATAAAGCATACGTGTCTGACGAAATAGAGAGAGCAGTCTTAGTTATTCTAGGTCAGCAAGTAACTTCGAGTTCCTATGAATCTCTTCTAACAGAATTATCCCTCCCCTCACTGCATGAACGTCGTAACATACTAATTCTTAAGTTTGGGTGTAAAATCCTTGCATCTGTCCAACACCGAACTATCCTCCCACCTGATGCCCCAATAACAATAGTACGCATTCGCAGCTGAAACTAAATACGGTTAAAATCAAAACAAAGAGACACAGCAACACATTTGTGCCATTTTTCGTTAAAATGTTGAATGCAATGTCAGTGTAACTTTGATATTCGTAGTTTTTATTATTTATGTAACTCGTGAGTGTTTAAAGAATGAAACTATTGTAAAGACAACCAAATTAGCTAGCTAGCAAGTTTTGTCTAATAAACCTTACTTACTTACTTAAACCAGATTATGTGACTACACTGTAAAAAGTTCTTCCGTATAAAGATTAAAGTTAACTGCAGTATTAGCTACTCGGATTATTCTTACCTCTACGCAGGTAAGATTAACACCAAATAGGAGATGAATCCGAGTTGCAAATACAGTTAACTTTAATCTTTATACGGAGAAACTTTTTACACTGTACCTCGTCAAACTTTCAAAAATCCGACGCCAAACATTAACAGTTAATGTTTGTTACAGTTACTGTTACTGTTTCTTGGTGGTCTCTAAGAGCTTTTCATGACGGGAATGGGACCTATAAGTTACCCCCCACCCAACCTAGGAGCCTATCAAGAAAAGAAGTCCTGTCAACGGCTAATGTGACAAAAGTGTCATAGGTCATGGAGATCCATACAGCACTGACCTCATCTATATACAGTGATGAAGTAGCTGTAGGCTATGCTTCTTTGAACACCTTCATTGAGAACTAAATAGGAATTTAAATTTAATACCGATATGGGTGTAATGCCGTCGATACTGTTAAGATGCTTCTGATGACGTAATTCTGCAGTCGTGGGTGTAAACGTAAATTAGCAAAATACTACAAAAAATGACATTATGTGGCTTTGATTTGACTTTATTTTGCTTGCGTTCAATAATATGCATTTTCTGTAAAGGCCAGTGGCCTATTTTTATGGCACTTGCCTTCTGGCCAAGTGCCATTTACCCATCACTTTTCTGTAGGTCGGTCTGTCGGTCGGTCTGTCGATCGGTCTGTTGGTCAGTCAGTCCGGTGATCGCGAGTTAGGGTACTTCCAGATGTGCTAGGACGATAAAACTTAGCAGGCATATCAGGGACCCGACCAAACTAACTTAGAAATAATCAGTTTCCCAATCCGGCCATCTTGGGGGTGGAGGGAGGGGGCATCCGGAAAATTAAGTAGTGCGTAACTTTCGAACGAGTGATCGGACTGGAATGAAACTTAAGAACTGAATAGATGACATATATTTGAGGCTCATTTAAGTCCGAACCGGACTCGACATCTATGGGGGAGTTGGGGGATCTGGAGTGGAACTTGCTAGGAAGAACAAGCATCTGCTCTAGATGAATCGTTCACACAATTAGACTGGATTCGGACACTCTGGGGCGGGGGTGGGGGGTGGAGGGAGGTTTCACGGAATTCCGGTGATGGCGGTTTTGGCAATATTCACGACGAAACTTGGCAGGCATATGAGGGACCCGATCAAACTGACTTGAAGATACACAATTTCCTGATCTGATCATCACGGAGGGAGGGAAAATCCGGAATATTGAGTCACGCGCAACTTTGGAACGGGTGATCGGATTCCAGTGAAATTTAATAACTAAACAGAAGACATGTCTCTGGTGTTCTTTTTCATGTCCGAACCCGATCCGACAACTTTTGGGAGTGGGGAGGGGGTCGGCAAGATTGGCTTAGAAGTCTTCACTTCGAAAATTCGACAAGTCCTTAAAGTATTACTCTTAACCGCAAAGTAAAAAATACTTTTAAGCAAACTATACATTTTCATTATCCCATGAGGCCATGTTCATTTTTGCCTCAAGGGTTTTGCTTACAAAATGAATTTCTAGCTCCCTTAAAGTGCGCATCATTAGCCTACCGCTAAGTTCAAAAATAAAATACTTTTTACTAAACGGTAAATTCTCGTGATGTCCAAGGGTCCTTGATCCTTGATCTGGGTTTTGCTTACACTGATCAGAACAACACACACAAAAAGGCAGATTCCACGTCCTCCGAACCAGCCTTGCAAGTACCATATTAGCTTCTAGCTCTTGTTTATTATATTACTATTATAATTTTTGCCAGGGTTTCAATTGCATCATAGTCTTCGGAAGTAAGACGTCCGACTCCGAAGTAACAAACCTCTAAAATATGGAGACGATTGGGAAAAGAAGATCGAGGTCGAAGTGACATAATGGAGTAGTGTATGCCTTTCGTTATATTACTTATATACTTTAATCATATTTTAACCCATGCGTTGTTTTATTTTTGGTTGATAGTTCTAGCGACCATGTTTGACAATTCCAGTCCTATTTTTCATTTCTTTCATTTACTCCGCTTTTTCAAAATGGCGGGTTATAAATAAATTACTTACTTATTGTGAATATTTTTTTGGAAAAGTAAACTGAACTGAACTAATTGAACAGTCTAAACTTAAAGACAAAAGATTCGTTATCACTACAATGGTCACAACTGAATGAGCACTCTAAATCAGTTCCTAGATGTGCATCAGTAAACGAAGAATAAAAGTGAAAACAGTATAACATAATTTTGCTTTTACTTACGTCAACAAACACGGCATTGATGTAATCGGTAAAATTGTTCCCCTGAAAAGACGACAGGTACGGACGAAAGTTGTCGGCTGGAACGAGAGAAAGGTTGCTAATTGTCGAACATAATCTATCATAGCGTACCCAGCTTGATTACACGGCAAATGACTGTAAATGTACCACGATTGCTGAAGTGCGAAGACGAAAGTGTTGTCGCTCGTTACCTTTCCTACAGCTTAGGAATCAACATCAGTTTCCAAATCACCACTGTAGCCGATAGACTGGAAGGGGGGGGGGGGGGGGGGTAACAAACTATGTACGTTTTTTTCTTGACGTCACTACCGTAACACGTTGCTTTCAATTCGAACGAGATCGCTATCCCCACTTTTGCAGAAAAGTGACTTATCCAGGTCCATGGTATCTGACGGAACTGGAGCTGCATTTTGTCGTTTTTGCAGTTACCGTGGTATCTGATACTACAGTTGCTTTGCAAAAACGACAATTGCCAAACTGGCGCTTTTAGAAGTCGCCCCAAAAGAAATACTAATATCCACTCACATCACAAGAATCAAAATTCTTTCCCATCAATTTGATGAAAACCCAGGCTCCTGTGTTACTGATGATGAAAGTAAAATGAATTTTTCAGATACCACTATCAGCTACCACGGTGGGGACCGTGGTATCTGAATCCCAGTTACCACGGTGACTGGCCAGATACCTACCATGGTAACTGCAAAAACGTCTTTTGACCGTGGTATCAGATACCACGGTAACTGCGAAAAAGACTAAAGACCGCGGTATCGGATACCACGGTATCCGAAAACTCATGTACACTGTCCAAAGTTTCATAACAGACAACAGAAGGATGCGCGATTTCAACAGACAAGGCGTACCAGACAACACTTCGGATGTAAGTAAGTAATTTATTTGAAACCGCAGTGTCGAAAAAGAGGAGTAAATGAAATAAAATAAATTAAACACATAAAGACACAGAAAAAGACACTCATTTTCAATCTTTGGCCAGGAAGCAGTGGAGAAGGTCGCGCGCTTGTCTGTTCAGTTTGAAAATCTTATGCATAACACGCCTTTACATGAGGAAGACCCGAAAAATCGCCAAAAAGCATCTGCTGAATTTTCAGACATCTCGAGTCATGACGACAAACAAAAAAGGCAGAAGATGCTTTTTTGTCTGTTGTTTGGCTCTTCCTGGCAATGCCTGTTATGCTTAACATTTCATATATAACGTTTTCCAATACAACAGATAACATCCCAAGTGTTTTCTGTTACGGACTGTCTCTTGAAACCGCGCATCCTTCCGTTGTCAGTTATGAATGAATGAATGAATTTATGACGCAGTGCCCAAGGGCGTAAGTGCAGTAAAAAAGGATAAAGAAATATAAAATAATCGCACAAAACTCAACAAATATTTTCCATAAAGGTTCACTAATTTAGAACTGAATGAAACTTCTGACAATCTACATTTGAGTATTCTTACTTTAACAACAATCTGCAATCTGCTAACCAGCAACCGCTACTCAAAGGCGTACTCAACTGCGTACTCTTGTCTTGGTCTTGCATTAAAAGACAGATTTCGAGGCCGGATACCAGAAATACAAGACGAAGTGTGTTAACTGCTACTCTTAAGATAGTGATTACAGAAAGAAAGAAAACACTAAATAAACTGTTTTAGAAAACTAGCAATATCCAGTGCCGCACTTACGAGGAACAATTAGAACATCCCGGTTCTTCTCCCTGTTGTCGGCTCGATGACCTCCAGCACAATCACCAATGGTAAACCGCGGCGTTTGTTTACAAATTTGCTAGAAGAAATACCGATTATGGGCGTAAGGAAAAGTGAATTAAGGCTTTAGCTACTTTCAATACTTTTGTAGTGCTTCTGTACTACTTTTGAAGTTGTTCTACTTCAGTAGTTTTGGTAAATAGGCTACCTACACACAATGGAAAAATGCTTAAGTGCGCTACCAGTTTTAGGCTGCGTTCCGGAACTTAACGATCGTTGACAAATTGTTAACAGTTGTTAAATTTTGCGTTCCACATTTCTGATTTCAAAATTTAAGCTACGCCCACCTACAGTTTCTGTTCCAGAGCTTAACGATTGTTAACGATCGTTAAAGCTGCAGTTAGCTCCGCCCCGAAGTAAAGTTAACGATTGTTAACAATTATTAAGTTTGTGACCCTTCTACGAATCTTGTCTGTTTCTGGTTCGCTTCAATGACGTCTCACAGAATAACAACACAAATCAACTAAAGAAACAGTCCATTGGTTCTGCACCAAATATTCAACGGCTTCAACCAGTGAGAACTTGGTTATTCACAACGCAATCTGCCACCTATATGTAAACATGTACTTGTAAGCTTGCCGTCTACAAAATTCTAAGAGACCATTTGTAAGGAAACTCCAAGCATTGTTGCAAAAGGTGCTTAGTAATGCAACTTTCAGTGTTGTATCATTGATACAAATGTGAAATTTGTAAGTGACAAAGGTGAAACTTGAGGAAAATGAGTAGAATTTGAGGCCCATATATTGAAATTTTTGTTTACTAAATTAAAGGATGAAGAGCCTTAGTCCTCGAACTTGGTCGCACTCGTAACAGAAGAAAACGTGTTCTTTTAAGAAAAGTTATTACTTCAACTTCCAACAAAGTAGAACAAAGTGGCAATCCTAGCGACGCTGCTCTTTCCTCGGCCCGCTGGCTGAGACCAACCAAGCGATCTGATTGGCTCTGCAGAAGCCAAAACAGAACACGGTCTATTCTCCTTACACACCTTATTACAGCGCGCCCCGAGGAGCAGAGGAATCTCTGTACGCCGTATTACACGTTATTACACATATTTGCACAATGCACTAGAAGGTCGGTAGATAGCTCGCTTGCGGCTGTATGTGGCAGAAGCCGCCGCCGCCGAAAGGTTGTGTGTGAAAATCAACTTAGTCGACACCTATAACACTCCTTGAGGGGATGTTTTCCTTCTTGGGGGTTTAACTCTCAGGCATATGCGTAGGACTCGCTCATTTCATCTCTCCCTAATCCAACATTTGTCTCTCCCTTCTTGCAATTCGCCATACTCCAGTTCAGCGCTTCCTAGTGGACTAAACTGCTAGAAGTGTCGTAACAGACAACAGAAGGATGCGCGGTTTCAACAGACAATGCGTAACAGACAACACTATATTGTGTTGGAAAATGTTATGCATAACAAGAGTTGCCATCAGGAATAGCCAAAAAATCGCCAAAAAGCATCTGCTGAATTTCCGACATCATGGTGACAAACAAAAAAGTCAGCAGATTCCGTTTTGGCTGTTTTTGGCCCTTGCTGGCAATGCTTGTTCTGCGGTTCTTCATTTCTTTAAGTACTTCGCAGTTGGTTTCTGATTTTAAAGTAGAAGACCCAAGTTTAAAGACCCAACTTTTGGCTATTTTTGGTTCTTGCTGGCAATGCTTGTTCTGCGCAACTTTTCAACGTTTTCCAATACAACAGATAACATCCCAAGTGTTGTCTGTTATGCATTCTCTGTTGAAGCCGCGCACCCTTCTGTTGTCTGTCTGACAGTGCAGTTTCTGCAAACCCCCGTGTCTCATCAGCAGCACTTGTCCACAGATACGGTAAACTAGATCCACAAGTTGGTGGGTAGAAAATCTGCAATCTGCCTCTCGAGAAACAGAAGTTTCACACTGTCTTTGGAGTAGAAAGTATGTTCTACTCACACTGTCAGAAGTTTCATAACATATAACACTAGGATGCGCGGTTTCACCAGATAATGCGTAACAGATAACACTTCGGATGTTATCTGTTGTGTTTGAAAACGTTATGCATGAAATGTTATATAACAAGCTTTGTTAGGAAGAGGAAGGAAGAGCCGAAAAAGCATCTACTGACTTTATTTCTTATCGGCATGATGTCAGAAAATTCAGCAGATACTTTTCGGCGGTTTTTCGGTTCTTCCTGATGGTAACGCTTATCATGCATAACATTTTGAAACACAACAGATAACATCCGAAGTGTTATCTGTTAGGCATTATCTGTTGAAGCCGCGCATCCTCGTGTTATCTGTTATGACACTTCCGACAGTGCATTACCTTATGGATCCATTTTTACTAGCTCTTTGTCATAAGTGTTAGTAACAGTGTTGCCACTCGACCGGCACCGCTTCGCGATGCCGGCCTCGTCAAAAAGCGGCATTTCTGCGGTATCCCTCAACCAAAATGCGGTAACATTCGCGGCATGCCCTAAATTCTCGAAAAAAAAACATTATTGATATTGAAATGGGTCTTGTCTTCGTCAGGCTCCTTGAATATTTGTATTACTAAAATTTAGAAACAGATTAAGGCCAAATAGCTAATCACCTGAGAATACCAAGTTACGATATGGATTCCGCATGTGTGTTTACTATAAGTCATAGGCTACTGATCGAAACTTCCTGCCTTACTTCTGCGAAATTTCCGGTTTCGGCCGAATTCCAGGCGAACTTACCTTCTCCTGACCCTGATATCGAACATCTAATCAACTTCAGATAAAACTTTAACTTATAACAAATTTTCCGGGTTTCAGTCGGATTCCGGGTGAAGTATATGTTCGGGTAAAAAATGATTGTCGTATAGGGATTCAGATCTCTTCTTAACCCTGAATTAGACATCTAATCAACTTCAAATAACACTTTCTGCTTTTAACTAATTTTCCGATTTGGGCCGGATCGGATACTAGGTGAACTACTTGTCCGGGTACAAAATGTTTTCGTGTTCAGCACGTCTTTATCCCTAAATCGAACATATAATTAACTTCAAATGAAACTTTTACTTTAACGAATTTTCCGGTTTTGGCCGGATTCCAGGCGAACTACTTTTCCGGCAAGAAAATGGTGTTCACAGTCGTTTTCAGCATGTCTTCTTGCCCCTTAATCGACTATCTAGCTGTTTAAAAACATTTTGTTTGCCCCTTAATTTGACCCCCCTCCCCACCCCTAAATGTAGGGCTAAGAGAGCCCATCTGCGAACTAGACCATTCCGTTGACCCAAAGAATCCTCACACCAAGTTCCATCAAAATATCTCATTCCTTCGAGAGTTATCGTGATCACAGACGGACGGACAGACAGCTTTTGCGATCTTATAGGTAATCCCTCCACTTACGCTTTGGGATCCCAGAAACTATCAGCCGGTCGGTAAATACCTTGCTGAATAGTACCGCCTCTGGTTGATAGTATGTATATGACAAACCCGAATTTTTAGTAGAAGGAACGAACTGGCAAATAGTTAAAACGTGCTGTTTTGGAAAAAAAAACAAAGAAAACAGATCATAGTAGCCGCATACCCCCTAGGATAGGCCAGTACTTTTGGGGTCAATAAACCCTCGCTGACCTGATGACATATACCTAATAAAGTTATTACTTACCATCACACAATCCTATGACGTAAAATCCTGTGACGCAAGACAAGTCTGGCCTATTGCTAACTCCAAAACACAAACTAAAATGGACTGTTTGGTTCGGACTTCGGACAACTCAACTCCTGACAAGGGTCATCGGATGAACTGAGAATTTCAAACGTCTGATCATTCAACCCATGTGGTGAACAAAATTGTCTCCTAGGGGACATGCTGCCGGCCGGCAGGTCATTAATTAAGGTCCGTGGTGGACTTCTGCGAATCGAACGCAGCTTCGAAATCCCAATTGTATGCAACAAAGACGTGTATTGCCTGACATTCGCGTAAGACGAGAAACTTCAAGTTGGACAAGCCATGGAAAAAGCCATTTCGCGGCATAATTGCGGCGTGCGGCCTCATACAAATTTTACGCGGCATTTCCCTCAGAATCGGCATTATGCCGCGAAATGCGGCATAAGTGGCAACACTGGTTAGTAATGAGAAAATCTTCAAGAAACCAGTCTGCTTGAAGCGCTGAGTTAGAATAAAGCGAATTCATCCTTGTTCCGACATCCGTGTCCCGAACCATCCGCGACGATTGTGTAACGGGGATTGAGCGATACGGGGATGGATGGCGCATGGTTATCAAGAAATGAATAATCGAACAATCAAGGCGTTCATTTCTGATTTTAAAGTCCATATCCAAAAAAGGACTTCTAAATCCCAATCCAATCCATAGCTTTTGCTTCATACATACACATCTGCTGTTGGTTACTGTTAAGACGAGACGAATCGAAAGGCTTCAAACACTTATGCCGTACATCACAATAAATCACATTCCGTTCACGACAGAAAATACAAATGAAATACGACCAACGTTCGCAGGGATTAAATCTTTAAAAGATGGTGTCTAAAACTCACAAATATGTCACTGCTTCTTATTCACAGATGATTCATTATGCTCATAGGAGGAATTCAGGAATCCGACATCGCCCGATCGGGCGAAAAGAGTGGCAGGCGAAGAGTATAGGGGAAAGAGACTCTGGCTGGAATTAACGAATGAAGAAAGTGAATGTATGTGTAATTTTGTCATACTATTATGACACTTTGTTGGAAGGAAAAAGTTTCAAATGTCGGGAAGTAGTAAACAGAGTTGTTTTTAAGCCGAAACAGCGCATTTTGAGACCGTCTTTAAGTAAACCACTTAAAGTCTAACTGAAAACTAGTCGCCCTTACCTGGTATTCTCGCTGGTAGTCATTTATCTTCTGACCTGGCAACTTCAGCGACTTTTCTTTAAGTATCCCCGAGAGGTTTGCCACGGAAAACCACGACGGACCACATACAACGAACTCCTCTAATGTGTCATAAATAAATCGGTACTGCTCCTGCAATATAATATTTTCTGTGAAAAGCCGCTTTCCATTGATCAATTTCCCATTGCAAAATCCCAATCTATTTTCGGTTCATATATTTGGGTAAAAATTTTATCCGTCCAAAACTACCAAGAATTGAGCTGCCTCATGCCAAGAAAAAGAAGATTAGATCAAAGTAAAAATAGCACGAACTGGGCCAAACTTGTTACGTGTGTGACAATATAGGTAGCTAGAACAAATTTTTTGCTGCCGGAATTTCAATTTGTACAGACACATTTTTGCAAGCGAGAACGCGCCTTTAGCTGACTGCCCTTCGACGGGATCGACTATAAAAAGGAAAGGCACGACACAGTATAGGAGGCCCGAGTTTCAAAAAGAGGCACGAAAACTAAAAGGGCCCTTTCAGGCTTCAAAGTGAGGGGCTGGAACATTGTTCTAACGTGCCTTCTTTTAGGCTCAGGTGTTACAAAATCTCACTTACTTGCAGCTACTTCTTCTACTTGCTAATTTCTTTTTATTACTCGTGCCTCCTGCCCCATGCATTGCCTCTTTTTAGTCGATCCCCCCTACGACGTCCCTAGCAGAAATCATATTCCCTTTTCTTGACATTTTATCAGACAATTCTCTCTTTTTCCAGCCCAAGAGGCTTTGCTTTCGTCTCTGGAGACAGGCTATTTACGTCATCACTACTGCAGCTGTTCTTACTTTGTAGTGAATTTGTTGCCACGACTGTATTCGTATGTGAAGGTGCACTCTCTACCTGACATTATGTCGAGGAGTGTAGTAGGCCGGACAGAAGATGGTAAATGTCCAAAAATACAACTCCGATCGGTGTCGGGATAGCCTAGGGCGTCGGGATGTACTCATTCAAGAAGATGACTCATCCCAAGGATGAGTCATGATCATGAATTAATAAATAATGGAAGAACGGACAGTGACCGCTACGGTATGAAAGATTAAATATACTGAACAGAAAGGGAGTGGCGCTGCCTCGCGGCGGCAGAAATTAGTAGTACGCGGTGCAGATGACACCACCGTAACAGATTCACAATGACATCAAAGGAGAACGGCTGGGAAAACAGGAACATATTAAATGAGGCATATTCTCGCCGTTTCCAGGGGACTTCTAGTCCTCGCGTTTTAGTCTGTGTCCAGGGACTTGTTCCATGAACAGCACGTAATTTCGCGAGTCCCTACTCACGGGGAATGCTCCAGTTAGCATCACCATCACCGAGAAGCGACTCCCTTTCAGATTCAGCGGGGAGTCGGTTTGGGTAGTTTCTGGTGTCGTTAGCTTTTGAAGAGACTGATTTTGAAAAGAAAAGAAAAACATCTATTTTGTTTTGAATATTATTTTTTTGTGTAAGTAAGCCTAGTATAAAACTGCGAAACTGAGTTAAAAAAAAAGAAGAAAAAAAGTGGGCTGAAAACTGTGTTAGTTCTTGAAGTAGCCCTAGTAAGTACAAAATCGGAGTACTTCAGTTTTGCTTTTACGTAAGCACAACTTTCTTGGGGTCCTTAATACTTAATTAAAATAAATAGGTAGCCTACTTGAAGCCTAAAGGACCAATGAATTTTCAAGTACTGCCTCAAGTACTTTCTGCTTAGATCAAATCCATTTGCTTCTTTAGCTTCATTTATTCAACAATTTGAAAGCTTTCAGAAAATAATGAAGAAACTCCCACAGTCGGTGAAGTACGCTGCACCCTTGGTAAGCATACTATTAGATGATGGGAGCACCATTCAAAGCTGTAAAGAATATGTTCTCTCAACCTGCTGGACTAAAAAATGAAGAGCAGTACTAGAAATAGGCTAATACTTCAGTTCAAGCCGTGTACTTAAAATTCAAGTACTACTTAAAGTTTAACTGAAAAGGCAGCTTATTTTTACATCTGGTATTTGGACGTATTCAAATATGAACAAGTCTGTGATTTTAACAGTTTCTTTCCTTCAAGGTACACTATCTTTCAACCCCCACTCCCAGATGCGTGTCAGGTTAACGAACTGAAGCTGCTGGGAGTATGCATAACCTCGGATCTGAGGTGGCAAAGACAGGTTGAGAGTATGCTTAAAAAAGCTAACGCGGCTATAAGCTACCTTAAACTTTTGTCCCGTTACGGTGTTCCATCTCCCCATTTACTACGCATTTACATTTCTTTTATCCGTTGTAACCTAGAATACGGATGCCGGTTTAGCATTCTAGTCTGACCCAGGAACAGTCGGATTTGGTTGAGAGGATACAGTATAGAGCGTTGCTCGTTACATCTAAAGCTCCAAAAGTCCCATACATTCAGCTCCTAAAGCAATTTAAATTGGACACCCTTTCATGCCGCCAACTTCAACTTTGTATGAAGTTCGGTCTATCTATAGTCCAAAACCCATTGCACCGTGATATACACTGATTCTGAATGGGCTGAGCTAACGTGCGGAGCTCGACAAGGCACAAAACTTGCGGCAATGTTGTTTTTGGCAGTGATAAATTTTGTCCTTTCTGGGTTCGATGAAAGATTCAAGTACGTTGACGATTTGTCAGTTCTTCTCAAGTACATTAGCGAGAAATCCGAGGCTGTTCCTCAGTTTTGTGACGAAACATTCAGCAATTTTAAAGACCAATGTGCAACTAACAGCCTACAAATCAACGAAGGGAAAACCAAAATCCTTCGCTTTAATCCCCTGAAAAGGGATTTCGTGTGCCCTCCGCCACCGTATCCTAGTGTACCTTCGGCTGTTATTCTCGGCATCACGTTTAGCGTTGATTGCTCGTTTAGTCTTCACGTTGATACAATAGTAAGAAAAGCCAACTGTGCGATGCGTACCCTTATCTTAATGCGTCGATTCGGTTTTTCAGTGTCGCAACTAAAGCTGGCGTACCTGACACATATCCGACCAATTGTAGAGTATACTTGCCCTGTTTGGGGGCCTCAAGTCAATGACACAGGATACTTAAGTGATCAACTTGAGTCAATACAGAAAAGAGCCGCTAAAGTAATATTGTGTGAAGCATTTACTGATTATGAATCAGCATTATCAACCTTACAACTATACCGTCCCTTTACGACCGTCGGTTCAGTCTGATATGCAAATTTGGTCAATTCCTTCTACGAAGTGACAAACATAGGGCCATACTACCACCGGTCATACCGAATCGAGTTGACACTAGGTCTAAAAACAAAGAAAAACTGGTACCACCTACCACACGAACAAATAGGTTTTCAAACACGTTCGTTCCGTATTAAACGTCAGTGTTTAATAAGTGCTGAAGTTTCTGTTCTTATTTATGTCCTCTTTTAATTTGTAAGCCCAAGCGCCATTTAGTTGAGTTCTCTTCTTGACTACGATAGCTTGTGTAAAATAAATGATTCTGATTCTGATATACTCCCCCCTGATTTTCTCCCCTTCCGAATTCGTCTTCCTCGTGAAGCTGCCGACCCTATGCCTCGTTTAGAGCCCGTGGTAGCTTCGCGAACAGGGTATGCTCGGAGTTTCGTCCCCTCGTTTGTTCGTTTATATAACTCGGAGCGCTTTTGAACGTTAATTTTATGTTATTTGTATTTTATTAATCGTAGTCTAGCATGTTATAGACCATATTTATTATAAGACGTCGGTGTAAATGTCGCAAAATTTTATATACTTGTAGACTGTTCTGTTATGACGTTATGTTTTGACGTAAAAACAACCCATCGGCTTGTCCGTTATCTGTTTTTTAGATTATATTAAACTGAATTAAACTGAATTGGATTGAAATATTTTGACACATCTAAGGGATTTTGTATTTTTTTCACCAGAGGCTCTAATAATCCATAAGGCACAGCTTATTCTGATGGGAGACTTTAACTGCGTCATAAATAAAAAAGACGCTGATTTAACGAGTGACATATCTTCCAAGGCATTACAAAGACTAGTAAAGGGTCTTGATCTACACGACGTATGGGAGGAAAGAAAGGGAACGAAAGATTACACAAGGGTAAACTGGAAAGGGAAGGGGGGAGGCTCCCGACTTGACAGAATGTATGCAGCAAAAGAACCGATGTCCATGGTGACCGAAATTCAACACCTATACACACCACTATCTGATCACTTCGCAGTGGTTCTTAGTTTTAAAGAAAGCGAACAAATAGAAAGAAGAATTACAAAAAAGACTATATGGAAAATGAATACAAATGTCCTAAAGAATGAAGAAATGCGTAAAGTTATATCAGGCCTTGTGGAAGAGATGAAATTATTAATGCAAAAACGATATCGAAAGATCTATATGGGATGGAGAAAAAACACTTGGAGCACCTTCACAAGGTGCTTTACGCACTGAAACACGAGATAAACAACGGCAAGGAAGTAAATGAAGAGTTTTTTGAAGTACAGAATGAGATCAAGCAAATAAATGAAAAAATAGCAAGTGGAATCAAGGTAAGAACGAAACTTGACCAGTTAATTCAAAACGAACAGTTAACAACGACGATTATTTGTAAAGAAAAGAAGAAAATGAAAGCAGCCAGTATATCTAGGGTCAGAACAAAATCAGGAAGGTACGTTACAGGGAAAGAAGAGATACTGCAGGAAGCCCGATCATTTTTTCAAGAGGTTTTACAGAAAGAACAGGAGGAAACGACGGAAGACGTAGAAAAGCTCGAAGATTTTCTATCGAATATTTGCATTAATAAAGTCACTAACGAGCAAAACAGAACGCTATGTAGAAACATCCAACCTGAAGAAGTATTGAATACTATAAATCAGACCCACAATGGGAAGTCGCCAGGACTCGACGGAATCCCTTACGAGCTATTTAAAGACCCACTTTTCAAGCCAGGTTTTGCAGTAGTCCTGAGTTCACTATTTAACGCGGTGCTCTGCCAGAAAGGTGAGATGAACACGACAGGAGTTATAAAACTCATTCCCAAAAAAGGGGACCTAGAAAATTTAAATAACTGGAGGCCTGTAACGCTAACGCAATGCGACTACAGGCTTCTCTCTAAAGTGCTATCGAACCGACTAAAGGAAGTATTGCCAACAATCCTTAGCAAAAACCAGAGAGGAGGAGTCGATAAAAGAAAAACATCGGACATCCTTAACTGCATACGTGACCTACTTCTATATCTACAAAAAAAGAAAGGGAAAAAGAACCTTCGAATGAGATTATCAGCATTTGACATACAAAAAGCGTTTGACAGAGTCAGGAGAGTCCTGCTGTTCATCGTCATGGAATTCTACGGTTTTGACCACAAATTTACAGAGTGGATAAAGATATTATACACCAACCCAACTCTAGTCATAGCAATTTCGGGAGTAATCTCGGAAACATTCACAGCAGCTACAGGTCTACGGCAAGGGTGCCCTTTAAGCTTATTACTTTTCGAGCTATATTTTGACCCTCTCCTAAAATATCTAGAAAAGGAACTCAGAGGAATTAAAATGATAGACGAAACTTTGAAGGTCAAAGGTTTCGTTGATGACTTAAGCACTTTCACCGTTGACGATAGTGACCATCAAAATGCAATTCTAGGCGCTGCGAAATACTGCGAAACCTTTAAGCTAAAACTGAACGGTGACAAATGTGAAGTTCTGCTTTTGACAGAGGAAGAACACAGCATCAAAGCACCGAGCTTACACGGGCTACGAATATCACAAGAAATTAGGATACTTGGTGTCTGGTTTTCGAAAACATGGCAGAAGACGGAAGCGCAAAACTGGCAGAAAGTTACGACCAATCTAATTGCTTCAGTACAGTATGGGCAAAACCGGAAACTGATGATTTTCCAAAAAGCTCAGTACATTAACCAATACTGTCTTCCGCTCGTATGGTATTTTTCCAATATATCCCAAATGACAAAAACAACAAGGAAGAAAATAGAAAAGATCTTATATGGTTTTCTATGGCAAGGTAAGTACCCACCAAAACTTAAGATGAGCGACTCGTACCTATGCAAAGAAGAAGGCGGTTTGCAAGTCACCCACCTTCAATCCAAAGCTGAAGAGATGTTTGTAAGAGCGCTAGCCGAAGGAATCATGGGCAGAGAAAGGTCAGTGCTAATGTCATGGAAGCTGGATCCAAGAAAATGTCCTCAGCAACTCAAGAAAGGTTTTGCAAAGATAAAAGAAATTGAAGAAAAAGGCTTAATAAATTTCCAAACAAAAATAATAGCAAAGGAAGAACTGAAAATATATTATAAAGAAAGCATGGATGTACCCCAGATAAAAATCGTGACTGATGGCCAAACAACAATAGAAGAGCTTGCGATAACAGCACGGCTACTACACTCGTCTATGTTAAAGCCAAGAGTGAAAGAGCACATGCTCTATCAAATTCATAATATTCTTCCCACTGAAGAAAGGAAACATAGAATCTCGCCTACATCAACACAAGGGAGGTGCACATTTTGCGGTGAAACTGAAACAATAAGACATTTCGTGATAGAGTGCAAGGCGAAGGAGAAAACAGTGGGAGAATTAGAAACTCTTTTAAGAAAGATAAACAGATATAGCCAAGAATGGAAGATTGATAAACAGATTTTCTACAAGGATATTGTTAAAGGTAAGATAACACCTGAGAACAGGACGACAGCTTTTTTAATAGGAACATTTTGTTATTACAGTTGGAAAGGAAGAGGTAAAGAGGATAGTCTAGAAAAAATTATGATGATGGTTAGGACAGAATGGGAGAGTTTAAAAAAATTAAGAGTGAGAAAAGAAGAGTAGAAACATATTTTTTAGTATAATGTAATATGGAAAAATGGAAATGAAAACGGAAATGTGATGGTAAGAGATGAAGTTTGAAATTATTTAGTTTCTTTTTTTGTTTTGTTTTGTATGGAAATATGTAAAGTTTAGAGACAAACGACGTAGATTGGTAGTAAAGAAGTAAGCAATTATTTGTGTGTTTGTAGTTTTGAGAGGAATTACTGGAAAGTTTTTGGTTTATAAAAAATCTAATTTTTACGAAATGCCCAACAACGCAAGGCCCAGTGATTGTGTTGAGTTGTTATGTTTTTGTTTTGATATATATATATTGTGTGTACCCAATTATATGTAAATATTCTTTGAGCCCAAGCTGACTTTGAAACATTTACTGAAACAATGTTTACTACGGATACGTCAGCTATGATTTTTCATCAGCGATATTTCGGCCCTTCTTGCAAGGGTCCTCGTCAGGCTGTCAATCTTCTTGTTCAACTTCGGGGAAGGAAACAAACCTGTAATCAGGTTTGTTTCCTTCCCCGAAGTTGAACAAGAAGATTGACAGCCTGACGAGGACCCTTGCAAGAAGGGCCGAAATATCGCTGATGAAAAATCATAGCTGACGTATCCGTAGTAAACATTGTTTAAATAAATTATATGTAAATTACTTCATGAATTGTAAATTGTGTATTTAATGGTTGATTATTTTAAAGTGATATTGTTATTTAGTTTTAAGGACGGGAAGAGCCCCTTGCAGTCGTGGGTATTTCGTGTTTTTTGTTTGTTTGTAATTTTCCAGTAAATTAGTTTTTATGTGTTTGAAAAATGAGTTTAAAAAAAGATTTATAAATAAATATGGTTGTGATAAAGTAAACTAGTCAAGTTTGTTTCCAAAAATACATTTTGCGTTTTATAGTATAATTTAAATATTGTGTGGAGTTGGAAATGTTTTATAGTTGTTTATAGTTGGAAAGATATATTTGTCCCTTTATGTCGTTTTTTCCCCTTATATGTATGGTATTGTAAAATCTTTCTGGTTTTATTTTTTTTTATTTTTCGTAATTTACAATAGTTTGGTTGGGTTGGGACAGACAAAAATAAAAATAAGATGTCTTAGGGGGGAAGAATAGTAAATACAATACGGGCTTATATTCAAAAGTTAAGTGACGTAAATAGTTAAAAATGGGTAAAAATAGACTAAATTAACGTCACTGAGGGAAGGAGGAGTAGCCACAAAAAGTACGAAAGAAGATTTTTTTCTTTTTTTTGTAATATAAAAATAAGTTAAATTATGGCTACGGGTATTAAAAAAAAAAAAAAAAATAAAAAAAAAAAAAAAATAATAACGAAAACCCAAAATTCATCCAGACGCAGAGAATTTGAATTCCAAAAAAGCCTGCATCTCCAGGATTAAAGACACTAAGCCCAGAAATGCCATGGCTGGAGAAAACAGGAAAATGATCTTCAGATATGTCTTGCAAGGAATCTGTAGTTTTTATTTTATTTTCCGACAATGGCTTATCTTTGTAGTTGATAAACAATTCAGCATACAGGGACAGGCGCACAGAGGTACCGCAGATGTGAAAGAATAGTTGCGTTTTTGCTGATACCATGGTATCTGTTACCACGGTCTAAAGTCGTTTTTGCAGTATCGTGGTATCTGATACCACGGTCAAAAGGCGTTTTTGCAGTTATCGTGGTATCTGGCCAGTTATCGTGGTAACAGATATTCAGATACTACGGTCCGACCGTGGTAACTGGTCGTGGTATCTGAAAAGTCATCTCACTTTCATCAAATTTTGTCAGATTCATGAGAAAGAAGTTTAGCACTTAACGCTGTAACTGGATATCTGTTTTTTCTTTTCGGATGACTTCGAAAAGTACAATTTCGGCAATAGTCGTTTTCGCCTAGCACCGTGTATCAGATACTACGATAACTGCAAAAACGACTAATTGCAGATCCAGTTACCGTGGTAACAGATACCATGATATCAGCAAAAACACAACTAATGTTCAATCGATGAAATCGACTATCTGGGGATAGGGATAGTGGACTACGGAGTAACGCATTTTTACCAAGTTTTCAGTCCTAGGCCTATTTAAGTGAATAAGTGGTGCTTGGGATCTGAGCCACGTTAAAATCAAGAGCCTTTTATATCCCAAGTACATAGTATTCCTCCTCAAGACCTCCCTGGAATCAATATCCCTGAAATAATGATATCCGAGGTGAAACTTAAGCTGTATAATTTGGGCACCCACTTTATAGTTGCGTTTTTTGCAGATACCGTGGTATCTGTTGCCACGGTAACTGGATCTGCAATTAGTCGTTTTTGCAATTATTGTGGTACGGTTGCTCTGCAAAAACGAATAAACTGGCCTTGAAGTTAACCTGTCAAAACGCGAGTACCTGCATTTCAACCCTTCGTCAAATAGTTCGAGTGCATCTAAAGCTTCTATATCTCTTGGATCGTTCATCGTCAAATCAACAGACTCTCTACGGTGGTTCGGCATAACCTTCAAATCTTCATTGTCAAAATTTTGCTCTTCGGTTGTTCAAGAAGTTTATAAGTCAATCCGTAGCGCCTATGGGCGCATCGTCCCCAACCGGGGGCGGTATAATCGTAAAGCTTTGGGAAATTTGTACAGCACCTTCTGCGCTCCTTCTATACTATTTCGTTCTGGCGTCACCATTGTTCTGCGAAAGAAGGAGATTAAAAAGATGAGATCATGTTGTTTTAAATATGCAAAGCACCTGCTCCACTTGTCGAAATTATGTCATAACCATAACATTGACGGAGAAATTCAAGATGCAAGTGTTACCCTTTTGGATCTTTCGTCATCGCTTTCAAAAATCATGGACAACAAGGCCGAACCAGCACACGACGTCGTCCACTGCTTCCTGACCGAAGATTAAAAATTAAGTGTCTTTTTATGTGTGTATAGGTGTGTAGATATGTGTTTAGTTAATTTTCTTTATTTTCTTCATTTACTCCGCCTTTTCAAAATAGCGGGTCATAAATAAATTACTTACTTACTTACTTACTTACTATTGCGGAAAATGCACTTTTCGAACTCATTCCAGAAGACAAACTGATATCCAGTTACATCACTAAGTGCTAAACTTCTTTCTCACCAATCTGACAAAATTTGATGAAAGTGAGATGACTTTTCAGATACCACGACTAGGTACCACGGTCGGACCGTGGTATCTGAATATCAGAGACCACGCTAACTGGTCAGATACCACGATAAATGCAAAAATGAGTTTTGGCCGTGCTATCAGATATCATGGTATCTGCAAAAACGCAACTACTGAAAAGAAAGAAAATGGTGACGAGTAACTCACCAGAGTTTCGACTAGTCCTTTTCTTGCTTGCCGTAACTTCTTGAGATACCGATAAAGTTGAAAGACACCATCTTCTTCTGCCAATTCTAAGTTTGCGTCGATTCCCAAATAGACACCAGAGCGTCCAGCTCCGTCACTAGAGAAGGAAAGTTAGATTCGTGTCCAAAAAGAAAAAGAAGTCCCCAACCTGAACATATTTTTTTGTCCACCATCACTTGAGACACACATCCATAGGTAAGGACTCAAACACGTGAGGTGCAATGTTACTTTACGGTACAATGATGCTTGCCTCAAATGATGATGCTGGTTTAGCTACGACGTGTGCGTGTGCTGCTTGTATATCTATAAATTCTCCCTCTGATGGACCGGTATCTCGTAGGCCTACAGATCCAGCCATTTCTTACACTTAATTAGAAACTCGCCTTGTGGTTAAATCTACGACTGCACGAACTTACTTCTGATGCTTACTACTACGGTAGTAGGTCATCGTAGCCGACGATGTGTCTATCAGCTGAGACCGTAGGTTTAAAACTTGCGAACAATTCCATCTTTCTTATTACAAGTGTAGAGTTTCACTACAACCTGATGAAGATCTTAGGCAAGAAGGCAGATATGTCGTCAAATAAAAAAAAACGGGTGAGTCATTAACTTACCACCAACTAACGCGCAAATGAAGTGATACGAGAGTACGGAATTCGGACATTTACACAGCTTTACCACAATCCCCACAACGCACAAACGCTGCAAAGGTCCTTCCACTGATACGGCCACATATTCATATATTCATTCATACTTCGCCTACCAGTCACTACGCCGTAAGGGTCGCCCACAATTCCAATCCAACCGCGCACCACTGGAAACACCCTAGGGGCTGCCTGCACGGCTTCTCAAGAGCGGCTTACACCTCTCGGAAGATGACACAAAACGGCACTCATTGGAAGCAGTTGAAGAAGCCCCACACTAGTTCCCTCTATAGGCATATTCTCGCCGTTCCCCGGGGGCTCCTCGGAGAATCAAGGGGAACGGCGAGAAGAGAGGCGGGGAATGCTTCCAAAACGGATTTTGTGAAGAATAAAAAATGTGTAGTTGATTTGATTAGTCAAGATCCACTTTATTTTTGGTTTTCTTTATTCTGACTATTTTTAATTAATTTTACATTGCACAACACAAGCAAAAATCGATTCCCCTCCGAATCTGAAAGGGAGTCCTCTTTGATGATGGTGATCATAATAGGAGCATTCCCCGTACGTGGGGACTCGCGAGAATACGGGAAGGGAGTCCCTGGGACAACAAAAACGCAGGGACTCCTGAAAAGGAGTCCTCGCGGAACGGCGAGAATATGCCTTATGCTGGAAGTTTCTCCCGGCAGAGACTTCAGTCAAGTAAGTCAAACATGAATGACAACCACATTGGCTTGAGGAGGACTTGCACTCTAACAGTTTCTTGAACTAGTGGATTCTTGCTAGTTTCAAGGGGGAATAAGGTAGAGGGAGACTTGTGAAAAGGTTTAAGCATAATGCTCATTCTGGCGTAGCTTTTGATCAGCCTATCTATTTATCTCCGTTGCTCGGGAACAGCAATCAAGTTTCTAATATTCCAGTCGAATACCATTTTCTTCTAATTTCAGAGGATAGATTTCATTCCCTTAGAGACCAAGATGGTAGCAAAACCATCTTAGCAATCAGAGAAACAAAATACGATTTGCATCCCAATTAGCGCTTACCCTGATAGGGAGGGAGTGGGTTAATTATTAAGAATTCACCTCAATCAAGGAATTGAGGTGAAACGAGTCTTCAGGACGTCTTTGTGGCCAAATTTTAACAGCCTAGTCAGTTCAAACATTTACAGACTGTCTGCAGATTTGTTTCAAGTTCAACATTGCCAAAATAACGGGATTAGTTCGACCCAGGAGCGCTGCTCCATGGAAGAGCTGTAAATGTAACTTGTAACAGATGGCGCGCGGAATAGCTAAGCACTTTACGACAGCGCAATATCAACATACACGGCGGAAAAAAACACTTGTTCAATATTGGATATCTGCAGCCTACCCAACAAAAACAGACATGGGTCAATTTTTGCAGTACTAACCATTAGGAAGCCAGACTTTGACTCGAAAGTGCAAAAACCGATCGTTAGAACGAGAAACTTGTTTTTGTAGTAAAAGACTTCAAGGATTTATTTGTGTATAACCTTTGCTAATTATTTTTTGTTTGTTTTTTTATGATGGTGTAGATACATCCGTTTTCGTCAGGTAGGCTGAAATCTCTATTGGCGCCATGAAAGTTAAACTCTTGGCAGCTCGCAAGTCATTTGTTAAACATCCGAATTTTCTTTCATTTTCTTTTGTAGCAAGATTAAGGGCAAAAGCAATTAGATTTGAGATCGTTTTCTCTTCGAATTCTCGAAATCATTTTTTCCACTCCTTTACTCCTTATTAGGGATTTCGTTGTTATTGTTTTTTACGCGGAGCATAACATGCATCAACAAGGTAGTGGACTTACTTGCAGTGTACTATTAGGGGGCCGCAGTTTGTCTCGGTAGTTGGAGTCTCCTTTAACGCTGTCCGGACCCTTCGTCTGAAGTCCATTATTGCGTTTGAGTATGGGCAACTATGACAAGGCCACTCGGTGTAATGATGCTGAAGAATTTCTCGCTCTTCATCCTAAAAATATTCGCAGCCGTGAGAAACGCTCTGTAAGGAAATAATAAAACAAAATCCAGACCTCAAAGGACCTGTCCTATAATACATAGTAGGAATTTCCACCTAACCGCAAATTTTTCCCTTGTGCAAATTCATCTTCAAATGCCCAGGACCTCCACGTTTCTGCCGTTGACCATTTTTCCGCACTTCAGCTATGAAGTAGATTTTTTATACCCGATTAGTCACTTTTCTTTTTTCTATATTTATTATCTTTCTCTGTACTGTGCTATTTCCTTTTTCTTGTGCAGAGCGTACATAAAACTTCATTCAACATCATCATCAATACTAAGAGCATGACCCACCCTTCTACAAATAGTAGTCAAGGGCCATTCACAACGGGTTTTTAGCTAATACTCGGTACCAGCCAGCTCCGGAAATTGCTCTGAGACCGAGAATCAGCTGGGTTTCTGCCGTTCGCAATTGATCTTGGTGCCAGTTTCGGGTACCAGCTAGTCTCGCACCGAAGTTGAAATCAGTTCAACTTTTCAGGGTAATAGCCAATCACATTACTTAGGGGAATACCCAGGAATGTCGATTGGCTAATGTTGAACCACGTCAGACCGAATAACAATGACCTAAATTCACTTTCGGTTTTCAAGACAGCAAGGAGTGGATGTGATTTTATCTATCGGGCTTGGTTCGAAACTAGCCAATCAGAATATTCCTCAATATTCCCCAAAATAATGTGATTGGCTAGTACCCTGAAAAGTTGAATTGATTTCAACGTGGGTGCAAGACTAGCTGGTATCCGAAACTGGCACCAATATCAACTGCGAACGGCAAAAAACCAGCTAATTCTCGGTCTCGGAGCGATTTCCGGAACTGGCTGGTACCGAGTATTAGCTAAAACCCCTTTACTATTTCCGTTCCAGCCTCACCAAAAGTTACTACGCTGACCGTTACAACCTTCTCGAAAAAGCAACTATTTCCTTAACACGCTCGGAAGCGTAGTAAGCATAGTAACTACGGATCTCTGTAACGTGTTTGATCGGATTCACCCGTTGCATGATATTCTGCTGGAAAATAGAAAAATCGTGCCAGCCTTGACGGCAAAAAGCCAGAATTCGTGACGTCATGCGTAGTAACTACGGTAAGTAGGATGGAACACGGTATAATACAACCTACTTCCGTAGATGCTCCATCCGTTCTTAAGACCGGAAAACCTGAATTTCATACGGCACATTCGAACCTCCATAACGACACCTCCCTTCGATCCTGATCATGCCGTCGACAGATGTTCGGTTTATTCATCATACAAAACGGTCGTGTAAACTTTCCCTGTTCTTGCAACGGTCAAAGGCCTGGAAAAACCCTACAACAGCAAAAGCCACGGGTAATTTTCTGGAAGCAGAGCCTATTTTCAATTCATTCATCTGTCAGCTAATCAACTTCAAATAAAACTTTTGCTTTCAACGACTTTTCCGGTTTTGGCCGGATTCCGGGCGAACTATTTGTCCGGGTACAAAATGCTTTTCATACAGGTGTTCAGTGTGCCTTCTTACTCCTAAATATGTCATCTAATCAACTTCAGATAAAACTTTTAATTTTAGCCAACTTTCCGGTTTTTGCCGGATTCCGGACGAACGACTTGTCCGGCGAGAAAATGGTTTTCATCGTCGTCTTCAGCATGTCTTCTTATTCCTAAATTAAACATCTAATAAACTTTAAATAAAAATTTTACTTTTAACCAACTTTCCGGTTTTTGCCGGATTCCGGACGAACTACTTGTCCGGTAGGAAATGGTTTTCACCATCCTGGTCAGCATGTCTTCTTAGCTCTAAAACGAACACTTAATCAACTTCTAACGAAACTTTTACTTTTAACCAACTTTCCGGTTTTTGGGGCGAATCCCGGAATCCGAGAAAATATTTTGCATATTCGTGTTCAGCATGTCTTCTTACCCCATAATCAACTATCACATTAGCTGTTTAAAAATATTTTGTTTGTCCCTTAATTTGAACCCCCACCCCTAAATGTAGGGCTACATAGCCCATCTACGAACTTGACCTTACACTTGACCCAAAGAATCTTCAAACCAAGTATCATCAAGATATCTCATTCCCTTCGAGAGTTATCGTGCTGACAGACGGACGGACGGACGGAAGGACAGACGGACGGACAACTTTTGCGATGTCATAGGTATCTCTCCACTTACATTCTGGGATTCCAAAAGTCTGCGATAACGCTGTTTCGGCTGTTCACGATTCCATTCGTGTCGGATATGGAAAAATAGTTCCAAATAGAGGAAGGTAAAACAGAAATCTCTTGGTAGTTTCTATAATAGTTTTTGTTCTCCCCCTGTCTGCAACCTTTCCGGAATTTGTGGTATTCTGAGGCAAAGATATTTAAAACGTAAAAGGATTTATTATTTCAAATATTGTAAATTTCTCTTGTACCTTCCTTGACGTTATAGGAATTCCCGTATAGCTGCAACTTTTTTGCCCTTTGACCCTTGTGCAAAGTTATCTTCAATTGCCCAAGACCTTCACGTTTCTGCCCTTGGCCATTTCTCCGCACTCCATCTAGGAAGAAGATTTTTTCGACCCGATTAGTCCCTTTTCTTTTTTTTTCTTTTTTTAAATGTTTATTTTACGATCTCGTGCATTTACCACACTATTGAAAGCTCAGTGTACTTTTTTTCCTTTTCTTTGTCTATACTGCACTACTTTCCTCTTTTTAAGTACGTAAATCAAATTTCATCGTCATCATCATCGTCGTCATGAATGAACATATTTAAACTGTGTTTTTCGGTATTACCTTCTGGCCATCGAGCCTGGTGTCCACCACGAATTGACAGAGTACTGTTTGTTTATGATCTTCGAAAATAGAATTTACCTGAACCATGTACTAGTGTCAGGACGAAAGCAGTGCAGCTCTCCCTGACAATGGCAGAAGCATCAAGAATCTCTGGATGATATTCACTAGATTCACTTTAAAGTTCACTGGGCGGATCAAACAATCTGGTGTCCCATTGCAACCCCCTAGACTACAATGTTACATGAGGAATCAGCAGATTCCTAGGCAACTTATTTTCAAAAATGAGTCGTTACGGCGTTTCTTGCTGACTGCCATGCTCCAATTTACTAGCTTCGACAAATATAAGCGGAGTTTCTTTTTTCTTATCCATCGTTGTTTTCAGATACTCCGGATTGTTTGTATCAGTGACAAACAATCATGTTAACAGTGTTAACTGAAAATTCCCTTTATCTGGAATCAGCTTCAAATAAATCTGTTATATTTGTACATTTTTGGCAGTTTAGTAACTTTACATCCAGAAAGCAAAACTTTTCTTGGATACCACAAACCAGAGAAGTTTCATCAGACAAAACTAGAGCAATCTGATAGCTACAAAGACTGTTTATTTGGACAGCCATGGCACTCTCATCACTCAGCTCTACAAAATTAAAGGGGGAAAAATGGTTTCCTTAGAATTTTCAGCAGTTTCACAAATACTTTTATAAGTAGTGAACCGAAATACAAAAATACCCCTCAGCCGGGACTTGAACCGACCAGGGGCGTCGCTTTGGGGGTGGAAACCCACCCCCCTGGGGCGCTCTGGGCGCTCGCAGGGCGCCCGACCACAAACTTTGAGCTAAATTGGCCGCTCTGTGAGCGCCCGACCACACATATTCAGGTAAACTGGGCGCTCACCCAGGAAAGCTAAATGGAGGGGGGGGGGGCTGGAAGTGCGCCCCGAAAAGTCAGTAAGGCTAGTTCAGGTTTACCAAGAAACTAGGTTGACATTCAGCTCAGACCTCGGCGGTTATGGGTTCTCAAGCCTTTGAGACTAAAGACAGTTGTCAAATCAAGAATTTCACCATGCAGCGCACAGTTTTAACCCAAGTTTTAACACGATCTGTTCTGTACTAATATCTCTCGATTCAGTAAAGATCAGGCTGATTTTGCTTGTGGCGTCCATTTTCAAGAATTTGTTAGTTTCATGCGAAGATTCTTTGTATCTTAACAGACAATGATTTGATGATCACTCCAGTGATCGGCTTCTTGAGCAACGAGAGAAGATGTAATGATTAGCCTGATTATTGCAATACGTCATTTGATTTTTATGTTGTCTTTTACCTATAAATTCAGAACAAGTCTGCTCTGTTTCAAGTTTTTTCAACATGATCAGTACTTCTTTTTTGGAAAGGGTCGATCCGAAGCCCATTACGAACTTTCAGCTAAATGTCTCACATTTATCTGGCTTTGATGGTGAACAAAGACAGACAGTCAGATCCGTGCTAAGTAGCCATTACGTTCATTTGGGATCCGAAAAGACGTTCTGATCATACCGGATTCCACAAAATTTGCCTGCGGCGCCGTTCCTAGTTGGCTCTCTTTACTGGAAGGTCGCGTCATTTCAGTCGGGTTTTAGGCTTGGAATTTCGGGGCTTGGGTCACCTTAAAAGCTAGGTGGGGAAGTAGTGTTTTGCCCGAAAAGAGCCATAGCATACTTCGAAATACGGCGCTCATTTTCATTCTGTCTGATATACAATCACTAGAAACTGCTGCGGGTCGGGCTATTGCGGAAGCGAATTCCTCTTATTACGAATTACGTTCAGCTTAACCTTACAAATACTAGTTTTAATGTTTCTTTAAATTCGTAGAGTTTCCTGGATGTGGTGCTGTGTTTCTTGTCTATTGTTTATAACTGGTATGACTCTTCAGTCTTGCCGGACATCTGTCAGTCTTATATTTTGAGGTAGTCATCTCCCACGCCCAAGCCCTTCAAACCGCCCCTGAGCTCGTAGATACGACTACTTCAACGCTTGCTGTTATCACGAGTTGTACTATTACATATGCGAAGAGAAGCTGAAATATGCGGCACTCTACTGAAAGTAACTTCATACAATGCTTAAGTCTTCAGTCTTCAACGCTTGAAGGTATCACAAGTTTTATTAGTACATTTTTGACGAAAAGCTCAAATGGGCGGCGCCACCCCCCTCGAGTTTTGGCTAGCGACGGCCTGCCCAGAATCCCCTGCTTACAAGGCAGACGCTGTACGATTTGAGCTACCGAGTGGCTTGTGAACATAGTTCGCAAACCACTACAATACACTGTAAAAAGTTTCTCTGAGTAAGGATTAAAGTTAACTACAGTATTTGCTACTGGGGTTAATCTTATCTCTACTGGGATAAGATTAATCCGAATTAAAGCATATTCTCGCCATTCCCCGAGGACTTGAGGAGACCCCGCGTTTTGTTTGTCCCGGGGCTCACTTCCCGTATTCTCGCGAGTCCCCACGAACGCGGAATGCTCCGATTATCATCACCATCATCTAAAAGGACTCCCGTTCAGACCCGGAGGGGGATTTGCTGGTGTTGGTGCAATGTAAAATTAATTAAAAAGAATCAGAATAAACAAAACCAAAAATAAAGTGGATCCAGACTAATTTCGTCAACTGCATATTTTTTTTTTCGAACAAAATCCATTTTAGAAGCATACCCCTGTCTTCGCTGTTTTCTGTACGCGGAGTCCGTGTGAAGTGACTCCCTCTATTCTCGCCGTTCCTTTCGATTCCCCGAGGAGTCCTCGGGGAACGGCGAGAATACGTCTTTAGAGAAATAGAAAAAACGAGATTTTCGTGTTTTTTTTTGTTTTTTTTTTAAATAGAAAAAACGAGATTTTCGGGTTTTTTTCAAACCTTATATTCCTCTTTGGAGATGTCGAAAGTCTCCGGCTTTTTCCTCCTTCAAATCCCCCCAGAATGGTCGGAACCGGGAAGTGGCAGTTTCCAAGTCAGTCTTGTCGGTCAATAATATGTTTGTCAAGTTTCATCGTCATAGCACAACTGAAGTGCCTTAACTCGCGATCACCGGAATTCCAGGACCCTCCACTTCCACCCACCTTAACCCCTATTTATAGTTTCACAAAGAAAAGAGTTCTTACCCCTTTCTGAAATTTGAATTTTCTGACTACGTAGTTTGCAAGCGGGTCTTCAAAGAGCAGTGTGACAGTGATATCACCGTATTTTTCCTTCTTCTTGACTGCATTGGGCCAATACTGAATGCACATAACCTAAAAAGAGAAAGAATAAATTTTAACCATAAAAGACGCATCCTACAGGAGATTCCCAGACTCCGGAATCACTTTCCAGTGAGTAAAGCAAATCGCTAAATCCGTAAGAATCCGATTCCTGGAATTGCTTTACACCGCTGGCTTGATCGCGAAAAGACATGGAAAGCTGAAACCAACGAGAAAACATTGAATTCTGAACTATATAGAACAAATAAATCAATATGTGGTTCATTAGACATACCTTCCATTCTCGTATGTCGAAAGATGTCATAATGACACTTGCCTTGTTTTTCGACATTTGCAATGCGCGAAAAAACATCGCAGAAAGTTCGGAAACGTGCTGAACAAGCGCATAAACCATTGGGAAGTGATTCCAATTTTGCGACCCAGCTCGCGGAAAAAAGTTGCTAAATACACAAATCAAAATCAATTTTTTAGTGTATTTATTGTATGACAATTGTATATATGTATTAGTTGTAGGTTAACGACAAGTGCCAATCAATTTGCTCGCGCATGAAATGCTGTGCCGCATTAATTTTGAAATTAAATTAAATTAAAAAAATATGAACTCCAACGTTCGATCTTACAAATCAACGCGGCAAACACTATCAAGAAATCACTACTGCCTGTAACTCAAACCTAATGATCAAACCCCTTGAACTACATACATAACATTTCCGAATGTTATCAAACCCGTGATTCACTATTATCAATTATTACGCAATACTTATAATCAATACTTATTAATTTAATAAAGAATGATTATTCTTAGTATTTATAAAATAAATATTCAGTTCTCAAATGTAAGATAAACTATAATATTCGCGCTGTGATAATTTAGCTTAATGCTTATTGGTTGCGCGCATCCTAGGAGCAGAGAGTAGACAAAAACACAGAAAAATTTCAACAATAGAAAAGTTACTTTACTTGACGATATATTCGCAAACTACTTCAAATTTGCCCCACAAAAATCAACTAGATCTGAAAATGTGTTATAACCCCTGGACCGCGCTCAAAGTTGATCTGCATCCCTCCACTTTCCTGTGGTTTTCTGGAAGGGCGCCACTGATTTCCGTACTACCTAGACTCAAAAGAAAATAACGCACTCGTCGAAAATTTAAATCGTTCAGTACGAGTCTGGAGCAACAAGAACAGAGGTCTCGATGGGTTCCAAAGGGGAATATGATCTTCATCCAGACAATCGGGTCTTGCGGAATTCCATTCTTGGCCTGGTCAAGTAAACAATTAAATACCCCTGAACCATACCCGTTGGGTTCTGACTCTAATCTCCCGTCCAGCCGGATGCGATTATCAGTCCTATTTGAAGACTCGACAAAGATTCTTATTCAAAAATATTCGCTCGTATAATGAATATGAATGTACTGTTGTACTGTTTGTGTTTTTTTGTTCATGGCCCAAGGGCTTCATTAAAAATCTATCTATCTATCTATTCAAAAAGCTCATTGCTCAAAGCTACACAAATTTGTTGTTGTTCTTTCCGAAATTACCGGCTCCGAAATTACAACATTACATTCTGCAATACCATTCCACCATACCATTTACCCGGCAGAAAAGAAGAGCAGATAGACGGATCAGTCGTCTTATTATCCACACAACGAAACAATCATGTCTGGATTCAGCACGTCTCATTACCTTTAATTCGATTGCCACATCATTAAAAAAATTCCACTCCTTAATTTGAAATCCCCTTCCCCTAAATATAGAGGTATGGATAGTAGGTGTCCCATCAGTTATCGTTCTAACAGACAGAAAGTAGATACACGGACTGACACATTTTACGAAGTCACAGATACCCGCAACTAACTGTTCTGAACCACCCCTCCTCCACCCCAACAAAAAAACGAAATTTCCCGGACCTCATCTCAGAAAATGACTGAACATAACCACTGCTAGTCAGCGCTCATAAACCACATTTTAATCACACGGATCGAATCAACCAAATGACACCATTCGCAAGAAATTCTGTCAGCGAGTCGGAAGCTCTCGGAATTCTGCCAGCTAGCCCACCCATTGACTTCTAGTTAATTATTAGCGAAAGCAATGGACCTTGTCAAACTCCGGTCGCATGCTAAGCTGTATCCTATCTCCAAATGGTTTCGCTGTGCCCCCTGGACTGAGCACACACAAGTTTAATAACATCACATACACAAACTGTCAGGAATGTTGGGGCCAGGAATTCTTAGTAAGGAAAATCCTTGAGCCACAAATGGTCAAGGACCCTTATAGTGCGAACACACGATCAGGATAAAGATCTCCCGGGCTGGAATTCCTGCCCGGATTTCCTACATCATCATCACTTCCATGTGGAAAAGTTGAGATTTTTTCAACTTGATGATGAAGTGTAGGAAATCCGGCCGGGAAATCCTGATCGTGTGTTCGCACTTTTAAGGAACATGCAAATGAATCGTAACCCTGTCCGGACGGGAAACGGAGCATCTTTATACGTGCTCTTGTATGTTTCAAGTTTCATTCAGATTGGGTAACTCGTTCAAAAGTGTATACGTGTCACAAGACCCGGACTCCCGCTGCCTCAATTTCCCCTGGATATTCGGATCCGGGAAATGTCTGTTTACAAGTCAATACGGTCAAGTCTGTAAAAGGCAAAACAAGTGTCATTGTCCTAGCCCATCTACAAGTACCCTAACTCGCGTGCCACAAGAGTTCATCCCCCACAAGTGAGCGAATCTGATCCGGACCTGTAAAGATCTAGGACGTGTGACCTTGCCATCAGTCAAGTTCAACCAGAATCAAATTAATGTTCCAGAGCATGTCACAAGATTTCCAGGACGCCCACCTCCAAATCCCCCCACAGAGCCCAGATCCGGTCCAGTTCTAATGCTTATGCTTGTTCTTCCCACAGAGTCCGTCCCAAATCCCTCCATGAATGAATGAATTATTGAATGAATTAATTTATTGCACGAAAAAACCCATGGGGTCATGGCAACAAAAGCATGCGACGAGATTTCCGGTGCCCAACCCAACCCATAGTTGCCGGAACCATTTCGGACTTGAAATCGAGCATCTGAGACATGTAATCGTGTCAATTTTCACAGAACTGATCAACCGATCGAAAGTTACGCATGCCTCAGTTTCTGTATTTCCGCTCCATCCACTCCCCCAGGATGGTCGGTTCTGAGTAGTGACAATTAAGTCAATCTGGTCCGGTCCTTAATACATCTGCCACGTTTCATCGTCCCAGTACATCTGGAAGTAAACTCGCTCGCAATGTTGGAACCGACCGACTGATGGTCGCCATGAAAAATGGAGACAGGGTTTCTAGAAGTCACTCACTCTACCTGAGCTGTAAACAATCAGTACGTACCTTGATGAAGTCAAACGTTTTCGTCAGCATAACAATTCCGCTGGCTTTGGTTTGCCAAACCATCCGCCAAAAATCTGCGAGAGTTCTTTCATTCGGTCCTTGAGTAACGATGTAGGCATTTGGCTTCAGAATACTCTGAACAAAGAGAACGGGTAAATGACTTCTAGCATATGTCGAAGTGATTAATCCAGCAGCGAGAACTCCGTATTTACGAGAACAAGAATAGCTCAGAAATATAAGTCTGTTCGACACAGTTTCTTTTGTACATATTCTAGAACATTTTCCTCTTTTCGAACCATTTTCTGACGTCAAACTAGTCCCTTTTAGTCAAATTTCAAAAATTTAGATTTCGTTCGCGGCACTGTGCAAACCGGATTACAAAGCGTATGGCTAGGAAGACCAAGCCAAAGTTTACCGCAGATTGACGAGCACAGAAAGAGTGCTGATAATAAAAAAAAAAAAAATGCTAAAATGGGATTTCTCAGTTCAGGCGTGTTTTTTTAGGTCATACGCCTGCGAAAAGTAAAGCGGCATAGAGACGTACAAAGGGCAGGCAGAGTGTAAGTACCACTTACACTCGTAACCTGCTCCAGGAAGTGCTTAGCCCCTGATGCTAGCCAAAGTGGCGGCTGACCAAGTTATTCAGTGTAAGCCGTTCCGCGGGTTTCGTTACCAGTCTCAGCTGTGAAAGCAATCTAGAGCGTGTTCCACCCTTCTAACAATAGTAACTATTAGTTACTATTTTCGTTCCAACCTCGTAGAAAGTTACTACGCTGACCGTTCCCACCTTCTTGAAATAGTAACTTCAGCTATAAAATAGTAACTTCCCGAGCATGCTTACCATGCTCGGGAGCGTAGTAAGCGTGGTAACTACGCACCTCTGTAACGTGACACCTCTGTGCGGCATGATATTCTGCTGGAAAATAGAAAAATCGTTCCAGCGTCCAAAAATCGACGGCAAAAAGGCAGAATTCATGACGTCAGGCATAGTAACTACGGTAAGTAGGGTGGAACACGCTCCTAGCCTATCGATGGCTGACCGCGGGGTCCAATTTACAGTGACTACAGTGACTATGTAAATTTCTTTTTTCTCCCTCCTTGGCAAAGAAATTCTAAAATTATTAGTAAGTACTCACTACCTCATATCATAGAGAAATTGTCTGTTCTCCTCCGAAAACTGTCCGAAAGGGCGTACGCGCGGCTGTCGCCCTCTCATGGGCTTATTCGTCTGTTTGACTCTTAAGTAGATTTTGTTTGTCTGTATTGTGTTTTCCATAATTATCTGTTCATATTTTCTTTTGTCTTCTATTTTCGTCTTGTACGATTTATAGGTTAAAAATAAATTGTTATTATTACTATTAAGTTGTGTAACTGAAAAGCAGTTTTTTTTTTACATCTGATTTTTGAATACAGTGAAATATTTTGACTTATCTAAGGGATCTTGTATCTTTTTAGCAGGGGCTCTAGTAAAATTCAGAGTGTGCACTGCTTGCACAACAACCAAAAATTTATCCAGACACGGAAAATCTGAATTTCAACAAAGGTCTGTATTCCCGGGCTAAAGCTGAGACACCGGAGAAGTTGGTAGAAAAGTAGGAAAATGATTTTAGGACAGGTCACGCAAGGAATCTGACATTTTATTTTATTGTTCGGCAATGGCTTACCTTTTTAGTTGGTAAACATTTCAGACATAGAGGGACAAACACACAGAGGCAACACAAATCCGGAAGAATAAGTTCATTCGACGATCTATGGATAACGGACAAACGAAGTAACGCATTTTTTCGGGTCTTCAGGCCTATTTCAGTGAATATGTTAATCTGTTACTAGACTGTTGAATCTCAGCTCTATTCGGTTAAGCTTTAAGCAAATTCGAAAGCTTAAATAGCGAAAACGCGGAGACTTTAATCTGTTTAACCGATATATTTCTTGGCTGTGGCAGGCTACACAAAAGAGTAGACTATCTCTGCTTTGTCATCCGTCTCATCAAACACGTAACTTCCCACATCCTTACTTCGATGCATTTACCGACTCTTTTCTTAAATTCGATACACGCGAGAATTCTGTCAGAACTTTCATAACGTTTACACACGGATGCGCAATTGAAACAGGTATGAGATAACACGCTATCTCCTGAAATATTTCCGTTATTACCTTTTAAGTATTATTTTTGAATCTTTGGCGTTGTATTACACAGAAACGTACCACTTAAAGACATAAAATATACACACAATTTTTCTGTAACAAACAGATGGGTTTTTAAGTTGAAATAAATGCAATGAAACTTCTGATAGTTTAATCTACATCTCCGCACCAGAAGTAATCCGCCTCGTGACAAATCGTTCGCGGTGGGCCAACTGCCTATCACTTCTTCTACTAAAGCATTGTCTAAATAGGTGTAATAAGCTGAATAGCTCTATACGCGATCTTTACGTCTTAATACACACGCCTGTTCAAATAGGACCCCGGAGGTTCTTACGAATGCAGAGTTCGGTGTTGCCACGCTGATACAATTTTTCGAGTTTCTCAAGATCGGAAAAGGTATTCTCAGTAGGATACTACTTGAAGTACACCAGCACAATTTGACGCCTAATACATCTAAAAAGCTATTAAATTTACGATAGACAGCATTGGTCCTCGAACTAGCAGTAAGCATTCGTAACAGAACAGAACGTGTTCTTTTGAAGAAAAGTTGTTTCTTTAGCTTCCAACAAAGTAGAATGTTAGTGCTTCCCGTGGCAACACTGACGGCGCTGCTCCTTTCCTCGGCCCGAACCAAGCAATCTGATTGGTTCTGCATAAGGAGACCAGAGCAGAGCTCCATTTTGCTTATTCGCCTTATTACAGCGCGCCATGAGGAAAAGAGGAATTTGTAATAAGCCTTATACGCCGTAATACATCTTACTACACCTACTTGGACAATGCTTAGCGAACATGAGTAAATGCTTACATCGACCCAAGAAGCGTTTATGTAGTCGGGATCCGGCTCCGCGTCAGACTGCTGAGCGGCTGCTAACTCTGCGGGCGTGCAGTCGAGAACGAGTCGGTTGTAGTCGTCTAAAAAACAGTCTGAACTGTAAGATCTTATCTGCTAACGTACAAGTTTGAACTATAGGCAAAAAAAACTAACTGATAGGCGGTTTAATTCATCCAAGTCACCGCCAAAAAAAGTTCCAAGCTGGGACAGACCCAGGCCCGCAAAGCCTTGGCACCGTACGGAATCTTAGTTTTGTTGGACAGTGTTACAGGAAGGGGCGTCCCCCCCCCCCCCCCTGTCAGCCAGTCGGTAAAACATAACCGAGTCGGCAAGAGCACCAACGATTTTTCGTCAAAACAGTTCATTTTCTTCATGAAAACAGTCGATTTTTCGTCAAAACAGTCGATTTTTTGCAAAAACAGTCGGTCCCCCCCCCAAAAATTTTTTTTTTAGCTAGTAACGCCTCTGGTTATAGGAATCTCCCTGTAATCTGCATGTTCAGTTTGTAATGAAATGCCCACTTCCTTGGCGTGGCCACTGGTGACGTCAACAGGCAGCAGGATGCGAGATCAGGTAGTTCAAATTCCGTATCCAAACGTCGACTAACACAATCGAACCTTCAGCTGTTGCTTTTTACTAGCCCACCATCTGCTGCGATCCATGGTGGAGTCGAGACAAAAGTTCAGACATCAAATATTCCCATCCTAAAAATGCTAACAAATGGTCAAGATTTTCCTGCCGGATTTTCATTACTTTCATCACTGAAAAAAATGTATTTTCCATAAGGAAATGATGATGCTGACGAAAATCCGGTCAGGAATTCCAGCCCGGGAGCACCCGACCCTGATCGTGTGTCCAAGGCATAAGTAGCAACTACTTTAGAGCAGGAAAGGTAATGGAAATGAAACAAGAGATAGGAAATGTTCGTAAGGAAATCTACACGCTAGCATAGAAAACTCGCGTACATAAATGACTAGTTATTCACTGATGATCCATTATGTTCACAGAAGGAATTTGACAATCCCAGCGTGGTATGGGACTGCAAAATGGACAGACAGCCGACAGGCGATGAACAAAGGGGTTAGACGTTGGAATTAATAATTGAAGGAAGTGAGTGTTTTTGCAAGTTTTCTTGCACAGTTTTTGTGTGTACGACACCTTCGTGTCAAGCTTCATGAATTAAGGAACAGATTGTAGATTTAGTTTCAAGCACAAACGGCGAATTTCAAAGCCGTCTTAAGGTAACGGTCAGGCTGGGCTCAGTTGTACACCAAGTCCCACAAAATCGACTCTGTGGGGAGGGGGGGGGGGCGACAGAAGCTGCAAATGGACCTTAATATTTATAAATCCGAAATAGATCGAATCTGTATGAATAGTCTACGGCTATTCACTTACTCTAAGGACAAACGATCAGGATAGGAAGCTCCCGGACTGGAATTCCGGCCCGTTTTTTTGCCACCATCATCACTTCCATGTGGAAAAGTTGGAAATTTGTTCAACTTGATGATGAAAGTGCAGGAAATCCGGCCGGGAAATCCTGATCGTGTGTTCGCACTTTTAAATCCACCAGAAAACAGGCTTCAAATGACAGAATACAGAAGGGCAGCTTCGAGCTTCGAAGCAGAGCTGTAAACCTACAATACGTGATCATGCAGATGAACATTCTCTCTCTTTCCATATTGTTAAAAGATATCCAGAACTCTGATAGGCTGTATCTAATCGACTTCACTGAACAGGTTCAGGTTCTTTAATTTAGAATAACTGAAACAATCAATAGTCGCATTGTTGATCCGAATTCTCCTTGCGATTCTCCTATTTCGCTTTTTGGGGCTATTCAGATGAAGCGAATTCTCTTTTACCTGCGTTTTCGTCAGAATCGAGAACGGGGAAAGCCCCGCGATTCTGCAGAATCGAAAAGTTGCCCTGATGGAGAATTCTCGATTCTCCTCTCTCGTTCTCCTCCCTGATTGGTCAACAGAGTGCGGATGTTCAATATGCATAAACACGTTTACCGGGTTGCGGACAAGCTACCAAATTAGTGTTTTTGTCAAAAGCGAGAACGGAGAAGCCAGAGGAAAAAAAACGGTAATTTGTACGAGAATCGAGAATTCAGAAGCGAAAATGGAGAACTGAGAATCCAGATATAACACCCAACTAATCACTGGGAGACCTAGAATTGCTAATGATCCATGCTGGACGATCAAAGTTGCCGAGGTAATACGGAGAAGACTTCTCTGACTACTTCCTCTTCTCTTTTGGCATACCACCCTGCAAAATTTGAATTCTCGATTTTCCAGTTGAGCGCTCCTAGCGCATTAGTTACGACTGAAAACGCTACTCCGAACTGACACCTGAAATTCTTCTCCAAAGATAGTTTGATGAACCTGATGTTGCAGTTACATATATAGGGTCTTTTCATCTTGTGTGAAGACCTGGACGAGTTAAGGGAGGGAGTTTTTGGGATCCCAAAACGAAAGTGGAGGGAGGGATACCTATGACATCGCAGAAGTTGTCCGTCTGTCCGCATGATAACTCACGAAAGGATAGAGATATTTTGATGAAACTTGGTGGGAAGATCCTTTGGGTCAAAGTACAGGTCAAGTTCGAAGATGGGCTCTGTAGCCCTATATTTGAGGGTGGGGAGGGGTTTCAAATTAAGGGTAAAAAAAAGCTATTGACATAGTTGATTTAGGGGTAAGGAGACATGCTAAATTCAAATATGAAACTTATTTTCTCACCGGACAAATACTTCACCCGGAATCCGGCAAAAACCGGAAAATTTGTGAAAACTAAAAGTTTAATATGAAGTTGGTTAGAGGTTTGATTTAGGGACAAGCAGACGTGCTGAGTCCGAATATGAAATTTTTTTCTTGCCGGACAAATACTTCGGCCGGAATCCGGGCAAAACCGGAGAATTTGTTAAAAGTAAAAGTTTTATTTAAATTTGATAAGATGTTCGATTTGCGGGTAAGAAGACATGCTGAATTCGCATATGACAATCATTTTCTCACCGGATCTACAGATCTCTTGGAATCCCGCTGAAACCGGAAAATTTGTTAAAAGTTAAAGTTTAATCTGAAGTTGATTAGAGGTTGGATCTAGGGGTAAGGAGACATGCTGAATTCGTTTTTGAGCTTTAATTTTTTGCCAGACAAGTAGTTTGTCCGGAATCCGGCCGAAACCTGAAGTTGGGCAGAAGTAAGGAAGGAAGGAGATACGACGTAGGCTAGAGTAAACCATATGCTGAATCCATATTTGAATATTTGACAGCATAAAACGTATATCTGAATATATCTGAACTTGTTGAAATTCAGCTGGCGTATCCGGTTTGCACTATCAAATACGAACTTGGTCTTCTCCGATTATTACCATTGGCCTTAACCTGTTTTTAAATGTTAAAAGTAAAAATACTTAAGAAGTCTGTTGAAGACCGAATATCTACAAGACCGAATTGTCGGGAGCAAATATTAAAAATTTTTGGGATCTCATCGAAACCATTGGTCTTGTCAACGGGGAGTTCACGGGGGGGGGGGGGGAATTCAATTGACTTAAAAGGATCTGGAGGAACAAGAACTACCCCCTTAGACTCAGCTGAGACTGTTAAACAGCAACGTTCTCTCCGTACTTCTGTACGGATCTCAGGCGTTGCACCTCGGCGATTAGCTGGGAAATCGCCTTCTAACCTTTGAAAGCACCTTTCTAAGACGCATCCTAACCATGGCCTACACTGAGAGAAAAAGTTTCACAAACCTGGCGACTCACCCGATATATTCAACAATGGCTCAAAAACGGAAAAGTCAGCTAGGATGTTAGTCAGCAATATTTCGGCCTTTCTTGACATATATTCTCATCAGGCTATTGCTGGAAGTAAAGGCCCTGCAACTTTTCCAGCAACAGTCTGACGACAAAATTGTTAAATATATTTCCCCAGTCAGCTTGGGCTGGCCGAGTATTTAGATTCGCCAGGTGACTATGCAACATGTGACTACTATGAAGTTTTCATGATTAGCCACTGGAGATACCTGTGCCATGTCGTCAGGATGGGAAGCACCAATCTCTCGAACGCTACTGGGTAGCTTGTTACACTTCCGTGCTCCGCGGCTACCCCGACCGCGGTCTCCGACTTCGGCCTATGTCTATGGGAAGCGGCTCACTGAAGAACGACTGACGACTCTACTAAGTGCCTAAGTTGGCTACTAGTTTTGGTGACGACTTTTACGCGTCAACTCGGAGGTGCAGGAGGAACTAGGGTGTAAAGCATTGTCCTAATGGGTGTTGTAAGGTGTATTACCGCGTATAAAGCTTATTACAGATTCGTCTTTTCCTCGGGGTGCGCTGTAATAAGGCGAATAAGGAAAATAGAGCTCGGCTCCATTCTTCCTTATGCAGAGCCAATCAGATCGCTTGGTTGGTTCCGCCAGCGGGCCGAGGAGAGGCGCAGCGTCGTCAGGGTTGTCAAAGAAAGCACAACAGTTCTACTTTGTTGGAAGCTAAAGAAACAACTTTTCTTTAAAAAAATATGTTTGTGTTCTATTACGACTGCTTTTTGTCAGTTCGAGGATCAATGCTGCCCATCTCTTATTTTAGTGGCATTTTACAGTATAATTTGTGTTATATTGTACTCGTGTACTTCAAGTCAGCTTCCTGTAGTACTAAGAGCCCTTTTCGGATATTTTTAGAGCTCGAAAAGTTGTATTACCTTGGCAACACCGAACGCCGCATTGATAAGAACCTCTTGGGTTGTATTTGAACAGGCGTGTGTAATTAAGACGTAAACATCGCGTATAGCGCTATTCACCTTATTACACCTATTAGGACAATGCTTAAGGAAGTTATGATCTACCAGGCAGCGTTCACAAGTGAGGAAAGCTTGAACAGAATCCGGTCTTGGTGACAAGATTATGTTAACAGACAGTGCTAACACAAAATTATTTCTTCAAGCCAGAAAATCTGACAAAAATAAATTCACTATCCAGCAAACAATGTTTCGATAGCATTTACGACATCAGTACTGATGACTGATACTCTCTAATACTAGCTATACCTTTTTTAGTGTTTCCCACCAACGCCAGACAATAATTCCTTTCATCTTGAAAGGAATTCTCGTCCCGCTCGACTTTCTGGGATCCCAAAACGTAAGTGGAGTAATATGACATCGCAAAAGTTGTCCGTCTGTCCGTCTGTTGGCACGATAACTCTCGACGGGGACGAGAATGAAAATTGAGAAAAATGAGAAAAAAAATAATGAAAATTATTTTCTCGCGGGACATTTAGTTCGTCCGGAATCTGGCAAAAACCGGAAAATTGGTTAAAAGTAGAAGTTTCATTTGAAGTTAATTAAATGTTCGGTTTAGAGGTAAGAAAACATGCTGAACACGATGGTCAAAACCATTTTCACGTCGGATAAGTAGTTCGTTTGGAATCCAGTGAAAACCGGAAAGTTCGTTAAAAGTAAAAGTTCCATTTCTAGTTGATTAAATGTTCGATTAAAGGGTAAGAAGACATGCTGAACATGACGGTGAAAATCATTTTCTCGCCGGACAACTGGTTCACCCGAAATCCGGTCCAAACCCGAAAATTTGTTAAAAGCATAAGTTTTATCTGAAGTTGATCAGATGACAGATTGAGGGGTAGGAAGAGACGCTGAGTCTGTATATGACAATTTTTCACCCAGACATATAATTAGTCCAGAATCCGGTTGTCACCGGATTTAATTTTTTTAAGTCAAAGTTCTATGTAAAGCTGATTATTTGTTCTGTGTAGGGAAAAAGATACGCTGGACTCGTTTCTGAATTTTCTTTTTTTGCTGGACTAGTAGTTCGCTCGGAATTCGGGCGAAACCGGGAAATTGGCAGAAGTAAAGCAGGAAGTTTCGGTCAGTATCGTCAAATTGGACATGGCTTATAGAGGTATATCTGAACTTGGTTTTCTCTGATGATTAGCCTGGCAAAGACTGGATCTGGCGAAGACAAGACCAATTCTGGATCAAATATTGAATTTTTGGGATCCCATCGACACCTTTGGTCTTGTTTTTCTTGTCGTCTTCAAGAACGGATAGGAGCGCTAAACTGCAAAGGGCGGATTTTCTCATTCCTGTACACGTGTCAGAATATCGGAATCAACTCCTCTTTCTGAATAATAATACTTGCGTTTACTGTAGATACCATTGTATCTGATACCACGGGCTAAAGTCGTTTTCATAATTACCGTAGTATCTGATTTTCAGATACCACGGTCGGGGACCGTGGTAACTAATCGTGGTACCTGAAAAAATCATCTCACTTTCATCATCACTAACACAAGAATCTAGTGTTTGTCAAATTGGTAGGAAAGAAGTTGTGTCACTATAGATGTCAGTGGTATCAGTATTTTTTCTTGGATGATTTCTAAAGCGCAAATACGGCAATTATCGTCTTTGCGGAGCAACCGTCGTACCAGATACCACGGTAACTGAAAAAAACAACTAACTGCATATCCAGTTACCGTGGTATCTGCAAAAAGGAACCTAATGTGACGAACTATGAACAGCCCAGCTTGATCACAGTTGTCGGCCACCTCCTAATAAAAGCTTTACAGTGGGGAACAATGGAAGAAATGGTGGTCGAATATTTAGGAAAGGGGCGAGACTTACAAGGGATAATCCTTCGATGCTGATTTTTTCCGGCATTCTTCGGTCTGGTTCCGTGTCGAACAGTATGTCCCTCTACTTTACAAGCCGTCTAAAAATAAGAAAAAAATATTTATTTATAGTTGTGTTTCCACTCCGCAGAGGCTGAATGTTCCCAACTTGTGCAACCGCCTGCTGAACTCTTTCCTCTAATTTGTACACAGACTACATTTCAGAAAGTCCAGAAGTCAGGTTCTAAAGTATTTAATAATAATAATATAAAGCAAAAATAAGACAATGGTATATAATATAGACAACAGTATAAGTACACTGTAAAAAAGTTTCCCCGTGAAAAGATTAAAGTTAACTGCAGTAGTTGGTACTCGGATTCATCTTACCTCTATTTGGCATTAATCTTATGTGCGTACAGAGAAAATATCCGAGTAACAAATACTGCAGTTAACTTTAATCTTTATACGGAAAAACTTTTTATAGTGTGTACGTTTTTCAAGCAGTGCTATTGACATAGGAAACGTATAGCTACCTTCTGAAACCGTCTCTTTTGATTACTATTTAGTACAGGTATGCAACTGTGAACGTCACCTGGCTCTGACCGGCAGACCGGGATATGATGAAAATCAAACCTAGCAGATATTCACGGACAGTACCGAGTGCAAACAGTAAAATAAAGAACAAATTCAAGCCACAAACTCTTATCCTTTTGAATCTGTTCTCAGTCTATTCTGCACCTTTTCTCGCCAGGGTTATGGCATCCGGCGTTTCGCAGTACTTCCATGACCCTTCTTCCCAACAGAAGAAGATAAACGAATAGCAAATCGCACCAAAGGATTTTCACTTCATTCTTTATGTCAAAAGAAAGCTGAAACACTTGGTTCTTAGTTGGTGTTTGGTCATTCTCATTTGACTGTTGACGGGTGAAAAACAAAACCAAGGTGGTCCAAAATTTACAGAAGTTAAGCACTTGTCTCAATATTTGTACCTCTTCCAACTCTTCTAGATTGCCGATTCGAAAATTTGGTTTACTCCGACATCATGTTGAAATAGTATCCAACGGATTTAGTATTTTAACTTTTGAGTGTGCTCTCTGACAGAGAATTGTCTAAATGTAAGAGCTCATCTCTAATACGTGCTAAGTTCTCGTTTCCATTCTCATTTAGTTTGAGCTCAGAAATTCTCAAAAATAAAAAGTTTTTTTCTTGCCAAGTTCGTAAATTCGACTGTCACGGAAGTATAAAAGTTGGAGAAAAGTGGGACAGAGCATTGAAGAAAACTATTCTAGCGACAGCCTCAGTCGGACGAGGTCAGGTAAGTAAACCCTAAACCCTAACCTAAGCATAGAAAGTAAAGGGAAAGGACGAAAAGTAAAAGACAAAGAAAACTCTTGTAATATAAGAGGTAACATATCCTAAAAAATTATTCTAGCGACAGACTCAGATTCTAGCGACAGACTCAGACAAGGTCAGATAAGTAAACAGTAACTTTTCTGCAAGAGCATATAAATTAAAGGGAAAGGACGAAAGGCGAAAGACAAAGAAAGCTCTTACAATATAAGAGGTAGTATACTCTTCATGGGAATATTTCGTATTGTCGCGTGATTGCAATGACAGCTCTGTGGCGTCCCTTCTCTCCGGTAATTGGATCCCCTGGGCGCTTGGAACGGCAAATTAATCCCATGATGCAACCACATACTACGCAATATAGCCTAAGCGAGGGAAAATGGTGCAGTAGCCTACTGCTGAAAGTGGTGAAATAAATCGTTTTTGCAAATCCTGAACAGCTCTAGCTGTGCCTCTCTAAACGGAAATGACACGTTTATGTTCCTACTGCAATACTTCCTTCGTTTCAGTGCGTGATAAAACCCAAAATCATCATGGCAGTAGCGATGTCTCTGCAGATATCAGTTTTTGAAACATAATACGTATGAACGCAATCAAATGGACAGGTTTGCGGACCTTCTTCGTATAAAGGTTATTGGCCAAGAAATCGAAAAATTAAAGAAGAGAGGAAGGACAAACTTGGAGAGTAATTAAGCTTAATTTTTTTATAAATCTTTTAAAACATATTATTTACATCGGTGGACTGCGTTTCAAAAATAGTACTTTTTCTTGGTACCGAATGTCATTACCTCTTCGGTAATCTCGGCCAGGAACTATTTCAGAGACTGCGCGATAAGTTCAAAACTCCCGGCACGCGTGCTGAGGATACTCGTTCTTGAAAAAGTAAGATAATAAGCAATGAAAGTACACAAGCTACAAAATAAAGACAGCAATACATTTTGCCGGATTCTTCAAGCCTGTTCAACGTAATTCCAGCCTTCATTTTGCCCAGAAAATACTTCTGAATTGCTTTTCCACATTCACTTAAATGTATGACAAAAATAGATCAACTGTTCTAAAAACATCTTAACTAGAAAACAAGATTAACAAAACAGTCAATTAAAACACTTTTATGAAAGTTACAGCAATCCGGAAAAACTGAAGAAATACCAGAAAAGAAAAATCACACTTATCTTTGTCCAAACTAGTAATTAGAGGATGGCAAGACGTGAAACATTTCGTATTGAAATATCGGATATCGGGAATGGCTTCTATCACAACAAATTCAAGCAAGACTTCTATTCCGGCCAGAAGCCATAAACAAACACTACAACAAACAAACAAACAAAAATAAAGAACGTATTACAGGACCGCATAAAAGTTTGGGGGGCTTTTGCCGGAACTATCCGATGCGATAAAAGTCTGGGAAAAAGAAAAGGCAAAGAAACAGATTTCTGTCCGGCTCGGCATTTTCCCAGATAGATGATGAGTATATCCCCTAGCCCAATGCTGCTACAAGAGATCTGTCCTGAGCCCACGGAAGTTTCCGCAGTCACAGAAGTAGGTGGGACCCGTCCTGTCTTCAACTCATCCTGACGTTCACAAATGACCGAGAAGAATAGCACTACATATCGTCCAGCTGCTACCGTCAGAAAGAGTTGCACTACTTGCGTCCTGGTACAAGTACAGGGATCTCTCTCCTCTGTCCGTCAAACTATAGAAGCTCTATTGTCAGGGGAGATTAATGCCACTAAGTTACGTCCCATCTCAGATAATAAGAAATGGCTTCCGGCGATTCCCGATAGTTTAGTGAATGGAATAGACACAGAGGTCGCAAAATGACGGAAATGAGAGGATACTAACACTTTCCCTGAAAAGGAATCCCTCCCCCACCAACTGTATAATGTCTGTCCACATGCCGTTCAACTTAATTTAATTCACCTGACGAATATAGGTATGGAGCCCCCCCCCCCCGACTTCCAGACACTTGGCCTGGCTTTACCTTCCAGATCCATCTCAACGAAAACGGAAGTCTGAAGAAGAATCTGGAAGGTGAAGCCTGGCTTTTATCGTCTTACAGACGGTCCGACGGGCACACAAACGTTACGACGTCATAGGTATCCCGTCACTTACGCTTTGGGATCCTAAAAACAGAGAACGATGTATGTTGTTTAAACGCCACCACGAAAGTGGAGGTAAATCATTAAAGGACCCCTCGCACCATTTACTCTTCAACTTACAGTATTTTAAAATATTTGAATACATTAAATCTAGGCTGTGCTCTCAACAAATAACCCACGGTTTTGGCTGTTTTAAGACTTATCGAAGACCCATTGACTTATAGGGAAAACAAGGAAACAATCTACATAACCGTTTTTTTTATGGAAAAACTTCTCACAGACAACCGTCGACAGCGTGATACTTACCGCAAAACACGGCAAGTGAGAAAATCCGCGTGGTTTTGTTAGAGGGGTTAGCGTGTACCGTACGAAATTGGGGTCTCTGGGTTCAGCATGTACGGAGTGACTATGGAAGTAAGTTGCGTTAGTATTATAGGTAAGACAAGTCCTTTAAGGAAAGGGGGATAAGCTTTACCTGGAACTCAACTTTCAGAAGAACTGGAAACTTCCTTCGCTGATCGCAGTGTTTTGTAAAGTCCCGGAGTTCCACCGATTTGTCTGCAATGGCAGCTAAAGCACCACTTTCCTCGGCTGAAAAGTAAGCAGAAAGTTAATCGCATTAAGAATAATCCGGATAGAACGGAAAAGGCGAGATCAGTGACATAAAGGAGGGGGTAGAATCTGAAAGTAACCCTTCAAATTAAGTAGGAAACAGACGGAAGAACTATCGTAGCAGCTCTAGGTAGTAGGAGTAAACTGTAATTCTTTGTAGGCAGGCAAAAAAAAATGAAATTGCAAAGAAAAAGTGAACTTCCAAAGAAATAGTTGAACAAATCTTGTGTCTAATGAAAATTGTACTATTGATCTTTCGCCATAGGTTAAGGCCGTTCTAACTTCCGACTATATATTTACTGTTCGCAACTCCACTACATACAACGTTCAGTACATCGTTAAAGCCAGATAACACTAGGACGTAGCGCCAAGACTTGACAAAAGTGACACACAGTCGAATAACAGCGACACTAGCACCACTAGCGATAGAGAATGCCCCTACTGAAACTCAATCAGTCGTGCACAAGCGCTGGCCCGTGTTTCCTCGATATGTGCAGACCGCATCTTAGCTGCATTAGAAGCCGGGCTTAGCCGCACTACGTACGAGTTAACGCCCGTTTCCGATGCCTGGAAAGCATAGGTCTTGGCGCTCTCTCCATCGTGTTATTTTGCTCTGCTCGGTAAATAGAAAGATCGGTGTCTCATGTGTCACACTTCAAGTCCGGAATGGATCCGGTGACTTTGGGGGGAGTTGGAGTGGGGGAGCCCGAAATCGTGTGACATGCTCAGAGTTGACGGATCGTGATGAAACTTGGTGGGAAGAACAAGCACAAGCTCTACAACATAGCTGACAAGACCGGACCGGATCCGAGCACGGTGGGGGAGCTGGAGAGAGGGTTCCGGAATCCCGGTGATCCCGACTTAAGAGGCTTACACATGTGCTAGGACGATGAAACTTGGCAGACATATTAGGGACCCGACCAAAATAGCTTGGGAATTAGTCTGGGGTCCACTGAACCGAAAGTCTTCTCCTTCTAAAAGTGAAGGGACTTACTCGGGCAACACCTCTAGAGATCACACGACCTCCCGTACGTTCTGTTACTCACGAAAGTTACCGGGATACAGCTTTTTGGTATATCGCACATGCTTTTCTAACCTCGTACACTCGAACTATTCTGCGGTTGCGGTTTGTGCGGTTACATCCGCGATCAAACTTTCTACCAATCAAAAGCAAGCAGATGTAAACAAACATTCAAACATTTCTGAAGCAGCGTTGCCGCCTGTCGCAGAAATCTGCGGTTAATGACAGTTTTCACTTCTTCGACAGAGCAAGCCAAAATTCTACGACCGGTTCCTTGCAAGTAAATATAAACAGTAAGCAAAAAATCTTTTGCGGCCAAAAGTCACATGTTCCAGACAAGAAAAGTGGCAATAGTGTTTACAAACCAAGAATTCCAAGATATTTCACCTGAGAATTGGAGGATATTATGAAGAATATACAGGTAAAAATCATTCAAGCAGAGCTGCAATGTGGTTGTTCTTGAGTGTGGGTTAAGGCCTTTTAGGTAGTAGAAAGCTCCACTTGCTTATAGGCCCAGATTAAACAGCAAATAAGTTGGACTGTCTGTTAGTCAGTCCATTATAAAAGCCTCATTTTTGGAGGCCGGAGGCTATGCTAAGTTACTGTCACTGTCAGAGGCGTTACTAGCTGAAATGTTTGTTGGGGGGGGGGCAAGGTTGGGCAAGGTATTTACTGACTGTTGCTGCAGAAAGGAGAACTGTTTTCAAGAACAAAAATGACAGCTTTGAAAAATAATTGACTGATTTTCAGGAAAAATAAACTGATTTTCAGGAAAAATAACTGTTTTCATGAAAGAAAAAAAACTGTTTTGACGGAAAATTGAGTGCTTCACACCAGCTCAGTTATTTTTCACAGACTGGCCGGACACATTTGGAGGATATTTGATGGTGCAAAACGGATACGTCAGCTGAATTTTATTGGAGCTATATTTCAGCCCTTCTTGGCAATGGTCCTCTTCAGGCTCAAAACCGCTCAAGTTGGAAAATGAACTTGTGGGAAGGGTTCGTTTCTCCAACTTAAGCGGTTTTGAGCCTGAAGAGGACCCTTGCCAAGAATGGCCGAAGTATAGCTCCAAGAAAATTCAGCTGACGTATCCATTTTGCACCATCAAATATGATTCGCAGTCAGCTTGGGCTGAAGCAATATTTACATTTGGAAGGGTCGCCCCCCCCCCCCACAGTTGTGACGCCCCTGTTCACTGTACATACTGTACGGATGTCTGACGCTTGTTGGCCATGCCACATGGCTATTTCCATTTTTATGGCACTTGAGCTTACTCAAGTGCCATATAGCGATTGTAATTTCTGTCCGTCAGTCGGTCTGTCGGTCCCGGTTTTGCTAGTTCGGGCACTTCCAGATAAGCTAGGACGATGAAACTTGGCAGGCGTATCAGGAACTGGACCAGATTAAATTAGAAATTGTCGCTTCCTCGATCCGACCATCTGGAGGGGAGTGGAGGGAGGGGGAATCCGGAAAAAATAGGAAAAATGAGATATGTTTAGCTTACAAACGGGTGATCGGATCTTAATGAAACTTGATATATGGAAGGACGTCGTGTCTCAGACTCTCCATTTTAAATCCAGACCGGATCCGGTGACACTGGGGGGAGTTGGAGGGGGAAACCGGAAATCTTGGAAAACACTTAGAGTGGAGGGATCCCGATGAAACTTGGTGGAAAGTACAAGCAAAAGTCCTAGATACGTGACTGATATAACCGGAACGGATCCGCTCACTTTGGGGGAGTTGGGGGGGGGAGAAGTCCGAATTTGTAGTGATCCCGCGAGTTCCGTGCTTCCTGATGTGCTGGGACGATGGAAATTGACAGGCATGTCTGGGACCCGACCAGATTAAATAGGAAATCGTCAATTTCCCGATTCGACCATCTGGGGGGGAGTGGAGGGAGGGTGAAGCCAAAATTTTGAGGTATTTTTAGCTTGCGAACGGGTGATCGGATCTTGATGAAAGTTGATATTTAGGATGACCTCGTGTCTCAGACATCTCACTTTAAATCCGGGCCGGATCCGATGACACTGGGGGGAGTTGGAGGAGGGAACCGGAAATTTTGACAAACGCTTAAAGTGGAGTGATCGGAATGAAACTTGGTGGGAAAAACAAGCAAAGGTCCTAGACACGTCATTGACATAACCGGACCGGATCAGGGCACTGTGGGGGAGTTGGGGTGGGGGTCCGGATTTCTAGCCGATCTCGCGAGTTCGGCATACTTCCTGATGTCCTAGGGCGATGAAACTTGGCAGGTATGTCAGGGATCCGAACAGATTGACTTGGGAACAGCCGTTTCCCCGACCCGACCATCGTGGGGGGGAGTGGGGGGATGGGGAGTCCGGAATCCAGTGGCGTGCATAACTTTTGAACGGGTGATCGAATTTGAATGAAACTTGTCTGGTGAGCTATCGCCTCGGACGTTCAGTGTCACGTCCGGGTCGGGTATGTTTCCTCAACCTGTTAGGAAGCGAAAGACAGAAAAAAAAACGCTACTCTAGGCCCAATAAGTTCAGAACGGTCCCAGAAATAGAAGTCTGGGAGGTTTGTTTACTGACGTCAGAGAATCTGATGTTGTTAGTGTTACACAGAACAGCATTTTACAATAACCTTTCACAAAAATAGAAACAACTGCTATATAACGCTGCAATAGGAAACATTTTCTTCGGTCCCGCCCCACAGCGTAGCGTTTGACCTCTACCAAATTGTAAGCTAGTAATTAGAGCGTTCGCCATCAGTTAACCACCATGCGGACATTCTAGAGCTACAATAGTGTTTTAGGTACTTAGTAGGGCTGTACACAGAACTCTGTAATAACTTAAGGTTGGACCAGGAGAGATCTAGACGGGATCTGGAACCTTAGCTGATATACAGGATAACAAAAACAAACTATTGCTACCTTAGCGTAGACTAAAGCCATTGCTTTCTCTTCAAATTCAAAGAGGAACACAATTTCACCGACGTTTGATTTATTTATCAGCTACGGCGAAATCTATCTATAAGCAAGAATAAATATTTATTCTTGCTATAAGGTATTTATCGATCAAGATATTATAAGGCAAACAACATTATTATTATTATTTTGTTTCTCGGTCTCTGCGAAGTTTGGTTTCTTACTGTAGAACAAGCGAACAACAAAGGCCTGACAAAATATCGTGATACCTTGCGGGACCTGGAAAAAAGTAGCCCATAACTCAACTTCAACTTTTTTCGCTTAGTTTCAAATGCTTAGTGCGTCAAAATTCTTTCAAGGATTCTAGATTGATGTTTTTGTCTGGAAATCTGGAATGTCGAACCTGGAGACCCTCCAGAAAATTCAACACGATCTAGAGAAAACGAAAACGCTTCAAGCGATGTGAACGCTGCGAAAGATACTGTCTTCTTTTTCTAGGACGAATTCGAAAACCCGGAAGATCTGAAAAAACTTCAACACGTGACTAGATACGACAGGTGGGATGGACACGAGGGGTTGCGCGCTGGTGCCTCATGGTGTACAAGTTCCCTGCCTCATGCCTGCCTCACGTGCCTCATGTCTGCCTCACGTGCCTCATGCCTGCCTCACGTGCCTCATGCCTGCCTCACGCCTGCCTCGCGTGCCTCATGCCTGCCTCACGTGCCTCATGTCTGCCTCACGTGCCTCATCGCCCGTTCTGGTGACACGTTTAGGGATTTTTAAAAAAAATTTTGCTCAGCTACGAGATCTGTGATGAATAACAAAAAGAGAGGGAGCTTCTTATCCCCTCGGGAAATTTGAACTGGGTTGTCCATGCGGATTATTTGAAAGGCAACAAAAATATATATTTCTTGTTAGTTGATTAATACCTTTAATAAACCCTGGTAAATTATCTCTGACAGACTTATATATACTCAGGACTATTCAAAAGACTACTCAACGACTATTCTTAAGGCAGTCTGTTCGTGTCCCTGATATGCCTACCAAATTCCATCGTCCTAGTACCGAACTCGCGGGATCACCGAATTCCCCCCCCCCCCAAACTCCCGCCACAGTGCCCGAATCCGGTCCGGTTCTCTCAACGATGTATCTAGGACTTGTGCTTGTTCTTCCGATCAAGTTTCGTCCCGATCCCTCCACTCTAAGCGTTTCCCAAGATTTCCGGTTCCCCCCCCCAGCTCCCCCAAATTCACCGGATCCGGTCCGGATTTTAAGTGGGTCGTCTGAGGCACGAGATCTCTCCAAACATCATTGTGTTGCGAGAGCAACACTTTGGTTTTGTCCTGTTTTTTTTTTTTTTTTTTTTTTTTTCCTATGCCGCCGATTTCATTTTATTCCTGGTAATTGGTAAGGATCTAACCTGTGCGGTTTTTACGGAAAGTGTGGACCTTAGGCCGGATTGATGAATATGACATTACATTTTGGAAAGCTCCGTAGAACTCTTGCCTGGGGCCAAAAAGGATGGTTTTTACTTGTCCTCGAGCCAGAGCCTACGGTGTGCGAAGTGAAGAGGAGTTATATAGCCTATGTCAGAGAGGACTATCTGAAGTTGTGCAGCCAACCTTTCGTTTCATCAAACCATGTTTCTGCTTTCGAGTGGAAAGCTCCGCTCTAGCACGCAAGCAGGCAGGCACCAGTTTCAAATTGAAGATGGATTAAAATCTGGTGTTAAATATAGTGTTAGATCTGGTTAAAAATCTAAAAAAGATCTGGTAAATATAGTGTTAAAAATTGGTTTAAATATAAGTGTTAAATATATGCGGCAGTTACCCGGCCCCATAGCCAACATATCTTCTTTGAGTGATAAATAGAAAAATCTAGAGCAAACGAAAAAGTGGCTTTTTACCACGGGTCCGAAAGTGCTGCCATCTATTGTTTCTATCCATTTGTGTTCGCGATTTCAGCTGAGTCTATCATTCGTTTTTTTGCACTTGGGTGTGCGGTAGAGAAATGGTGCCAGATGTACATCTTAAACCGTAGAACTTCTCTCATTGTTAAAGAAATTGGAGCTTATCCTTTGCTCCTTTCTAAGTGGTGACGTTAGAAAGTTGGCCTACGGCAAAAAAGTCAACTTTTGAACTAAGACAGGTAGAATTTTTTTTTCAACGGCAATCGATAGCCGTTGATGAGCTGATCAAAGTATATGACATCCGTTTTTTGGTACAAAGATTCCTTCGTGAGATACACCAGTTTGAAAGTTTCAAGGGGTTGACAACTTCAGTAGGGATGTACACACGAAACCAACAATAGGCGATACCAGCTGTGAGACATGTAGGGGACTTATACGCAACAGTCGATGTTTGTTAGCTCATAATCATCTTCGGCAATGAGGGGTTTGCAGCTTTTGCCAGTTGGTGTATCTGTGATTTGTTTCCGGTGTATTCGATGGTAAGAACAATTTGGTTCCCAATTGTAAAACATGCAAGGGACTTGTAAGTAATAATCGGCTGTTATGCTACAAAAATCTTCAGCGATGAAGGGTTTGCAACTTTTGCTACCCGGTGAACTTGATGTCTATCATGGGAGACGGACTTGTAAGTAAGAATCGGTTCACGAGGGGCTAGAATTTTGTGCAAATTGTTGCATATTGTATTCGATTTATATAAATCTGACGGTAAGAAAGTTTGTATCGATGGTCTATCGCTGTAACCTAGGATTAACTGTTTCCGCAACGGGTACAAACGATAAAGTAAAACAATGAGGTAGTTTCGTAATAATTAATAGTGTCATCTATGGTATTTTAATCTTGAAAAGTTACGGATAGCTTTATAATACCAACTAGATTATATGAGATATTGTTCCAAGTTTTCATCCGTCACGATGTCTGCGATTGAAAAGGGTTCAACTGACTGTGATGTCAATTTAGTCCCTTTTTCCGATATTCTTTTGTTGTTGTTAGGGCAATCGATGGCCCTTCATGAGCTGATCAAAGTATATGTCATCCATTTTTTTTAACAAAAATCCTTCATGAGATAAACCAGTTCGAAATTTTCAAGGGGTTGACAATTTCAGGAGTAAGGTACACACTGAAACCAAAAACAGGCGATACCAGTTGTGAGACATGTAAGGGACTAGTAAGCAACAGTCGACTGTTAGCTCATAATCATCTTCGGCAATGAGGAGTTTGCAGCTTTTGCTAGTTGGTGTACCTGTTATCTGTTTCCGGTGTATTCGATGGTAAGAACACTTTTGTTCCCAATTGTAAGACATGCATGGGACTTGAAAGTAATAATCGGCTGTTATGCTACAATCATCTTCAGCGATGAGGGGTTTGCAGCTTTTGCTAGCTGGTGTACCCATTACTTGTTTCCCGTGAACTTGATTTCTATCACGGGAGAGGGACTTGTAAGTAGGAATCGGTTCACGAGGGGCTAGAAATTTTTGCAAATTAGTGCACATTGTATTCGATTTCTGTAAATATGACGGTAAGAAAGTTTGTATCGATGGTCTATCACTATAACCTAGGATTAACTGTTTACGCAAGGGGTACAAACGATAATGTAAAACAATGAGGTAGTTTCGTAATAATTGATAGCGTCATCTATGGTATTTTGATCCTGAAAAGTTAAGGATAGCTTTATAATACCAACTAAATTATATAAGATATTGTTCCAAGTTTTCATCCGTCACGATGTCTACGGATTAAAAAGGATAAAGTTCAACTGGCCGCAAATTCAATTTAGTCCCTTCTTCCGATATTGTTTTATTGTTGTTTTTACAACGCTAAAGAATATCTTTTAATTGATCATGTGATTTTTCTTTTTAGAACAAACCGTTTTAAAAGCTTCGATAAGTTGGCAACTCCAGCATTTAACCGAAAGCGAAGAAACAAAACCCTAGTTTTTCATTGCTATCCGATCACCCGTTCAAAAGTTATAAATACCTCAAGATTCCGGATTCCCCTCCCTCCACTCCCCCAACGATGCAACAATCATTTGGGGTCCCTGATATGCCTGCCAAGTTTGATCGTCCTAGCGTATGTGCAAGTGCCCGAACTAGCAAAATCCGGACCGACCGACGGACGGAAAGAAATTGCGATCGCTATATGGCACTTGGCCGAAAGGCAAGTGACATAATAACATGTCAAAAATGGCTAAGAAGGCAACCAAAGTTTTGGCGTTCGGCTGAATACAGGGTCGCACATGGATGCATGTTTTCAATGATTATTTCCCCCCCCTTCTCCGGATGTAGAAAAATATTTTAAGATCTGGGCAGTGAATAAACTTCAAAGAAATGACGTAGGGATGCAAAGAAATTCCGGTAAATTCCAAGGTAAAATCTCGAACAATTCTGGTATAATCTTGGAGCTGCCCCTCCCCACCCCCTCCCCCTACAAGAAAGGGCTCGTGATGCCCCTGGGTCTACTGTAAAACCAGTCAGGGTTTCACACTCAATGACTATGGTGTCAAAACGAACCGTCAAATGTAGGCCAAAATCAAATGGTCAAATGAGAATCTTCTGCAGATGGCGCGCGGGAATTTTTCCATCCCATCCGTTACATTGCAAGATAGGCGAGTTAGACCTCTTATATTACTATCATGATACTCTGTGGCCTGAACAGTACTGTCGGTACTGGGTACTTTCAGAGATTCGCCACAAACGAATTGCTTAATCAATATGTAATATCAAACAAAAATGTTGCGACATTTTGACACTGACATTGCTAAGATTTTTTGGTCCGATGACTTCAATTCTACGCAAGTTGTATTTTCATCGTGTCTGCCTCACGTGCCTCATGTCTGCCTCATGCCTGCCTCACGTGCCTCATGTCTGCCTCACGTGCCTCATGTCTGCCTCACGTGCCTCATGTCTGCCTCACGTGCCTCATCTGCCTCTGCCTCATGGTGTACACGAAATCGGCCAGTGCGCAACCCCTCGGATGGACAAGGTCATCCATCACTATATTGTTGGGCTTAGTCGAGTTGTGATAAAGGTAGGATGTGAATAGAAATATAATATATTCAAGAAAGCCGGCGATGCAACAGCAAACCAATCCCCATCGGGCGTGTATATCCTCCCCGAATCAAGCATCTGCAAATGCCAACGCCTTAGCTCGGCTTCGCGGTCTAGGCCGTGTTCTGTGAGCAAAGTTGGTTTCACCGACAGCTTAAACGTTAAGCTGTGGTTTGACTTGACTAATTTAATGACTGGGTTATTGTGGAAGAAGGGGTTGTAAAGATTCAGCTTCATATGTCTCTTCTTCTTCTGGTAAACGTGGATGCACTACGGATTCGAAGGCATTAGCCGAGCCGCACTGCTGTTTAAAGGACCCCTCGCACTATTTAGCCTTCAACTGGCAGTATTCAAAATATTTGGGTATGCCGTATGCAATTAACTGGGGTCTCCAGGTTTAGAAATAAAAGGAGTGATTATAGAAATACGTTGCGTTAGTTTTATAGGTAAGACAGGTCCTTTAAGGCGGTAGTGGCTCCATCGATATGAATAAATTGATTTCATACGCGCTACCGAATACTGGGGTATTATGTATATCGGTACAGTACAACAAAGAAAAAGAAAAAAAAATAACTGAACGGTTCGAAGCAGTGGGCGGGAAGGCAGATGGGCGGTGTAATAAGTGTAATAAACCATATGGATGTCCGTTTTGATGTTTTCGCACGGATGATGGTATATAGCCTTGTCTTGTAAATATATTAGCATCCTAGCTTTCATCCACGGCTTTTATTTCCGCGATCGGAATTACCGCCAATTTACGTTCAACAAAAGTTCCCATCTACCATGGAGACGAGTGTTATTGCGGAGGATTTGAAGAAATATTCTGCTCTGAAGAAATCCCTTTATCGGGTTTAGGTCGGGTTTGAATTAAATAAAATTGCCCTTTAAAGTTTAACTGAAAAGCCAAAGTTTTATATCTCGAATCTGAATACACTGAATTATATCACTCTGCTAAGGTAATTTTTTGTCCAATCTTGGGCTCTAGTGGGAACGTTCCCAGTATGCTCTGATGGCTCCACGATAACCCCTGATTAGTTCATCCCGACGCGGAGAATTGAATTTCAACAAAAGCGCGAATTTCAATGGCTAATGAACAGAAGATCAGGAAATGTTCAGTTCCAGACCGTAAGGTCTCTTGTAGAGAAACCCTACTATCGCATGGGACCCAAAATAGATATACTTTTCGACAATGGCTTAATTATTGCTGTAGCTAAAGAAATAGTTCAAGCATATAGAGGTAAAAGCACATAGAATTATACGAAAGAAGTTCTTTGGACGAAAATCGATTATGTGAATAACAGAACGGTTTACTACAGAGGTGACAAAAACCCGAACGACCTACAAGCAATCTTCCGGATGAAGAGGGGACATTGGAATCCGTGACTAACAAGACAAAGGTTTCGATGTGATCCCAAATTGAGATATTTGTCGGCCTTTTTAATAAAGGTAGGCAGATCTTACAGATGTTCAGCTTTTGACGAACCCGTGCACATTTGATACCATCAAGTGCAGCTTATAGCAGATCAAACAATCATGCATATTCGAGCTGAGGCGAGAATAAACAGTATCTCCTGATTCACCGTGTCTTTTTGGGTACACCTACCTCCTCGAACCAAATTGTTTCAACATCGTATTTTATTTATCTTCTCCGAAATTCCGGTTTTGGCCGGACTCCGTTCAAACTAATTGTCTGTGAGAGTATGAAGCTCATATTGGGTTCAATATATATTGTTAGCCCCTTATCGGTGCTTCGATCGACCAGTTTTGTTTACATCTATCAAATTTCCAGTTTCTTATAAACGCTTTCTCAATATCAATTATTTTTCTTCTCTCCCCCCCCCCCCCACACACTTTTTTCTCTCTCTACCCCTAATCACAGCCCGGCTGAGATTCGGGAAGCGACTAACCTAGTCTGGGTTGCAGCGCTTCGGGTTTGGAATAGTAATGAATGAATGAATAAATGAATTGATTGCACGAAAAACCCCTTGGGGTCATGGCAACAAAACAAGAAGAAAACACAACAAACTACAAAAAATCGCTCTCTATGGGACAAACCAACGCGGAGGAATCTAGCCACCTTACGGATATCACCCATATTTGTACTCCCAATGTTTTCTAGTAGCCACTCCTCCCTAGTAATTCCCACCCCAAACAATTCAACCCTTAAATCACTCAACCCTTCACATTCACATATAAAGTGGAACACATCCTCATCCATCTTTCCACACATGGGGCACAAGTAAGGACCATTTTTTAACGTATTTTTTTCCTATAAACCTTCTTTTCTCCCCAATAGATAATCCTCCCCCCCCCCCCTTAAACACAGTATATTCCAAATCTTAACCGCATGAACCCGTCCTTGGTTGTCGGAGCTCCGGGTTCCGGATGAACTAATTATAGAGCAATAAAATTCAGATCCACATATGGATTCAGCTTTTATTTTTGCTCCTAGAAGGCTGTTCTGATCTACTTCAGAATAAATTTTTCTCCTACCAATTTTCCGGTTTTCGCCACATTCCGGTCAGCCTACTTGTCTGGCGGAAACATAAAGTTCAAATATAGATTCAGTATGTATTCTTAACTCCGAACCGACGTTTTAATCGACCAATGTTTTGACCTCTAATCAACTTCAGATAAGGCTTTCAGTCTACCAATTTACCGGTTTTCGCCGGATTCCGGGCAAACTACTTGTCCGGCGAAATAGAAAAATTCAGACACAGGTTCAGCATGTAACCGTGTATCGAACTTTTATTCAATTCAGATAAATTTACTTTTGCGAAACTACCATTTTTTCAAGATTCCGGGCGAACTATTTGTCCAATGGGAAAATGAAGTTCGGTTTAGTTCTGGATTCAGCATGTCTGGTTATCTCTAAACCGATTCTCACATCAGCTTGAAAAAATATTTTCTTCTTCCCTTAATTTAAAACTATCTATGAACCTGACCCTTTGACACAATGGATCCTCACAAAAGTCTGAATAAAATATCTCCAGTCCTTAAGAGAGTTACTGTGCTGACCTAAACTGTTTTGGGACCTTTCTCAATTGTTTAATCACGGTATTACAGAAGAGATTTAATCGGAAATGAAATACTGACGGTTTCAACTTTTTACAAAAAATAAGCCTCACATCTTATTGAGTTATTGGTCCATTCTTTCACCTCCAAGTCAAAGCCTGGCCTTTTAAATGACCAGCACTAGTGATTTTGACTCGGATCTGTTTTCATTGGGTAGGCGCAATCCTTCTACACGTGATTTACGTACTGAAAGTCATCCATCAATACACAAACACAGCACATCTTTGAGTGGCAGAGTGTTAAGAAGACACTAGTTAATCGACGAAAGCCACAGAAGTTCAAGTTACGTCGCTGCACAGTTCAGAAAGGAAAAGGATAATCCCTCACCAAGAATAAATAAGCACAAAACGTCTCCCGATCTCTGAAATACGACCATGCGGAGTTGAAAAGATTCCCGGTGCCCTGCCCGATACAAACGAGCGGAAGGTAGGAGCTGCGGAACATCACAACTTATTACGTCTACAAACAGCTACATTGCAGTAGAACCCCGGAGAAGAAAAGTCGGGAGAAAAAGACTATTGGTTGTCTACCATTGTAATCTCCGACGTATAGGAGAGGGGCACGCACGCCTGCTACCGTCTTTTCCTCTGATATCGCGCAGCGGCGAAGTGGAAAGCCCTTCTCACTCTTTCTATGAGGTCTAGGCACTGTACGCACATCCGTCCTTGTCTAGAGTACCTTGTGCAGTCTGGCATCCGGGACTTCACGGACAGACTGACAGCTGGAGAGTATCCAGAAGAGAGTCGTGAAGATTATCCTTGGTCAAACTTACACTTCTTATGAAGACGGACTGGCGAAGCTTGGTCTCTCTACTTTCTCTGATAGACGACACAAACTGACTATGGACTTTGGACGTAAATGCCTGACCTCAGACCTTCACAGAACTCATTTTAACTCTTGATGCTTCCTTATATTATTTCCCATTTGAATTCTCATTGTGTGACATGTATCATATCTATGTAGGCCTATTCATTATTACATATACTGTATATATTGTACGTCCCTGCTTTGACATGTGTTGCGTCATGACGATCCTCTGCTAGCCATATTGTGTTGTGCTATTGTGGAAATAAAGAATATGTTATTATTATTATATTACCGGACTATGAAGTATCAAAACCAACTGGACCAAACACAGACACAAAGCAGCAACTGTAAATTGTCCGAAACTGTTTGCCCAAACACTCATTCAACGGACAGATACCTCAAGTCATTTGTACCCTACTTCGTCCACCACTTCAATTCTATGCAGTAATTAACATGGTAAATTGTATATATTATTGGTGGTTAACTGTACGACAATCCAATGCTAGCGAGTGAACTGTACGAGCTATTTTTTTTATTTTTATTTTAGTAGACGGTTTTAGTAGACGGTCAACTTAAAGCTCAACAAGTAGCTTTAGCTCTGCACAGTTTTGTCGGGGTATCCATAGTCGGTGCATGGGACCAAAGACGGACGTTCTATTGGCTTATCTGTTCTTGCTACCACCCAAAGCGATGAAACACTGCTTCCGTCACGGAAAGGAAAGCAAGAACATGAATTAGATCCTAAACGGGTCCGCTGGACAAAGAAGATGAAATGCAAACAATTTAATTTGACAGTCATCGCCAACAGTGGCCGGATGTGACGGATCGAGCTGGCACACAGATCAATTGGATTTCCACAACTGGCGGAGCCCCAGGCTACAGGGATTCGCGAGACTTCTCGAGAAGGAGACGCTTTGCGGACTAAGGTTCCCGATGAATGAATGGGCGGTCACCGTTCGGACTAGAAGGAAATGGCGGTTGGCAAGAGCCCTCAAAAAGCACGAAAATTGAGACTTGACTACAGCAGAATCAAGAGTTATCGCGGACAATTTTGTTATTCATAAATAACAGCGTGTTCCACCATTCTTATAATAGTAAACTTAATGGTATCTATTTTCGTTCCAATCTCGTGAAAAGTTACTACGCTGACCGTTCCAGCCTTAGTAAATAGTAACTATTTGCTTACCACGCTCGGGATCGACAGACGATTTCTATCGCCTGGATGTTCACACTGAATTATTTTCGGCAACAGAATTTAACGCGAAAATTAATTAAAAATAGCCCTTAAAATAATTAAAATAATAAAAAATAATTTATTTTTCTAAACATGAATCATCAAAAGGGTCGTCCAGGTTGCTGTTGGGTGCATAAAGTCGTACTGTGGCCCGATTAAAGTTGAATTTTCCCAAAAATGAAAATCGCCTGACGAAGCAACAGAACTCGCCGATTTCGGCGAAGAAAATCTCGGCGATGGCCGATATCGCCTCAGTGTGAACCTAGGGTAAGAAGGGTGGTAGCGACCATATCTGTGACGAGATTGGCGGGAGTTGAAAAATTTGCCGAAACTAGAAAAATTTGTTCCAGCCTTGACACCAAGAAGCCAAAAGCAGATGCTAACTGCTGATTTATTAATCAACATTGCTAACAAAACAGAGAACTATCTTGCCTATAGGGCATTCATCAGCCGGCTATGGACCTAGACTACGTTAATAATTTGGCCAGGATTATACCAAATGTTAAGGTCTGGGGGGGGGGGGGGGTTTAGGGCCATAATTGGCAACAAAAAGTTGTTGAGAAGAAGTAAGTAGTCCGAGCAGGATAGTAAAATGAAAGGAAATGAACCGTCAGGGAGTACGCTCACAGCTGAAACCATTACTACGTCTCACAAGAGATTGTACAAAATCGGCACTCCCTCGAGTTTGCAGAGATTCCATCATTTGAAATCATATGCGGACTACTTCGAGAGATTCGATTATTGCGTTATGTTGCTTTATAGAGAAAGGCGTGGAGGCGCGGAAGGCAGCGACTTGAAGGTGTTGAGCGTTAGTGTTTTTCTTTTACGTTTATTTTTTGTGTTTGTAGTTGTGTATATGGCCACTGGCTTTAGAATACACGTATATATAAGTATCTATATATGTATATGATCGATTCAGAAATTTTTAGACTTGGAGTTCATGGTCATTTCAGATGAAACAGTTTGCTTATTAAGGAAGCCAGTAAAGGTAAAGGGAGAAGGTAATAACACTAGCCTTGATAACAAAAATTGGCGGTGCTGATCTCGGTTTCATTGCCCTCTGCCAGGAAGAGCAATGGGTGGTTGGGGGCAAGCCATCCTGATGCTTTCGCACACACTTCCTGTAACATTCCCGAGATTTCTACAGGTACTCATTTGAAACTGGGCGGACTTTGCCTTACAGGGTTGCGCAACTAGCCCCCAATCCAAACCAAAACGGTCGTCACCACCGAGAATCGAACCTACGCCCAAAGAGGACCATGCACATTTCGAATACAGCACGCACTGAGCCACGATGGACTAAAAGGAAGAAGAGTGGTCTTAGAGGTAAAAGAGGAAGATCTGGAGAAGATTTCTAGCATTTCTCATACCTTCACGACCACCTAAAACCATTTTTAGAACCTTTTCGAGGCACTTTAAGGCCCATAAATGGGGTATGACCCTCCCCTGCCTAACAACCCCTCAAATGATGCCCCTTGACCGACTGAATAGACAGAACATCATTTCCGGCATAGTTGTTGCCAGCCAGCTCAGAACGACCCTTGAAACTGGAACTTTTCTAAGGAGCTACAAAAGCAGAATATCAAACGGGTTTAAATGAAAGTCAACTTTCCTCGGGGGAATTTGCAGCTTGAGCTATTTAGAAGAAGCCATGCCTATTTTGGCTCATAAAACGAAACATTTCCAAGAACAGGGCAGTCAAATCTGCATCAAAATCTTCGCCGCAAGAACAGAGGCGATGAATGAATAATTCATTGGATAGGACCGTTGAGCCAAGGTTTGAGATAAAGCTGAGTAGAATCTCGCGTTTAATGGCACCAAACGGATAAGTGAGCTAAGATTTGCTCTAGCGGTATTTCGATCAAGTATTTCCTAAGAACACTCCCCTTAATGCTAGTTACGTTTTTTAACGAAGTTTGAAGTTACCTTCAAGTTACCTTCAAACTCGAAGGTTTGTTTTTAAATAACGTTTTTGGTCGCCGGTCAGAGCTTCTTTGTCCCTAACTCTGACCGTCGAAGTTCGTGTGAAAGTTCGAAGTTTGCCAGAGTTGATGAAACGGCGTCCCAGCAAGTATCGCCGGAGTCGTAAAAACGCTATTCAGCAAACTTCGGGGGGCGTTTCAACCGGCTAAGCCAACGGTCGATCAAAAACGCGATGATTTCTAGTTGCTATAGAAATTTCACTGTGCGGAAAAACAGTTTGATTTAGTCCCGTTATTTTTTCCTAGTCCACCTATTTGTGCTCAGTGTTAGAAGACGGTAAGGGTCTATGTGGTTTTCACGCAAAGTTTGGACCTCCGGCCGGACGGATGAATAAGATGTTACACTTTGAATACGTAGAACTCATGCCTGGGGCCAACAATGATGTTTTTTGCTTGTCTTCGAGCCAGAGCCTTACAGTTCGTGAAGCGGAGCGAAGCTCTATAACCTACGCCAGAGGACTGTTCCAAGTAAAGCAGCCAAGCTTCCGTTTGTTCAAACCATGCGTTGAACAAACGGAATGGTTTTCCGTTTGTTCAACGCATGGTTCATGGCGAAGTTACGCCCCTGCTGACACACGCAACCATGCGTGTGTCAGCAGGGGCTTAACTTCGTCAAAATCCTTGGGGGGGGGGGGCAAAGTTGGAGCCTATTTCAAGTGAAAGTGAAAATGAGCAGTTTTATTTCAAGAAGAAAAACGTAATAAAAACAAATGAACAAAGAGATATTCTACTAAAGGCGAAATGAGCTTCTTCAAATTCGCGAAACTGTCCACTGCGCGATTGACGTCAAGCTTCTCCGCTTTTCAGGTTGGGTACTAATTACCAAAAGACCACTTAGTCGGTCGTCCGACATAGACGTGCGAAGATACGTTTTTACGCGTTTCATATGCGAAAAGATATTTAAAGATTATAATTATTATAATCGTTCGTTCAAAGACGCTAAATTTTAGCTGGGGGGGCAAACATCAAGCTGGGGGGGGGGGGGGGGGCAGTTGCCCCCAGTAAATGTACTGGAGAGGTGTGACTGTTTCCTGGCCCCGTATCCAACATTTATCCTTCGAGTACTAAACAGAAAATTTACAGAGCATTTTCCCACGGGTCCGAAAGTGTCAAGTTGGAAAAATCTTCTGTTATTAGCCAATTATGTCAGGGGATCGAGACTGAGAAATGGCATCACGTGTGCCTATAAACTTTGTAAGTTCTCTCATTGCTTAAATGATTCTTAAATGATTCTTTAATGATCGTTTATCTATTAGCCAACCTGTTAAACTGGGGAGCACCCTTCTTGAACCGTCTGATCAGGTCATTTACCTTGGTGTCCCAATCGGAAGGAGTCTCCGCGAAACCCGTTGTTTGCTTATTGAGTATTTGGGGAAAAAACTCCGAACGGCGTACGCATCCATAGTGGTAAATAAGCGTCGATTCTGTCGGAAATATCTTGCTATTTTGTACAATACTGTAGCCCTTCCTCATGTCCTCTACCTCACCCCTTTCTGGAAAATTTTTACCCGTTTTGAAATCAAACATATCCGTTCACTATTCTTTCGTTACCTTAAATTTTTGCTAAAATTGCCACTATGGACGCGGAACACCTATTTAATCACAGATTTAAAGTTAATGAACCTGTTACCGCGGTGGAAGATCTCCGTGCTCGAATCCTTCGTTCTTGCAACCACCCCTGGATCACCCGTCTGTACGGCCAGGAATGATCGAGTAAGATTAGTTACCGTCCTTTAAGTGTTATTGTTATTGTTCATGTACTTTGTGTTTTGTTTTGTTTTTCCAGTTTCTTTTATTATACTCCACTAGTCCTCATTGTAGTGCAGTGGGTCAATAAAATTCATTCATTCATTCATTCATTCATTCAAAGTAACTGGAGCTTAATCCCTGCTTCTTTCGAAGTTATGATTGTTCGAAAGTTGTCATACGACACAAAAAAATAAGCTTTTGAATTTAGATGGATATATTTATATTTTTTTTAACGCTGAGTGAAAGCTCCCGATGAGGTGGTTCAAGCAAGTACCGTCAGCTGTTTCGAGGTGTTGACAACAAATCGGATACAACCTGTGAGACAAGAGAGGGACTGGCAACTTTGACTAGTTATTATCTGTTTACAATGCATTCGTGGGTAAGAATTTTTTTGTTCCATATCTATCACGGAGGAGAGATCTAAAAGTAAGACCACGGCCATATTCAGGGGTGAGGAGTTAGAGCTTATGCTAACTACACCAACACATTTGAGGGTAAGAAAATTCGTCTCCATGTCACCTAGAACTAAGTGTTAAGGCAAAGATTACAAATAATGCAACATAACACAATGAAGTATGTAAAATGATTATCGATTTTGGAACCCCAAAATGTAAGTGGAGGGATATGACGTCGTAAAAGTTGTCCATCTGTCAGCATGATAACTCTCAAAGGGGTTGAGATATTTTTTTCAAACTTGGTGTGAGGATCTTTGGGGTCAAACTACAGCTGTCAAGTTCGTAAATGGGCTCCGCATCTAGGAGTGGAAGAGGGATTTCAAATTAAGGGGCAAACAAATATCTTTACGAAATTTGTCAACTTCAGATAAAAGTTTTATCTAAGGTTGATTAGAGGTTCGGTGTAGGGGTAAGGAGACATGCTGAATCAATTTTTGAGCTTTATTTTTTTGCCGGACACGCAGATCGCCCGGAATCCAGCCGAAAGGCAAGAAGCTTTGATCAATTTCGTCAAAGTAGATGTGACGGATATATGTCGTATGTGTGACAGCATGTAAACACGCTGAATCCATATCTGACCTTGGTTTTTCTCAGATGATTAGCCATTGGCCTTAATCTGTTTTTAAATTTTAATAGTAAAAATGTTTAAGGACCAAGACCGGAGACAACAGTCCGGATCAAATATTAAATTTTTCAGATCCCATCAAAACCTTTCGTCTTGTTATATATGATTCTTAGTCACCTTGGGCTGAAGGAGCATTTACAATGACGAATTTTGCAATTACTATTGGAGACTAACTATAGCGGTATGATTCTGTCAATAGCACTTGCTAACTAGGTCCTATAAAACTACGATGTCCACGACTGGAAGGTTATAGTTCAAATGGCAGTATACAGGCTTTCGACTATAACAGAAGGAATATACCAAAAGACCATTCAGAACGACTAGGTCTTGAAGACCGTATTGTCTTGAGGTCTTGAAGACCGTATTGTCTTGAGGTCTTGGACACCTCCGTCGTTGGCCAGGGCAAAAGAGGCCACGACAAACAAGCCCCGAAAAGACTAAGACCCTGATCCACAAATAGAATGTGGTATACGACCAGACGACATTTGTACACTTTGTAGAGGTATGAGGAATGCACAGGCCAACAGGGATGGGGCAATGTTTGTTGCATGCACGTACGAAAGTGGAACTTCCATGAGCTGTGACAGTGGTTCATTTGTATCGAGGGCTGAGTCGTCGGAACGAGAAACCCTTCCTATGAGGAGAGACGTAAATCCTACTGCAAAACTAGTTCTTGGCTCAACCTGATAGAACCAGCGTTAGAAAGTACTGTAGCCTACTGTACTTCAAGTACTACACAAGTACAAAATCGAAGTTCTCAAGTAGAATAACTAGGGACAGTACTTGAAGCCTCAAGTACCAGCAAATTTGTCAGTCAAGTACTAATAATAATAATATTGACAGCATTTGTGCAACAGCCTTCACAAAAACTGATGAAACTCGGAAAGTCTGTGAAGTACACTGCACCCTTGGAAACATGCTACTGGATCGCGAGAGTTCCATTCAACCAGTTCTTTTAATGTGCAGTCCTTGGAAATACATGTCACATACTTAAAACTCAAGTACTCCTCAAGTAAATCTGTTTCAGGTACTTAGTACTTGATAACCACAAAAATCGGAAGTACTTGATACTTAAGCACATGTTTTGAAGTCTTATCCCAATGTTGCACAACCACCAAAGAAACGACTCTACAAGTCAGCACATGCATAAAAAAAGACATTAATCATGCAGCCTACCGAGTGAAAGCAGCCCACTATTCAGCATCGATAGTTTGATCGTCGTTGGGATGGATCCAAAGGACGAACTTGCCGATCCAAAATAATTCCTCGGCTTTTTTGGCTCCTTTAGTCGACTTGACGAGGCCGATCTCTGTTTCTTTTTTACATCCTTCATCACTTTATCCGAATGCCTCTCATCAATCTCACTAGATGGAGTTAGGCGGCTGGGGGAGGGCAAGTCAAATTCATCCATCGCCACTCGATGGACTCCGAAATCATGTGGGGTTGAATCATAAACATTTACGCGGTGCATGGCTGCCCCCGACCAAGACTTTGGCCGGTTTTTATCACTTGTCATTATCCGACCGGATTTATACCATTTTCGCGGAATCCACTAAGGTGTGTGTTAGAAAGTCTCAGCGAGTTTCTGGTCCTGGAATAAGAGAACTCTGAACGGACAGTGTCTATTAGTATATCAGCTGCCGCAAGCTTCAAATTTTGTGGCTCGCAAAGGTATTCGGTGTTTTGACTCGCAAACACGGAATATAGGCTACCGCTTACCTAAAAAGATAAAATAGGTCCACTACTTTATTCCCTAATCTACTAGTCCGTTCTTATTCTAGTAAGTTCCAACTTCATAACACATTGCTCCATCAGCACTTGAGTGATCTTTTTGGATTCCACACCGTATTGATGGACTACCTGTGACTCTTCTCACTGGACAAGCAGTTCGCCCGGAATCCGGATAAAACCGGAAAAATTGACAAAAGTACAAGTTTATTCTTGGGGCGATCAGAGCATCGGTACAGAGGCGAAAATACACGTTGAATCAATATGTTAACTTGATTTTTTCGCCGGAGAAGTCGTTCGACCGGAACCCGGCTGAAATTGGTAGAAGTAAATTTGTTTCAGATCGGTCGCAGCATCGGCAAGTAGACATGGTAAATCCATACATGAACTTCATTGTCTCGCCAGACAAGTAGTTTAACCGGAATCCGGCAAAAAACAGAAATTTGTTAGAATTAAAAAACATTCTGGAGTCAATGGTATCATCATTTTCCAGGTAAGAATACAATATTATATCCATTTATCCAGCCAATACATAGTCTGTTTACTCTCGACTTTTCTTCTCTGGGGCTCTACTGCGATGAGCTGTCTTTAAAGGTGACAAAAATTGTGATGCTCTGTGTAGCTCCTATTCAACCCTGCATGGTCGTATTACAGAGACAGAGAGACGGCTACTTCTAAAAATATACTGACTTTTTAGTAAACCTTTATATAAACTGTCATCTCCTACTTATTCCGACAGAAGATTGAAAAAATGTCCAAGCCCCCAGTATAGATACGGTAACTTCCACAAATTTCAATTTATATTTATATTTCAATTTATTTTAAAATTTCCTTCACGGACAAGCCGATGAACGTCTACGCAAATCCAGTGCTTGGAACCCTGGTCCATCTTCTATTTTATTTGCTTGATTTGTTATTTCGGTAAGCTTTAAGTTACAACGATTTATCAGATCACCTAACGACATCTTTACTATGATCCGGTCTTTGATCATCTTTTTGAAACCTCTCTGACTCCTGCGGCACGCGGATCTTCATAACCATGTGGTGAGAACACAGTTTAATATCAGTCTTGGCTTTGTACATTACTCGCCAAATGTGCAAGGCGACAAAGAACAGAAAGAAAAAGAAAACTCAGTCAAAAAATTAAGAATACAAATTACGAATACAAGATACTAAAGTGGACAGACTAAAGTTCAGTGATTATGTCTAGGACTATCAACAACACCTAGATTTTTCCTTACTTGAACAAATTCCCGTTAGGTAAAATCATGTAAGTAAGTAAGTAATTTATTTGTGACTTTGCGCCTTTAACCTACAACTTCTCGCTGGCTTGTGCCAGGTTTGTTAGGATGATGAAACTTGAAAGACATAGCAGGGACTGGAAACATAACTATAAAGCTCATTTCTGGCCGATTGTACTCAGACAAACGAAATGCGTCTTGAATAATGTTAAAAGAGATGTTTTATTTGATTAAGTTGAAAGATTTCAAGTATCAGCAAAGAAATAGTACCAATTGCTGCATTTCCTCTGAGCTCTTCAAGACTTTTGGCACACAATTTAGCTTCCGACTTTTCCTGCACTAGCACTCGTAACAGAACCTCATTCACAAGATCCAAACATGCATTTCCGATCTTCATCCGGAGCCAACTTGGAGAGACTAAGAGACCTAACACCTGAGATCACGCCAAAGGAGAACTCAAATTTTCCAGCATCCTGGAGCGTGGGTAAATGAGCGTGTGTCACCTAGGCAACTTTAATGTTTAGCTTAGGGAGCGGTACCTCACTCTACCGGCGGAGAAATATCTCAACAGACGCCAGGTTGACGATAATGATGCACATTGTCAATCTGGATGAGACTAGAGCGAAGAAGCATAAGAGCTTGGCCAAACTTGGCTCATTTCCTGGCTTTCTGGGTTGCAAAAGTAGAAAAAAGAAAAAGAACAAGATACAACTAATATTGAATGTTGTCGTTTTAAATTCAGGAGATCAATTAGAGCAAAACAGCGTGTATACTTGTGTTACTGGAACCCTAACTGACCCCTAATTGCAGTCTGTTCATTATCCCCAAGCTGACACAAAACCCATCAAATATACGTTCCTTAGGGATTTTCAGTTGTTTGTCGAATAGGCGGCTTTTTGAGCCCAGTGTGATCAAGCTTTAACTTCTTCTGGAAGATATTCGATTGTGCTAAAAGATTGTGACCTACTTCTATATCTACAAAAAAAGAAAGGGAAAAAGAACCTTCGAATGAGATTATCAGCATTTGACATGCAAAAAGCGTTTGACAGAATCAGGAGAGTCCTGCTGTTCATCGTCATGGAATTCTACGGTTTTGACCACAAATTTACAGAGTGGATAAAGATATTATACACCAACCCAACTCTAGTCATAGCAATTTCGGGAGTAATCTCGGAAACATTCACAGCAGCTACAGGTCTACGGCAAGGGTGCCCTTTAAGCTTATTACTTTTCGAGCTATATTTTGACCCTCTCCTAAAATATCTAGAAAAAGAACTCAGAGGAATTAAAATGATAGACGAAACTTTGAAGGTCAAAGGTTTCGTTGATGACTTAAGCACTTTCACCGTTGACGATAGTGACCATCAAAATGCAATTCTAGGCGCTGCGAAATACTGCGAAACCTTTAAGCTAAAACTGAACGGTGACAAATGTGAAGTTCTGCTTTTGACAGAGGAAGAACACAGCATCAAAGCACCGAGCTTACACGGGCTACGAATATCACAAGAAATTAGGATACTTGGTGTCTGGTTTTCGAAAACATGGCAGAAGACGGAAGCGCAAAACTGGCAGAAAGTTACGACCAATCTAATTGCTTCAGTATAGTATGGGCAAAACCGGAAACTGACGATTTTCCAAAAAGCTCAGTACATTAACCAATACTGTCTTCCGCTCGTATGGTATTTTTCCAATATATCCCAAATGACAAAAACAACAAGGAAGAAAATAGAAAAGATCTTATATGGTTTTCTATGGCAAGGTAAGTACCCACCAAAACTTAAGATGAGCGACTCGTACCTATGCAAAGAAGAAGGCGGTTTGCAAGTCACCCACCTTCAATCCAAAGCTGAAGAGATGTTTGTAAGAGCGCTAGCCGAAGGAATCATGGGCAGAGAAAGGTCAGTGCTAATGTCATGGAAGCTGGATCCAAGAAAATGTCCTCAGCAACTCAAGAAAGGTTTTGCAAAGATAAAAGAAATTGAAGAAAAAGGGTTAATAAATTTCCAAACAAAAATAATAGCAAAGGAAGAACTGAAAATATATTATAAAGAAAGCATGGATGTACCCCAGATAAAAATCGTGACTGATGGCCAAACAACAATAGAAGAGCTTGCGATAACAGCACGGCTACTACACTCGTCTATGTTAAAGCCAAGAGTGAAAGAGCACATGCTCTATCAAATTCATAATATTCTTCCCACTGAAGAAAGGAAACACAGAATCTCGCCTACATCAACACAAGGGAGGTGCACATTTTGCGGTGAAATTGAAACAATAAGACATTTCGTGATAGAGTGCAAGGCGAAGGAGAAAACAGTGGGAGAATTAGAAATTCTTTTAAGAAAGATAAACAGATATAGCCAAGAATGGAAGATTGATAAACAGATTTTCTACAAGGATATTGTTAAAGGTAAGACAACACCTGAGAACAGGACGACAGCTTTTTTAATAGGAACATTTTGTTATTACAGTTGGAAAGGAAGAGGTAAAGAGGATAGTCTAGAAAAAATTATGATGATGGTTAGGACAGAATGGGAGAGTTTAAAAAAATTAAGAGTGAGAAAAGAAGAGTAGAAACATATTTTTTAGTATAATGTAATATGGAAAAGTGGAAATGAAAACGGAAATGTGATGGTAAGAGATGAAGTTTGAAATTATTCAGTTTCTTTCTTTGTTTTGTTTTGTATGGAAATATGTATAGTTTAGAGACAAACGACGTAGATTGGTGGTAAAGAAGTAAGCAATTATTTGTGTGTTTGTAGTTTTGAGAGGAATTACTGAAAAGTTTTTGGTTTATACAAAATTTATTTTTTACGAAATGCCCAACAACGCAAGGCCCAGTGATTGTGTTGAGTTGTTATGTTTTTGTTTTGATATATATATATTGTGTGTACCCAATTATATGTAAATTACGTCATGAATTGTAAATTGTGTATTTAATGGTTGATTATTTTAAAGTGATATTGTTATTTAGTTTTAAGGACGGGAAGAGCCCCTTGCAGTCGTGGGTATTTCGTGTTTTTTTGTTTGTTTGTAATTTTCCAGTAAATTAGTTTTTATGTGTTTGAAAAATGAGTTTAAAAAAAGATTTATAAATAAATATGGTCGTGATAAAGTAAACTAGTCAAGTTTGTTTCCAAAAATGCATTTTGCGTTTTATTAAATATTGTGTGCAGTTGGAAATGTTTTATAGTTGTTTATAGTTGGAAAGATATATTTGTCCCTTTATGTCGTTTTTTCCCCTTATATGTATGGTATTGTAAAAATCTTTATGGTTTTATTTTTTTATTTTTCGTAATTTACAATAGTTTGGTTGGGAGTAAAATTTCAATTTATGGTTGAGGTTTAGGACAGACAAAAATAAAAATAAAATGTCTTAGGGGGGAAGAATAGTAAATACAATACGGGCTTATTTTGAAAAGTTAAGTGACGTAAATAGTTAAAAATAGGTAAAAATAGACTAAATTAACGTCACTGAGGGAAGGAGGAGTAGCTACAAAAAGTACGAAAGAAGATTTTTTTTCTTTTTTTTTATGTACTATAAAAATAAAGTAAATTATGGCTACGGGTATTAAATAAAAAAATAAAAAAAAAAAAAAAAAAAAAAGCATACAAGCTGACATTTCTTCTAGCGTTTTTTTTTTTTTAGTTCAGATTTCATCGCCATACAGTATCAGTAAGCATACAGTATTATTTAAAACGAACAAGAAAAGGTTTAAAATCGTCTGGGCTCTGTCTCGGCTTGTTGCGATAGAACTTGGTAAAATAGGACACGAACATTTTTTAGAAAGTCAAACAGATCATTGTGTAAGAGGCTCGTCAAATTTTTCGCGGATTCTTATTTAGTAGTTTGTCTAGTCTTAATTTACAGTTTGGCTTCAAATTATGTAAAATTTTGCGATGTTGCTAAGAGTCTAGGCACTGAAGACCAAATTTCATGGTCAGTGCGCATCTTCTAATGACCAGAGATGCTGCATTCAGATTAACTAGTGCCGATTCATAACCAAGAACAATATGAGGACCACATTTTTGGATCTTTCTTTTCCTTTTCGGCCCTTTTTGCAAGCTTCCTCTTCAGGGTCTAGGTAGGTAGACGAGCCTGCGATCTAACAAGAACCTGCATAGGACCCTCGGTAAGAAGGGCCGGAACTATTGCTGGAATAAATTTGAGCTGGCTTAACCGTTTCGCTCAAGTAACTAACCCTAGGTTCACACAGACGTTCACACTCAGGCCATATCGGCCATCGCCGAGATTTTCGTCGCCAAAATCGGCGATTTCTGTTGCTTCGTCAGGCGATTTTCAATGTTGGGAAAATTCAACTTTAATCGGGCGAAAGTACGATTTTATGAACGCAACAGCAACATGGCCGACGCTTCGGATGATTCGCTTTTAGAAAAATTTACTGTTTTTTATTATTTAATTATTGTAAGGGTTATTTTTAATTATTTTTCGGGTTAAATTCTGTTGCCGACGAAAATTCAGTGTGAACATCCAGGCGATAAAAATCTTCTGTCGCTGCGATTGAAAAATCTCATTCATCGCCCCGATTCGCTCTGTGTGAACCTAGGGTTAAGATTCGCAGTCTGCTTGTTCTGAAAGAATACTTCTGCAGGATGATGTGCGCTACACGTCGCAAACAGCAAATTTATCAGAGGAAGAAGAAGTCATACGACACCAGAGATGAGAGTTAAGCAATGGGCTACATCTATGACTTTCTCCAGGTGACAAGAAACTTGGCGAAGCAATGTAAATGGCATGGAGAACTTCTTCACCTTTTAGGGAGACGTTACGCTTTCTTGCTTGGGGCCTGATAACCTGGCTCACGCCATTTCGGGTTTTAAATGTAGACAATAGAGTTCCTATACCTTTTAACCAGCCAGTTCGTGTCATTTCAACCATAACGCAGATAAGTATCACGGTATAAAGAAAGAAAAAACATTTTCTCCATTTACAGACAAAATCATGCTCGAGTGGATTGGTACAGAGACGTCAAAACAAATTTTGTTTAGTTATATCATTCGAACAGCGTAAACTTATCAGACGGCGTTGCAATTTCGACAGTCAATTGAGAAGATTCCGCAAACTTATTGCGTGTGATAAGAGTGTTTGCAGGCAGTACTTCGTGGCTTGAATTTGACTTAATTCCGAATTACCATGCACAACTCTTATAATATAATACCTCGGATAATTTGAATCCAAAGATTTCAAACCTCGTCGACAAAAAAAAAGAAGAAAACACAACAGATTTAGCATCTAGCAATTTGGGATTTAATAAGAGATGGAACGGAACCGAAGGGCGCGGCGCAAGCGGAATGAGTAAAAAAAGGAATGCGTACTAAAAAGGGAACAGCATGCAAAATAAGAACAAAGGTTTCGATGGGATCCCAAAACTGTAACATTTGATACAGACAATTGGGTCTTGTCAGACTGTTTGAACATTTTTACTACTAAAATTTAGAAACAGATTAAGGCCAAATAGCTAATCATCTGAGAAAATTAAGCTCAGATATGAATTCATCATGTATGTTTACCCTTATAAGTCATTTCTATATATTTTGACGGAAGGGATCGAAACTTCCTGTCTTACTTTTCCCAAATTTTTGGTTTCGTCCAAATTTCGGGCGAACCGATTGTCTGGCAAAAAAGTAAAGTTCGAAAATGAATTCAACGTATCTTCTTACCCCTAAATCGTTCATCTAGTCAACTTGAAACAAAACTTTTACTTTTAACAAATTTTCCGATTTTGGTTCCGGGCGAACTACTTGCCCGGCGAGGTCTTCACCATCGTCGTCAACACGTATTCCTACCTCTAAATCGAACATCTAATCAACATCAAATAAAATATTTACTTTTAACAGACTCCGCAATATTTTCATTCTAAACTGGCCGCTTTTACTGTGCAGATTTTTGGGGGTGGTGGCCAAAGGAATTTTGAAAAAGACAAAATGATAAAATAACCTGTTAGCCCATATATATTCCTTCAGCCCAAGCTGACTGCAAATCATGTTTGACAACGCAAAACGGATACGTCAGCTACATTTTATTAGAGATATTATATTTCGGACCTTCTTGGCAAGGGCTTCAGGCTCAAGCCGCTCAATCTGACAAAAGAAAAAATGTTATTTCTAAAATATCTGATATTCAGGAAAAAAAATTTACAAAATCAGATATTTAAAGGAGTTATATCATAAGCATTCTAGCACTTGCAAGGTCTAGCCCCCCCCCCCCCCCTCGATTTCTCTAAGTATTTTGTTTCCTGTTTTTTCTTGGTAATTAAGGATGTAAAATAGATCACAATAACAAACGGTGTAAGTTATACTAAATTCGTCATAGTGGTTTCTTGAAGATTCTGAAACTGAGCTAAATAATATTCATTTTCCGAGACCAAAAAATGTCAAACTGGCCGACGATTTCTTCTTCTGACATATCTAAATGTCCCCATGGTGATATATTTAGTTGTTTTAATCCTCTTACATGCCACTCGATCTTCTTGAAAGTTCTAGTAATCTTTTGACCACCACCAGGAGGTCAATGAATAGTTAATTATCAATGGCGGATTTGCTTGCAGGAGTGAATTGTGTTCAAGTAATTTGTGGATAATGTAGGCAGTCGTGAGGATTTTGGGGAAAACAAAGGTAAACAAATAAAATAGAAAAAAAACGAGATTTTCGGGGTTTTTTCTTGATCAGCTAGTTTCCCCACCAAGATGATGTGAAAAAACCCGAAAATCTCGTTTTTTCTATTTTATTTGAAATGAATGGTCAGCTTGGCTTCAAACCTTATACAAAGGTAAACAGTGTGTTCTTAAAAATCCCGCCATCGACAAATTATGCTGTCTCCCACCTTCTCGGCCCACATGAATCAAAGACTTTAAGGAAGAATCTTCCGTTATTTTCCGCAAGTTCATCTTCCAGCTTGGGCCTGAAGAGCACCCTTACCAAGAAGGGCCGAAATATGGCTCAATAAAATGTAGCCGACGTTTCCGTTTTGCACTGTCAAAAACCTGTTATACTTCAGTTACATTCACGTAATGAGATCCAAGTGGCCTAAAATGTTTTTCCGTTTTATTCTCTGTTCTTGTTATTTTATTACGAATGTCAATGTTTATTATTTCCATTGACGAAAACTGAACTTATTCTGTATTTGCGTATTTAATTTTTGATTGGTAATTTTCTCTTTTTTGTGGATTTCCATGGCCCGAAAAGGCTTTTTTGGTGATTAATATCAAATCATATCATTGAGATCGAAAAAGACAACATTTCTCAGCCTTCCTCACCCCTGAGATTGAAATGAGCTCTGCTAGCCCGTAATCAGCGTCCTGAAAAGAGAGATTTAACATCTAACCTTTTTCGTACTTCTCCTGAAGTGCCTTATATTTCACAATCTCCTTGTTTGACCTGGCTCTCTTCTCCAAATATTTGAGCGTTGCCACTCCAAGGAAAAATACCGTAACGGCTACGCAACCAAACCATGTCCAGTCGGCCTCTGACAGCTGACAGCACGCCTCGGCGTCGGTCGAGTTCTGTACTGAAAGGACACAAACTGATTAAAAGCCGTCTTATAATACCCTTGATGAATAACTCTCCGCGCCGGCGAAGAATCGCCGTGTACCTAGCAGAAGAACAGGAAGCAGCGTCTCAACTGCTGGCCCCAACGACCCCCCCCCCTTGTTGGTTGACACAGGATTAGAGTCATCGTTCTGGCGTCGTTTCTCATTCTTCCCGAGCTTCACTGTCGTGTTTCAAGTCATATAGAGTATCGATCTTAGGAGCGGGAGTGCCTTACAACAAGAAAAGAGGATCCTGTATGAGAGCCGTATGAACTTCGGGTCTCTGGTTTTACAATATCCATGGAGCAATTAGAAAAGTTAAGATTTGTTTGCGCTAAGACCGTCGACATGGCAAGTACATTAAAATGAACAACAACACACAACAAATAATAATACACCCTAGACGCACCTATCCCTGTGGGCTAGGCTTACCCTGAAAAACCTCGTCAGGTATTTAATATTTCCAAAACAGCTATTCCCCATTACACATCCAGTCTTCATCCACTCCTCTTCCATTCACTACAAACATGTCTAACCTAAATTCACTCAAACTTTCAAATTCACACAACAAATGTCGTAAGTTCTCATGCATGCTACTACATATCGGACACGAATAAGGACCGGACGGACCCTATGTCCTTCCAATAAACCGTCTTTTCGCTCCCACCGGCAAACTGTCTGCTCTACAACCAAGAACAAATAAGTCAATAGAACCTCCGTCTTTGGTCCCATGCAGCAACTACGTATACCCGACAAAACTGAGCTGAGCTAGAGGTATTGGCTGAGCTCTGAGTTGCTGCTCGTCTACTTTCCGCTTCGTCGTTGCGCATATCAGAGGAATTAGTGCACGAGGCGCGCTGACCAGCTCTGCAGCGCATCCAATCGGCTTTTACTTTGGAAATCTCTCCTCCGGGGCTTTACTACAATATAGCTGTTTGTAGAGGCAACGAATTGTGATGTTTCGCGTAGTTCCTTACCCTCCGCTAGTTTGCATCTGGCAGGGTGCAGGGATTTATTCGACTCCGCATAGTCGTATTACAGATGCTTATTCGTTCTTGCTACGATTAATCAGATACCGTGACCAAAGAAGTCCAAAACCACATAATGTAATGTAGCTGTACAGCGGAGGTGTTATTCTTTGAACGTTAGTTAACTTTGAGCAGTGTCATTTCATCCACTTGCTGGGACACTAAGTCAACTACCAGTGAGCAGAAACAGTGAATCAAGGTCTCCTAAGAACGCCTGAGAAGGGTTTTCGGTCTTCGTTTTTGCCTAAATCTGCATTGTTCGGCAGAGGCGTTACTAGCCAAGTAACCAGGGGGGGAGGGGGGGGGCAAGGTCTTTATCGACTCGCTGGTCATTTTTACCGACTGTTTTTGCAGAAAAATCGACTGTTTTTCAGAAAAAAACGACTGCTTTCACGAAAAAGTAATTTTTTTATACGCGGCGCTTCGCGCAAACTGGGTTATTTTTTTTTTACTGATTGCCCGACAATATGGGGGGGGCGTCCCTCCCCCCCCCCCATACGTGACGGTCCTGCTGTACGGACTTAACTCCCTTCAAAAGCATACCTCGAAGTAGTTCATCTAAGACAGCGCCTTACGACTTGGCGACAGACAACTGCTCTTATTTTCTGATGGAGGAGGGTTCAAGTATGCCAGGGCCCTGAATGGATTTCGCATTCCTTTTTAGGAACCTCTTACTCAGCCCTATTTCACTCGCTGGGGCACTGTGGCGTCGACTAAACTGATTGGAGTTAAAAGCTCGTAAAAGCTTTCGAGAAGTTGTCAGAAACAGCATTTCATTCCGAGCTCTGGAAAATCTTGCTCTTTGCACTTTAGCATTATCATGAAACCTGGCCAAGGTCCTGTAGCCGCAGGTTAACTTTTCATACAAAAATATTTGAATCACGTCAGCGTCCAATCAAAGTGCAAATCTCCCAAATATGCTGTAATCTAAGAATAATCCCAGGCTAATCTCGCAATCAACAAGTTGGGTGTGAGTTAAGATAGCGCACTTGGCAATTTCTCACCCATCATTTATTTATGGACGTTTCGTCGTGCACTGAATATCTGATCAAGTTACGTTAAAGAAAGACCCTTAGGGTGGGCGATCCACCTCGTAAAAAGTCGCACATCAACTCTGAAGTTTTATAAGGCCAATTTAGCAACCTGGGCCATTCAACCTTCCCTTCTCAGCACAAAAAAAAACATAAAAAAAAACCGGAGAAAAAAGAAAACTGCGGTAAAAATACAGCAGAAACATTTGACTCTTTGCTGACGACTTTAATAATGTAGTTATAAGAATATACATTATTTAATATATTATTTTGACAGTGCAAAAGGGATATGTCAGCTGAATTTTATTAGAACTACGTTTCATACCTCCTTGGCTAGGGTCCTCTTCAGGCTCAAGCCGCTAAACTGGAAAAACAGTTTGAGCGGCCTGAGCCTGAAGAGGACCCTTGCCAAGAAGGGCCGAAATATAGCTCTAATAAAATTCAACAGACGTACCCGTTTTGCACTGTCAGATATGATTCACAGTCAGCTTTGTCTGAAAGACTACTTCATATATTATTTACAATACGATACCACTCTGTTTTATTAAATTGTTTTATTAATTTAAAGATTGTGGTTCTCGGCTTCCAGAAATGTACTGAGTGTTTTGGTTATGTGTGATTTATTTTGTATTTCTTAATAAACCCATTGAACTTGATATATGTATTACATAGTATTTAATATATATATCCCGATGAAAATTTTATCTCAAAATAGTACTATGAAGTAGTACGAAAAAGTTGCATGCAGTACTAACAATGCTACTACATACTTTAAGGCTACCGTGTTACTGCATACTACTATATGCTACTATTAGCAAGACTGGATGCTACTATGGCAAGACAGGATGCTACTGGATACTGCTACATAAGATTGGACCAGTCTCAGGCACATTAAATGATAGTATTCTTTGCTATTACATACTATTACATGCAACGTTTTCGGACTACTACCATACTACTACGCAGGCTTCAAATTTTTCATCGGGATCTTAGTTTGTTATTTGATTTGGCTCTTTTAGAGGCGAAAAAGAAAACCAATACTGTCTAAAAATTTAGAGAAATGTTCAAAAGAACGTTCTTGACGAATTCGAAGCTGATCTCCCTGATGAAAGTACAATCTGGAGGGCTTTAAGCTCTACAATACAAATACCACTTAATCCACTTCATACGAAGAGGGAGAATTGACAATTTAGCCACTTTCCCCTTAATAACAAGCCTGAAATTTTCTAAAGAAAATGTAAAGGCCATGCTACTTCTTCCAAAAATCTGACTTCAGAATAATTCTGAAACTTGGCAAATGCACCACTCAAGCACGCTAGGCGTAAAGGTCGCAAAGAGGTTACTTAGTTTTTTAGAACACTTACCGGGAGAAAGTTAAAAGACCCCGAATGTAACATGAAATCCCCAGTTTAAGTCGCGAGTTGCGCAAATTCTAACCAATAAAGCTAGCTTAGTGCTGAATGTAGACGAATTCTCCGTCGGAAGCAAGAGTTTACGTCGCAAGACTCGCAAATCTCTACTGGCCGAGTGAATACTCGCGTCGTTTGACTTTCAACTACGATTCGAAAACAAAAATCGCTTCGATCGGTGCTCGCGTACGAGAAGAAAGGGGGGCAATATTTCAGCAAGACTTAAAGCTTTGTAGATTCCAAACTGGGTATTTCGTTAATTCCTGGTTCCTCGACGTACACACATGTCGGCCCTTCTCGACAAGGGTCTTCTTCAGGCTGGAGACGAACCTGCAATCAGACAAGCAGGCCGAAATATCGCGAAAACAATATCCAAGCTATTATGTTATATGTTATCTGTTAAATATTGAAAACGGGTCGTTAAATCTTTGACCATATGTAAACTAGTCTTGAAATATACTTAGAATCTAATAAATTATAAAAATCAGTTTATTTAGATGAATTCTATGTCGAAGCCTGTTTAATTGTTAGATATACACACGAATCGTTAAAATTTTAACAAATTGGTAATGAATAAACACAGTTGAGATTACTAAATCAGATTAAATGTCGAGCGGTAAAACAGTTACTTTATTATTATCCCTTACCCCCGATTTCAGCAAGCAACTCCGTATTGTTCACAATTCTCATTCTACAGGAAACTCCAGACTACCGAAAAATATTCCCACATTTAGTTCATTTTTCCCACGTCATCCCAAGAATGAATAATAAGTCCTTTTCAAATTTGCTGATCTTCCCTGGATGTGAACTCTTCCAAATATTTGGTATTCATCAGGAATAATAAAACAGCTTGATTTGCTGAAAAGAGCGTCTCTTACGACCTCAACTAAGGGATTGGCTACTTTAATCAAGTGGTGAGCAGTGCTTCGCATGGGAAAAATGATAATTCGGAAAAGGGAGAGCCTACAAAAAAACAACGGCTGTGGAAGCCGAAATTTTAGACATTGTTCGTTTTCGTATCCGCCTCTTCAAGAGCCAAATGAAAATAAGAAATAAAATACTATGCATATTATATTATCAGCATATTATGTATTATATATTGGCAATTACGGGATGGAATGTTAGACGAATAAAGTTTGTTTACTGCGCCAAAAGGTCATACAAGATTAAATACATGTTTTACTACACCAATAAACTGCTACACCTCTAGAACTATACGCCCCTCATAAAATTCCTCTCAGATTAGTTCTTTTCGAGCCGGTAGGTGCGCTATCGTAGAGAATGACACGTTACTTCTTGGTGTACGTTTGTCCAGGTTTGTTGGGCTATTTTCAATTCCTTTTAGGCCTAACCATGTTTAAAACTATTTAAAATGCCTCTTCCCCTCTTTTTGCTTTACGCAACTTTTGTCAAGCGTCATCAAGTCTAGAATTTCTGGTGTCCGGTCAATTCGTCACAGGACAATTCGTCACAAGGACAATTCGTCACAGGACAATTTGTCACAAGGACACTTCGTCACAAGGACAATTCGTCACAAGAACAATTCGTCATACGGACAGTTCGTCATTAGGACAATTCGTCATACGGCCATTTCGTCTCAGAGAGCCTGGTTTCAAGTTTGGATTTCGTTTTTAAGCTATATATTATAAAATACTCAGTTACATTAAAAATAGTACGGCTATATAATACATTAAAACATGTATTTATGAGCAATTTCCCGCACCTGTTCGAGTACGTCAATTTGACTAGACGAATACCTCCCTACTATGGTTTTCAGTCGCAGGTTAGTCTTTGTACTTCCACTTCTTGGGTGGGTTCGGGCACCCAGCAACAAATCCTTCAATACTCATTTTTATTTTGACCTGCTCCGGCAGCAGAAACGAAATGAATATACAAATGTTTGGATGAGCTGCTCCAACATGTTTGTTGAATGCTGAATGCCATCCTTCAAACTGTTGTTAGTCGTAGGAAGGTCTTCAGCGACGCGCTCAAAGACGTTCCAAACAGGGATAGGAAAGAGGGCATTTCTGCTTGCCCTGATGGCATGTGATGTTCTTCCTATGTAAGTGTCTTCAAAGTAGTCGAGGATTGGATTTACTTCAGATGGACAGATCTGAACATAGCGGTCGAACGCTGATGGGATATATACCATTGGGAGAAAAGCCAAAGCTGTCAGCATTCTCATGGTGAGAGCAAAATCGTTGCAAGGCGAATACTTCTCGAGAACATCGCACTTCTCGACAACATGTCATTTTTTATTTTTATCCAAACTACCTTTGTAATAGCATACTTTCTGAAACATGACGAACTGTCCCAGTGACGAATTGTCCTAGTGGCAAATTGTCCTGTGACGAAGAGTCCGTGTGACAAATTGTCATGTGAAAAATTGTCCGTGAGACGAATTGTCTGTGGCAAATTGTCCTGTGACGAATTGTCCTAGAATCGTAATTTCTGGCTTCCGACTTCAGTGCTGAGTGCTGGCTGACTTTCACGGGGCTAATGCGCGACTCGACGCGAAGCGAAAGCCTAATCACTTATTCACCCGTCAGATAACTTATCTCCAGATCTCACGTGTGATTGTTATTATTCCTCTAGCGCGTCTGGCGGCAATTCGTCATCGGATTTTATGAAGGACGTATTATGCTACGTAACCAAGGCTAGACTTTTTTTCCTGAGTCTGAACGCTTTAATCACATATTTCCATATACTTCTACAATGAATTTGGGGTTCGTAGATTTCAGGATACCGGGAAGCAATACCAACCCAACCCCCACAAATTTTACCCTGAAATGCGAAAGCGCTTGGCACTCTAAGAGGAAGTGGTTCAAATCCTCCTGCAACTTGAAAAGAGGGCAAAGGTAAGTCTCTCCCGTGCCAGCTTTCTTCCTATTAAAAAGTCTGTTTTAAGTGAGGATTGGCAGACTATTAGAACGAAGCTGGAACCAAGTTTCAATGTAGCAGGATCAAGTCAAGAAGTAAATTTTTAAACTGAATTTAGAAGTGAGCAGATTTATGACAGAGAGACGGTATATGACGTCATTTCCATTATAAGATTTGTGTTTTCGATGGTATCTGTTACCACGGTAATTGAATCTGCAACTAGTCGTTTCTATGGCACTTGCCTTCCGGCCAAGTGCCATATACGATTACTTTTCCGTCGGTCGGTCGGTCGGTCCGGTGTTTGCGAGTTCCGGTACTTCCAGACGTGCTAGGACGATGAAACTTGGCAGGCATATTAGGGAGCCGAGCAAACTAACTTTGAAGAGCCTTCAAGAGCCAAATGAAAATAAGAAATAAAATACTATGCATATTATATTATCAGCATATTATGTATTATATATTGGCAATTACGGGATGGAATGTTAGACGAATAAAGTTTGTTTACTGCGCCAAAAGGTCATACAAGATTAAATACATGTTTTACTACACCAATAAACTGCTACACCTCTAGAACTATACGCCCCTCATAAAATTCCTCTCAGATTAGTTCTTTTCGAGCCGGTAGGTGCGCTATCGTAGAGAATGACACGTTACTTCTTGGTGTACGTTTGTCCAGGTTTGTTGGGCTATTTTCAATTCCTTTTAGGCCTAACCATGTTTAAAACTATTTAAAATGCCTCTTCCCCTCTTTTTGCTTTACGCAACTTTTGTCAAGCGTCATCAAGTCTAGAATTTCTGGTGTCCGGTCAATTCGTCACAGGACAATTCGTCACAAGGACAATTCGTCACAGGACAATTTGTCACAAGGACACTTCGTCACAAGGACAATTCGTCACAAGAACAATTCGTCATACGGACAGTTCGTCATTAGGACAATTCGTCATACGGCCATTTCGTCTCAGAGAGCCTGGTTTCAAGTTTGGATTTCGTTTTTAAGCTATATATTATAAAATACTCAGTTACATTAAAAATAGTACGGCTATATAATACATTAAAACATGTATTTATGAGCAATTTCCCGCACCTGTTCGAGTACGTCAATTTGACTAGACGAATACCTCCCTACTATGGTTTTCAGTCGCAGGTTAGTCTTTGTACTTCCACTTCTTGGGTGGGTTCGGGCACCCAGCAACAAATCCTTCAATACTCATTTTTATTTTGACCTGCTCCGGCAGCAGAAACGAAATGAATATACAAATGTTTGGATGAGCTGCTCCAACATGTTTGTTGAATGCTGAATGCCATCCTTCAAACTGTTGTTAGTCGTAGGAAGGTCTTCAGCGACGCGCTCAAAGACGTTCCAAACAGGGATAGGAAAGAGGGCATTTCTGCTTGCCCTGATGGCATGTGATGTTCTTCCTATGTAAGTGTCTTCAAAGTAGTCGAGGATTGGATTTACTTCAGATGGACAGATCTGAACATAGCGGTCGAACGCTGATGGGATATATACCATTGGGAGAAAAGCCAAAGCTGTCAGCATTCTCATGGTGAGAGCAAAATCGTTGCAAGGCGAATACTTCTCGAGAACATCGCACTTCTCGAGAACATGTCATTTTTTATTTTTATCCAAACTACCTTTGTAATAGCATACTTTCTGAAACATGACGAACTGTCCCAGTGACGAATTGTCCTAGTGGCAAATTGTCCTGTGACGAAGAGTCCGTGTGACAAATTGTCATGTGAAAAATTGTCCGTGAGACGAATTGTCTGTGGCAAATTGTCCTGTGACGAATTGTCCTAGAATCGTAATTTCTGGCTTCCGACTTCAGTGCTGAGTGCTGGCTGACTTTCACGGGGCTAATGCGCGACTCGACGCGAAGCGAAAGCCTAATCACTTATTCACCCGTCAGATAACTTATCTCCAGATCTCACGTGTGATTGTTATTATTCCTCTAGCGCGTCTGGCGGCAATTCGTCATCGGATTTTATGAAGGACGTATTATGCTACGTAACCAAGGCTAGACTTTTTTTCCTGAGTCTGAACGCTTTAATCACATATTTCCATATACTTCTACAATGAATTTGGGGTTCGTAGATTTCAGGATACCGGGAAGCAATACCAACCCAACCCCCACAAATTTTACCCTGAAATGCGAAAGCGCTTGGCACTCTAAGAGGAAGTGGTTCAAATCCTCCTGCAACTTGAAAAGAGGGCAAAGGTAAGTCTCTCCCGTGCCAGCTTTCTTCCTATTAAAAAGTCTGTTTTAAGTGAGGATTGGCAGACTATTAGAACGAAGCTGGAACCAAGTTTCAATGTAGCAGGATCAAGTCAAGAAGTAAATTTTTAAACTGAATTTAGAAGTGAGCAGATTTATGACAGAGAGACGGTATATGACGTCATTTCCATTATAAGATTTGTGTTTTTGATGGTATCTGTTACCACGGTAATTGAATCTGCAACTAGTCGTTTCTATGGCACTTGCCTTCCGGCCAAGTGCCATATACGATTACTTTTCCGTCGGTCGGTCCGGTGTTTGCGAGTTCCGGTACTTCCAGACGTGCTAGGACGATGAAACTTGGCAGGCATATTAGGGAGCCGAGCAAACTAACTTTGAAATAGTGATCTGCCCGATCCGACCATCGTGGGGAGGGAAGCTGGAATCCAGAATATAGTGGCATGTATAACTTTCGAACGGCTGATCAGATCTTAATGAAACTTGATATTTGGAAAGCCGTCATGTCGGAGGGGGGGGGGGGGGGGCCGGAAATCATGTGACATGATTAGAGTGGAGCGATCACGATGCAACTTGGTGGGAGGAACAAGCACAAGCCCTAGGTACATCATTGACAGAACCGGACCGGGTTGGTGCACTTTGGGGGAGTTGGAGGGGGGTTCCGGAATTTCGGTGATACGAAGTTACTTCCAGGTGGGCTGGGACAACCAAACTTGGCAGGAAAGACAGGGATCCGACCAGAATTATCTGGAAATAGTCAATTTCTCGATCCGACCATCGTGGGGGAGTGGAGGGAGGGGGAATCCGGAATCTTGAGTGAATCTTGAGGTACGTATAACTTCCGAACGGGTGATCAGTTCATAATGAAGCTTGATATGTAGAAAGACGACATAGCTCGGATGTCCCTTTTCAAGTCCGGACCGGACCCGAGGAAGGTGGGAGGGGGTCGGTGGGGGAAACCGGAAACCTTTTGACACCCTTGGAGTGGAGCGAGCGGAATGAAACTTGGTGGGAAGAACAGCACAAGCCCTATGTACATCAGTGACAGAACCGGACCGGATTTCGGCTATGTGGGCGAGCTAGAGGGGGGGGGGAATTCCGGTGATCGCAAGTTAAGGTACTTCCAGACGTGTTAGGACGATGAAACTTGGCTTGAACATTACAGACTTGACATGATTGGCTTAGAAATCGCCAGTTCCCTGATCCGACCGTCGCAACTTCAATACATGCTAACAAGCTTGCAAGTGCCATATGAGCTTATAGCTCTTTTTTCAGTTACCGTGGTATCCGATACATGGTTGCTCTGCAAAAATAACTATTGCCGAAATTGCACTTTTCGAAGTCATCCCAAAAAAAAAACCCAGACATCCAGTTACATCACTAAGTGCTAAACTTCTTTCTCACCAGTTTGACAAAATCTGACGAAAGTGAGATGACTTTTCAGATACCACGATCAGTTACCACGGTCCGACCGTGGTATCTGGATATCAGTTACCACGGCGACTGGTCAGATGCCATGATAACTGCAAAAACACCTTTTGACCGTGGTATCAGATACCACGATATCTCCGAAAACAACTTTAGACCGTGTTAACATCAGATACCATGGTATCTGCGAAAACGCAGCTAAGGTTGCTAGAAAGCATCATTCACCGCTCGGACGCGGACGCTGACTGACGAAGTGACGATAGCTGACGAAGCCAAAACCCAACGGGACCCCTCTAAGCTGAAAGTTTCCTCCATGAAGCCTAAAGTCAAGTACGTCGAAGACAAAAAACATGGGATAGTTGAAATAGGTCTATAGCAGGTCGATAAGAAACATTTTGGTCAAAATCCAAAAATCTGACTGTCGAACCGCCTCAGTTGAACGGACCTTTTATTTTTTTACCATGGACCTTTGTCAAAAAGCTTTTTGAGAACTAAGACCGGAAAGAAAACTATAACTCCGACTGAACATTTTGGTCAAAATCCAAAAATCTGACTGTCGAACCGCCTCACTTGAACAGACCTTTTATTTTTATTTTTTTACCATGGACCTTTGTCAAAAAGCTTTTTGAGAACTAAGACCGGAAAGAAAATTATAACTCCGACTGAACATTTTGGTCAAAATCCAAAAATCCGAGTTGCTAGAAAGCATCATTCACCGCTCGGACGCGGACGCTGACTGACGAAGTGACGATAGCTGACGAAGCCAAAACCCAACGGGACCCCTCTAAGCTGAAAGTTTCCTCCACGAAGCCTAAAGTCAAGTACGTCGAAGACAAAAAACATGGGATAGTTGAAATAGGTCTATAGCAGGTCGATAAGAAACATTTTGGTCAAAATCCAAAAATCTGACTGTCGAACCGCCTCAGTTGAACGGACCTTTTATTTTTTTACCATGGACCTTTGTCAAAAAGCTTTTTGAGAACTAAGACCGGAAAGAAAACTATAACTCCGACTGAACATTTTGGTCAAAATCCAAAAATCTGACTGTCGAACCGCCTCACTTGAACGGACCTTTTATTTTTATTTTTTTACCATGGACCTTTGTCAAAAAGCTTGTTGAAAACTAAAACCGGAAAGAAAACTATATAGCCTTTGGCTATATTTGATTACAAAATTCTTTCCCTCGCCTGCAAATAAGTTTTACGACTTCCAAGTCTGGACCTAGCCGGATTTCATTCACCAAACGGATCCAGGCGTATTTACCGGCGAATTTAGTTTTTATTTAACTGCGATCAAATTTTACCACGTCGATGTCTGCACCTAACCGCTTGGCAGTCATCAGAAGAATCAAGGCTTGTAATTTTACAGGCGAACATTTTTTTTTTTTTTTTTTTTTTTTTACCAATAATCACGCTGTGAAAACCCGAACATAAAAAAGTGGGTGGTAAAGAAAAAATATCTCACCTAGTAATATCCACCGCTTCTCAAAAACTATGTTGACAATCCTAGTTTGCTTAAGCAAGACGACATCATCCATGAAATCCGTCTTTAAGCATAAGGCTGGGTTGAAACCTGTTTGACACCGCTGACTCTACTTCATTTCTGCCGCACATCAGTCCTGGCTGCCTTTTCTGGGCCTGTGACAAATCTGTCCTGTCCTCCTTCAACCAAAGAAAGGTTTCTGCTGATCCCGCTACCTGAAATCTCAATCCTGCTCCCCCCCCCCCCCCCCCCCCGAATACAATCTGTTCCCATCCTGTGGTCTACACAAAACATGAGATACCGAAATACCGTTTATCGGTCAGTCTCGGTCCTGTCTCCTATGGTATATTGTTCGATCATCCTCCAACCAACCAAAGCCTGGTGCTGAACACACCACCCGAAAGCCCAATCTTGACCCCCCCTCCCCACCACCAACACACAAACTCTGTTACCGCCCTGTTGGCTACAGAAGCCCAACAGCCAACCAAAAATTTTGGACGTAATCAGTGTTCCCATATTTTGAGAAATTTCCCGTGCTACTAGAAGAAAAAGTATTATATTCTTGAAAAAAGTAATATTTAATTGAAAAATTTGGTGATCAAAATGCGCAAACCTACTAAACTTGACATGTATGGAGAAAAATGTTCCTCTGACAAATCTTTTGCTGTTAAAGCAAAAAGCAGTCGGAACAGAACAAAACGTGTTCTTTTGAAGAAAAATTACTAGTAAGTGCTCGAATAACCGCTACAATTTCTCAAATGCTACTTCTACTTCTTAAGAGTGATTGTGGTTGTTGATTATTCTTTTCAGGATGACCGTTTTTTTTAGAAAACTGTAAAAAGTCAAACTTTCGTGCTACCCGGGGCAACCCTGGCCTTAATGGGTCTGACAAATGATATTCCTGGCATGGGTAAATTAACTTCCATGTTCTTACTCCGGCAAGGTAAAGATATCAGTCAGCATCAGACTATACAGGTCTAGCTGGCGGTGCTGAACTCCAATTCTCTGCCCTCAGGCAGGAAGTGCAATCGCAGAGTTGCCCAATCAAAAACATTCAGAGAGTGACTTTTGGCCCAAAACAGAGAGTGAATTGGGAGTGAAAATTTATTTTCACGAAAAAATGTGAAACAGTCTCTTTTGGTCGGAATCGCCTCTGTAAAAATGACACATCTTAGTTTTCTTTCACGAAACAACGTGAAGTAGTCACGTCTTGTTGGAATCCCTGCTGCAAAAAGACACATTTGGATGTAATCTGCAATAGAGTGATTTTTATGTCCTACGTAGGATATGAGTGACACAAACAAAACAGAGTGACAATTCACACTATCGTGCAACATGTGGCAACCCTAGTACAATGGGCTGTTGGGCGCTAACCACCCTGGTGCTTTCGCACATCCTTCCTGTCCCCTTCCCCAGATTACTCTAGGTTCCCATTTGGGACTTTGACTTGTCCTACAGGTTTTGCCACTAACCCTGGTCCCAAATCAAACGGTAGACACCACCGGAACTTGAACCAACGACCCTAGCTTCGTTTACGTATTCAGCGTACTGCCCAGGGCGGAATCAGCGAAGCAAAAATATACCAGGTTCCTACGCAATACTTTCCTTCTAAGATAACTACAGTACCAAGAACAAATAAGCCAATAGGACCTCCATCTTTGGTCCCATGCACGACTACGGATTCCCGACAAAACTGAGCATATCTAGAGCGACTTGTTCAGCTTTGAGTTGACGCTCCTCTACTTCCCTTTTAGATGCTGCGAGTTGAGCGGAAAATACCTGTGCAGGCGTGTCCGACGCGCCTCTGCAGATCGCCACGCGCGACGTCATTTATTAAAACCAATAGTCTGCTTACTCTCTACTTTTCTTCTTCGGGATTCTACTCTGATGAGTTGTTGGTAGAGGTAACGAACTGTGACGTACCGCGTAGCTCCTACCCTAAGCTCGTTCGTATTGGGCAGGGCATCGGGAATCTATTCCGACTCCCCATGGTCGTATAACAGAGATCGGGAGAGGAAGGTTCTATTGCTTATTTATTCTTGACAGTGCGTAAGCTTCCCCAGTTTTAACACATGGATGCGCATCCTTTTTTTTAACTGTTTACAGATGCCGAGAATGCTTATGACCCTTTTAGTGTTATATTTCGGGCAGAAAGAACATAACCCTTTTAAATGTTATCTTTTCGCGCAAAATAACGCTAAGAGTCATAACATAAATATTCTCGTCATCAGTGGAATATTGTGTTAAATGTTATACGATTTCTGACCCTGTAATACGATCTTTTATCGATAAAACTTGGCTGTGCTTAGTTCGCCTACCGGAGCTGCAATTACAGATCAACCTTGAGGAATTTCTAAAGGCACTTCTACATGACGTAGTTCACTATTCTACGACTCAGCCTTCCTTGTACAAAATACTGAAAATTTATTTTCACCTGGTATACGTACAAACCTAATGTCTTGCAATATGAATCTGGTTGAAGAAAGGGAGGTCTTGGCCACAAACCTAAAATGATCGAGAATGTAAAGACTGTAATGTGAACAGAACTAAAAGCCAGCTAGCCAACTGGCACACATTTTCGGTATATCTATCAATTAGACTAATGTTGCCTAATGCATAAAACGGCCTTCCGAGCACGTTTCGAACAGTAAGCCCACCCCCTGAGCTTATGTCTTCAGTCTCACCTTGCAGGATGGTATCTCACATATTACCTAACCTTCCAAAGCTTAAAATTCACAAGTAAAACTGCGAGCGGATTATTTCGGATTGAGGTTAGGGAAAGGACCGCTCGATCCTCTTAGTCAATAGGCACACCACTGCTTCGGACTACTGCAAGCTCCTGAAGGCTACTTTTACGAACTAATATACATATCTGAAAGGATAGGATGATTACAGAGGGGAAGTCGAGGGGCGGAAGGAGGGCTTACTTACTAGCTATCTTTGCTCTCCTCCGATTAATGAAAGACCTTCCTCTTCATCCTGTATGTACTGCGATACTGGGAGCAGATCCAGGGATACCCACTCCGATAGCAGGTCTCTTACTTGAGACTCAGATCCTGAAAATGAGGAAGATCAGTGTCCTTGTCCAGGGGCAGTACGGGATATGACCCTGCAGTGACCCCTAGGAAGTCGACATCTCGGGGCTCCGCTCACACACTATCTCGTGGTAGTGTGCAGATCTGCCGCTAGATAGGGACGACCATCATTACTGTACGTAAAACGTACGCAGTTTGCAAGGATCAAAACAATTTTTTTTTATCAGTTCATGCGGGACTCCACTCTTTTGTCTGTGACCAGGAGTATGGAACGGCCAAAGACGTTTTTCCACTGCAAGTTTTTCACCTTTTCTTATTTTTATTTTTATTATTCATTTTTATATTCAGAGTCACTAACATCCTACGTTCAGGAAATGAATAGTCGGTCTAACAACCAGAGCTGACTGGCAACGGTCTCCACAGCATGCAAGCCCTCTATTCATATCCCAGATCTTCGGCAATCCTAAGCCCCAATCCCACTGGTCCCGCAGCCGTGACCGTCGAGACAAAACCCGCTATGACGATCAGTATTATTTTCGAGATTTTACTAGTTCTTCAATGACCGGCGGGGCGCCTCTGGGAGTCAGGGTCTGGGTCGGCTAAGTCACTACGTTGACGAAAAAAGAGCATTAAAACCTAGGTCCCAAAAGAAATGAATGTCGCCCAACTTTCGAAGAAAAGTTGTTAGGTTCAACTTCCAACAAAGCAGAACTTTTTTTTATCCCCGTGGCAATCCTGGCGAAGCTCCTCTTTCCTCCCCCACTGGCAGAGCCCAACTGGGTAATCTGATTGGCTCAGCGTTAAACAAAATATAACTAAGGTGTATTCTCTTTATACAGCTTATTACACCGCGCCCCGAGGAAAAGACGAAACTATTTATTTCGTTTACAACTTTTTAAACCTATTTCAAGAGTGCTTTAATAACTCATGGTTCATTAGGGACTGCGACTATTTCGTTGCGTTTGCCGCTAACGTAAAACGAAATTTCTCAACGCAAGAAATAGAGAGGAGTGGCAGAAACGCAGTCTCTGAGAATCGGGTAACTTAGTGAATCACAACTAGCGGCGTATGTGTTGCGTGACTGCCGCCGAGAATCATGAAACACAAAAAAAAAGACACCGCATCTTACCTTCAATGGCGGCTCGTCCTTTGTAGATATAGTCGATTACTCCCAGGATTTCCGAATGTGTATTTCTCGTGAAGAAAAGAACAGCTTCTCTTGGAGATATCTTACGGAATATATCGTCAAACTTGGGACTGAACGCCGACAGGATGACACGATGGGCTGCAAGATAACAGAGACAATCGCAGTAGCTGCCAACACTTCACTTTTTCTATCATGTTATTCCTGGTGACCAGCGCCAGAAACGACCTACCGGTTATTGTCCGTATTTTTTAACCAGATGTGCCAGCGTCAGAGCACTGATTGAGTAGGTCCAATGAGCAATTCAAATTAAGTTTTCCTATTTTGTTCTGTACTCCACTGTTTTCTTCTTGTACGATTTGTGGGTTGAAAATAAATTATTATTATTATTTAATAGGAATATGACAGAAGTAATGCCTATCTTATTAATCTAGAATGATTTTTCGGCCTAGCTTTTCCACAAATCCAAAAGACAAACGGCAACAAATATCCACACCGTCAAAAGTTGCTTCGAGTGGAAGGTGTTTCCGTTCCCGAAGTTGGAGACTACTGCCCCATATGTGGGGATATGAACGAGAATGTGGTAAACCTGATGTTTGAGTGTAAAGAACTGGATGGGTTGATTGGAAGAAGTGTTTGGAGTGTATGATGAGGAGTGGCTGGTTACTGCGATGAAAGATGAATGCTTTACAGGAGTTCACAAGTTTGGAAGATGCCTTAAGCTTTCGATGAAGCATCGAGAGGGTTTATCTAGCTCGAATTTGGTAAATGGACGTCTTTTTTATGGCAATCGCGATTTTTTTTTGTCCGTCCGTCGGTCTGTCGGTGGGCCGGGTTTTGCTAGTTCGGGCACTTCCACATTAGCTAGGATAATGCAACTTGGCAGGCTTATCAGGGACCCGAAAAGAATTAACTTGGAAATAGTCACTACCCCAATCCGACGATAGGTGGGAGGGGGAATCCGGAATCTTGGGGTATTTCGAACTTTGGAACGGGTATATTCCAACAGTGGATAAAACGGATACGACAGCTACGATGCTTTGGTGGTAGTTGACGTATCCGCTGTATGCATTGTTAGAATATATGTTTCCCAGTCAGCTTAGGCTCAAGGAGTATTTATTTTTGAACATTTGGACATATCTCCTGACTCAGCCGACCCACTTCAAATCCGAAGCCGATCCCGTGACTTTGGGGGGGGAAATGGAGGGAGGAACCGGAAACCTTGGGAAGCACTTAGAGAGGAGGGATCGGGATGAGACCTGGTGGGAAGAGCAAGCACAAGTTATAGAAAAATCACTGGCACAACCGAACCGGGTTCGGGTACTATGGGAGGAGAGGGATCTGGAATTCTGGGGAAACAGCGAGTTCGTTACTTCCTAATGTGCTAGGACGATGAAACTCGCCAAGCGTATCATGGACCCGAACGGACTGACTTGAGAATAGTCGTTTGCACAATCCAACCATCGTGGGGGAGTTGAGGGATGGGGAATCCGGAATCTAGTGGCATTCATAGCTTTTGAGCGGGCAATCGGATTTGAATGAAACTTTGCAAGTGGAAAGAGCTACCGTCTCAGATGTCCCTCGTCAAGTCCGGACCGGATACACCACTTGTGGGGAGAATCGGAGGGGGGCACCTGAATTTTCGTGAAACGCTTAGCGTCGAGGGATCGGGATGGAATTTGGTGGGAAGAATAAGCATACCCCCTAGATACGTTCTGAACAGAACCAGATTATATCTGGGCCCTTTAGGGGAGTTAGTGGGGGTTTCCCGGAATTCTGGTGATGGCGACCTAGGATATTTCCAGATGTGCTAAGCAGGATGAAACATGGCAGGCATATCAGTGACCCAACCAAATAGACTTAAGGGCTGAGAAGACTTCCGTTTCTGGATCCGACCATTTTTGGGGGAGTTGAGAGAAAGGGAATCAGGAGATTACTGACTTTCGTAGCTTGCAAACTGGTAGTTCGATCCGATTGAAACTTTATCAGTGATAAGAACTGATGACCTGGATATGCAAAACCTGTGTGGGAGCCACATGCAGTCATGGCGGTGGAGTTGGACGGGGGGTCCGGAAACTTTTTGACGAACAAAAACCAAACGAATGGGCCGAATGGGATGCAAGTTGGACAGTAGGCTACCGAGGTTATGTGGCCTAGATCTGTTAGGCATCCGGACCGGGTCCGGCCACGGTACGATGAGGATGGAGTAACGGAAATTTTCAGATATGCTCCGATTCAGGAAGAGATGCGTCAGAGATGCGAAGTTTATGTGTCCAAGTCGTATTCGACCATAGTGCGGGAGATGGAGTGGGATTCCCGGAAACTATGTAACTTGCATAAGGGTGATCTGAATGAAGCTTGGAAGTAGACAGATCATATGCTCTAGATGACATATTTTAGGGTCCGGGCCAGAACGGATCACCGTGGGGGGAGGGGGGGGGGGCTAACAGGGTTTGCCCTAAATGATCTGAGGAGATGCCGGAAACGCTCAGACTCGAATGAAACTAGATATCCTATTTCGTCCGATGCTAGGGGGGTTCAAGGGGCTTTCTGTGACGTTCTCATCTACTTTCTTGCACCAGTTACTCGTAAGAAGTGCCATATGAGCTAGTAGCTCTTGTTTTGTATTGTATTACGACGGCCCTAGGGTTGTTTGTGTAAATATATTATTAACTGGAGTTTCCAGGGATAACTGGAGTGTCCAGGGATATCTGGAGCGGTTCCCTTGCGTTGTAAACTTAAACGTCCGCCGGGGTCAGAAACCTAATATGGTAGCGTAGGCCGGACTATCGGATCTTCGAATAAGGGATATTCGTCTCGTCTGTGCCCTTCTGTCGCGTGCCCCAAAAGCATCCGCGCCCCGGAAGCAAGGACGTTCCTTTGTCCAGCGGAACCCCAAAACCTGCTGGAAGCGCACTGGAACATTCGTCCTTCAGGGGAAACAACCAATCCCTTGCATAGCAACCTAACAACATTATATCATGCAGTAACCAACTGTACGACTAAATGCATAAAGACGACTGACAAATTTAATACTGAAGAGTCTAGCTAACCTTTCACATATTTCCCTCCTGCTGAGATGATGATATCAAAATGGCTTCCAGTTCCGACAAATCTACCAAAGGTTTTCTCCTGACTAGTACTCTCGGCAATGACGTGGATTACCGACTTTTCATGATTCTCCGGTTCAGGGTCGATCGAGTTCAGAGCCACGTGCAGCTCAGAAATGTCAAGAGCCTTGGCAACGTCGCGTACGTCTGCACTGGGGCTGGTGATTTTGATTTCGCCGTTGTGGCAGAATTCAAGGACCTGAAAAAAAAACAAAGTACAGGCTACGACAACGTTCTCTTCATCACCGTCCACCCTCTTTACAGCACCGTACTACCTTCCTGCCCAGAGCGAAATAACACTAGGGCGCAGCACCAAGACTTATGCTTTTTATGCACTGAAAACGGGCCTTAATCGTAGCACCGCTAACTACCCTCAGGATAGTTAAAGAAAGACAAACCTGCGAGTTTAGAAATTTTCTAGTACAGCTAAGATGCTGTCTGAACACACCAAGGAACAAAAGCGGTTGTATCTTTTTTTCACCCTGTTCGGAATATGAAGTTATTGCAGCCTAAGATGCGGTCTGAACACACCAAGGAACAAAAGCGGTTGTATCTTTTTTTTCACCCTGTTCGGAATATGAAGTTATTGCAGCCTAAGATGCGGTCTGAACACACCAAGGAACAAAAGCGGTTGTATCTTTTTTTTCACCCTGTTCGGAATATGAAGTTATTGCAGCCTAAGATGCGGTCTGAACACACCAAGGAACAAAAGCGGTTGTATCTTTTTTTTCACCCTGTTCGGAATATGAAGTTATTGCAGCCTAAGATGCGGTCTGAACACACCAAGGAACAAAAGCGGTTGTATCTTTTTTTCACCCTGTTCGGAATATGAAGTTATTGCAGCCTAAGATGCGGTCTGAACACACCAAGGAACAAAAGCGGTTGTATCTTTTTTTCACCCTGTTCGGAATATGAATTTATTGCAGCCTAAGATGCGGTCTGAACACGCCAAGGAACAAAAGCGGTTGTATCTTTTTTCCACACTGTTCGGAATATGAAGTTATTGCAGCCAGCGCTGGTGCACAACTGATTGAGTTTCAGTTGAGCTGTTCTCTATCGGTATTGCTAGTGTCGCTGCTATTCGAGTGTGTGTGATTTTTTTCAAGTCCTGGCGCTACTCCCTAGTGTTTTTTTGCTCTGCTTCCTGCCCAATGTCCTATACTGAAATCATTCAGTAAATTTAGTACAAAATAAGTCTTTTTATTTCCACAATTTTAGCCCGCTCTGAAAATAATGTAATATATTTTAGTTTATGGCTGTATTTGCCAGCGTACATTCAGCATATTTTATGAAAGAAAGCTATGAAACTAAATTATTAATAAACGAATCGAACAAGGCACCCCTTGTAGCAGAGCAAAACAACTCTAAGGAGTAGCGCCAAGACAAGAAAAAAGTCAAACTCGAATAGCAGAGACACTAGCACCACTAGCGATAGGGAACGTCCCAACTGAAACTCAATCAGTCGTGCCAGCGTTAGCTCCAATGAAATAATATTCTGAGCACAGCAAAAAAAAAGATACAAACTCCACTATTTCCCTCTACTCTTTCCTCCTCTATTTCCACCCTAAATATTCCTTCAGCCCAAGCTGACAGCGTATCATATTTGACGAAGCAAAACGGATAAGTCAGCTGAAAATGAACAAGACAAGTTCATTTTCCAGCTTCAGCGGCTTGAGCCTGAAGAGGACCCTTGCCAAGAAGGGCCGAAATATAGCTCTAATAAAATGTAGCTGACTTATCCGTTTTGCTTCGTCAAATACGATTTCCCCCCTATGTATGCAGACCCCACCTTAGCTTTAAGAGAAATTTCTAAACCCTCAAGTTTGTCTCGCTTTAGATGCCGCAAACGTAGTTGGCACCGCTATAAGTTTGGCCCACTCACGAAGCAAGGAAAGCATAGCTCTTGACCAGATCAAAATAACACTAGAGAGAATAGTGTCAAGACTTGAAAAAAGTGACACACACTCGAATAACAGCGACACTACCACCAATAATAGTGACCGTCCCTACTGAAACTCGGTCGTGCACCTGCGCTGACTCCAATAACTTAATATTCTGAAAAAAGAAAAGATACAACCTTCAGAGTTTCCTCGGTGTGTGCAGACCGCATCTTGACTTTACTAGAAATTTCTAGTTGGTCTCGCTTCAAATGTCGCAAGCGTAGTGGCGGCGCTATGAGTAAGCCCGTTTGCGAAACAAGGAAGGCATAGATCTTGACGCTACTTCATATTATTATTCTGCTCTATCCATAGTATTATTTTGCTCTGCCTTGTAGTCTATTGAACTTCTTACTCATACAGACCCAGTGGTGCAATGCCTACACAGCCACAGTGAAAATATTAGGCTAAAACAGATCTGGCAGTCATAGATCTCAACAGTTGTAAGTCACTGCAACCTATCACCCTTTTTCAAAGATGTTGCCATCGGGCATTTTTTTTTTTTTTTTTCAGGAGACAATATCTGCCTATTTTTGTAATTTGAATTGTAACTTATTCGTTTTTTCGAATTGTTTGTGTCACAAAATGACGAACTTTGTCCGCCACACCTAGAGGGACCTTGCAAACTTCCAAGCAAGTCTGCAACCTGAGTGGAAGACGTCACGACAGCAGCTCACAGAGGGAAGACTGTCGCCTATTCATGGATGCCTTTGGGTACCTCTGGTGGCATAGGGAGATCTAAGGTCTAAGGTAAGGTGTCATGATATTTCACTCTTCTTTCCATTTTACGGTAATTTTGGCAAGGTAAGGTAAATAAAGTGGGTCCTGGTAGATCCACTCCAGAAGAACTGGCAAGATCGCGAAAATTCTGAGATTCTGAGAGAAGAACGAGCTACGTTTCTGCATTAGCACTTTTGTGGCTATCGAGCCAGAAATGGTCTTAAATAGCGATGTTAGAAAACTGAAATTCTTGGGGAAATGCAAATTGCCCATGAACAAAGTTTTTGACCCGTGACTGGAGTCAAACTCTAAGCTGGTGTACCTGAGGAACAAGAGGTGTAAATACGCATTTTGATGGGTCCCGACCCCCCCCCCCCTCATGGGAAGCTGGGCCCAGGTTTCCTATGAGTTGAGTTCCAACTCCTGTATATTTGGGGAGATATATCTATGGATGAAGATTTTGGTGCAACAGCAAGAAATAAGACGACGCGTCGTACTTTAATCTTTAACGAAACAGTTGGAAACTGAACTGTTTTGTCATATGATCGATGACATGCCGTTCTTAATGAATTGTAACAAAGAGAGTATTAGGCTGCTACGATTTGGTTTATTGCACTTGTTATCAGAGGCGTTACTGGCCAAAATGTTTGGGGGGGGGGACAAGGCATTTAACGACTGGCAGGTAATTCTCACAGACCGTTTCTGCAGAAAAACGACTGTTTTCCAAGAAAAACAAGACCAAACGTGTCGATGGGATGCCAAAAATCTAAGATTTGATCCAGACAATTCGGTCTTGTCTTCGCCAGGCTAATCATCAGAGAAAACCGAGTTCAGATATTCTATCTACATATCTAGCTATCTATACCTCTATAAGCCATATCTATTTTGACGATATTGACCGAAACTTCCTGCTTTACTACTGCCAAATTTGCGGTTTCGCCCGAATTCCGAGCGAACTACTAGTCCAGCAAAAAAAGAAAAATTCAGAAAGGAAGTCGGCGTATCTCCTTATCCCTATTAAGAAATCTAATCAACTTTAAATAAAATTTTGACTTAAAAAAAATGCGGGTACATCCGGATTCCGGACTAATTATATGTCCGGGTAAAAAATGATCATTCCATACAGACTCAGCCTGTCTTCTTACCCCTAAATATATCATCTAATCAACTTCAGATAAAGCTTTTACTTTTAACATATTTTCCGGTTTTGGCCGGATTACAGGCGAACTAGTTGTCCGGCGAGAAAATGGTTTTCACCATCGGGTTCAGCTTGTCTTCTTACCCATAAATAAAACATTAAATCAACTTGAAATGAAACTGTTACTTTTAACCAACTTTCCGGTTTTGGCCGGATTCCGGACGAACTGCTTGTCCGGTGACAAAATGATTTTCACCATCATGCTCAGCATGTCTTCTTACGCCTAAATCAAACATTTAATCAACTTCAAATGAAACTTTTACTTTTAACCAACTTTCCAGTTTTTGCCGGATTCCGGACGAACTACTCGTCCAGCGAGAAAATGGTTGTCACCATCGTACTCAGCATTTCTTCTTACCCCTAAATCAAACATTTAATTAACTTCAAATGAAACTGTTACTTTTAACCAACTTTCCGGTTTTGGCCGGATTCCGGACGAACTGCTTGTCCGGCGACAAAATGATTTTTCACCATCATGCTCAGCATGTCTTTTTACCCCTAAATCAAACGTTTAATCAACTTCAAATGAAACTTTTACTTTTAACCAACTTTCCGTTTTTTGCCGGATTCTGGACGAACTACTCATCCAGCGAGAAAATGGTTTTCACCATCGTGCTCAGCATGTCTTCTTACCCCTAAATCAAACGTTTAATCAACTTCAAATGAAACTTTTACTTTTAACAAACTTTCATTCCGGACGAACTACTTGTCCGGCGAGAAAATGATTGTCACCATCGTGCTCAGCATGTCTTCTTACCTCATAATCGACTATCACATTAGCTGTTTAAAAATATTTTGTTTGTCCCTTAAACTGAACCCCCTCCCCACCCCCAAATATAGGGCTACAGAGCCCATCTACGAACTCGACCTTACCCTTGACCCAAACAATCCTCATACCAAGTTTCATCGAAATATCTCATTCCCTTCGAGAGTTATCGTGCTTACAGACAGACGGACGGACGGACGGACATACGGACGGACGGACAACTTTTGTGATGTCATAGGTATCCCTCCACTTACGTTTTGGGATCCCAAAAACGACTGTTTTCAAGAAAAAAACGACAGTTTTGAAAAAAGTCGGGTTATTTCAATACTTGTTTGGTTATTGGGGATGTGAAATGTCTTGGTTCTAAGGCTGTTTGTATATAAAAAGTGATCAGCATTTTACTTTCACACTCCACTTCTGAGCGCTTGCGCACTTGTTATTTTTAGGTTCTGAGACTAATTTATTTGGTCGTAAAAACAATGAATTTTCCCAAGAATTTCAGAATATTTGGCCGAAAATTTCAAAAATTCGTCTGAGTCCGAACAAACTTTTTTCGCCGAAAAAAAAATTTGGGGAAGGTCCTGGACCCTGGTAGATCATTCTGAGAAATTTTCGTCAAAATCTGAGAAATCAATTTTTTGCCTTGCTTTAGCTGGAATGACCCACAACTTAAATTAGAATCCAAATTTCCACTTCGAGTAGATTACACTTCAAACAAACGGACAAGACCATGATGCGGAGAAAACGCCGCGACTGACAGATACATATGTAGCTCGTCAAGTACAAAATTTACCTGAAAAGCCAACTTATCTGTGTGTCATTAAACTGAATACACTGAATTAATTGGATTCTGCAAAGAATTTTTTTTTTATTATCCACTATATACTCTAGTTATTAGGTTCAGAATATCTGCAGCCGTCCCCACAACGAAAATTCTACTATGATGCGGGTAATTTTAATCACAGCACAGACACGGCTTTTCAGTGGGCAGTGGTGAGATTGGTGAAGGTTGCCAAGTGCCTAAACAAAAAAAAAGTCATAGATCTTTTTCGTAAGGCATACAACAAAAATAAAAAGCTCATAGAGGTATCACAAGTAACACGGAGATTCCACTACGGTATTTGAAAATCGATTATTCGTGAATAGCGGAACAACCAAGTAACGCATTTTCAGCGGGTCTTCAAGCCAATTTTAGTGAATAAGTGATGAGTAACTAGATTGTCTTATCACAGCCCTTTTCGGTTAAAATTTAACAGTTATATCTGCTACTGAAAACTTATTTATCATTTTAGGTCTTTAAGTATGCTAGTACAACACCGTTGCGAGAACCGGGTGACACAGGATCAAAACCTAATAATATGCGAGTATTACCTTTGTCAGCGAGTCCATATCAGCATCTACGATTTCGAGATGAACCGGCATTTTGTTTGTTAGTTCCAGGAATAAACTGTGCAGGTATCCACTGCAAGCTGATAAAACAGCTTTATGGGAATGGACCACACCATTCTTAGTCCTCAATGTCACATCACACTGGTTTTCATCATTCTGAAAAAGAAAATGTATTTATGGATCAAATCAAATCAAAGTTTATTAATTTGCCATATTATCCAAAAACGAATAGCACTGGCACGTCAAAGATGAAACACATGAGGTCACAATTGCCAACAAGTGAGCTATTTTTGTATAATTGATATTTTCATATAAACTGATTTTTACACAAACTGGTATTTTCAAATTAGTGTTAATATATGGACGATAACTACAAAATCGGCTTGCCCGTAGTATTGTAAGGGTTTTGTCGATAAACTGAATTGGACTGACAAGTGAGCTAAACAAAAGAGAAAAGCCTCGATGACAACAACCATTTCAAATGTCAACTTGATTTATTTCGTGTCATTCGTGTTAGGTTACCGCGGAAGACGCTCAGATGGGCCCCAACGTTGGGCAGTTACCCACCAGTTACCCATGAGCAGGGAGAGTGAGAGATGTACAACTCCAAAAATCTCTTCCCAACCCTAGGATCTATAGGTACAAGATATGTCATTGTCTAAATCCAAGCATGGTCAAGTTACCATCTTAGTCGTTGGGCAATTTGGGCCCAGATGCCGATGAACGGGGGAGGGTGGGGTAAGTGCAACTCCAAAAGTATCTTCCCAACCTTAGGATCCATAACTTCGGGAAATAGAATCATCCTAACTCCAACTTCGGTCAAGTTACAATCTTAAGTCGCTGGGCAAGCTGGGCCCAATTGCCCCTGATACGGGTGGGTGGGTGTTACGACCCCCAAAGGCATAACTAGACTCCAACGCTCACAAGTGTACCAAGGGGTCTATGCGACCCCAGGCGAAAAACACCGGTACCAAAAAAAAATCTGGCGAAAAAAAGGGTGCCCCCTCCCCCCGAATGTTAATATAGAAAATCTATAGTTCGAACCGCAAGCACTTAGGGATTTTCCCTAGACACGCGAGTTAAATGAAAACACGTTACGGTGGCTCGCTTGCCGCTCTCGTCTATATAACTTTTCACAAAAAATATGTTTTAATTTTGTTAGCACTGTGGGGGGAAGTACTCGGGGGGAGGGGAGGGAGAGGTCGCCAGGTTTTTTGCAATGGGAGGTTTTTTTGCCGGATTTTATGGTACCGGGGGGGGCCCGTCTTCTTTAGTCAGAACCCCTACCAAGTTTCAACTTGACACCTGTAATGGTTGACTAGTTCTAAACTCCAGAAAAAAATGAGACCTAAGGTTTCGACGGGATCCCAAAAACTGAATATTTGATCCAGACAATTGGCATTATAAATATCCGGTATTCGCCAGACTCCTTCAACATTTGTACTATTAAAGAAACAGAACAAGGCCGTTGGCTAATCATCTGAGAAAACTAAGTTCAGATATGGATTCAGCATGTGTATTTACCCGTATAGGTCATATCTACCTTGACGAAATTGATCAAAACTTCCCTGCCTTATACTTCTGCCACACTTTCGGTTTCAGCCGACTGTCGGCCAAACTACTTGTACGGCAAAAAAAGAAAGCTCAAAAACAAAGTCAGCAAATCTCCTTACCTCTATACTGAACCTCTAATCAGGTAAAACATAAATATTCCTTGAGCCCAAGCAGACTCTGAAACATACATTGAAATAATGTATACAACTGATACGTTAGCTACGATGCTTTATCAGCGACATTTCGGCCCTTCTTGGCACGGGTTCTCTTCAGGCTGTCAATCTTCAGGGTCAACGGCGGGGAAGGAAACAAACCTTTAATAAATAAATGAAGATTCTACCGACTATAAGTATCTTATTCGGGCAAATTATTTGAAGCATCGTAGCTGACGTATCCATTGTATACATTATTTGAATATATTCAGATAAAACTTTAACTTTTAAGAAATTTTCCGGTTTCCGCTTGATTCCGGGCGAACTATATGTCCGGCGAGAAAATCATTGTCAGACACGGATTCAGCATGTCTTCTTACCACTAAATCGAACATCTCATCAACTTCATATATAAATTTTACTTTTATTAAATTGTCCGGTTCTGGCCGGGCGAACTACTTTTGCCAAGACCAAAAAATGATTTTCATATAGATATTCAGCATGTCTTCTTACTCCAAAATCGAATATCTAATCAATTTCAAGTACAAGTTTTACTTTTGACAAACTTTCCGGTTGTCCGGCGAGAAAATAATTGTCATACTCGTGTTCAGCATGTCTCCTTACCCCGAAATCGACTATCTCTTTAGCTACTGAAACATAATTTGTTCGCACCTTAATCTGAAACCTCTCCCACACCCCTAAATCAAGAATAAATAAGGGATATATTATTTATTCTTGCCTAAATGTAGGGCTACAGAGCCCATCTACGAACTCGCCTTTTCCCTTAACCCAAAGAACTTCCACACCAAGTTTCATGAAAATATCTCATTCTCTTCGAGAGTTACGTGCTCACAGAGGGGCATCATAGGTATCCCTTCACTTACATTTTAGGATCCCAAAAAAACGGTGAAACAGAAATCTGCTAAAGTGCTGGCAAGAGTGGATTGTTCACAAATGAACACTCTAATAATAACCAACGAGATCATGGAAAGCAGAATTGCGTAAAGGACCTGTAAGGAACCCGAGCGGCCGGCCAACCCCTGATGCGAACCATTCGGCGAGGTTTGGGCCAGTCACTTCGAAAGCCTAATAACGCGACCGGCAACAGCGGAACAACTGGCAATGCCTGAAGACCTTTCGGTCAGGCTCAGAGCAAAATAACTCTAGAGGGTAATGCGCGAACTTTGAAAAAGTGACACACAGTCAAATCGCAGCAATACTAGCTCCGCGTAGAGGACACGAGCATCCCTACTGAAACTCAATCAATCGATAACGAGCGCTAGCTCTGATTCGATCCTCGATGTTTCCACCGCATCTTAGCCTTGCTAGAATTGTCTACGTCCGCAACTGAACACGCGAACAGTGCGGCACTGCGACGGAGGCCCATGTTTTATGCATGGGAAGGATAGGTCTTCGAATTACTCTCTAGAGTTATTTTGCTCTGATCAGGCTGGCAATACGCCTGATCCAACCAATACAGCCGAAGTCTCTTTTGTCCTGAAGGCAAGAATCTCGGAGAAGACCGTGTCGCATCTGAAGTAGCGCTTGACAGACAGCTTGGATGACACTCGTCAACCTGAATTGTGAAACCGAAAGGGTCCCAGCAAGTGGGAGAAGAGCCCTCATTGCTTAAGAGAGCAACACTATGGTTTTATCCTCGTTTTTTTTTTTTTTTTCCTATGCCTCCGATTTCATTTTATTCCTGGTAAGGGTCTAACCTGTGTAGTTTTTATGGAAAGTGTGAACCTTAGGCCGGATTGACGAATATGACATTACATTTTGGAAAGCTAAGTAGAACTCTTGCCTGGGGCCAAAAAGGGTGGTTTTTGCTTGTCCTCGAGCCAGAGCCTACGGTGTGCGAAGTGAAGTGGAGTTATATAGCCCATGTCAGAGAGGACTATCTGCAGTTGTGCAGCCAACCTTTCGTTTCACCAAACTATGTTTCTGCTTTCGAGTGGAAAACTCCGTTCTACCACGCAAGCATGCAGGCACTAGTTTCAAACTGAAGATGGACCAAAATCTATAAGCGTTAAATATATGCGGCAGTTACCCGGCCCGGCCCCACAGCCAACATATCTTCTTTGAGTGATAATAGAAAAATCTACAGAAACAAAAAAGTATATTTGAACCACGGATCCGAAAGTGCTGCCATCTATTGTTTCTATCCATGTCTGTTCGCGATTTCAGCTGAGTTTATCATTCGTTTTTTTATCACTTGGGTTTGCGGTAGAGAAATGGTATCAGATGCGCCTCTTAAACTTTATAAGTTATCTCATTGCTAAAGAAACTAGAGCTTATCCTTTGCTCCTTTCTAATTGGTGACATTAGAACTTCGTCCTACGGCAAGAAAGTCAACTGTGAACTAAGACAGGTAGAATTTCTTTTTATGGCACTTGAGCTTACTCAAGTGCCATATAGCGATTGTTATTTCTGTCCGTCAGTCGGTCTGTCGGTCCCGGTTTTGCTAGTTCGGGCACTTCCAGATAAGCTCGGACGATGAAACTTGGCAGGCATATCAGGAACTGGACCAGATTAAATTAGAAATTGTCGCTTCCTCGATCCGACCATCTGGAGGGGAGTGGAGGGAGGGGGAATCTGGAAAAAATAGGAAAAATGAAATATTTTTAGCTTACGAACGGGTGATCGGATCTTAATGAAACTTGATATATATGGAAGGACTTCGTGTCTCAGACCCTCCATTTTAAATCCAGACCGGATCCGGTGACACTGGGGGGAGTTGGAGGGGGAAACCGGAAATCTTGGAAAACACTTAGAGTGAAGGAATCCGGATGAAACTTGGTGGAAAGAACAAGCAGAAGTCCTAGATACGTGATGGATATAACCGGAACGGATCCGCTCACTTTGGGGGAGTTGGGGGGGGGGAGAAGTCCGAATTTTTAGTGATCCTACGAGTTTGGTGCTTCCTGATGTGCTGGGACGCTGAAAATTGGCAGGCACGTCATGGACCCGACCAGATTAAATGGGAAATAGTCATTTCCCCGATCCGACCATCTGGGAGGGGGAGTGGAGGGAGGGGGAAGCCAAAATGTGTGGTATTTTTATCTTGCGAACTAGTCATCGGATCTTGATGAAATTTTATATTTAGGATGACCTCGTGTCTCAGACGTCCCACTATAAATCCGGACCGGATCCGATGACACTGGGGGGAGCTGGAGGAGGGAACCGGAAATCTTGAGAAACGCTTAGAGTGGAGGGATCGGGATGAAACTTGGTGGAAGAACAAGCACAAGTCCTAGATACGTCATTGATATAAGCGGACCAGATCCGGGCACTCTGGGGGAGTTGGGGGGTTCCGGATTTCTAGCGATCCCGCGAGTTCGGCATACTTCCTGATGTGCTAGGGCGATGAAACTTGGCAGGTATGTCAGGGACCCGAACAGGTTCACTTGAGAACAGCCGTTTCCCCGATCCGACCATAGTGGGGGGAGTGGATGGATGGGGAGTCCGGAATCTAGTGGCGTGTATAACTTTTGAACGGGTGATCGGATCTTGATGAAATTTTATATTTAGGATGACCTCGTGTTTCAGACGTCCCACTATAAATCCGGACCGGATTCGATGACACTGGGGGGAGTTGGAGGAGGGAACCGGAAATCTTGAGAAACGCTTAGAGTGGAGGGATCGGGATGAAACTTGGTGGAAGAACAAGCACAAGTCCTAGATACGTCATTGATATAAGCGGACCAGATCCGGGCACTCTGGGGGAGTTGGGGGGGGGTCGGGTTATACCTGTGGGGATGGGGGGGGGGGGACCCGAAAACTCAAGAAACGCTTAAAGCAGAGGGATTGGGACGGATTGGGACGGGGGAGTTGCGGTGGGGGTCGTGATTTCTAGCGATCCAGCGAGTTCGGCATACTTCCTGGTGTCCTAGGGCGATGAAACTTGGCAGGTATGTCAGGGACCCGAACAGGTTCACTTGAGAACAGCCGTTTCTCCCATCCGACCATAGTGGGGGGAGTGGATGGATGGGGAGTCCGGAATCTAGTGGCGTGTATAACTTTTGAACGGGTGATCGGATCTTGATGAAATTTTATATTTAGGATAACCTCGTTGTTTCAGACGTCCCACTATAAATCCGGACCGGATCCGATGACACTGGGGGGAGTTGGAGGAGGGAACCGGAAATCTTGAGAAACGCTTAGAGTGGAGGGATCGGGATGAAACTTGGTGGAAGAACAAGCACAAGTCCTAGATACGTCATTGATATAAGCGGACCAGATCCGGGCACTCTGGGGGAGTTGGGGGGTTCCGGATTTCTAGCGATCCCGCGAGTTCGGCATACTTCCTGATGTGCTAGGGCGATGAAACTTGGCAGGTATGTCAGGGACCCGAACAGGTTCACTTGAGAACAGCCGTTTCCCCGATCCGACCATAGTGGGGGGAGTGGATGGATGGGGAGTCCGGAATCTAGTGGCGTGTATAACTTTTGAACGGGTGATCGGATCTTGATGAAATTTTATATTTAGGATGACCTCGTGTTTCAGACGTCCCACTATAAATCCGGACCGGATTCGATGACACTGGGGGGAGTTGGAGGAGGGAACCGGAAATCTTGAAAAACGCTTAGAGTGGAGGGATCGGGATGAAACTTGGTGGAAGAACAAGCACAAGTCCTAGATACGTCATTGATATAAGCGGACCAGATCCGGGCACTCTGGGGGAGTTGGGGGGGGGGGGGGGTCGGGTTATACCTGTGGGGATGGGGGGGGGGGGACCCGAAAACTCAAGAAACGCTTAAAGCAGAGGGATTGGGACGGAATTTAATGGAGAGAACAAGCATTAGGCCTAGATCCGAATTTGACGGAGCCAGATGGTTTCGGGGCTCTGTGGGGGGGGGGGGTAGAGGGGGTTTCCTGGAATACCGGTAGTCGGGGGTTAGAATAGTTCCAGAAGTACTAAGACAATGAAACTTTGCAGGCATATTAGCGACCCGACTTAATTGACTTATTTATTTAAACTAGGATACGACTAACTAGGGTCAAACAAATGGGTGATAAGAATCGATGGCCTCGACATGTAAAAGATGCGTTCGAACAAATGCGACCACGGTTGGGGGAATTGGGGGGGGGGGACTTTTGACATGCACAAAAACCAAACGAATGGCCCGAATGAGATGCTAGTTCGACAGTGCCGAGTTTATGCGGCCTAGATTTGTTCTTTGGCGTCCGGGCCGGATGCGGCCAAGGTAGGGGGGGGGGGGGGTACTGGAAACTTGCAGATAGGCTATGCTCCAATTTCAGTGAAACTTGATGGACAGGAAGAGGGAATTAGGAGATATGACGTTTATGTTTTCAAGTCCTGTTCGGCCACAGTGGCGGGAATTGGAGGGAGATTGCCGGAAACTTTGAGGCTCGCATAGGAGTCAAACGAGTGCATCAGTTTAAATGAAACATAGAACTTAGAGAGAGCATATACCCTAGATGACATATTTTGGGCAAGGATCCGGATCCGACAACGTTGGTGGGGGGGAGGGGGTACCAGAATTTTCCAAAAATGCTCAGACTCGACCGAAACTTTAGCCGTGGAATAAAAGAAGATACTTTAGATGATCCATTTTTTAGTCCGAACCAGATTCGGCCACGGTAGGGGGAGATGGAGGCAGTACCGGAAATATTGTAGCACGTCTAGGGATCAAACTAGTGGATTTATTAGGCTGAAACTTGGAAGTTTGAACAGTCATGTGCATTTGATAATAGAGGCGATGCCGGAACTGCTTAGAAGTGAGTGAAACAAACTATCCTACTTCTATTTCCAAACCGCATTTTTGGATGGCGGGTGTATTTTATCACGTTCTCACCTACTTTCTTGTACTGCCTACTCGTAACAAGTGCCATATGAGCTCGTAGCTCTTGTTTTTTACGGCAATCGCATAGCCGTTGATAGATGATCAAAGTATATGTCATCCATTTTTTGGTACAAAAATTCCTTCATGAGATACACCAGCTTGAAAGTTTCAAGGGGTCGACAACTTCAGTAGTAAGGTACACACTGAAACCAAAAATAGGCGATACCAGTTGGGAGACATGTAGGGGACTTCTAAGCAACAGTCGACTGTTAGCTCATAATCATCTTGGGCAATGGGGGGTTTGCAGCTTTTGCTAGTTGGTGTACCTGTTATTTGTTTCTGGTGTATTCGATGGTAAGAACAATTTGGTTCCCAATGGTAAGATATGCAAGACACTTGTAAGTAATAATCGGCTGTTATGCTAAAATCATCTTCAGCGATGAGGGGTTTGCAACTTTTGCTAGCTGGTGTACCCATTATCTGTTTTCGATGAACTTGATGTCTATCACGGGAGAGGGAGTTGTAAATTGGAATTGGTTCACGAGGGGCTAGACATTTTTGCAAATTGGTGCACATTGTAGGCTATTCGATTTCTATAAATCTGACGGTAAGAGAGTTTGTGTCGATGCTCTATCGCTGTAACCTATGATTAACTGTTTACGTAACGGGTACAAACGATAATGTAAAACAATGAGGTAGTGTAGTTTCAGAATAATTAATAGTGTCATCTATAATATTTTAATCCTGAAAAGTTACGGATAGCTTTATAATACCAACTAGATTATATAAGATATTGTTCCAAGTTTTCATCCGTCACGATGTCTACGATTGAAAAGGATAAAGTTCAACTGACTGCAAAGTCAATTTAGTCCCTTCTTCCGATATTCTTTTGTTGTTATTTTACAACGCTGAAGAATAGCTTTTGATCAGGTGATTATCCTCTTTAGAACATACCGTTTTAAAAGCTTTGATAAGTTGACAACTTCAGCATTAACCGACAGCGAAGAAACAAAACCAAGTGTTGCTCTCGCAACACTTTAGTCGGCGAAGCCGGACAAAGGTTGCCGCAACATTTCACGTTGCCCAGGCAACGCAGGTCTACTTTTCACTAAATGCGAATACCGGCAAGAAATAATCCCTAGTAAATTCCTGTCACACTCCTGCTGAACCACATACAGTCACCAGTCGATATACACGTCCACGAAGAACAAATAGGGCTTTCGCCCAACCAGTTCCTGCGCGGATCTCATATTCGTGCTAAGAATGCTGCTAGAAAAATAAAATGATTGGATGAAGAAGCTTTTCGTCGTCTTTAAAATAATAATAATTTAATTTTTCACCCACATGTCATAGACGGAGGAGGAATAACGAAAGAAAAGAGAAGGAAACACTATTACAAGAGGAGACCAAACAAACGTAGTGACTACGACGACATTGTCCTATCTACCAAACTATCCTATTGTAGAAGAATGCCCTCCCATTGATGCTTAATATTATTGTTGTAATTCTGTATAAGTTTTCCCACTGCTGTAAGTGGGTCAGTGATGTTGTAAGCAGTGACGATTTTACTATTTCGGGTCCGAGGAGGGATGCGGAGCAGGAATTTACAGAAACGAAAATAAATAGAATGAATTTGTTTTTATCAGTGTTAGTTAACATTCGCCCAAAAGGTTAAAATGTGAGGCAGGGCCGCTGAGTTAAAAATCGTGGAGGCTACTATGGATTTGAGCCATGGAATGCTGTGTCTGTGAGGGCGACAGCATCAATAAACAATTCTGAATTATGACGACTGCTAAGCAAGCGTGTTTGCTCTCTCTGCTGCTCTTCGACTGTATTCTAAAAAGATATGACGGATACGATACTGATATCGGGGATCGCAGAAAATAGGGAGACCCAGACTTTTCCGAGTACTCAGCCAATGGATATCTGCAAACAGACGCTGCATGACTTTCTCGCACAGAGCAGCGAAGCAGCTAGCGTTTTCTGACTTAAAATCAATATTCCCAAAACACCATGAATACGGCGAGCAGCGAATCTCCTTTGAACATCCATTGCAGGAGAGAAGCAAGTCCAACCGGTTGTGGAATTCGGGAATCACGGCAGTAGCTACCTATGAACATACTAGAGGCCGCTGCATGAAAACGAAATCAAATGGGGTCGCTGTTCGCGCAGTGGCTGCTGCATGAAAACAAAACTGGACAAAGGTCGTAATCATGCAGCGGCCGCTGCATGGAAACGAAATCAAATGGAGTTGCTGAACCCGCAGTGGCCGCTGCATGAAAACGCAATCAAATGGGTACGCTGGTCATGCAGTGGCGGCTGCATGGAAACGAAATCAAATGCAGTCGCTGATCATGCAGTGGCTGCTGCATGGAAACGAAACTGGACAAAGGTCGTAATCATGCAGTCGCCGCTGCATGGAAACGAACTCAAATGGGGTCGTTGATCATGCAGTGCCCGCTGCTGAAAACGAAATTGGACAAAGGTAGTAATCATGCAGCCGACGCTGCATGGAAACGAACTCAAAAGGGGTCGCTGATCATGCAGCAGCCGCTGCATGGAAACGAACTCAAATGTAGTTGCTGATCCCGCAGCGGCCACTGCATGGAAACGAAATCAAATGGGGTCGCTGAGCATGCAGTGGCCGCTGCATGAAAACGAAATTGGACAAAGGTCGTGATCATGCAGCCGCCGCTGCATGGAAACGAACTCAAATGGGGTCGCTGATCATGCAGCGACCGCTGCATGGAAACGAACTCAAATGGAGTTGCTGATCCCGCAGTGGCCACTGCATGGAAACGAAATCAAATGGGGACGCTGACCATGCAGTGGCCGCTGCATGAAAACGAAATTGGACAAAGGTCGTAATCATGCAGCCGCCGCTGCATGGAAACGAACTCAAATGGGGCCGTTGATCCTGCAGTGCCCACTGCTGAAAACGAAACTGGACTAACGTCGTAATCATGCAGCCGGCGCTGCATGGAAATGAAATCAAATGGGGTCGCTGATCATGCAGTGGCCGCTGCATGAAAACGAAACTGGACAAAGGTCGTAATCATGCAGCCGCCGCTGCATGGAAACGAACTCAAATGGGGTCGCTGATCATGCAGCGACCGCTGCATGGAAACGAACTCAAATGGAGTTGCTGATCCCTCAGTGGCCACTGCATGGAAACGAAATCAAACGGGGTCGCTGATCACGTAGCGACCGCTGCATGGAAAGCTTGTGCAAGAGTCCAGTTAATACTTGGTCTGATCATGCAGCGACCGCTGCATAGAAAGCTTGTGCAAGAGTCCAGTTAATTCTTGGTCTGATCATGCAGCGACCGCTGCATGGAAAGCTTGTGCAAGAGTCCACTTAATACTTGGTCAGGCTTGTGGCGTAATCGACTAAAGAGGATATGGAGGAGCGAGAAGTACTCCCTTAGACTCAAGCTGAGATCAACGTTCTCTGCGTGTTTGCAGCACAGATCTGAGACGTGGCACCTAACCCAATTGCATGAAAAACGTCATCTAGCCTTTGAGAACGCCTGCCTCAGCCAGATCCTAAACATAAACTGGACAGCTGGGGTTAAAAACTTGGTCATTCGCCAGATGACAGTTCACCCTTTATCTCTCAAGCTATCAAGACCCGTCTTTGGAGACAAGTGGGCCATGCTGCCAGGATGGGAAGCGCCAGACTCTTGAACGCTATCATCCACTGGCAACCGGAGTGATCCAGACGAAAAGGAAATCCGAAGAACACTCTTCGCCGATCCTAACAGCTGGATCTCCACAACACCAACGCGTCCATCCCGCTTTACTAGGGAGATGTCTATGTAGTGGCTTATTTGAGATAGGACTGGCCTCTGCTCTTGAATGTCCCAACCGCTCCTGGAGAGCTGCAGGAGGAACTAAGGTCTAAAGTCGATACCTTAAAGGGAAGCCGTTTAAAAATTCTGTAAGCAGATGAGAAACGAATTTCATAAGCTGTAGGTTGCTAATGAAACAAATTTGAATAGGTATGGGTAGAGAACAAATAATCAGCTCGAACCTCTGTCTTCAGTACCATGCAGCGAATTTGAATACCCCAACAAAACTGAGCGGACCTAGAGGTATTTACTGTAGCTTTTTACCCGTCTACTCTACTTCCATCATCGCCGTTGCTCATCGTAGAGAAAGAAAATGCAGGAGGGGTACTACGCGCGCTGACCCGCTCTTGAGATTGCCTTCTACATTTCCTGAAGGTGGTGATTGTAGAGGTAGTGAACGTGATGTGGCACGAACTTACTAACCTCCGCTCGTTCACAGCGGAATGGTACGGGGAAATACTAGACTCCGCATAGTTATAGTACAGAGATAGGGAGACGTAGTTCTATCTGATAATTTGTTCTTAGTAGAATGGCTAGTCTTTTTACATAGTAACTCAAACGACGTTGTACCGCCACATACAGAAAGGTAGCACTGAAAGTTTAGTTTATGCTTCACTTTTTAGGGACTCGAACCTCAAAAGGCAAAACAGCCTTACGCTAGCAAGTGAAATCTTGAAATTCAAATCACATAGTTCGTATGGCATTCATACTGCTCAACAGTTGCTATTACAATCATATCTGTGACTTCACAATCCTTTCGAACTCCTGGATCAAAAAAATATATCAACGACTTGCCAAATAGTTCTACATGTTCTAAATATCGAGGGGTGGGGTTGGCAACTAAGAAATGGGGTACATCCAAAAAGCCAGGATACTGATGGTTGTGACGACAACTCTTTAACCTAGACCTGTTTGGTTAAAAAATACATACCATTGACTTATCCAAGTAATTCTTCATGTCAACGTAATGGTTTTTCCACTGGAAGCGCAAAGCATGCCCAGGTTTGAAATTCTTCAGTGCATCAACTATAACTTTGGCATCAAGAAAACTAGCAGCAGTGATCAGGTTTGGAACATGCTCTTTGGCGACAAGGACCTCGCCAGTGCAAGCAACTCTCAAAATGTTATAAACATTTTCCAATTTGCTTCCCTGAAAAAGGAAAAGAAATCAACTGAACATGAAAATGAAAACCTCTGATTTCGGATCTTGATTCCAAAGCACGATTTTCCGTTGTCCCCTAATACCACACAACCAAAAGCATGAAAAAATACCATACCATAATTTACGTGTTTGAAGAGCAAAGTCTTCTTCTGTAGCCTTAATTCTCCTTAGGCCGTGTAAATTCTAGAAGCAATTCTCATCCCCGTTAGGCTGAAGGCTAAATAAAATGGCTTTAAACCTTGACAGAGTAGTAAGAAGAAGGCAAAAAAAGACTTCAATGGAAAATGGCTAAAATCAGGGGTTTCTGGTAGACTGCCTTATCCAGCATCTAGGATGGGCTAACTGATATTTGGCATAGGCTATACCCAACTGTGGGTATAAAAAATATCGGACACACACATGGCCCGTCCACCCTCCTAACAATAGTAACTATTAGTTACTAATTTGGTTCCGACATTGAAATTTAATACAATGACTGTTCAACGCTTCTCCAACCCGTGCTTAATAGTAACTTTATGCTTACCATGCTAGGGAGTATAGTAAGCATGGTAACTTCAATTCCTGTGATTTGATTTTTGAAGTCAGCCAGGATCTTTGACATCATGCATAGTAGCTACAGTAAGTAGGATGGAACATGCTAACAATAGCCTAGAGAGGTTACAGATATACTTTTTCGAAAACTTTTCTAAATTTTGGACTACCTACCTTGTTTTTTTGTTTTTTTTTAAGGTTAGACTGGAATGATAAATCAATAACTGAGTACCTGTTGGGAGTAAAGTGATTCAGCCTCTTTTTATTGTAGGCTGCTCTAGTTTCCTCATTTTCTTTTTTTCCTGCTATGACAATTTGGTACAGTAGTTTATGAAGTACTGCAAAATCTAGTAGTGATACTATGCTGTAATTTGCCGTTAGGCCTACTAGTGAGTCCAAAAGTACTACAGGATACTTTGCTTTTTGCACCACCCCTAGTAAACCTGTGTAAATCTAGACCAAATAACAAGGATTGTGTATGGAACATCAAAATATATGAATCCTGACCAAATTAATTGATACCAAATTTCATCCACTTACTTCTAATTCTTCTTTGAAGAATAGCCTGGTGCAAAACAAAGTCGAAAAGTTGCAAATACATGCAACAGAAGAACACTGCCGCAAATAGCCATGCTCAAGCTATTTCTGTTAACCTGGTAGTGCAAGTAAATCAACAAAAGGCTCAAAAGAAAACTGGAAACAAAAGCTGGTGCAAAAATACAATTTGCCATGGTCAGCAAGTGTTAAGAAAAAAGGCCAAGGCATTAGGCAATGCTGCAACTTCATTTAACAAAAATGGAAAATATTATGTTGCACTGAACAGACAGAACTTCTACATAAGAGGTATCCAAACTCAGAGAAGATTTCAAATTTCCAAAGAAGTCTTTCCTTCAGAATAATCTATCTGGCCTAAAAGGAACCAATAAATATGACAAACTTACTAGATTGAAGCTAATTGAATGCTTGACATATTGGATAAATAAATATTGCTTCAATATTTCTGGTTGTACATATTTTTCTTTTCAAATAAGATCCCTTCATTCTAACCTTACGTGGATTGACTTACAAAATGATGAAAAAGATAAGAGTTTGCAAAGTCAATAGCCAGAAAGTCCCTTTTCAAAGCAGCTTCAAAACAAAGAAAAGGCACAGAATTTGAATATTTTTGAACATATGACTTTGAAACAAGAGCTACGAGCTCATATGGCACTTGATATGAGTAGGTGGTACCTAAAAAGTAGATGAGAAATCCAAATACCCCACCACCTAAAAATGTGGTTCGGACCTATAAATACGATATCTAGTTTCACTCAGGTCTGAGCATTTCCGTCGCCTCAGATCATCCAGGGCAAATGACTTTTCTACCTTCCAAGTTTCAACAAGAAAGATCCACTCGTTTGAACCTTTGCTTTCACGTGCCACACGGTCTCCAGAACCCCCCTTCAACGTCCCCTACCGAGTCTGAATCTGGTTCGGACTTCTGAATGCTAAATGGATCATGAAGCATTTTCTCTTACCACCTATCAATTTTCAATCAAATCTGAGCGTTTTTGGGGAACTTCCTTTAATCCCTCCCCCAGCGTGGTCGGATCGAGTTCGCACACTAAAATATGTCATCTAGAGTATGTGAGCTCTCTACATTCCAAGTTTCTCTAAAATCGCTCAACTTGTTTGACCCCTATGCGAGCCAAAACGTTTCCGGAAATCCCCTTCCAACTCCCCCCACTGTGGCTGAATATGAATCGGAAACATAAACGTCGCATCTGAAACATAAAACGTCGCATCTCTGACATTTACTAATCAATTTAGACTGGAATCGGAGCATAGCCTATCCGCAAATTTCCCGCTCCCACTTCACCCCCCTCCCCTACCGTGACCAGATCTGATCCAGACACCAAATAACAAATCAAGGCTGCATTAACTCGGAACTGTCCAACTTGCATCCCATTCTGTACCCCCCCCCCCTCGTCCAACTCTCCTAAACGTGCCCGCATTTGGTTCGGATGCATGTTTTGCTTGTCTAGGTCATCAGTTCATATTAACCATAAAGTTTCACTCGAATCGGACCCGACGTTTGCAACTTACGGAAGCCAGTGATTTCCGGATTCCCCTTCCCTCAACTCCCCAAAGATGGTCTGATCAAGGAACACAAGTTTTCCTAGTGTATTATGTGTTGTCCTTAAGTCATTAATGGGCCTGCAAAGTATAATCGTTCTTAGAATAGCTGGAACTATCCTAACTGGCGATCACCGGAATTCCGGAAACACCCTCCAACTCCCCCACAGAGCCCCCCTACAATATGGTTCTGTCAATTACGTATCTAAGGCAAATGCTTGCTCTTCTCACCAAGTTCCATCCCAATCCCTCAACTCTATGCATTTCACGAGATTTCCAGTCCCCCCTTCAATCCCCCCCACAAGTATCTGATTGGACCAGAACTTGACATGGAGCATCTGAAACGATAGTTCTTTCCACTTGCCAAGTTTAATTCAATTCCGATCACCCGTTCAAAAGTTATGAACACCACCAGATTCCGGGCTCCCTATCCCTCCACTCCCCCCACGGTGGTTGGATTCAAGAAACGACTATTATCAAGTCAATCTGTTTGGGGCCTTGACATGTCTCCCAAGTTCCATTGTCCTAGCACATCCGGAAGTACCAAACTAGATGGATCACCGAAATTCCGGACCCCCCCCCCCCTCGACCCCCCCACAGTGCCTGAATCTGGTTCGGTTATGTCAACGATGTGTCTAGGTGTCTTGTTCTTCCTACCCTTCCTACTCTAAAGCGTGTTGCAAGACTTCCAGCTCCTCCCTCCAGCTCCCCCCAAAGTCACCGGATCCGGTTCAAATTTAAATTGGGACGTCTGAGACATGGGGTCCTTCCAAATATCAAATTTCATTAAGATCCAATCACCCGATCAAAAGTTATAAATTCCTCTATATTCCGGATTCCCCCTGCCGCCACTCCCCCCACGATACTTGGATCGGGGAAGTGACTATTTCCAACTTAATTGTTTGTGGTCCCTGATATGCCTGCCAAGTTTCATCGTCCTAGCTTATGTGGAAGTGCCCAAACTATAAAAACCTGGACAGACCGACCGACCGACCGACCGACGGACAGACAGAAATTGTGATCACTGTATGGCACTTGGCTAAACGGCAAGTGCCATAAAAAGTCATATTTGCCTCTTGACTGGCAGAACAGCATCTACAGTTCATTTTAACATTTTCGCGGCAAAAATCGAGGTGATGTAAAAACGAGGATAGGTACCCCTCCTGCAATCAAGCAATTTGACATATTTGGCAAGTTTAGAGACTGGAAAGAAACTGTGGGAACTGCTTGCTGACTGCTTGCATGTATTTCTTTCATAGGAGGTGGTGCAAATGGTGGGATGCATGAGGCTTTATTTTATCACTGGGCATGAATATCTGGGTCATGCCTCATGCATAGTAGGTGAGGTCAGAACTGACAGAAGCAACAGACTACCTCTCATCAAGACTAGCCTATCAAATAATCAAAATCTGTGGTTGACTCGACTAGCCTATCCTATCTAAAGTTTAAAAATTTACCTTCAAGGTTATAGAAGTCTGGCTGTTGAAAGCTTGATCAGTTTTGAAGCTTCCAAGGACTCTCAATACAAAGCTGTTAATTGCCACTGCCCCATCATCACAAATAATCCTTATGTTAGCAAACTGTGCGTCATTGACAATCTCAGCTAGCTGTCCTTTTATAACCTCAAAATGTTCCTCCCACTGAATGGCAAACGACATCTTAGATTATATACAAATCAGAAAATGTCAGGCTAGAAAGTAAATTTGAATTCTGGCGGAAAAAGGGGCGGTGTCGGAGCACTGGGCTAGACTTGTACAAAACGCATCTGATATGAGAAAAAAAACATTCCCAGGGACTCCCGTCCCCAGCCCGTCCCAGTCGCGTCTCCCATCGCGCAGTCCCCGCGTTGGTTTTTTCAAGTTCAAGGGACTCATTCCCCACTATTCTTTGACTGTGATACAGTATTTGTCGAAACCCCAGAGTTCAGCTGGGGAAATAGCTTGGAAAATTGAAACTGTAGTGAGAGAGCTGGAAGAGAAAGGAAATCCGGTGTTATATACATGGGTACCTGCCCATGTGGGAGTGATTGGAAATGAATCGGCAGATAGATTGCTAAGTGGTGGAGCATAAATGAAGAAAAAGTTTCGACAAAAGTGTCTAGTGCAGAATTTATAAATGCATTTAAGCAATCTGTGATAGAAAGTAAACAAGAAGAATTCGCATTAAAATCCCAGAACCAAATTCTTGGTTTGTACGAGAGCAGACAACCTCTAGCAGACCTGATCCCAGTCTAGTACACTAGCCCCATTTCAGGCACAGTGCTCAAACGTCTAGCACCATGCCTGGGTGCTAGACGTTCAAGCACTGTACCTTGGATTTCATGTATGGTGCAAGGATTTCAGTATACAGTGCATACCGAAAAAACCCAGTTTCTGTCATCACAACTGAGCACCGGCTCGGACAGGGCTGAAATTACTACTATGAATTAGAGAAATCAAAGGCAATCCTTTATATATTTTTCACAACAAAAACAAAAGGGCTCTAATGATGATGGAGATGAAAAACCTAACAGTACCCTATCTATTTTCCATGTATTTTCCCTATCTATTCCCCAAGAGCCAATATTCTGGTTGGCTGCTAGGAGAAAAAGCTGAGGCACAGGACACTTTGCATGCAAAACCCTTGACTATGTAGAAAAGGAAATGAGGTTCTTCACATCTGTCATCAGCCGAGCCCTTTTGTTTTTGTTGTGAAAAATATAGAAAGGATTGTCTTTGATTTCTCTAATTCATGGTAGTAATTTCAGCCCTGTCCGAGCTGGTGCTCAGTTGTTATGACAAAAACTGTGTTTTTGATGTATGCACTGTATACTGAAATCCATGCACCATACATGAAATCCAAGGTACAGTGCTTGAACGTCTAGCACCCAGGCATGGTGCTAGACGTTTGAGCACCGTGCCTGAAAAGGGGCTAGTGTACTAGACTGCCTGATCCATGAGGAAAGAAAACTTGCTTCCACAATATTCAGGCTAAGAACAGGCCATGCTGGTGGAAACAAGTTGATGCCGAAAATTTACGCGAGTTATATGATGTAAGGCACTGTTCGGAATATTTTGTCCTATTTGGAAATTTGGTGTTTTTTCAGGAAGGTCCGTCCTGGGCCATTTAAGTGTCCCTGCATGGGCCAGAAAATTGTCTGTGATTTGTTTGGGTTAATTTCATAAAAAGTACAAAGTTGTACAAGACTTCGTAGTTTAAGATGAGAAAATCGTAAAACTGAGAAAATTGTAAAATAGTTGTTTGGTCATTATTTATATGTAATTTTAAGACGACCCCAGAGGAGATGTGTATTTTTATGACGAAAACGGATGAGTTAATGTTTTCATGGAAGTTTATGAGCTGTAGATTGACTAGTGAAAGTGAGATTCAAAAATACCCAAAGAAGAGACGAAGATACAGTGAGGAACGCTAAAGGGCGTCACGACGGGGGGGGGGGAGGGCAATGCCCCCCTTACCTTTTAGGCATTCGGTCAAAACGAGCATCGCGTTGAAGCCATGATGCCCTTTTCATTAAATTGTTTGTCCTCTCATTGCTAAAGAAACTAGAGCTTATCCTTTGCTCCTTTCTAAGTGGTGACGTTAGAAAGTTGGCCTACGGCAAAAAAGTCAACTTTTGAGCTAAGACAGGTAGAATTTTTTTTTCGACGGTAATCGATAGCCGTTGATGAGCTGATCAAAGTATATGGCATCCATTTTTTGGTACACAAATTCCTTCATGAGATACACCAGTTTGAAAGTTTCAAGGGGTTGACAACTTCAGTAGTAAGGTACACAATGAAACCAAAAATAGGCGATACCAGTTGTGAGACATGTAGGGGACTTATAAGCGACAGACCGTTAGCTCATAATCATCTTCGACAATGAGGGGTTTGCAGCTTTTGCCAGTTGGTGTACCTGTCATTTGTTTCCGGTGTATTCGATGGTAAGATCTTCAGCGATGAGGGGTTTGCAAATTTTGCTAGCTGGTGTACCCATTATTTTTATCCGGTGGACTTGATAACTATCGTGGGAGAGGGACTGGTAAGTAAGAATTGGTTCACGAGGAGCTAGAGATTTGTGCAAATTGTTGCATATTGTATTCGATTTATATAAATCTGACGGTAAGAAAGTTTGTATCGATGGTCTATCGCTGTAACCTAGGATTAACTGTTTCCGCAACGGGTACAAACGATAATGTAAAACAATGAGGTAGATTCATAATAATTCATAATGTCATCTATGGTATTTTAATCCTGAAAAGTTACGGATAGCTTTATAATACCAACTAGATTATATAAGATATTGTTCCAAGTTTTCATCCGCCACGATGTCTACGATTGAAAAGTATAAAGTTCAACTGACTGCAAGGTCAATTTAGTCCCTTCTTCTGATATTGTTTTGGTGTTGTTTTTACAACGCCAAAGAATAGCTTTTAATTGACCATGTGATTAATCTTTTTAGAACAAACCGTTTTAAAGGCTTCGATAAGTTGACAACTCCAGCATTTAACCGACAGCGAAGAAACAAAACCAAAGTGTTGCTCTCGCAACACTTTAGTCGGCGAAGCCGGACAAAGGTTGCTACAACACTTCACGTTGCCCAGGCAACGTAGCTCTCGTTCTGATTGTTTTTAATTAATCTTTCACCAACACCAGCAAAAATTGATTCCCCTTCGAATCTGAAAGGGAGTCCTTAAAGAGGATGACGATGATAATCGGAGCATTCCCAGCCCGTGGGACTCGCGATAATACAGGGAGTGAGTCCACGGGACAAACAAAAACGCGTTGACTCCTCAAGTGGAGTCCTAGGGGAATGGCGAGAATAGGTGCCTTAAATTGACTTTGCAAATCACAAAGATCAAATAAATGTGCACCAGTTTGAAAAAAAATTCTAGCCCCTCATGAACCCACTCTAGCAACCGATTCTTACTCACAACTCCATCTCCCCGCGATAGACCCCAAATATACCGAAAAAAAATAATAGGTACACCAACTAGCAAAAGTTGCAAACCCTCATCGCCAAAGAAGATTATGATCATCTGTACCATATTCAGTGTACCCATAATCGATCGTTATAGCCCTTTAGAAATATTTTTCCATTTACCTCTTGAGACTTCATTAAAGGCTTATTAAATAACCTTTTCCATTGTTTTTAAAAAGATGTTTGAAAGCCAGGTCTCGAATCAGAGTAGCAACCTTTTGCCTTCCAGCCAAGTGCCATATACCGATCACTTTTCCGTCGGTCGGTCGGTCGGTCGGTCAGTCCGGTATTTGCGAGTTAGGGTACTTCCAGATATGCTAGGACGACGAACTTGGCAGGCATATTAGGGATCCGACCAAACTAACTTGGAATCTGTCACTTGCCTGATCCGACCATCGTGGGGAGAGGGGGAGGTTGGGGAATATAGAAAACAGGGGCATGCATAACTTTCGAACGGGTGATCGGATTTTAATGAAACTTGATACCTGGGAAGAGCTCGTGTCTCAGTTGCCTCATCTCAAGTCCGGACAGGATCCGATGAATCTGAGGGGGAGCCGAAAATCGTGTAAAACTCTCGGAGTGGAGCGATCGGGATGCAACTTGGTGGGGAGAACAAGCACAAGCTCTAGATAAATAACTGACAGAACTGGACCGGAATCGGACACTCTGGGGGGAGTTGGAGGGGGGGTTACGGAATTCCGGCGATCCGTAGTTGATGTACTTCCAGGTAGGCTAGGACGATAAAACTTGGCAGGCATATCAGAGACCCGGCAAGAAACTTGGGAACAGTCATTCGCCCCATCCGAACGTCATGGGCGGAGGGGGAGACGGCGGAATCCGGAAATTAGTGGCACGCATAGCTTTCGAACGGGTTATCGGATCTTAATGAAACTTGATATCTTGAAAGAACTCATGTCTCAGATGTCCCATTTCAAGTGCGGACCCGTATCCGATGAACTGGGGGGAGGGGAGCACCGGAAATCTTGTGGTATGCATAGAGTGAAGCGATCAGGATGAAACTTGGTGGGATCCTAGGTGCATCAGTGACAAAATCGCACCGGATTCGGGTACCGAGGGGGGGTTGGCTATAGAAAGTTTGTCCGGAATTCCGGTGATCGTGAGTTAAGGTACACCCAGATGTGCTAGGACGATAAAACTTTGCTGGAGCATTAGAAACTTGACATCATTGGGTTAGACATCGTGACTTCTCCGTTCCGACCATTCCTCAAAGAACTCGGATCATCTTAACCGCAAAATACAAAAAAAATACTTTTAAACAATATTTACTTTTTTCAAGATCGCCACGAGTACATGAATCTTTTTGACTCAAGGGTTTTGCTTATAAATTAACTTTGTGCGCCCTTAAAGTCTGCATCTTAACCGAAAAATTAAAAAAAAAATTGACCATCACTTCCATCCTCTGTCCCAGCCTTGCAAGTTTGGCGGATCTTAACCGAATACTTCCATCTGAGCCAGCCTTGCCGGTTTTTGTTTTCCTTCTTGTTTCCTTTTGCTTTCTGTCTCCTGTTTTTATATTTTAAATAAAACCATAGGTTGAATTTACAGCCCCCTTCTTTTTTCTTGTTGGGATATTTCTTACTACATATGCTTGCAAGTGCCATATGAGCTTACAGCTCTTGTTTTTTATTTATTGTTTTATATGTACTTTCATAATTGAAAACAATCAAACCAGAGTGAACTACACCGAAACTAATTTTAAAAAACGCACCTTAGATTTGAAGTTATAACATAGCGTATTCTCGCCGTTCCCCGAGTCCCCGGGGACTCCTCGGGATATTGAAGGGAACGGCGAGAATAGAGGGAGTCACTCCACGCGGAATAAACGTCCAAAACAGCGAGAACACGGGGAATGCTTCAAAAATTGTTTTTTTTTTTGAAAGAAAATATGCTGTTGAGGAAATTAGTCTGCATCCACTTTATTTTTGGTTTTGTTTATTCTGATTGTTATAAATTAATTTTACACTGCACCGATACCAGCAAAGATTGATTCCTCTCCGAATTTGAAAGGGAGTCCTTTTTTATTCCCCGTCCCTGGGGACTCGCGAGAATACGGGGAGTGAGCCCCCGGGACAAACAAAAACGCGGGACTAGTCAAGTGGAGTGTTCGGAGAACAGCGAGAATACGCCTTAACTTGAACGCCAAGACCTCAGGAAGAGTTTCCTGCGTAACTTCTTTTCGCGTCGTCGGATTCCAGCATCTCGCCCATATTCGGAATCAGCATGGTCAATTTACCTAAATAATCCGTCGTCAGATCTGTTGCCCCAGATCGGAAAGCTACTTTTCACATTTTTAATGCTTGGGCCCCAGACAAAACAACCGATTGTTGCTTACATCTGCCCTTCATGTCTTCCAATTCGGACGAGAATCATTTTTTGCTGGCTTTTGTGCAATATATTATTAATTAAAAAGAATCCGAATAAATAAAACCAAAAATAAACTGCATCTAGACTAGTCCCCGAAGCCGCGCCGAAAGTCGGCGGCGGCGTACAATTCTGACTCCGAATATTTTTAAGTGATATGTATCTGATTTTCTTTCCATGGAGCCTTATCCTCCCAAGGCTCCAGGTTGTTGTTCTGTTTTTTTTTTTTTTTTTTTAACCAGCGTACACTAAAAGAAAGAGTCTGCGCTTGTGGCGGCAGTGCAGGAATGACAATTTCTAGAAAAAATTGTATGTTGGCTTCAAACCGTGTAAACAAAGCACCAAATAGCATTCGTGCTTCCTGTCGGTAGTTCCATCTGTCAAACTTTACTTAGTTCAGATACTTCCAGACAAGCTAGGACGGAAAACTTGTCATTCCGTCTGGACGGAGGCGTAGTTCACTGAACGTTGGCAAACGTTTGAAATTCCCTTGAACTTACCTCGATTGCTGGAGGATTCCAAATTCCCTAGAAATACCCTTGACCACTTTGCTAGTTCCGACATTTCCGTATAAGTTGTAGGTCTACGAAGGACTGTGAAGGACCCGACCGATACTCAATGAAACCTTCTTTTCCGGCCGACAACATAAATACATAAATACATTGGTGTGTGGGCTGGTGAGGGGGAATCCGGGACCTTGTGAACTTGAGAACCGCGTGTATCGCGAAAATTGTCATGGCTCCTAGACAGCCCGGATTTAGACCCAGGACCTTCTGGAGAGCTTATTCGTCACGGTAAAGTCACTTGGGTAGTAGTCCATCTTCATAGAATGTGGTCGTATCTGGTCCAGATCTTAAATGGCACATCCGGGCAGTGGCGTCACAAATGGAGGGGGGTACGTTTCGGTATTTTTTCCACAGCAGAACTATTTGGTACATTTACGGGGATTCAGTAGATACACAGAATCCCAAATAGGCTATCGGTACAAACCTATTGGGTATAACGATCGGGATTAGGTATAATTACCAGTATTCGGTACTTATCACGAATTCGGTGTCGGAATTTACTGAAATTGTTTGGTAATTTTTCGATGCAAGAACTATTCGATACATTTAGGGAGGTTCGGTAGTTACACAAAATCTGAATAAGCTATCGGTCCAAAATTATTCGGTATCATGATTGGGATTCGGTAATTTATCGATTTAGTTTTCAGGATTCGGTAGTTACCACGAATCCCGACTTTTGTTCCAGTTTCGACGAAATTATACCAAATACGACTATTATTCGGTAGTCTTTCGATACCAAAACAAGTCAGTATACTACCGGTGTACTGTAGTTATACAGAACCCAGAACATGCTATCGGTCAAATCTTATTCATTATAATAACTGGGATTCGGTAATTTAGCATAATTGCCAGGATTCGGGAATTACGAAAAACCTCGAAACTTGGAAGTAGCCGAGTGGAGCACCAAGCAGACAGAGGGACTGATCTATGATTTCATCGATAGTCCTTAGTTTTATCTTGGATCCCAAAAAAAAGATCTAATCACAAATGTTTCAAAAATTCGCCATGCGGCGCCAATATTATCTATTTTGTGAAAGGGCGCGTCATTTGACTGGGGTTTTAAGCCAGTTTTATGATGGGAATTTGAAAACATTAAAAGCTAAAATCTCGGTAGAAATACTTAAATTAGGCAGGAAAAAGCTAACTTAAAAAAAATCTTCCCTGCGGCGCTCACTTTCTGTGATTATGGGTAGTATTGACTAGGACTAGACTATAGTAGCTACTGATGCCGGAACGTCGCTCCATCCGGTTGCTGCAGCTTCTTAGAGTCTCGTTATTTAATCCACGGCAAATGACAGAATTTGTAAAAGAAGCAGTTAAATTTTAGCCATTTCAAAAATGTTCGCATGCGGCGCTCGATTTAATGGGGGTCTAAAAATCTTGGGTATAAAAGATAGAAGCTGTTGCTACAATCGTGACCGGCAATATATTCTCCAAGTGGGCGTATAATAGTTGGCCTATCGTTTTTTATGCTGCCCTTTAATGTTACTCTTCCCGTGTAATTCATTCTGTTCCATGATTAAAAGATTGAATTCTCTGTTTCTAGGATTCGGTAAACTTTTTGAGAGATTCGGTAAAAATTTAGTTCTTCACCTCCACCCCCAACGAAAATGCACTTGCGACGCCCCTGCATCCCCTGTATCACAAAGTTTCCAGAACCTCCCCGCCCCCTCGCATTGTGTTCACATGCGATTCAGACACACAACTATCATTTACTCCTATTACCCACCGACTCACTCGAATGGAAGCCCTTCCGGATCTTGGACCCTTTACCTTTGCGCAATCCAAATTTCATCCCAATCCTTCCATACATTTGGCTCCTATGCATGTTGCCACCCCCTCCCCTTCCACCCCACCATCGGATGCGGTTCGGACCCACGAATGTTCCATCGAAGGGACTTACTGCCGAACAAGTTTTCCTTGAAATGGTTGTTGAAAAGTTGAGAAAAAATGCTAAAAATAGAGCAAACGCCTATAAATCGGAGGCGTGCCGCCGCCGACCCAAATTCTCTCCGCCGCCGCCGAATTTTGATTCGGTGCGGCTTCGGGGACTAATCCAAACCAATTTTGTCAACTGCAAATTTTTTTTTTAGAACAAAATCCACTTTGGAAGCATTCCCCGCTGTTTTCTGGGTGGAGTCTGCTTGGAGTGAATCCTTGCATTCTCGCCGTTCCCTTCGATACCCCGAGGAGTCCTCGGAGAAAAGCGAGAACACGCCTTACGCCTTTTGGCTCCCCAAGGAGTGTGAATTTAGTAGTAGTTAAAGCAGAAGGGAACTACTACTCTACTGCACTCAGCTCTACTGACTGTAGTGTTGGGCGATATTTGGATTTTTCGATATATCGATATATCGATATTTTCACTTTCGATATTCGATAATCGATATATCGATATCGATATTTCTTTAGTATGTTTCGCTATAGGATACGTTTCGTTTCGCCAAAATTTACTAACGAAATTGTCGTTAAATAGCATCTTGGATCATCTCAAACTCTGAATAAATAAGAACTGAATTACGAAGACATATTGCTCCAATTTCGGATGTATAAATGTAGGCAGGGGCGTCGCAAGTGCATTTTCGGTGGGGGGGTGCAGAGCAAAAATTTTACCGAATCTTTCAAAAATTTTACCGAATCCTAGAACTAAGAATTGAGCTTTAAATTATGGAACAGAGACGATTACGTAGGAAGAGTAACAATAAAGGGCACCATGAAAGACGATAAGCCAACTATTAGGCAGCGCTCTGGCGAAGGCCACATGGAGAATATATTGCCGGACTTGATTGCAGTAACAGCTTCTACCTCTTATAGCCAATAGAAATCGAGCGCCGCAGGCGAAAATTTTCCAAATCATTTTTTTTTTCTGTAGGCTAAAACTAACGGCTTCCCTTACAATTTTATCATTTACCGTTGATTAAACACCGAAACTCCAAGAAGTTCCCGAAAGCGGATGGAGCGACGTTTCGGCAGCAGCAGTAACTGTAGTCTATCCAATATACTACCCATAATCAGATAAAGTGAGCGCCGCAGGCGAAATTTTTTTTTGCTTTTAATTTTAATCTTAATTTCCATCCAAATTCTAGCTTTTAATGTTTCGAAATCTCAATCCTAAAACTGGCTTGAAACCCCCGTCAAATGACGCGACGTTACACAAAATAGAGAATATTACGAAAAGTGCTGCAGGCGGAATTTTCGAAATATGTATGAATAGATATTGAATGAATGAATATATTTATTACCCATCTTTACATAAAAATGTCACTGATGGAGTATAAGAAAAGAAAAATAAACAAAAAGGAAAAATGAAAAGGAAAAAAGAAAGAAATGAACAACACACAAAATACAATTTTAAATTGGCACTACATAATGCTACATTCTGCTTAATTGCTGGATAGAGGCTATTTAGAGGGTCGAGGGATTTCAGAAATCGAGCACGACGCTCTAAAGCAGCCACAATCGGATCTTTAACTCCATGATTTAATGTAACGCGTCGATTACGAGACCACAGCGGCAGCCCAAGCAGGAATTTAGCATATTTGAAAAAAGTACTTCTAATAGTCCTAACATCAGATGTGTTGAAAAGTTTCCAGAAAGGTGCTAGTGCAAGTGCATGCGGTAATGCAAGAGCATTATACAGCTGCTATTGTTTTTGGAATCCCAAATAAAAGTAAGGACTATCGATGATATCATAGATCATCCCTTTTGTCTGCGACCAGTGCTTCACTCGACCTCTTCTGAGTTTCGAGGTTCGTGGTAACTTCCAATTCCTGGCACGAATAAATTACCGAATTCCACTTATTATACCGAATAAGTTAGGCCGATAGCATGTTCGGGATTCTGTATAACTAGCGTATCCCGGTTATTATACCGAATTGTTTGGTACCGAAAGACTACCGAACAATATTCATATTCGGTATACTTTTGTCGAAACAGGAACAAAGTCGGTATTAGTGGTTAACTTCCTAATCCTGGAAATTATACTGAATAAATTACCGAATCCTAATCATGATACCGAATAATTTTGAACCAATAGCTTATTCGGGGTTCTGTGTAACTACGGAATCTCCATAAATATACCGAATAGTTCCGGCATCGAAAAATAACCAAATGATTTCTGTAAGTTCTCTCACCAAATTCGTGATAACTACCGAATACTGGCAAATATACCGAATCCCGATCATTATACCGAAGAGATTTATACAGATAGCCTATTTAGGATTCTATATAACTACCGAATCCCCGTAAATATATCGAACAGTTCTGCTATCGAAAAAATACCGAACAATTTTAGTAAAATTTTGGGCCTCCGGCCCAAAATTTTACCGAATCTCAAAAAGGTGGGGGGGTGCTGCACCCCCCGCACCCCCCCCTTGCGACGCCCCTGAATGTAGGTTATGTTGGATTTTTTACAATAATTATGAATGAAAAAATATCGTTTTCGATATCGATATTTACGTTTCGATATTCGATATCGATATTTGGTCCGATATATCGATATATCGTTATCGATATCGAATATCGCCCAACACTAACTGACTGTGATAAAGAAGCTAAAAAAAAAAGGCTGCTAGGTTTCTAATAGCCTAGGACATGGCTGAGCTTGGCTAAGAATATTTTACAACTTGGAGCTATATTTAAGTAAGATAAAGTTGAAGTTGGTCTTTCACAAAGCAAAGCTAAAGATGAGCCAAGACTTGAAAAAATGACACACTCAATTAACAGCGACAGTATCACCACTAGCATGAGATGACAATGAGATAATGCCAGGACAATACCCCTAATGAAACTCAATCAGTTTTAACTAGCATTGGCTCCGATACATTCACATTCCGAACACAGCAAAAAAAAGATACAATCTTCCCTGTTTCCTCGATTTGTGCAGACCTCATCTTACCTATACAGTAAAGGTATACTTATTTGAACAGTTACTTAAATGTGAACAGTGCAGTTTTGGGCTGAATGGTAGAATGAAGATCCAACATTCCTATTCAGGTGTTTCTGGAGGCCCTTAATTACTTTTTTGGCTTACTCATAGTTGACTTTAATCATAGTGCATGAAAATGGCAAAGTCCAAAGTCAACAAACATTCACATAAGCATGGCCTACCTCTACTAGGCTACACTAGAATTTTCTAAACCCTCAACTTTTGTCTGTTTGTCTGTTGTCTCACCAAGTGTAGTGGGTGAAGCTAAGAGTAAGGCCCGTCGGACTAACTCCCGTACAGTCTACCACAAATAATTTTAGTAAATTATGCGGATGATATTTTGTATCTGAGCCGGTGCGCTAAGCCTATTGAAGAGAATTTTGCTGCCCTTTCGGAGTCTTATTCTAATATAGGTCTAACTTTCAATGAGAGTAAATGCAAGGTGCTTATTTTAATGGGGAAAAAGAAGCTGATAATATTTCTGTTAAGCTTGGTAGCCAGTATATTGTCCCTACAGGTTGCCTCACATCTTGGTCTGCCTTTCTACTCAGAGCTAAAATCGACAAGGCTTGGTCTAGTCACCGACTTTTCAGAAAAAGTACGGAAGTGGTATGGTTCCCGAGTTTTCTGTAAGTTTGTGTATAAGCGACATATTCTTGCACATCTCTACAATGCTGTGGCTCTGCCACATGTTATAGCTTTGGCACCACTTTGGCATATAATGCTACAGTCCCAACATCAAAATATTAGATCATATTATTATCGGTATGCCAAGTATCTGTTGAATCTCCCAGCATGGGCAAAGAATACAAAAATAAATACAAAATACCATCTTGCCGATCCTCTGACTGCAATTGAGGCAAGAATAAAGAAGTTTGAAAGTTCTTTAATCTGATCCCATGGTTTATACGACTCATTTACGTGCTAATGTTCGTATTCTCTTACATTGTTGTTTGTTAAAATGTTGTATTGCATGTTGTTGTTGTTTTTCTCTTCTTTTCTATTTTGTTTACTCCATCTAGGTCCCCTCGGGCCAATTTTGATGGGAAATAAATTTGTTCAATCATTCGTTTATTCATTCATTCACTGCAGTGCTTCTCGTGAATCGCGGACATGCTCACACACCAAGTCCTTGCTTCTGCAAGGTGCTGCTTCAACCAAGAAGAAATGTTGCATGCAGTGAATTCAAAAATGTATCTTGTGCTGAAGCAAAGAGGTGCTGCAGCAGTGATGCGGCAGCACTATTGCAACTAAAACAAGGTTCTGAAAGGGTATTTTGATCATAGTTCAGCCATGTAGCCCAAAAATGCACTGTTCAAATTTAAGTAACTGATATTTGATAGTGCAAAACGGATACATCAGCTGAATTTTATTAGAGCTACATTTAGTCCCTTCTTGGCAAGGGTCCTCTTTAGGCTCAAAGCCGCTCAAGTTGTAAAAACGAACTTGTTGAAAAGTTCAAGGTTCTGAATGGGTATTTTGGATCTTTGTTCAACCATGTAGTCCAAAAATGCACCGTTGGAATTTAGGTACTGATATTTGATAGTGCAAAACGGATAAATCAGCTGAATTTTATTAGAGCTATCTTTCATACCTTCTTGAAAAGGGTTCTCTTCAGGCTCAAATCTGCTCAAGTTGGAAAAAAACAAACTTGTGGAATATCCATGAGATCCCCAATGACATATCCATTTTGCACTATCAAATATGGTTCACAGTCAGCTTGAGCTGAAAGAATATTTAAGTAACTGTTCAAATAAACATATCTCTACTGTATTATACTGTTATAGTCATAGTCGGACATAGATCTGATACTTGTTTCTTGTGCAGTTTCCTTTCTAGTATGTTTAGAGACTAGCATCTTATATTATCAATCAAAACCATGTTGTCAGAAAGAAATAATAAAAATGTAATAAAAACAATCCACAGAAAACGTGAATCTATCTTCATACATCCGGAGATACCTTCATGTGAATATTTGAAGTTCATGGGTTTACAAAAGATAGCCAACCTACAAACACACATATCCTGCAGATCCTTGATCAAACCTCTGACACTGTGATTGTTCACTAGCCGACTCTAGAAATAAACTTGCAGTGATTTTCTTATCACTTCTTTTATTTTCAGGCCTTTATTCAGGAAGAACATTGACTGCCAAAATGGAAACGAAATCCTTCCAGCATAGTCCAGATAAGCAGAGTAGTAGTTCTGGCTGCATATCGTCTGGGACCATTTTTCAACTCTTCACATCCTTCTTGACCTTGTGTTTCTTGACGTTCATCGCATTGGAGTTCAAGGAATATGTTTCATCAGTATTGCTGTGGGTTGAGTCTCTGCATCCCATAGTGATATACTTCATGTTTGTTGGAATGTTTGCCATTGTGTCGCTCCCCTTTACATGGGGCTATATTGTGTTGAACTTAGCTTGTGGGTTTCTATTTGGCTTAATTAATGGCATGCTTGTGGTAGTAACAACTGCCAGTCTTGGTGTTCTGATGTCACACTTAATTGTTAAACATTTCTGCTCATCTTGTATAACAGAAAGGCTTCTCAGTGGTGATGTGTTCAAAGCATTGTTGACAGTGATATCTGGCCCTGACTCCTTCAAAGTTGTGATGATCTCCAGACTAACACCAATTCCATTTGGGATGCAGAATGCCTTGTTTGCAGTAAGTCCATAATTACCTTACTTGTTAATATTGCTCTAGACTAAGGATTTGAGTAAGCTAGTTAGCCCTCCATTGTCCATTAAACAATGTGTATTAATGAGTCAGAATGGTTCTTTTGTGACATTGGAATCTACAAGCTCTAGCTTACACTGCTAGTGCTGTAATCCACCAAGGTATCAAGGGGCTCGGGTACGTAATTAGTGTTATCAGACAAAGTAGACGATTGTTTTGTAGTTAATTTTTGGGGTCAACCATTAGCAGTACTATTTGTGAACTATTTTCTTTTTTCTATCTTCATTTCCAAGCATTCGTCGTAAGAGTGTTACCGATTATGAACACAACACCCCATGAGTAAAATTTGGCAAAATATCCCTCCAAAGTGCTTTGTGCAGATTTTCCTGTAGGCTATGGTGATTCCTCCAAAGTACACTGACCTCACCTGTGCAATCGCTGACTTGACCAATGACTCAGTAACAAACAACCAATCATTCGGCCACTGCCTGAGAGGAAATGTTAGTGTCGGTAGCTGAACTAAAATTTCTGAAGAAGTTTGTTTCTGATAGTTATGTAGCCTACTGTCCCTGAAAATTGACGATGTCGTTATTGGACCCCAGTAATGACAATACGAAATTTTTCAGTATCCTAACATCAAAGATTAAAGATGGCATTGCTCATTCTCTACAGTTTCATATCCCGGTTTTAATGTTAGACATCAAAATCGTTGTGCTAGCGCAATGTTCAGGGGATGTCAGATTTATTTGTGACTATGCTATATCCCTTGCCAGGGGCGTCGCAAGTCCATCTTCGGTGGGGGGGGGGTGCAGAGCCAAAATTTTACCGAATCCTAGAACTAAGAACTCGAGCTTTAAATTAGGGAACAGAAACGATTACGTAGGAAGAGTAACAATAAGGGCAGCATGAAAGACGATAAGCCAACTATTAGGCGGCGTTTTGGTGAAGCCCACATGGAGAATATATTGCCGGGCATGATTGCTGTAACAGCTTGTAAAAATTAAACCGAGCGCCGCAGGCGAAAATTTAGCAAAATCCATTTTTTTTCTTTAGGCTAAAATTTAACTGTTTCTCTTACAAATTGTATCATTTACCGTTGATTAAATACCGATACTCCAGTTACAGAAAACGGATGGAGCGGCGTTCCGGCAGCAGCAGCAACTGTAGTTTAGTCAATATACTACCCAAAATCACATAAAGTGAGCGCCACAGGCGAATTTTGTTTTGCTTTTTCCTGCCAAATTTAATTTCCATGCAAAATCTAGCTTTTAATGTTTCAAAATCTCAATCCTAAAACTGGCTTAAAACCCCTGTCAAATGACGCGCCCTTCCACGAAATAGAGAATATTACGAAAAATGCTGCAGGCGGAATTTTCGAAATATTTATGATTACCGTATATATTCTTTTTGGGATCCAAAATAAAAGTAAGGACTATCGATGATATCATAGATCATCCCTTTAGTCTGCGACCAGTGGTTCACTCGACCTCTTCGGAGTTTCAAAGTTCGTACTTCCGAATCCCTAACGAATAAATTACCGAATCCCAGTTATTATACCGAATAAGTTTACCGATAGCATGTTCGAGATTCTGTACAACTACCGTATCCCGGTTATTATACCGAATCGTTTCGGTATTCATAGGTGAACAATATTCATATTCCGTATACTTTCGTTGAAACTGGAACAAAGTCAGGATTCGTGGTTAACTTCCTAATCCTGGAAATTATACTGAATAAATTACCCAATCCCAATCATGATACCGAATAATTTTGAACCAATAGCGTATTCGGGATTCTGTGTAACTAAGGACCCCCCCCCCCCTCCTTGCGACGTCCTTGTCCCTTGCAATCAAATTGGAGTTATCACCAGAAGACCCTAAGTGAACCAACTACTTTCAAAAACTACCATTGCTGCATATCTCTACCATTTCTCATCTTAGCGTAGTAGCCTACCATTAAATAGCCTACTAGCCTACCATTAAATAACCTTACTACCTCCCCTTAATATTTTGTAAACACCTTCTAGATTGTCCGTTTTGCTCAGTCCATACAGATTAGATAACCCTTTAAAGCAACGAACGAGCTTATCTCAAACAATTGACGAGAGCATGATACGCATCGAAACTGGCAAAAAAAAAGGCAAGTCTGGAAATCCATTGAATTGTCGTTAGAGGGGTTAGACTGTACCGTACGAATTTCATATCTCCGGGTTTAACAATAAATTGAGCGATTGCGGAAGTAGGTTGAACAAGTCGGAAAAGGGTTTGCTCTGAAAGATCCGCTCCTCCCTAGTGTCTCCCATTCCGTAGGTTTAAAGGAGTTGATGGGAATATTCTCGCATTCGTACTATCTTGATCACCTACATTCAAGTCACTAATTCAAACCAAGACTCGGTGCGACCCTATTACGATCTAGTGCTGCTTCGGGACTATACGCACATCGTTGTCAAAATAGGCACTAGTAGGAACGTCAAACAAAAATGAAGAAAAATATTTCTATGAATAATCAGTAAAAAAGGAAAGTTGAATATTTGACAGTGTCTATTTCTTTTAATTTTGTTTTCTGTTTCAATCCTTTCAGCTTAACAATCAGCCATATTTTCCAGGAGGAAAAGTGTGTCCACTAACCTCAATTAATTAATGAGACGGAAATGTGAATGTTAAATTGATTGTGATAGAGGGATGATTCGGTTTATATGTGAGTAATGGCTGGTGTTAGTATGTTACAGAATGAAAGGGTGCAGTTGCCATCGTTGGTAATGGTAACGATTTATCCCCCATTTTCCTCGATATCAATCAAATTCTTTTAAATTCCGGATATATTATGCCAGTTCGCCGTATTGTATCAGCGATATTTGTTTATTGATGAGCCTACTTCTCTCACAGTTGGCAAACAGTGCTATTCATTGTTTATATGAATTTTTGTAGGCGGGTGCATCTGCTTGTCTATTATCCCGTCTGTATTCCAACTCCTTTCAGGTCAGTCCTTTGACGATTAAAAGCTACATGTGTGCTACTGTAATTGGCTTATTACCGACTCAGGCAATCAATGTGTACCTTGGCTCAACTGTTCGATCGATGCAAGATGTTCTTACTGATTCCAACACGGCAGCTACTGGCTACTTTGTTTTTGCTATCCAGGTTAGTATCATTTATTCTTCGATATTTAGGCTTAAAACGTCAAGCGTGTTACTCATTCCCATTTTGCCCCACTGTGGGGACCTGCAGCACTGCGTACTGTATACCTCATCCAAGAACTTGAGTCGGTGCAAAAGCGGGCTTTGTTCATTGTTATTGGCGATCGACAGCTATCTTATGGTGAAGCGCTTGCTAAACTCGATCTCCCCACGTTGGCCCAAAGATACGAGCAGATTATCCTGAGGTTTGGGAAGTTTCTTCTCTCCAAACCCCAGCATCGAGACATCTTACCACCCACTGCACCGCCCAACAACCGTACGCGTCACCAAAATAAACTGGTTCCAGTAGCTTCGCGAACGAACCGCCACGCAAATTCGTTTGTACCTTTTTCACGGATTTGCTAAACAAAGCCGAGTGATATTTTCTTCTTTTTTTTAGTTTTTGTTTGTGTTTGTTTGTTATTCAATATAGTGAAGCAACGCAAATTAGCTGTCAGCTATGATGTTGTTTAAATAAAACTATCTCTCTCTCTCTCTCTCTCACCTGACCGTGAATAAGCTTTTCCAGCCGGGACTGTGTAGGAAACCTTTTGCTGCGCTTTATGTCGTACGGACTACGGTACCGGTATTTCTCACGGACACAAAACCAGACGATCTGCGAATGCTGCGATTCTGGGATCAGACGTCATTGACTTACGGAAACTTGTATGTGCTGGCTCCCGTTCCGATAGTAAATGGAACTTCATCCTATTAGCTTTTCGTCCGGTAGTCTGACGGTATTGTGTACTCAGAAGCTAGGGAGCCGGTAGGTGACACCGGTAACTATATAATTGGAGCTTGTGTTCCGGTAGTGTCTACATTGAAAATAGAACCCACGGAATAGTTTTTATGAAAGCTAGAATGCCGGGATTTTCACTGACTTAGAGAAAATGACATGAGGAAAAATCCACTACCGGAACCCATATATTAAGAGGATAGGGTTCCGGTAGTGCCAAAAGTTCAGTTACGAACTTACAGACACCCATCAATATGAACTTGTAGTCCGGTAGCAAATATTGTTAACTCACGGAACCCAACTCCAATGGGCTAGGGTTCCGGTAGCTCAAAAAAAAAAAAAAAAAAATGATTTCTCGGGCCCATGTTAGTGCAGACTAAGAGCTCGGAAATTAATATTTTTAACTCACGGACCCCAACACGCATGGGCTAGGGTTCCGATAGTACCCATACAAAAAAAAAAAAAAATACAAACTCACGGACTCGTGTCAGTATCGACTCAGAGTTCAGTAGGAAATATTATCGACTCATTGGGCAAACACTATTAACAAGTATAATCTTGCACTACCGGAACTACTGCCGAGGGAGGGTTTCCGTGAGTTGATAATATTTGCTACCGGACTCCAGGTCAATATCGACACCTGTACGTGAGCTTGTAATTTTAATTTTTGGCACTACCGCGACCCTAGCTCACAGGATTTGGGTTCCCTGAGCGAAAAATATTTAGTCCTGGACTCCTAGTCTGCACTGACATAGGTCCGCGAGTTAAAAAAAAATGTTGATTTTGTTGATTATTGTATGATTATTTCCCTTATAATATTGTCCCGGAACCCTAGCTGACAGCCAAACTATTCGGTAAGTTCCATATTACATTCAGGCACTACCAAAAGACAAGATCCAATTAAACAGTTTCCAGTAGCAACCGGTGCCTTAGCTTCTGTCTCTGAGTACATAATGACGTGAGGCTAACGGATCAGGAAGGTACGATGAAGTTTCCGTGAGCTATTTCCATTTACTACTAGTACGGGAGTCAGCACAAAGTTTCCTTTAGTCAGGACGTCAAATCCCGGAGTTGTAGCTCGTGCGGTATGGTTTCCGTGAGAACTGCCGGTTCCGTATGCCGTAGGAAATAAAGTACGGCTCCGGGTTCCCTGGATAGTGCATTCCCGGCCAGAGATTCCCGTTTGTCTTCCTCTAAAAAATCTACTGGTTATCTCACGGGAACCAAAAGCCAGGTTTCACCTTCCAGATGTCTTGGCCTTCCACATAGTCAAGCCAACCTTTCTTGATTTTCATGATAATACTGACAGCTAATTTTTCTATTCTTCAGCATTTCCTATATGTCCCCATCGCATTTCAAATACCTGTTGCATCCCAACCACAATTGTCAATCACTTTCTCTTTTATTCCTATATTTGCATATCTACTACGTCTCTCGAACGAGTTGTCTCTATGGTATCTTCGAGATAACCAGAATCTGGGGTGTCCAACACCCCGGACTTTAGGCCTGGCTTCACCTTCCTGATCCGTGTCGACAAAAATGGGTGATCTGGAATCTGGAAGGAAAACCTGGAAGGTGATGCCTGGCTTTAACACCGGCAGCGACGTCTGAAGCTGCATCCACCTTCTGACAAAAAGGAATAGAAATCGGTCGTGTACAGCGGCACCATCGTCCTTTTTGTCATCCGTGCTCTCTGTACAAGGTTAGGTTTCGACAAGCTGGCAAATGACCTTATGTTTGTCTGAGCTTGTGTTTCTGATTTGTGTTGCCATTCTGCGTTGTGCTTTTGGAGAGGACGAACTTAAGTTTGCTAAAACATCCCCATGGCAAAACGTCCCCGGCGAAACGTCCCCTTGGCAAAATGCCCTCATGGCGAAACGTCCCCATGACAAAACGTCCCCAAGCATAGATTTTGAAGTTCGCCTGGGTCTTCGGCGCATGATCGAGCTATAGCAACTTTAGAGTTTGCATTACAAGTTGCGTTCATTGTCACGGGAGTTCTCACCGGTGGTCCCCGGTTTTTCTTATAAGCCGTTTTGCATCCGCCGGTGACTACTCACCAGTCTTATAACCTGTTTTTATGGCACTTGCCCTTCGGCAGTGCATCGGAGTATAGCGATTGTAATTTCTGTCCGTCAGTCGGTCTGTCGGTCCCGGTTTTGCTAGTTCGGGCACTTCCAGATAAGCTAGGACGATGAAACTTAGCAGGCGTATCAGGGACCGGACCTGATTAAATTAGAAATAGTCGCTTCCCCGATCCGACCATCTGTAGGGGAGTGGAGGGACGGGGAATAGGAAAAACTAGATATTTTTAGCTTACGAACGGGTGATCGGATCTAAATGAAACTTGGTGTATGGAAGGGCCTCCTGTCTCAGACGTTCCATTTTAAATCCAGACCGGATCCGGTGACACGGGGGGAGTTGGAGGGGGAAACCTGAAATCTTGGAAAACACTTAGAGTGGACAGATCCGGATGAAACTTGGTGGAAAGAACAAGCACAAGTCCTAGATACTTGACTGACATAACTGGAACGGATCCACTCACTTTGGACGAGTTTTGGGGGGAGGGGGGTCCACATTTCTAGTGATCCCTTGAGTTCGGTGCTTCCTGATGTGCTAGGACGACGAAAGTTGACAGGCATGTCAGGGACCCGACCAGATTAAATGGGAAATAGTCACTTCCCCGATCCGACCATCTGGGGGGGGGAGGGGAGGTGAGGGAGGGGGATGCCAAAAATTTAGGTATTTTTAACTTGCGAACGGGTTATCGGATCTTGATGAAATTTGACATTTAGGATGATCCCATGTCTGAGACGTCGCACTAAAAATCCGGGCCGGATCCAATGACACTGGGGGGAGTTGGAGGAGGGAACCGGAAATCTTGAGAAACGCTTAGAGTGGAGGGATCGGGATGTAGCTTGGTGGGAAGAACAGGCACAAGTCCTAGATACGTCATCGACTTAACCGGACCAGATCCGGGCACTGTGGGGGAGTTGGGGGGGGAGGTCCGGATTTCTAGTGATTTCTTCCCCGATCCGACCATTTTGGGGGGAGTGGAAGGATGGGGAGTCCGGAATCTAGTGGCATGCATAACTTTTGAACGGGTGATCGGATTTGAATGAAACGTGTAGGGTGGAAAGAGCTATCGCCTCAGATGTTCAGTGTCAAGTCCGGGCCGGGTCCGATACCTGTGGGGGGGGGGGACGGGAGGATCGGAAAACTCAAGAAATGCTTAAAGCAGAGGAATTGGGACGGAACTTAATGGAGAGAACAAGTATTAGGCCTAGATACGAAATTGACGGAGTCAATGGTTTCGGAGCTCTCTGGGGGGAGTTGGAGGGGGTTTCCTGGAATTCCGGTAGTCGCGAGCTCGAGTAGTTCCAGATGTACTAAGACAACGAAACTTTGCAGGTGTATTAGTGTTCCGATTTAATTGACTTAAGAACCTGACACAACATATCCCCGGAAACTTCCGTTCCTAGATCCGAGCATTTTTGGTGGAGCGAGGGAAGGGAAATATGGAAAGTGACAATATGAAAATTGCGAACGAGTTGTCTGATTCGAGTGAAACTTAATGGGTGATAGGAATCGATGACTTAGGAATGTAAAACATGCGTTCAAACTATATGCGACCGCGGTTTGGGGAATTTGGGGGGGGGGGGACGGGAAGAGAGGGTTAAGAGATACGACGTTTAGGTTTGAAAACCCTCTTCCGCCACAGTGGGGGGGGGGGAGGTGGAGGGAGATTGCTGGAAACTTTGAGGCTCGTATAGGGGTCAAAAGAGTGCATCAGTTTAAATGAACCTTGGAATGTAGAGAGAGCGTATACGCTAGATGCCATATTTTAGGGTCCGAACCGGATCCGACAACGGTGGTGAGGGAGGGAGGGGTACCGGAATTTTCCAAAAATGCGCAGATTCGAGTGAAACTTGATAGATGGTATAAAAGAAGATGCTTTAGATGATCCATTTTTTGGTCCGAACCAGATTTGGCCACGGTAGGGAGAGATGGAGGGAGTATCGGAAATCTTGTAGCACGTCTAGGGATCAAACGAGTGGATTTATTGGCCTGAAACTTGGAAGTTTGAACAGTCATGCGCATTTGCTACAGATAATCCTAGACGATGCCAGAAATGTTCAGAATTCAGTGAAACTTAATATCCTATTTGTATTTCCGAACCGCATTTCTGGATGGCGGGTGTATTTTTTTACGTTCCGTTTTAAGAGAAGAATCGGACACTGGCGACAAAACACCAGAGACAGCCCGAGTGCAACGAACGCAGTTACAGTTGTAGGAACGCTCTTTACAGGTAAGAAAGAGTGGACGTGGGACCAGTTGCTTCGGATATGCACGGTTTCTCTTAAAAATAATTAGTGTAGTATGCCTTGCCCTGGATTCATAACTGATCAGAATAGGTCGTTAAGCAATGTGCACAACCGGTATTTTTTTTTTACCAAAAAGCTCCTCGGAGGAAACAATCGGAAGCCTGATCTGGCTCAAAAAGCGTCAAAAAAGGATAATGCAGAAATCAGCGTAGTGCCATTATAGCAAATGCAAATGGCATAGGAAGTTCGAAATATTGTCTAATGCACCTTGTATTGCTCGGAATAAACCCAGGCGACTTTAACCTCTTATTCCCATGCCTTGGTTCACATGATTTGAAAGAATGCCGGGTCTGATATAAACCTTGATATTTCCCCCAAAAATACTATCATATCTTGTTATCGGTCTTTTTTTCAATTCAATTCACTTCAATTCAATTCACTTTATTCGAAAAACATGCGACGGACAGAGCCGATTATTAGTTTTTGTTGTCAACATGTATGTCAATCGATGAGCCAAAAAGTGGTCTTGGACGTTTAACATGGGGATGTTTAACCGCGGTGACGTTTGTTCATGGGGACGTTCCGCAACGGTGACGTTTTGCCATGGGGATGCTTTGCCATGGGGACTTCGCCGGGGACTTTTCACCATGGGAGATTTTGCCGACAACCCATTGTAAAGAACTGGCGCCTGGCAGCCTTGCCAAGTACGGAGAATTTGTTATTTGCGTTCACTGATCAGTTTTATTTCCTTTCAGATTGTCATAAGCATGCTATTATCCGTATTCGTGTTACGGAAGGCGAAAGCGGAACTTAGCAAAATTGTAGCGCATAACCCTTGTGAGAAAGATGGATTGTTCAACGCCGGTCTAGGTTCACTTGAAGTATGAACCCGTCAAACGACGAACTATTTCCCGTAAGCCACAATTTTGCCAGTAATTGGCTCGCTGAACGTTGGTAGTTCATTGTAAACCTTATCGATCCCTTCTCTGTAACGTAAGAGCCTGCAGGAAACGAACATGTAATGCGTAATTGTCGCTACAATTGTCAGTATTGGTGATGTATTACGAATGTTGGCGTTTATTTTTGGTTCTTGGTTTTCGGGTGAAGTCATTGAAATCGACTATCGTTGGATTACTGTGAGTATGTTGCTTACGGAGTATAGCTTTTTGCACGTTAGCTTACCAGGGAATATTATCTTCTTGAGTGCTCAGTAGATGGCAGCAGCGTTTGCTCCTTTTACTCAGCATGCACTCGATGAAGCTGCCAAAGCTGTTTTGTTGAAGTTTGACGGTTAAAGTTTTAAGACTGGTTCCCACAGAATCTGATGCGCAGTCCGATCCGAATATTCGGATCAGCTCATTGTTGGTATAGACCAGCAAAGCGTTTACGTGGAGGTTTAAAGCTGGCTCTTACGAGTCCGGTAAACATGCAAAGGATTTTTTGGGTTTAGCTGCGAATTATTGGATTGGGTTGTGGATTTTGAACGATATGGGAACCAACCAAGTCTTAAGCCGCTTTCACATTGACGCGCCGTTGCGATGCGTTGCGTATCTTTCACACCTGCGAGACAAGCTTTCACGCCCGATGTGTATTTACGTTTTGCTTTCTCGGTTTCTTATGCTGAATTGTCGTTTCTTTCATCATTACTAAGTTTTCTTCATCGTTAGTAGGTCTTCTCCAGTTTGTCTTCAATATCTTTAATTTTTCACTGAAAAATCTGATGCATAAGCGTTGACGTTGCGTTTATTTGTCTGCGCAAGCTCTGCGTTGAACCGCTCAGTTTGAAAGCCACAACGCATCAGTGTGGAAGCGGCTTTACAGTTTGGAAGTTAATTTTCGTTACAAAGCTGTTGTTACAGATGCTCTTTTGGACTAGTCCAAGTTTTGTTCAGTTGGGAAGTATTTGGTCAGTTATGTTTTCTCTATTGACTCTTTCTGCTACCTGTTGAAAGAAGTGGTACGGATGTACCATTTCACGCCTTTTTGAAGCTCAAGCTTGTGCGATTAAGGAAAGCTCGCAACGGCTGTAGTGAACTCGAACTTTGTGCAACTTGTGATGTGATACATATAAGCAATAGTGTTCTCCGAGTCATGGGATATAGTGCACCAGCCCCGGGGCTAGTAAGAAGAAATATGCTTTGTTCCCGTTCAGTACTGGTTGACGTGAACACGCTATGGAACATAGACTTTATATACTTTATAGATTATAGACTTTAGGTAATATTTTAAAATCTTGGCCAAATTTGTGGGTAATAACCAAAAACGATTATTTAAGTACTGAGAAGAAGTTGAGATATGTTTGTTCTCTGCCGTTAGAAAATCTTCGGTGCAAACTTGACCACACTCTTTCACGAAAAACCGAAACACACGCCTACTATCGTCATTTTTCAATCTTGTTATTTCTATCGAAGCTCATTTTCAACTCGATTCAATTCCGTTACTTTATTTTCATTTTCATCACAATTTCATCAGCAACTTGAAGTGTGATACCTATAAGGGTTACTATATACTTTGTTCTGTTGCGTGATGATCATAATTGTTCTTGGATTATTTATTTTTATTTATTTCTGTGCATTAGCATTATTTTATTGAAGGCATGTTCTGGTGCAGCTATTGACTAGTCTGGTCTAGTAATATATTTTTTAATTACGGGTGTTCCGTTCACCGTGTTCCTCTGGTGTTGTTTTTATCCTGTGTGTGAATTTTGACCCTCTTGCATTCTGCTTGCATTGACTTACGTGTCTTTGTTGAAGACTCGGCTAAGGCTCACCGCTGGTACATACTGCTGCGTCATAAGCGAAACTTTTTTCTATGACTTTCCGACCTGCTTGATTAGTTGCGTTTTTTGTCTCTGTTCTGTTCGCTGTTTTCTCTCTGTTTTGTATTTTTCCCGTTTTTGTCAAAACACGGAACACGCTGTTTCTCATTTTCCCGTTTTTGTACGCTGTTCTGTGTTCAATGTTCTCTGTTCCGCTGTCTGTTTTGCAAAACACGGAACTTGCTCTCTTTTATCGCTGTTCAGATAGAACATTGCAGAGAGAATTCACAGATAGAAAAGAAAGAATTGCAGAAGTTTGGAGGATAAAGCTGGCTCCTAAAGTATGGTCGTTTTGGAATATAACTTGCAATTTAACAGATTTTCCGCTTAAGACATGGTCAGGATCCTAAATTTGCGTTTTCTTCAGAACAGCGACAAAATACGAAACACGGAACAGCGCAAGCAAAACACCGTTTTTTACCCAAACCAGACAACTGTGAACACAGAACAGGAACCAGAGAAAAAAAACGCAACTATTGTTTGCACCGCGATGGAACGCTCAGACTTTCTTCGAGATTAGCTGTTTTTTATCCAAGTTTTGTTCGCCGTTGGCTTAGCGGGTTGCTTAATTTCCGTTTTCGAACGCAGTCGAAGTTCACGGTTTGCTTAGTTAGTGTTTCTGCGACAGTCGAGGTTTCTTCGAGGATTCAAGCAAACTTCGGACTTGCTAGCTTACGAAGTTCGACGGTCAGAGTCTGAAGGACAAAGAAACCGTAACCGGCGACCAAAAGCGGTATTTAAATAGAGACCTTTGTGTTTGAAGGTAACTTCAAACTTCGATCAAAAACGCAACTATTATTGTTTTGTTAGAATAAAGGAACCATTGTGAAGATCAGCCTGAAGACCCTATGGACCCTAATTTTCAGTAAAACCTTATATCCCGTCTAGTTCAAATAGGGTTAAAATAATGAAGGTTTACTCAGGAGATACTTTGTGTTCAAGAATCTAAATTTGACAAAGTTTTCTTTCAGAAAAGGGTAGAGCAGCTTTTATCCATTCAAAGTCAGCAAGTCTTTGCCATTTCTTTTCTTCGCATGCGTTGAATTTCTTATAAACGCAAGGCTTTGCGTTGCTTGTCGCACGATTTGTGTCGTTTTGCAGCAGTATGAACCAGTGGTTATTTGTTGATGGTGGCGACCAGGTGAGATACTTCTCTTGTAGTTTATGCATCAGGGCGGTAGGATAGCTGTCTCAGGACGCAACTGGTGATAAATTACTCTGTATCAGGCCTGGTTGCCAGAGTCCTCCGTCCTTGAGACAGAATTTGTTCTCAGATGTTTGCTTTTACAATGTACGTGGTTGGCCAAGGACAAAAGCATAGACTCATGTTCTCGAGACTCAGCAGTTTAGACCAGTAGCCTCCTGGCCTGGTTTCAGTTAAATTGGATAATGAACCCAAATATCGTAAAAGTAGGGAAAACAGGAAACTCCGCTGAAATCGCGTCGTTGAAAATTGAGCTACCTAGCTCTCTGACTTTGTCCAAGTTTAAACGGTAAAAGTGAGACTAAAAAACAAAAACTGTTAAGAAACCAAGAGGATTTCAAAACAGCAACACGTGACACATATAGTTTGCAGCTGTTGTGGCAGAATGGTTGGTCGAAGTGTAAACAGAGCGATCGTTATACTGATAGACCAACCGCTAGCGTTGCTAATTACTGCAACCGATGGGGCTTATGGTAATTTGTCGAGTAATGGAGAGTAGAACTTATTCATAAAGTAGCCATTATAGCGATTTCCTGCTTTTCACTGCTAATGTCTTTGGCTGGAGCTGCCTCAGTCCCACAGTATGGCCTTTATGTGTCAGGCGCTCGGTCGCGCCGTACGTCACTCGTCTGCTCCCTGGTGTTGTGAATTAGAAAAAAATAGTGTTTATTTCTATTATTATGTTTATTAATTTGTTTACTTTGGTATTTGAGACCAAGGTTTGACGATAGAGAATAAGGGTCAACTATTATAGTTGACCTTTATTTATAGTTGATTATTTTTTATTATAGTTGAACTATTATAGGCCGAGAAGTTGAGAAACATGTGTATGCCTCAGATTACTTGAAATTAGAACCGTGTTATAGACTGGTCACATGTACCAGACTTTTCTGTGGACAGAACCGAAAAAAAAATGTCGGATTCTAGTGTCTCGGTAAGACCCAAGTGAGAAAGTCAAAAGCACGATTTTCTGATGTTCTTACAGAACAAGACCAAAGGCTTCGATGGGATCCCAAAAATTCAATATTTGATCCAGACAATTGGGTATTGTCTTCGCCAGATCCAGTCTTTGCCAGACTCCTTGAACATTTTTACTATTAAAATTCAGAAACAGATTAAGGCCAAAAAGCTAATCATCTGAGAAAACCAAGTTCAGATATGGACTCAGCATATTTGTGTTTACCCCTATAAGTCATATCTGTTTTGACAAAAACTTCCTGCCTTACTTCTGCCAATTTCCTGGTTTCGGCCGAATTCCGGAACTGCCTGTCCGGCAAAAAAAAAGAAAGCCAAAAAGCGAAGTCAGTGTATCTTCTTTCCCCGATATCGAACATCTAATCAACTTCAAATAAAATTTAACTTATAACAAATTTTCCGGTTCCAGTCGGATTGTGGGCGAACTATATGTCCGGGTATTATTGTCATACACGGATTCAGCATCTCGTCTTACCCCTAAATCGGATGTCTAATCAACTACAAATACTTTTAACAATTTCGCGGCTTTGGCCGGATTCCGAGCGAACTATTTGCCTGGCGAGAAAATGGTTTTCACCACCGTGTTCAGCATGTCTTCTTACCCCATAATCGACTGTCTCATTAGCTGTTAAAAATATGTTGATTGTCCCTTAATTTAAACCCCCTCCCCCACCCCGAAATATAGGGCTATAAAGCCCATCTACGAACTCTACCTTACTCTTGACCCAAAGAATCCCCACACCAAGTTTCATCAAAATATCTTATTTCCTTCGAGAGTTATCGTTCCTACAGACGGACGGGCGGACAACCTTTGCGATATCATAGGTATCCCTCCACTTACGTTTTGGGAACCCCAAAACCACCATAAAGAAATCCTAGTCAGATTTTTTGCCTGGCAAAAAACTATCCGAAAACTAGCAGAATTCCATCCAGAGAAAGGTCTGGAAGGAGGAATCGGGGCCTTGAAAACCTAAACCGTATCTGTAGTTCCTGATTTCTAGCGGCTATGTCAGCACAGTTATCCTACTGTCCTGCTATTCATGCATAATAATAATAATAATAATTGTATTTGAAAAAGCCCGAGGGCCATATACAGGTACAGGTTATTAATACACAAAAACGTCAATCAACATACAACTAATCTACGGAAAGCTTTCTATATTCTAACGCTCTAGACACAAACCTACAAATTTTACTAATCGCCTGGGCGGATGTACACTTCAGGATACCAGGGAGTGTCGGGATATACCCACCGAAAATCTCCCTACGGAAATCCGAAAGTTCTTGGCACCGGCTTAGAAAATGGCCAATATCCTCATCTTCACCACCGCAAAGGGGACACGCATATTTCCCATCCGGACTCTTCTTGTTCCTATCAAACACTTTTTTTCTACCGTGGAGTGGTAGGCAATTCGCCCTCAGTTGGATCCAGTACCTCAAATAAATCGCGGGTAGATTAAGCTTAAAATAAAATTCTGGTTCATAAACTGTCTTCACCATACTATAACTTCTAAGGGTATCCGATGAAGAAATAATTCCAAGCCATTTCTGTGTTTCCTGGTCTTCAATAACTCTCAGTACTTCATATATGAAACCTGGAAATTGATCAGGAGGGCCCAGTCCAGCATTCCAAATATACGAAAGTCCAACCTCGTCAAGTATGGATTTGACTTGGAATGGCCATGATTTTATTTTCCCTGCACTTAACATTTCCAAATAAGCTGCCTTCGCAAGCCTATCATCTGGCAAAGCAATTATTTTCTGCCAGAATCTAATAATTTGAGCTACCCTATGCCGTCTTAAAGAAAAAATTCCTAGGTCTCCCTTCATCGCCTGAGTGTGGGTTGTAGGATGTAACCCAAATAATCTTTTGTAATACTGCAGCTGAATAGACTCGAGCTGCGTTGCTGATTCATGTCCCCATATTTCTGGCCCGTAATGGATAATTGGCAAAACCTTAGACATAAAAACATGCTTGTGCATTTTCAAATTTTGTATACCCATTAATGTAGAATTTCTGAATGTAGCTGCTGATGCAGCTTTTCCCCTGATCACCATTTCTTTAAGGTGAGCCTTCCAACTTCCATTTTCCATTACAACATTTTCCATACAAGAAATCCTAGTCAGATTTTTTGCCTGGCAAAAAACTATCCGAAAACTAGCAGAATTCCATCCAGAGAAAGGTCTGGAAGGAGGAATCGGGGCCTTGAAAACCTAAATCGTATCTGTAGTTCCTGATTTCTAGCGGCTATGTCAGCACAGTTATCCTACTGTCCTGCTATTCATGCATATAGTGCATGGGCGTCACGACTGGGGGGGGGGGTGCCCCCCCCCCACTACTGACTCCCAGTCGGTAAAAAAGAACCGCGATTTTTCGTCAAAACAGTTGATTTTTTTTTCATGAAAACAGTCGTTTTTTCTGAAAATCGGTCGATTTTTCGTCAAAATAGTCGTTTTTCTGAAAATCAATGAATTTTTCTGAAAATCAGTCGATTTTTGGGATCCGAAAACGTAAGTGGAGGGATACCTATGACATCGCAAAAGTTGTCCGTCCGTCTGTAAGCACGATAACTCTCGAAGGGAATGAGATATTTTGATGAAACTTGGTGTGAGGATTAGTTGGGACGTCGGACAAGTCAAGTTCGTAGATTGGCTTTGTAGCCCTATATTTAGGGGTGGGTAGGGGGTTCAAATTAAGGGGCAAACAAAATATTTTGAAACAGCTAATGTGGAAAATTTGTTATAAGTTAAATTTTTATTTGAAGTTGATTAGATGTTCATTATTGGGGAAAGAAGATCCCCTGAGTTCGTTTTTTACCTTTCTTTTTGCGCCGGACAAGTAGTTTCCTGAGTTCGGCCGAAACCGGGAAATTGGCAGAAGTGGCAGGAAGTTTTTGTCAAAACAGGTATGACTTATACGGGTAAACACACATGCTGAATCCATATCTGAACTTGGTTTTCTCAGATGATTAGCTATTTGGCCTTAATCTGTTTCTGAATTTTAATAGTAAAAATATTCAAGGAGTCTGGTGAAGACTGGATCTGGCTAAGACAACACCCAGTTGTCTGGATCAGATCTTGAATTTTTGGGATCTCATCGAAACGTTTGGTCTTGTTTTTCTAAACTGTCATTTTTTGTTGTTGAAAATAGTTTTTTTCTGCAGAAACAGTCGGTAAAAATTACCAGCCAGTCGGTAAATGCCTCGTCCCCCCCCCCCCCCAAAAAAAAAAATATGTTTGGCTAGTAACGCCTCTGCTGGTTAGTCACTCACGGGCATCTGATCATTCACTCATGGGCATCCGAAAATGATCTGCACAGAGTTGCTTGATCTCCTGCAAGGCCTTATCCAGGGGGGGGAGGTTAGGGGGTTGACCCCCCCCCCCATCCCCAAAAAACACAAAAATAATAATTTGTATAGGCTTTTCCCTCTGATCTCTGTCTTTTTTGTACTTTTTTGTCCGACTCGCAGGCAACCCCCCCCCCCCCCCCCCCCGAAATAAATTCCTGGATACGGGCCTGATCTCCTGTATACGTAAATCTGTATTTAAAAGCTATTAAGCCATATACAGAACAATCTAAAATCACAAACAAACTCACTTTCTCGTCGTTCTCTCATTCTTAACTTAATATCACCTACCGACTTTCTACTAAACTAATAACGTTTTCTATCTTATTAGCAAACACACACAATAGACCTAGGAGCGTAGACTTAAGGAACCTAGAAGTAGCTTATTATTCTTTCTTGGTATCTCACCCAGTCGTTCTCGGTCGATGAGCCTGTAAAGACTTTCATATAGTGTTGTTGTTAACTGTGACGTTATACATTCGAACTGTTGTGTGAGTACACGAATGACGAGGATTGTAGTGCCTTACTCGTCTGCGATTTTCGGCACAACTGCAATGTTTGAATTACATTTTAATGAGTTCTGTTTTTCTCGTACTGGGGTTGTATAGCTTTCCGAGACAGAAGTAGCAAAATAATTGCCCTTTTCACTTGAACCAAGGAAGGAGATACAGCTCCCTGCAAACAGCACGGAAATCAGCTGACAGAGTGTATGCAGTTGGTGATTAGTTAAGACAGAGCAGAAAAGAATGACACAAATTATCGGTATAGCAACAACTTGAAAAGTCCTTCTATCGGGACTTCCAACAGATCTCTCCTACCATCTCTCTTTATCCTTTCCCGTTCAGTTAAGTCTTGTAGCAGCTGACGAAGACAGCGACGATGCTTCCGATTCTAATACGTCCTTCGTAAAATCCGATGACGAATTGCCGCTAAACGCGCTAGAGGAACAATAACAATCACACGTGAGATATAGGGATAAGTTATCTGACGGGTGAATGAGCGATTGGGCTTTCGCTTCATATCGAGTCGCGCATTAGCCCCGTGAAAAAGACAGCCAGCCAGGGGTGGCCCGAAGGGGGGGTGACTCACCCCCCCTGCCTTCGGTTAAGCCGTATCAGTCGTTTATTTTGGCCTTTTGCTAAGTCGTATCAGTCGTTTATTTTGGCCTCGCTGAGGTCCCGGGAATTCATTTCAATAAAAAATAATCCGAGTCGTTTACATTTTTTGTTAAATTTTGTCTCTGCACAGCTTCAGTCGTAAGCCAGTCCCCGAAGAAGTCGTTTAAACCAGGTTTTGTGACCCCGATAGGTCGGAGACATGATTCATGGGGGCAGCAATGCGGCTACCTGTTCTACTCCCATGGGATTTGGATCTGCCTAACTTCGGTCTTTCAGATTTTAGCCTGTCAAAATTACAATAGGGGAACCCGTCACTACACCCACCCGTCATTTCGCCCACCCGTCACTTCGCCTAAAAAATCCGTCAGTTCGCCCACTTTTTCCGACAGTTCGCCTAAACGTTAGTTCGCCCACTTTTTCCGACAGTTCACCCACCCGTCACTACATCCACCCGTCACTTCGCCCACCCGTCACAACGCCCACCCGTCACAACGCCCACCCGTCACAACGCCCACCCGTCACTACGCCCACCCGTCACTACGCCCACCCGTCACTACGCCTACCCGTCATTTCGCCCAAAAATCGGTCAGTTTGGCCAACTTTTCCGACAGTTCGCCCACCCGTCATTTGGCCCAAAAATCCGTCAGTTGGCCCACTCCTGAAATCCGTCAGTTCGCCCACTCTTGAAATCCGTCAGTTGACCCACTCTTGAAATCCGTCACTTCGCCCAATTTAAAAATCCGACAGTTGACCCAATTTTGCAGGATCATTAAATCCACGAAAAAGTGCCGCGACCCCAGGGGAATAATCAGCTCAATTCGGCCCTGTCAGTAAAAAAAGGGACGCAATCCCAGAAGATTACTCAAACAGAGGCGACCTTCCTCGTTTAATTAGGTCAACACGAGATGCCTGTGGGTGCAACTTTTATGTTTACGTAAAGAAGGATATGAAGATGGGTTCAAAAAAGGTATTATATGAAAAAGCACCGAGACCCTAGGGGAATAATCAGAAGGAGCCGACAATTACTTTTAGTCAGAAACGTGGGGAGCTTTGCGAGATTCTGTGGCAAATTCACTCGGAAAATCTAAAAGATAAAAAAAAAAAAAAGGAAAAATAGAGTAACGAGCAGTAAAGGGTTCTGATTGGTAATACGATTTAGAGTCGTTCACACGGAAATGGAAAGTAAAAGCATAACAGAAATAATATAATGCAGGACTTTACTACCGAGCTTCCGTGTACTATCTCCGAGTATATTCGCAAGCTATCTGCAATGTATGAGTCTCTACTCTGTACGGAAAGGGTCCTCTTGTCAGTGGGAAAACTTTTTTTCGTAAATTTACGTAGCCCACAAACTAAATTTAAACTGTTCATCAACGTTATGTGATTCAAGGTATGTGAGAATTATAAATTTCTTTCGCCGACGGCTTTCAACCCAGCAAACCCGAATATTCAAAAGCTTTTCCAAAATATGATCGTAGATTCGTACAGAACAGCTTTTCCAACCTTGAGTCCCTTGTGCTGTTGACCAAGGACACACCCAGGGTTGCTTACTGCAATATCTACTGCCAGTTTGGGGCCACGGGTAGCCCGAAAGGGGGGGGGGATGAGTGGGGGTGACATCTGTCAAACACAATTTCCGAGTCGTTTGAATTTTTTTTTTAATATCATCGTAAATCCGTCCCAGTCAAAGGCAAGCCGAGTCGTTTAAATCAGGTTTCAATACCCCGTCAGGTCGGTGACATGATTATTTCTCGAACGACGGGTACCATTGCATCCTTGTTTTAAAACCTGTTCTAGTCGTATATGATTTGTACCTATCTAATCAACTTCAAATAAAACTTACACGTTTACCAATTTTTTTCCGGTTTTGGCCGGATTCCGGGCGAAATACTCGGCCGGGTAGAAAAGAATTATCATGTACGGATTCAGCACGTTTTGTTGCCCCTAAACCAGGCGTTTAATCAACTTAAAATAAAACTTTTACCTTTAATAAATTTTCTGGCTTCGGCCGGGTTCCGGACGAACTAATTGTTCGGCGAGAAAATCAGTTTCAGATATGGATTCAGCATGTCTCCTTTCCCCTATATCGACTATCTTATTTGTTTTTTAAAACATTTTTTTTTGTCCCTTAATTTGGAACCCCTCCCTGACCCCTAGGTATGGGGCTACAGAGCTCATCTACGAACTTGACCTGTACGTTGACCCAATAGATCCTCATACCAATTTTCAAGAAAATATCTCTACCCTTTCGAGATTTATCGTGCTAACAGACGGACGGACGGACAGAAGGATAACTTTTGCGAAGTCGTAGGCATATTTATTCAAACAATGTTTACAACGGATACGTCAGCTACGATTCTTCATCAGCGATATTTCGGCTCTTCTTGGCAAGGGTCCTCGTCAGGCTATCAATCCTCTGGTATAACTTCGGGGAAGGAAACAAACCTGTAATCTATATTACAGGTTTGTAATATACTATATATAATATTTGTCATAGGTATATGACCATAAGCATAATTCGGAGTTTATAAACTGTTGTTTATAGTTGTTTATAAACTTTACGCAACGGTCAGATTTGATACAAGAGAGTATTACTGCGACAAGTAAACCAGAAGTTAATGCTGGATTGTATAAAGGCCCTGCCTTGGTTTATCAATGATCAATCAATTTAATACAAATTATACTTCTGGTTTATTTGTCACAGTAAGAGTACACAGTTAACCACATTTACAATAAGCTTAGCAGAAATGATAGTGCTTGGCCTAAACATAGGGGTTTCTTACCTATGAAACCCTCGTACACCACAGGTGTCAGTCAGGTATGCATAGTAACTTTGTAGAATCAGTAGGTTATATCGGTCTGCAACATCACCGGGTGCTGGAGCTTTGTTGAGGATATGCACGTGATCCATGTTACTTTATTTTACGTATTTACCTCTTTATTTAATTGAAAGCCTACTGTTGTAGTCAATAAGGTAAGAAGTGGAACGATATTAAACAAGACCAAAGGTTTCGATGGGATCCCAAAAGTTCAAATTTGATCCAGACAATTGGGTCTTGTCTTCGCCAGATCCAGTCTTCGCCAGACTCCTTGAACACTTTTACTATTAAAGTTTAGAAAAAGATTAAGGCAAAATAGCTAATCATATGAGAAAACCAAGTTCAGATATTGATTCAGCATGTGTGTTTACCCCTTTAAGTCATATCTATTTTGACGAAGCAGATCGAAACTTCCTGCCTTACTTCTGCCAATTTCCGGTTTCGGCGGAATTTCGGAACTACTTGTCCTGCGAAAAAATAAAGCTCAAAAAACGAATTCAGCATGTCTCCTTAAATCCAACCTCTAATCAACTTGCAATTAAAATTTTACTTTTAACACATTTTCCGGTTTCAGCCGGATTCCGAGCGATCTATACGTCCGGTGAGAAAATAGTTGTCATATGCGAATTCAGCTTGTCTACTTACCCGCAAATCGAACATCTTATCAAATTTAAATAAAACTTTTACTTTAAACAAATTCTCCGGTTTTGGCCGGATTCCTGCCGAACTAATTGTCCGGCGAGAAAATAATTTTCATATTCGGACTCAGCACGTTTTCTTGCCCCTAAATCAAACCTCCAATCAATTTCATATTACTTTTCACAAATATTCCGGTTTTCGCCGGATTCCGGGTGAACTCTTTGTCCGGTGAGCATGTCTCCTTACCCTGAATTCGACTATTTAATTAGCTTTTAAAAAGTATTTTGTGTTCCCATAAAATTTCAAACCCCTCCCCCATCCCTAAATATAGAACTACATGGCCCATCTTCGAACTTGACCTGTATTTTGACCTAAACACTCTTCATGCCAAGTTTGATCAAAATATCTCAACCCCTTCGAGAGTTATCGTGCTAACAGACGGACGGACAGACAGACAACTTTACGATGTCATAGGTATCCCTCCACTTACGTTAAGCGACTTTTTACTAGATCTGTTCGATATCCGTAATTGGAGACACCGGGACTCGAAACTCACTCGTTTAGTGCATATGGCAACGTCAAATTACATGTAAAAAAAAATCGAGCTTTAAATCTATGGACTACTTGTTGGACATGATTCTGGTCAGTGATACACGGTGAGTGAGGGAATTGAGTGAGTTCCTCAGTTCTTGTCTGACACATGACAACTTGTAAAAAACAACACATTTTAGCTCAACGTCTTATTTTTCAACTTTGTCTCTAATTTTTTGTAATTTTTCATAGTTTTTCAAGGAATATTCACAATTTTCGCAAGATTAAATGGAGGTACTGAAATTTTAATACGACCTGTCTAAATTTCTTTTTATGGCACTTGTAGCCTCTGTCTCAAATGCAATACACCTATCGTAATTCCGTCTGTCGGTCTGTCCGGGTTTTTTTTTCACACTTTTTCGAGCTAGGGTACTTCCAGATGTACTAGGACGATGAAACTTGGCAGACTTATCAGGGACCAACCAAACTAACCTGGATATAACCAGTTTCTCGATCCGACCATCTGCGGGGGAGTAGGGGGCGGAGGAATCTGGAAAATTAGGGCAGTTTTTCACACGTTTCCGAGTTAGGGTACTTCCAGATGTGCTAGGACGTGAGGGACTGGAGGGAGGGGGAATCTGGAATATCGAGTTATGCGTAACTTTGGAACGGGTGATGGATTTGAGTGAAATTTCATAATTGAACAAAGGACATGTCTCTGGGGATCTTTTTCATGTCAAGAAGATGGGGGGGGGGATACGTGAAAGGCTGATACTGGAGAGATTGGGATGGAACTTTCTGGGAGTAAGAAAAAGATGCTCTGGATAAATCTTTTTCACAACTGGATTGACTTCGGCGATTGTGGGGGGAGTTTGAGGGGAGGGTGGGGGTGTCGGAATTCCGGTGATCACGATTTAAGGCACTTAGATGTGCTAGGACGATCTTGGCTGGAATATTAGACATTCGAGAAGATTGGCTTAGAAATCGCCACTTTTCAAATCCGACTATTCCTTAAAGTACCAATCTTGATTGTAAAGTAAGAAAAATACTTTTAAGCGAAATATACATTTTCATGGGTTTTGCTTACAAATGAAGTTCCAGCTCCCTTAAAGTGCACATGTTAACTGCAAAGTCGGAAAGCACTTTTTATCAAATGGTTCATCTCAACTTATGATAGCGGATTCAACAGCTATGGGGGAGTTGATGGAGGGGTGGTCGGAAATTTCAAGAAACGGATAGAATGGACGGATCGGAGTTAAACTTGCTGGGAAGAACAAGCGTTTATTCTAGATAAATCGTTTGCACAATTGGACTGGAGCAGGACACTTGGGGGTAGGAGGTGTAGGGGGGCCTTCCAGAATTCCTGTGATGGCGTTTTTCAAGACGAAAGTTGGCAGGCATATCGGGACCCGAACATCTGACAGACCCCTTACCTACTACATACAGCTGCAAGTGCCATTTGAGCTTACAACTATTTTTTTGCACCCATCTTCATACTCTTCTTTACGAAAACATAAAAGCTGCACTAATAATCAACTCGTGTTGATCCTAATTAAACGAGAAAGGGTGTCTCCAATGGAGTAATCTTCCGTCCGTCTGTCCGTCTGTCAGCACGATAAATCTCGAAAGGAATGGGCTATTTTGATGAAACTTGGTGTGAGGATTCTTTCTGTCAACGGTAAGATCAAGTTCGTACATGGGCTCTGTAGTCCTACATTTAGGGGGGGGGGGGGGTCAAATTAAGGGGCAACACAAAAATTTTGTAACAGCTAATGTGATAGTCGATTATGGGGTAAAAAGACATGCTGAACACGATGGTGAAAACCATTTTCTTGCCGGATAAGGCAAGGTTGGTTGGTTAGAATTAAAAGTTTTCTTTGAAGTTGATTAGATGTTCCATTATGGAATAAGAAGACATACTGAACGCGATGATGAAAACCATTTTCTCGTCGAACAACTAGTTCGCCCGGAATCCGGCCAAACCGGAAAATTTGTTAAATGCGAAAGTTTCGTTTGAAGTCAAAAGTGCCAAAATTAACAATTAAAAAAAAAAAAATCGGATTGTCTTAAAATAAAACGAGCGTCCGGGACCTCGATGAGGCCAAAATAAAAGAGTGATAGGACTTAGCAAAAGGCAGGAGAGGGGTGAATCTCCGCTCCTTCGGGCCACCCCTTATTCCTACTATGCTTTACGAGCCTGACGAGGACCCTTTCCAAGAAGGGCCGAAATATCGCTGATGAAAAATCATAGCTGATGTATCCGTTGTAAACATTGTTTGAATAAACTATGCTTTTACTTTTTATTTCCTTGTGAACTACTCCCAATCGTGTTGCCAGTCGAAAACTTTCGCCGCACGTTACTCTATTTTACCTTTTACTTTTGTGCTCATCCTCTATATTTTCCTTCGTATTTTATGCAGAATCTAAAAACAAGCTTCTGATATTTCTGACTAAATGTTTACGTAATTATTATAGTGAAAAAGTAACATAAAAAACGACGAAATACAGTTCCGAAACCTACCTAGGATGTTGAACTTTGGATAGGTCTGTTTGCGCGTATCGTTGCAAAAACCTTTCAATTTCCGTAAAAATTAGCAGGTTCAGGTTCAGGTTCTTTTATTTCAAAAATACTTTGTGACAATATATTTTGATCACTGGGGGCCGGCAGGGATACGAGCTCGTTAGCTCGGCAGGCGTTAGCAGCAACCTCTTTATCAAGCAACAAAGTTTGTTACAAACTATTTGAACAGCTTTTCTTTTCACCCATCTTCACGTGCACGGGATCTTTTTTTTTAAGTAAACAGAACAGTCGCACCCAAAGAAATTTTGTACCGACCCTAATTAAACGAAAAAAGGTTCGCTCCTTCTGATTATTCCCCTGGGTTCGCGCCCCTTCTTCATAGATGTTACTGATCCAGCAAAGTTGGGCCAACTGTCGGATTTTTGGGCCAAATGACGGTTAGGCGAAATGTCGGAAAATTGGGCGAACTGACGGATTCTTAGGCGAAATGACGGGTGGGTGACTGTCATAAAATTGGGCGAACTGACGGATTTTTAGGCGAAATGACGGATAGGTCAACTGACGGATTTTTGGGCCAACTGACGGGTGGGCAAACTGTCGGAAAATTGGGCGAACTGACGGATTCTTAGGCGAAATGACGGGTGGGTCAACTGACGGATTTTTGGGCCAAATGACGGGTGGGCGAACTGACGGTGGGTGAACTGACGGGTGGGTCAACTGACGGTGGGCGAACTGACGGGTGGGAGTAGTGAGGGGTGGGTGAACTGACGGGTGGGCGTAGTGACGGGTGGGTGTAGTGACGGGTGGGCGTAGTGACGGGTGGGCGTAGTGACGGGTGGGAGTAGTGACGGGTGGGCGTAGTGACGGGTGGGCGTACTGACGTTGGGCGAACTGACGGGTGGGCGAACTGTCGGATTTTGGAAGTGGGCGAACTGACGGGTGGGCGAACTGACGGGTGGGGGTAGTGACAGCGACCCTACAATAGGTTAGTTGTTAAAGTGAAGTCTGACTGGTAACATTGATATACCTTATAGACCAAAAGTGAGAGACAAGGTTATGTGCTTTGATTTTTGGTCATCTTTGGCTATAAGTGAAAAAGAAGGAATATAACTTTTAAACAGAATAGAACAGCCACCAGAAATCAAATGACAGGAGACCCGCGAAAGAAGTGTGCCCAGAACAAATCGATAATGTCGATTACGAAGAGAGGTTGAGGTAGGAACAATGATTGAAAAGGACAAGGAGGATTTTAATATACGCCAGAAATTCGTTTCCTGGGACAGGAGGGATTCTGCGAAGACGCTGGAATAGCTCATTCTAGTCGGGAGGTAAATTTTTTACCTCTATGCTAGCAGAGGCGTTACTATCAAAATGTTTGGGGGGGAGAGGAGCAAAAATATTTCTTCAGCCAAAGCTGACTGCGAATCGTATGTATCACTGCTGACTGCGAATCATAGCACTACCAAATACGGGAGGAGCAATGTATTTACCGACTGGCTGGTAATTTTTACCGTCTTGTTTTGCGGAAAAATCGACTGATTCAAAGAAAACCGACCGTTTTTAAGAAAAATCGACTGTTTCCCCAAAAAAATCGATTCTTTTTTTGCGAAAAATCTATTTTTACCTCCTAGCCGTCAACATCGAGGAGGGGGGGGGGTCCACCCCCCATACGTGACGGCCCTGTACGCTAATGTTAAAGCACATCTGAAAAGACTTCGTAAAATTCAAATGATCTCTTTTATGTTTAAGATATTCTAAAAGCGAACTTCTCGCTTCATTTGCTGTGTGTAGCATCTTCTGTCGCGTAAAATCAAATTCTGCAAAGCAGTTTGAAGTTGCAATTCTTCAGATGTAGCTCACTAGCTTTACCTGCTTTAGATTTCGACATGAAATTACAGTGTATCGAGTGACAAATAAAACGGTACACGGTACTTTCATTATGAAACAAAAGTACATCAAATCAGTCGGAAAAAAAAGCAACTCAAGTCTCGTCGGCGAACCTGGCGTCTTTTTCTAGATCTGTAAACTCTTGTCAGGCCAAGACCAAAAGTTCGTTACGTCCGTAAATCCGGGGTTTTTTTTTTTAATGCACTGGGAAACCTGTTTTCCTTGTTTCGTTTCTGAGGAAGTGTGTTCTGAACGTGAAAATTACTTTTTTTGCTATTAGTTCGGAGCAAATCTACTTTCTTTTACATGGGCTTTATTTTGTCACTTTTTCGATAGACAGAGGCGTGATTTCCTAGCTATTCTTAACTTTTCGTTGGGATCGCAAAATGACGCTCTGCTCCTCGGCTTACGTCCATAAATCAGGACTTTTTTTTTCTTTCAATGCACTTGCAAACTTCCTCGTCTTGTTTCTGAATAAGCGTGTCTTTTACGTGAAAATTACTTTTTTTGCTTTAAGTCAGAACAAATCTACTTTGTTTCTACTTTGTTTTCTGTGGCCACTACTTTGTCACTTTTTTCGACGGTCAGATTAGTTATTTCAAAGCTATTTTTTCCTCTTCAATGGGATCGCAAAAAGACGGTCTGCTCCTCGGCCTTTCCTGTGGCACATTTCATAGTATTCTCTATTTAGCGGAACGGTGTGTCGTTTACTTAGCAATTAGGCTTGGAACTTTTTCATAGAATCTTTATAGACAAAGGCAGATTAAAAAAAAAAAGGTTTGTCCCGGGTACAGGCGTTGAAAGCTTTCGTCTTATGCGAAAGTTGAAATGTAAAGCTGAGGCTATGAAGGTATGTGTACACAAATTCTGATTACAAGAATAATTTCAGCTGATGCATTGCAGCTAGTTTTACACCGGCTTGGGGAATGTGCGCCATTGCCGCATAGTCGCAACAGTTCATTTTTCTTGGTACCTGCGAGTCGTATATTACGATCCATGAGTCGTTGAAATGAAGGGTCTCACCCCCCCTGGCCTGAGTCCTTCGGGCCACCCCTGCAGCCAGCACTCAGCACTGAAGTCGGAAGCCAGAAATGACAAACTTGATGACCCTTGACAGAACACAGTTGGGTAAAGCAAAAAGAGGGGAAGAGGCATTTTAAACAGTTTTAAACATGGTTAGGCCTGAAACTTGGATGAACGTACACAAGGAAGTAACGTGTCATTGTTTCTTTACGAGAGCGGACCTAGCGGCCAAAAAAGAACTAATCTGAGAGGAATTTTATGAGGGGCGTATAGCAGATGCTGCGACTTTGGTTACAAACGGACAGAACCGAAACAGCAAAGGGTGTCGACTAAATTGTTCTATATAGTCGTAATTCTTGCTTCCATACAGTCGTGATGTAAATAGTGACGTCGAGGACTCAGCATAGGATTTGATTGTACCTAGGTCGTTTATAAATGTAAACGCCCTCGGCTCTATATATATATATTCACCGATAGGAATAAACTACAATTTTTCTTTTTCTGAGGTAACAAGACCAAAGGTTTCGGTGGGATCCCAATATTGATCCAGACAATTGGGTCTTGTCTACCCCGATGAAAAATTTATCTCAAAATAGTACCATTTAGTAGTACGATAAAGTAGCATGGAGTACTAACGATGCTACTACATGCTTCTACTTCAAGGCTACCGTGTTACTCTATACTACTATATGCTACTATTGGCAAGACCGGATACTACTATGGCAAGACAGGATGCTACTGGATACTACTACATAAGATTGGACCAGTCTGAGGCACATTAAATGATACTATTTTTTGCTATTATATAGTATTACATGCAACGTTTTCGTACTACTACCATACTACTACGCAGGCTAAAAAAATTTCATCGGGAAGCCAGATCCAGTCTTCGCCAGAGTCCTTGAACATTTTTACTATAAAAATTCAGAAACAGATTAAGGCCAAAAACCTAATCATCTGAGAAAACCAAGTTCAGATATGGATTCAGCATGTTTGTGTTTACCCCTATAAGTCATATCTGTTTTGACGAAAAATTCCTGCCTTACTTCTGCGAATTTCCCGGTTTCGGCCGAATTCCGGAACTACCTGTCCGGAAAAAAAAAATGAAGCTAAAATCGAACTCAGCGTCTCGCTCAGCGTTTCTTCTTTCCCCTATATCGAACATCTAATCAACTTCAAACTAAAATTTAACTTAAAAGACATTTTTTGGTTCCAGCCTGATTCCGGGCGAACTATATGCCCGGGTACAAAATGACTGTCATAGACGGATTCAGCATCTCTTCTTACCCCTAAATCGGATATCTAATCACCTAGAAATACTTTTAACAATTTTCCGGTTTTGGCCGGACTCCGGGCGAACTACTTGCCCGGCGAGAAAATGATTCTCACCATCGTGTTCAGCGTGTCTTTCTTCCCCTAAACCAAATATATAATTAACTTCAAAAAAAACTTTTACTTTTAACAGATTTTCCGGTTTTCGCCGGACTCCTGGCTAACTACCTGTCCGGTGAAAAATGGTTTTCACCATCGTGTTCAGCATGTCTTCTTGCCCCTAAATCGAACATCCAATCAACTTCAAATAAAACTTTTTTTTAACAAACTTTCCGGTTTTGGCCGGATTCCGGACGAACTACTTGTCCGGCGATGTCCACCATCGTGCTCAGCATGTCTTCCTGTCCCATAATCGACTGTCCCATTAGCTGTTTAAAAGTATTTTGCTTGCCCCTTAATTTAAACCCCCTCCCCCACCCCTAAATATACCGCTACAAAGCCCATCTACGAACTCGACCTTACAGTTTGAACACACGATAAGGATTCCCGACCGCATTTCCTGCACGTTCATCACCAAGTTGACAAAATTTCAACTTTTCCATGTGGAAGTGATGATGAGTATAAGTTAAGTAAGGAATGGAATAAAGTTGAAGCTACCGTTAAATCCTAAAGAACAAGAGCTAAATAAATGCCACTTAAATTACCAAACACAGTAAGTGGGGTGAACCAAATAATGAATTCGTACTACCGAAAGATTAACTAAAATAATAAGGAGCAGATCGGGAGCGGTATAACGACCGAATTTCGGAATGGAGTAAAACTCGTGGTAGAACCACCTAAAACAACCGAATGTGGTAAGTCTGGTAACAGACGCGGACAAAACAAAAATCAGGTGAATTACCGAATTCGGTAACGAATTAGAACCTATTGAATCTGATTAATCACCGAATAATGAAATGGACTGACCGAATGCGATAGAACAGATACGGACTTGAGAAAAGTCCGGTGAACAACCGAATTCGGTGACGATAATGAGACCAAATAAATACGTTAAATCACCGAATTTACGTAGGGACGTACCGAATGCCTTGAAATCGACTCCGATTAAACAAAAGTTGGATAAATTGTCGAATTCGATCACGAATCAGAACCAAATGAATCTGATAAATGCCCGAATTATGAAATTGACTGACCGAATGCGGTATCAGGACAGATGCGGACTTGAGAAAAGTCAATGTGACCAAATAAATACGTTAAATTACCGAATTTACGTAGGGACGTACCGAATGCGGTGAAATCGACTTGGATTGAACAAAAGTTGGATGAATTGTCAAATTCGGTCAGGAATCTGAACCAAGTGAATCTGATAAACGACCGAATTATGAAATTGACTGACCGAATGCGGTAGAACAGATACGGACTTGAGAAAAGTCAATGTGACCAAATAAATACGTTAAATCATCAAATTTATGTAGGGACGTACCGAATGCGGTGAAATGGACTCGGACTGAACAAAAGTTGGATTAATTACCAAATTCGATGAAGAATGGGAACCTTAAACACGTTAAATCTCCTAGTTTGTAAATGTGGGTACCAAAGATTTTGTAAACAGGCATCACTACTTCGCCGCGATGCCCGTTTTGACCGACTTTTCGCCTTCGGCGAAAATTTGACCAAATGCCGAAACGCAAGGGGGGGAGGGCACTGCGCCCCCCCCCCCTCGGGACGCCTCTGGGTCCCGGTTTATTGACAGAGAATGACCCATTATCTATTTAGTTGGAAGGTGCTTCATTTAGGCGAGGTTTTAAACTTGAGATTTGGGGTCTAAGCCACATTAAAAGCTTGAACTTGTATGATAAGTAGGTAAATTTTGCTTTTATTTAAACAATTTCGCCTGCAGCGCTCAGTTTAAGTTTCTCTTGAGCACATACGTCAGAAGCTGCTATGATACCGTGGCTTGGCTCTCTCAAGTGAAAGTTTATGCGAAGAGTATGCTGGAATTACAATTATTTCTTTGTTTTATTTCTGTAATTGCCTTTTGCATCATCTTTTAAGCATGCTCATATTTTTTGAACCTCTAGTGATTGTTTTTTTGTCTATTGTTTTTTTTTGTATAATTGCCGGACATTAGCCAGTCGTATGTTTTGAGGTCTTCACCCCCCCCCCCCCCCCATGCCAAAGCACTTCGAGCCGCCCCTGGCCACTTTGTCTAATACTCAATGAACTAACAAGCATCTAATTGGATAATAAAGGTGTCTTTATACAGATTTCTCATTTTCGCGAATCCTGTCTCATTGGAATTCTGTATTCCTTGATGTATTTTCTTATTTCAAGCCAACTAGTTGGAAATCATCCTCCGTTCCTATAAGAATTTTCTTATTTGATAAAATACGATAATTCTTACAGGAACGGCAAATAAGAAAATTCTTATAGGAACGGAGGATGATTATCCAACTAGTGGGCTTGAAATAAGAAAATTCATCGAGGAATGCAGAATTACAAAACTAATTCGCGAAAATGAGAAAGCTGTTCCGACTAGTTGGGTATTTTCTGAAATCCTTATCCGTGTTCATACAATCCGAGTAGCTGGATATTTTCCGAAATCTCTATCCAAATTGATACAATCCGACTAGTTGGATATTTTCTATAATCATTATATGAGTGTTAAATTTATCGAACGAATTGGATATAGAGATTTCTCCTATACGATTTTCTCGTCGTAGCCAACTAGTTGGCGATGTGGGATTTGTTATACGAAATTTCTTACGGTAGCGAACTAGTTGGCTGCAAACTTTTCTCCTGTATGATTTCTGATCGTAGCCAACTAGTCGGCAACGCGAGATTTCCTATACGAAATTTATTACAATGGCGGACTAGTGATGATGATGATGATGATTTTATTAACGCACTTAAGGAGAGGAACACAAAACTAGTTGGAACACAAAACAATATTCCTAAACTAATTTTTCTCGTAGCCAACTAGTCGGCAACGCGGGATTTCCTATACGAAATTTCTTACAGTGGCGGACTAGTTGGAACACAAAAAAAAACCCTATACGAATTTTTCTCGTAGCCAACTAGTCGGCAACGCAGAATTTCCTATGCGAAATTTCTTACAATGCGGACTAATTGGAACACAAACAATTCCTATACGAATTTTTGTCGTAGCCAACTAGTCGGCAACGCGGGATTTCCTATACGAAATCTCTTACAGCGGCGAACTAGTTGAAACACAATACAAAATCCTGTACAATTTTTCTCGTAGCCAACTGGTCAGCAACGCGGGATTTCCCATACGAAATTTTTTACACAGTGCTGGACTAGTTGGAACACAAAAAAATTCCTATACGAATTTTTTTCGCAGCCAACTAGTCGGCAACGCGGGATTTCTTATACCAAATTTCACAATCGGAGCCAACTAGTCGGCATCGCCGGCTTTTCCTATAGGAAATTTCTTACAGTTGCCAACTAGTTGGCTAGTGACCGCGAGGTGTATATTTCTGATTGGATATTTAGATTTTGTATATATATTCGACAGTTTCTTATATTTTCCAACTAGAGTTGTCCCCTTGGCCAGTGGTACATTTTTCGGGCGTTTTCTGGTATTTTTCTTTCGAAGCGCTGACAACACCGGTAGGCAGTGTTTCCACTTCGAGGGATTTATCCCTTTTTGAGGGATTTCCAGGCCTTCCTCGGGATTTTTTTTTCTAAAGAGGGATAAGGGATTTTTCAGGGATAATTGAGATATTTTGGGATTTTTAATATAAGAATGGAGATTTTTTTATTTTTTAGTCTCAAGTTAAAAATCCGTAAACTTCACAATAACTGTAGGGGCACTTATGTAAGATGTTTAGTTCGCTTATCTCCTCATTCTACTATTTTTGTTTTGGCCTAGATATTTGGCAAACATGTCGAAGTTTTCTTCTGTATTTTCTTACTCTCGATATTTTGAGCTTGCCCGAGTTACATAAATTACGAACAGTGAATTTCACCCGTAAACCACCTGGTTCTAGTAATTTAGTTATACGAAGAGATATTCTTGTCGTAGGCTGCGTTACGAGACAATCGTATGTTCAGAGATTGTTAAAATGACAGTTGTATGTTTGGATCTTGCCAGAATGACAAATCGTTAATTTCACCCTGTGAAATTTTTCACAAAAAAGGCGGATTTGAAAATTTTCGCCGGTGGCGCTCAGTTTTAGATTCTCTTGCATGCAGTCGTCAAAAGCTAACTGAAGCTGGGTTTTAACAAGCGAATGCTGAAATGAGGGCATGCTTGATTTTGGTGTTTATATTTCTTGAAATTTGTAGAATTTTAAGTCTATTGTTTATTGTCGGTAGCCTTAACGAGAACTATACAGACACATATTTGCAGTTCGTCCCCCCCCCCCCCTCCTGACACAAACACAGGCGGTCGTAATTATCGGATATTGCAGACGGAGGAGAGGGATTTATTAAGGGATTATTCTTTGAAGAAAAAGGGATTTTTAGGGATTTTTCTACTTGAATTTGGGATTTTCCAAAAACAGAAGTGGAAAATCTTGTATATATATTCGACAGTTTCTTATATTTTCCAACTAGAGTTGTCCCCTTGGCCAGTGGTACATTTTTCGGGCGTTTTCTGGTATTTTTCTTTCGAAGCGCTGACAACACCGGTAGGAGAGAGAAGAAATTATGGAACAACAGAAACAAACAACAACAATAAAGGTGTGTATATGTATGTAGGGAAAACAGGGAAATTAGAGTTTATTTACAGCTAGCCTAGGCTGTATCAACAGTTGCCCATAAGTTTCTTATTGGTTGTCAATTTTGATGTGGAAACGCTAAAGATTCAGAATCATTTAGAGATAGGGTCAGTTTTTCAGGGGTATCCTGGCTGCCTCTTTAAGGGTAGATAATAGTTGCGTTTTTGCCTTTTCTCCGCAGGTGTGTTAACCTACCTATTTGCCATTATTGATGGTTTTTTCGTCTCGCCGGTTGGTTCGACTGAGCTCTAAAAAACAGCTTAGCCTATAAGAAAAAATGGCATCTTCCCATCGGCGGCGCCTCTCTCTCCAATGAGAACCAGTCTAGTACACTAGCCTCTTTTCAGGCACAGTGCTCAAACGTCTAGCACCATGCCTGGGTGCTAGACGTTCAAGCACTGTACCTTGGATTTCATGTATGGTGCATGGATTTCAGTATACAGTGCATACATCAAAAACACAGTTTCTGTCATGACAACTGAGCACCAGCTCGGACAGGGCTGAAATTACTACCATGAATTAGAGAAATCAAAGACAATCCTTTATATATTTTTCACAACAAAAACAAAAGGGCTCGGCTGATGATAGATGTGAAAAACCTCATTTCCTTTTCTACATAGTCAAGGGTTTTGCATGCAAAGTTTCCTGTGCCTGTTTCCTGTTCCTCAGCTTTTTCTACCCAGCAGCCAACCAGAATATTGGCTCTTGGGGAATAGATAGGGAAAATACATGGAAAATAGATAGGGTGCTGTTAGGTTTTTCATCTCCATCATCATTAGAGCCCTTTTGTTTAGGTTGTGAAAAATATGTAAATGATTGTCTTTGATTTCTCTAATTCATAGTAGTAATTTCAGCCCTGTCCGAGCCGGTGCTCAGTTGTGATGACAGAAACTGTGTTTTTTCTGTATGCACTGTATACTGAAATCCATGCACCATACATGAAATCCAAGGTACAGTGCTTGAACGTCTAGCACCCAGGCATGGTGCTAGACGTTTGAGCACCGTGCCTGAAATGGGGCTAGTGTACTAGACTGATGAGAACTTTGTTTGCACTGTGCCAAGAGCGTAGGTCGGATGGACGGAGCTCCCACTTCAGTCCACAGGTTGGTTAACCTGGGGTTAACCGACCGGCAAACAGAGCCAGAAAATGGCGTAGAAAAGCTTAGGTTGGTTAGCCGAAAGAAGAAAACAACTTATAGTGGGAAATCTTGTAGGTGAGTTAGGCTTTCCCAAAATCAGTGATTTGTGGTAGACTGGTTTGCACTGCAAACTTTTACTGCAAACTTTGTTTGAAAGAAGGAACAGCTGAACTTGCAACTGATCGAGGAACAACTGAACTTGCAACATCTTTTTTCTGCGGCAGTCAATTTCACCTAATAATAATTTCACCAAGACAGCACCAAGCAAGATTCTTGTCGTCTCAGCAAGAAGAAGCTGCTAAGAGTTGGCTAAGAGTAAATACCATTCCCAGTTGAAAAAATAATCACATTTAAAAGTCAACAAAAAATATAAAATGAGGATTGCAGCTTACTGTTTGTGCCAGAGTAAATGACACAAAATGAACAAACAATAAATGTGTAAATTTTGTCTAGCTTTCATTCAGGGAAAAACTTGACTTGCACTTAGAGGCCTGAACCAGCCTATACTATTTCCATCAGTCTCTATTTCTTAAGCACCCTACAGAATTAGTTTTCTAGCTTAGATGTGCCTTAGATGCACCACAATCTATTTAAACTAGTTAAACCTCTTGAAAATCTGTGTTTGAAAACATATCCACTGAAAACATATCCACTGATATATCTTTCTTAATTCAGAAGTTTTGGCATAGTTTTGACACCTTCTCACTGGACAATGCTATTCAGGGTCAGGGGCGTCACAACTGTGGGGGGTAGGAGTGGGGGACACCCCTCTTCCCTCAATATTGTCGGCCAGTTGGTAAAAAATAACCGAGTCGGCATGAAGCGTCCCGATTTTTCATGAAAACAGTCACTTTTTCTGAAAATCAAGTTTATTGTTCGTCAAAAGAGTCAGTTTTTATGAAAATCATTCGCTTTTTTTCAAAGCTGTAATTTTTTTTCTTGAGAACATTAGTTTTTCTGCCAAAACAGTCGGTAAAAAATTACCAGCAAGTCGGTAAATGCATTGTCCCCCCCCCCCCCCCCAATTATTTTGGCTATTAACGCCTCTGTCCAGGGTAGATTCAAGGAGATTAAGTCACAGTTACACATTGTTACATTACAAGAGAGTCAAGATCAGCGTCTGAAAGCCGAAAGTACAAAGATCCAGCAAAGATCTTCTCTTCGTTTACGGTACTGAATTTGTGTTTCTTTCTAACAATACACAGTTTTTGTTTCATTTTTTTCCAAGTATCTACAGTTAAACAATGATGACATGATGAACACAAAATTATGGTGAGCTGCTGTTTCGGTAACAAAGTCACCAGAAAATGTTTGGGTCATTACAGAAATTAATGTAGCCTACTGGCAATGCAGTTTGTATGCTGGTAAGTCAGAAGAAAATATGCACTGAAGAAGTAGGAGTTGCTTTTATTTGAGATACTAGTTGCATTTTTGCAGGTACCATGGCATATGTTACCATGGTAATTGGATCTGCAGTTAGTTCTTTTTGCAGTTATTGTGGTATTTGCTGCATTGGTTGCGCTGCATTACCGACTATTGCCGAAATTGCACTTTTCAAAGTCATCTCCAAAGAGAAACTGATTTCCAGTTACATCATTGATGTAACTCCTTGATGAAAGTGAGATGACTGTTCAGATACCATGGTCAGGCCGTGGGATCTGAATATCAGATACCACAATAACTGACCAGATACTACAACAACCACAAAAACAACTTTACACCATGGTATCTGCAAAAACGCAACTACTGCATATCTTTTTTTTAAGTTTCTGTGGTGAGATAAAGACAAGTAATGTTGGGCAATGGAATCGGCAAGTTAAATTGTGAGGGAAATAATATTTGCATTTTTGCAGATACCCTGTTATCTGTTACCACGTAACTGAATCTGCAGTTACAGTTACTGTGGTGTCTGATACACGTTGCTTGCAAAACGACTATTGCCTAAATTGCACCTTTCGAACTCATCCCAAAAGAAAAACTGATATCCAGGTACATATCCAAGTGCTTAACTTCTTTCTCACCAATCTCAATCTGACAAAATCTGATGAAAGTAAGATGACTTTTCAGATACCACCACCAGTTGGACACGGTCGGACCGTAGGATCTGAATATCAGATACCACAACAACTGGCCAGATACCATGATAACTGCAAAAAGACTTTAGACCATGGTATCTGCTAAAACGCAACTAATATAGGCTCCAGTACAAAGAAATCCTCTTAACACAATCCAATAATGCAGTGTATTCAGTTAAAAGATACAAACATAAGTTGCCATGTGAATAGTTAATGAATAGCCATGCTTGGTATTTTGCAGTCAGGGAAAGCTGTCATGAACATTTTGATGTGTTAGGGTGAACTAGGGGAATTCCGAATGTGGGGTAGTTCAAGACATCGCAAATATCTTAGTAACCACTCGTTCAAAAACTTAAAAACGGAAAGCTAAATATAGTGCCATCTATGGCCTTCTTTGATTCACAAACTGCACTGTCACCTCCCTCTTTTGGGGAAAGCCACCCAGTCATTTAGGGGACCTGGCAGGAAAGACATCGCTTCTGTAAGTTTTCAACGGTTTGTTGAATCTAAGAAACGAAGAAATGGGGTAATATAAGAATGAGTAGGGATCTTTGGAATTTGTTTGCATGAAGTCCAGAATTTTTTTAAGTCCCATTTGGAGTAATTCCGGACAAAGTAAAGAGTGTAATTCTGGACAAGGAGGGGTAATTCCGGACTGTACAGTTTTATTCTCCTTTTAATTGTTGAGTGTTTTCTGTCATTTGTTTTTATCTTTGAACCACACTTTAGGCACCAGTTAATGGAAAGAGGACTTACTAGAGCATGATTTAGTCTAAATGCAGCAATAAGTCCACTTGTTCGATCCAACCGGGGGGGGGGGGGGATCCGGGATCTTGAGGCAAGCATAACTTTTGAACGGTACATCGGACACAAACGAAACTTGACAGTTGGAAAGAGCTCGTGTCGCATATGTACCATTTCGTGTCCGGGCCGGATCCGATAACTCTGGGGGGGGGGGGGGATTGAAGGGGGATCGGAAATCTCGGAACAAGCTTAGAGGGGAGGGACCGGGATGAAGCTTGGTGAGAAGAACAATGACAAGTTTTAAATAGAAATGGACCGGATATACGCACTCATGGGTTCTTGGAAGGGGTTTTCCGGAAATCGGGTGATCGCGAGTTAAGGTACTTATAGATGCACTTGGACGATAAAATTCGGCAGGTGCGTTGGGGACCCGGTGAGATTGACTTGGAAGCAGTCATTTCCCCGATCCTATATCTTCGGGGGAGTGGGGGGAACTGGAATCCGGACTACCAGAATTCCATGCATAACTTTTGAACGGTTGTTTGGATCCGAAGAAAGCTTGACAGTTGACACAACAACTTGTTTCTGATCTCACGAACACGTTCATAATCCCCCAAGGGGCCCATTACATGATCATTTGTACCTCAAGTATATGGAATGAATTTTTAGTCCCCTTAAAGTGCGTATCGTAACTGCTAAGTTAAACAATACTTTCAACCACAAGATCCACTTTCGTGATTCCCAAGGGCTCGTGATAATTTTTGCCTCAAAGGTTTCGCTTACAAATGACTTTCCAGCATACTTAAAGCACCAATGTTACCGCAAAGTGATTTTTTTTTTTTTTTTTTTAAGAAACTACATTTTTAGGATCCTCAATGGCCCATGATGTATTTTGTTTCCAAATTCAGCACCAACCCCTTAAAGTGCGCATCTTAGCCGCAAAACGCACGTTTTCTTCCTTCGGTTAACCGACCTAAGTTTTTATAAGCTGTTTTTTTTTTGCTCCGTTTGCCAGTCGGTTAACCGACCTGCGGACTGAGGCTTGGAGCTCCATCCAACCGACCTACGCTCTTGGCACGGCGCGAAGTTCTAAATTCTGATTGGAGAGATAGGTGCCGGCGACGGGAAGACGCCATTTTTCTTATGAGCCCTTTTTTAGAACTCAGTCCAACCGACCGGCGAGACGAAAAAACAGTCAATAGTGGCAAATACGCCCCTCATAAAACTCCTCTCAGATTAGTTATTTTTTGGCCGCTAGGTGCGGTATCGTAAAAAAACAATGACACGTTACTTCTCGGTGTACGTTTATTTAGGTTTGTTTTGCTATTTTCAATTCCTCTTAGGCCTAACCATGTTTAAAACTGTTTCAAATGCCTCTTTCTCTTTTTGCTTTACCCAACTCTGTTCTGTCAAGCGCCATCAAGTTTGTAATTTCTGGCTTCCGACTTCAGTGCTGAGTGCTGACTGACTTTTCCACGGGGCTAATGCGCGACTCGATATGAAGCGAAAGCCTAATCCCTTATTCACCCGTCAGATAACTTATCCCCCCATCTCACGTGTGATTGGTATTGTTCCTCTAGTGCGTCTGGCGGCAATTCGTCATCGGACTTTATGAAGGACGTATAGGTAGGTTGATGCCCGGGCCCCACTTTAGTCACACCTGGTAATAGCGCCGGTAATAAGACCGTCTTACGGTCGAAATTGGAAAGAAAAGACGCTGAAACGTAAGATAGACGAGATGGAAAAATCCTTCTCCGCCATTTTGAAATGTAACTTTGGAGTGTTTGGACCAATCACAGACCAGAGTCACTGACTTCAGCCAGTTTTGTTTACATTTGAGTGATGATGAAATTCCTTCATCTTGAATTCCTTCGTTCAAGGTGTGACCAGGATGAAAAGTAAGAGTGGGTAATAACCAAATTAGCAAACCAAATTACGTACAGATGTGACTGAATGTGGCCCAGGCATAACCGACCTACGAAGAAAAGGCAAAAAGGCAATATTCAGTTGCTTGACTTATGATAGGTAGTTAGAAAAAGTAACTTTTCCTGTGTAGCAGGAAAAAAGACTATATTAAATACTATTTGCTTTCAAATTTTCTCTTCTCTCCATTACCTCTGTTTCCATCACTTCGGAAATTTAAATCCTTGCATGAGAGTGTTTTTTCCCATGCAAATGCTGTACTTTCTCTTTCTGTATTCAGGACCAGTAGCATTGGACTGTGGTCATGCCATAATGGTGCCATCTAGCAATATGATGAGCAAGGTTTTGAGGTTACACATCCGTGTGATACCCCAAGGTGGAAAAAACGACATTGATACAGTAGACATTGGTGAAACAGGAGAGATTTCGTTAAAAGTGAGAGTCAAAGCTCCCCCTGAAGACGGAAAAGCAAACATTGCAGTTCAAGCATTGATTGCCAGTTCCTTAGACATTTCGAAGCACTCTGTTTCAATAGTCTCTGGTCACAAATCAAAAAACAAAATTGTAGATGTTCATGGAGAACCAGATCTGCTGAAAGAGAAGTTGAGGAAACTGGCATAATTAAACAAAGTTGGGGATGTCTGTTTGGAAAATAAAATAACTCTAACTGCAGTTCTCTTTGTAGGAGACTTTGAAGAACAAAGCTAAGTGAAAAATGACAAAAGCAGCAAAGAAAAAGAGTTCTGACAAACATGAGTCAAGCTCTAAAGACTCCAAGAAAGGAAGTGTATTTGAAAGGCTTGGAATGAAGTCAGGATCACATGGAGCAGATGCTTGCAAGTATTGGCAGAAAACAGGATCTTGCCCGAATGGATCAGATTGCAAACATGTGGCATCCCATGTGTCAAAAAGTAAAAAGTCAAAAGACAAGATCGTTAAGAGAAAAAGAAGGGATTCCTCCAGCAGCTCCAGTAGCTCAACCTCATCCTCAAGCAGTAGCTCTTCATCATCATCATCATCCAGCTCAGGTAACCAACAAGTGTTTACATTGTATTTACAGACCGGACTTTCTTGCCATCAAAACTTCAGCCATCATAAGTTGATTAGTTTTGCCAATCGAACACCTGTCTTTTTTTTAGGTTTTATCATGTCCTCACCCTATTTTCCAAGCCTTTGCAGTAATTAAAAAATAAAGCAATAAATAAAGCAACTTCTTCAAGGAGTACTTGAAGGAAAGAGGTTGATCGAGATAGAAAGTTAGGACATGGAAAAATAAATAAGCTAATTTAAGGCAACACAAAAAATATTTGACTAATCAAAAAGTAAGAAAAAAAGAAAAATGTCATGTGGATGATAAATGTGGAGTATTAGATGTGGTATTTTAACTTCTGGTTACCCATGTAATATTTTGCGCTAATCAGTGTGTCTTTCAACAGAACATTTCGTGTCATTACAAGTAACAGCTGATTTATGTTTCAAACCCCAAGGTCAATTAACTTGTTTTTCGTTCCTCCCGCTTGCATATATAAGCCAGTGGCGTCGCTATGGGGGGGGGGGGGGGGTACCACCACCCCCAGAAAGGCAGTAAACCCAGAAAAGTCAGTAAGGCTAGTTCGGGGTTACGAAGAAACTAGTGACATCCAGCTTGGACATCGGTGGTCCTGGATTCTCGGGCGTTTGTGACTTAAGGAATTGCATTCTCAGTCGCATGTTTCGAGCCTGCCAGATTGACACAATGAGTCAGACTGTTTCTAATCGTTCGGATACGGAGAGATTTTTTAATCATATTTTGTCAGATCGAGAAGCATGATTGTCAGATTTGAGCTTCCAAGATCAAAAGACAGTTGTCGAATCTTGAATTTCACCTTGCAGCGCAAAGTTGTAACACGACCTGTTGTCTACAAACATTCAAGTAAAAATCAGGCTGATTTTGCTTGTGGCGTACATTTTCAAGAATTTGTTTTTTCTCTGTTTGCCTGCGGCGCCTTTCGTAGTAGACTCAGTTTAATAGAAATTTCGCGTCTTTTCATTGGGTTTTAGGCTTGGAATTGCGGGGCTTGGTCACATTAAAGACTAAATTTTGTTGGGGGGAAGTACTATTTAGCCCGAAAAAAATGATAGCCTATTTTGAAAATTTTTGAATGAATGAACCAAGGGTTTATTAAAAAAAAATGGAATCTTCAATGCCCAGAGGCGAACCTGTAAGGGACTAATTACCCTCAAAACAAAATATTAATAAAAACAAAACTTCGACAAAAACAAAGGAAAAAAGGGAAAGAAAGAAAGAAAGGAGCTTGACTTACGCGGTCTGGGACGCCCAACCAGAAAATCAACCAAAAACAAACTCATTTTCAACCAGAATCACCAGTAACTATCCAAAACAAAAACTTAATGATAAAACACAACTTAAACGGCTGAGAATAACGCATCAAATTCATATACAGCAAAACAATGAACCTTTAACATGCTACGAAAATCTAGTAAAGCACTACATGACCTTAACTCTGTCGACAAACCTTCCCATACTAAAGGCCCAACATGTCTAATGCTAAATCTCGATCTACTAGTTACTACAACCGGCCTACGGATGAGCTGCGAACTACGAGTTCCATGTTCGTGAAAAGATGACGCACGGGAAAAATACTGAGAAAAGCACTGGGGTAAAACTTCATTGTAATGTTTGTACATAAATAAAGCGTCATAAAACTTACAAATTCCCGCAAAAGGTAAAATGTGAAGCTCCTGATAACGGTGTCTTACGGAAATATTTCGACCATCACCGGACAATACTCTTATTGCCATATTCTGTATCACACGTAAAGGAGTAAGGTGGCTTACAAAAGTTTTTGTCCATGCCAGACAACAATATAACAGATACGGATGCACCATTGAAAAATATAACATTCTTAATATATTCTGAGGGAAAATATGTTTAAGTTTTCTAATAATTCCAACATTCCTCGCTAATTTACTACTAATACATGCAATATGATTTTTGAAACTTAAACATTCATCAATAATAACTCCAAGGTAACGAGTACTTGCACTACGTTTAATGGTTTGACCACCAACTTTTATTTCAATTATCCAAGGATAATAATTCGAACTTCTACCATATATTACAAAACAAGATTTCGTATGGTTCAATTTCAACTTGTTAACTCTCATCCACTTTTCAATGTATTGCATATTTTGTGCCGTAACTTCTAATAGTTCATTTTCGGTCCTAGCAGCTACAGTCAAATGCGAATCGTCAGCGAAACACGGCAAAATCGCTTTAACATCATCATTAACACAAGTATTTGTCGACGATATAAGACTGGATACACGACAAAGATCATTTATGTAAACTAAGAACAACAATGGACCCAAAACTGACCCTTGTGGAACACCTTTCCTTACTTGAAATACATCTGAAGCAATTCCATTTAATACCACACGCTGGGAACGGTTAAGTAAAAATGACTTACCTAAATCAAGAAAAACACCTCGAATGCCACAATTAAATAATTTCTGAATTAAAATATCATGATCAACAGAATCAAACGCTTTAACAATATCTAAGAAAACAGATGCAACCTTCATACCTTTATCTAAAGCATCATTAACAAAAGTCGTAAGTATTAATACAGCCTGCTCCGTCGAACGATTCTTTCTGAAACCAAACTGATGAGAATTAAAAAACTTTCTATCTTCCAGAAAATTCACAATTCTATTGTTAATAAGCTTTTCAAATATCCTGGAAATTACCGGTAAAAGCGAAATCGGCCTATAATCACCAAACGAATTCTTATCACCTCCTTTAAACAGCGGAATCACGCTCGCACATTTTAAACAATCTGGAAAAATACCAGATTTCAAACAATCGTTAATTAAACTAAGAAAATGACAAGAAATAACTGGCAGCACTGATTTCAAAACTTTCAACGAAATAAAATCTCCTCCACATGCTCCATTTTTCATACCCTTTACGCATTCAGATAGCTCCAACATCGTCACTGGTTGCAGGTACGCTGAAACGTCACTCTCTTCCGGCAAAAATTGATGAAACGATCCATCATCACTACGCGTAACTATCGCTGAAGAAATGCGTTCTCCTATGTTTGCAAAATGATCACACATTCGGTTAGAAGCGTCCTCCCCTCGGCCTATATTATCTGGACACACAGGGCGAGACTTCGGACTAACCACCGACTTAATTACTTTCCAAGTCTTACTAGGGTTTCCCTCACTTTCCTTAAACTTCTTCTTATAATATTCCTGCCTCGTTCGCCTAAGAACACAATTTAATGTATTATTATAAGCCCTGTACGATTCCTTCAGACTTGAATCACTACTACGAACTGACAATTTATACAAATGTCGTCTTCTAATAATACACGCAACAAGACTTTTCGATATCCAAGGCTTCTTTGGTATCAGCTTCTTTGCCTGCGCAGCCACAGATGAACAGCATTCTAACAAAAAATTCTTTAATTTAGAATACCAAACTTCGAACTTCCGATTAACATCAGCTTCTTGACTTAAACAATCAAAATTAACAGACTCCAACTTATTCTTAAACCTTAATATACTAGACGAATCAATAAAAGGCCTGTTAGGAATAATAGAATTACTAGTACCAATAACCCGTTCCATAAGGCGAGGGACAATCATCGAAATACCAAAATGATCCGAAACATCGTTTAGAACAACATTAGCCGACCCGTGAGGTACATTTAAAAATACATTATCAATTAGCGATGCTGAACTCTCAGTCACTCTGGTACAAATGTTTATAGCAGGATGCATTCCATATCCCAGCATCAAATTAAGAAACTGGCGGGCCTTTGGATTCGAAACAATAACATTAAGATCTATGTTAAAATCACCGCATACGAAACATGGCATATTACTATTCACTAAATGATCTAATTGCTCCTCTAACAGTTCTAAAAAACTATCAATATTTCCTGAAGGTGGGCGGTATATAACAACAACAATAAAAGAGTAAATTTTGTTGGGGGGAAGTACTATTTAGCCCGAAAAAAATGATAGCCTATTTTGAAAATTTCGCCTGTGGCGCTCATTTTCATTCTGTCTGATATACAGTCATTAGAACTGCTGCAGGTTCGGCTATTGCGGAAGCGAATTCCTGTTATTACGTATGACCTTCACTTAAGTTTCTTTAAGGTCGTACAGCTTCTCGCATGTTCTGCTGAGTTTCTTGGCTATGTTTCTAACCGGTATGACTCTTGATTTGAGCCTTGCCGGACGTCTACCAGTCGTATATTTTAAGGTAGTCACCTCTCACGCCCGTCGAACCGACCCTGAGCTCCGACATGCCCCCCTCCCCTTGAGTTTTGGCTAGCGACGCCCCTTATCTGGGCTATAGTATATTCGACAGTATGGACGAGAGTGCATCTGATAAGCTTGAGGACGAAGATGAGGTCGAAATAAGCCATACCTAGATAAGCAGTGCTTGCAGTGTTAGTTTAATGAATCTTCTTTTCTTTCAGAATCGGAATCTGACGTCGATAAGCGTAAGGTGAAACGAGACAAATCTAAGCTTAAGAAAGTTGATAAAGGAAAAATTGGCAAGAAAGCAAAAGAGAAGACGAAGCCGAAAAACACAAAGAAAGAGCAAAGTCGGAGATCCAGATCCCCGAAGAGATCAGACCGGAAGTCTTTGTCGCCGGTCGGTAAGAAAAAAGAATACGATTTGAAAAAAGACTATGATTCAAAGAAAGACTATGATTCCAAAAAAGAATACGATACCAAAAAAGACTATGATTCTCGTAAGGAAGACTTCAAAAAGGATTACGACCCCAAGAAAGACTCTTACTCCTCAAAACTGGAGGACCGAAAACGGTCAAGTCCCGTAAGGAAGACTTCGGCGGAGCGTCGAGATTACGACAGTGGGCGCGGACGAACTTCCGCGTATGACGACAGGCGTGGCGCCGCGAATTACGAAAAACGCCCGCTGGATGACCAGCGGATTCGTGAACCGACGGATAAGCGGTACCGTAGCCCAAACCGCTTTGAAGAGGACCGAAAACGCAACTCACCCCTTGACCGCCGCGGTGGCAAAAGCGAATGGGCGGACCGGGACCGGACCTTTACGGATGACTTCGTCCGGCCATCACCAAGCGACTGGAAAACTCGGCCCTTCCGAAAAGAGGGTAAAGACTGGCAGGCGTCGTCGAGTTTTCAGAGAGGCGCAGACTACACAGATCAGAAAGACTGGAGAAGAAACCAGAGAGGGAATGATCGCTTTAGGGGAAGGAGAGGACAAGCATTTGAGCAAAGAAGTGGCAATATGAGACGGAATGGAATGCGGAATAGCTATGACGAGGAGGAGCGGTTGCATGGTGAAAACGAGTTCCAAGTTCCGTATGACAACGAAGCAGCAAAGCAGATTGAAAGGGAAATTGAAGAGACTCTTAAGGTACGCGAACTGTTTCGGTACATGTTTACCTTCTTATGCAATCAGCTCCTTGTCTCGTATCATCACAATGCCTTAATGCTAAAAGTTAGTTGAAGGGTTTAACAGGCATATCTTTGATGCTTGATATCATGATTATCTGTCTGCTCAGTCAAGAGAACGTGGAACGGCCCCTTCTGATGGGCCTGCATTTAGCTGGTTATTGACCTACAACAAGTTGAACGGATTTGCAATGCCAAAGTGCTAGAATGAATGGAAAAATGGTCAGGGCTGTGTGAGTTGGTGATTACGCTGGTTGCCGATAGACAATATGATGGAAGGTTACAGGTCTTCGATGTTCCGGGTGTAACAGTGCCCCACAAATTTTGAAGCAGGTATTAGTTCTTGGGGCATGCATCATGGCGTGGGCATATTGCCCCTCAGCCAAAATCGATGTTCTGGTTAGAAGCCTGCTGAAAAATTTGCTTGTGTCTACCGGACCCTTCAAGCCAATACCATAATAATAAAAGATGTGGCTGCTAAATTATATATATATATATATATATATCGTTTATTCACCAAAATAGCAAAGATAGCTAGCAAAGGTAAGTCAACATAGCACTTTCAATTGGATATAAAATGGCCAATGACAAATGACAAATACTATCAGATAAACACGCCTAAGAACTATTAAAAGAACGAACAAAGTACGGCACAAACGAGTTAACATATCTTTCGGTTGCATCCGCTGGATAATTTGTTAATTTAGCTTTGTTTGAGTGGGTTTGAGTACGCGTGTTCGGCTTGTTTTTATTTTGATAAACATACTCAGGCAACATTGATCTGTGAAGTTCAGAATTTAGACATTTGTGGCCAAAACTTATTGTTAAATGGTGCCTACGTTGCTCAACGGAAGGGAGACCGAGACTTGAAAGGCTCTCTTCATAACTAACGTACACTTGGCCCAGGATAATCTTAATTGCTCTTTTCTGGATTAGCTCCAGTCTACTGGATTGCTCGGATGCCATACCTGGCAACAATATTCAAGACAAGGTCTGACATAACAGCAATAAATTAGGAGTAATTGTTTCACGGGAATCTTAAATCTCCTCAGGACCGAGAAAGATTTACGTAGATGCGACTCATTTTTAACAAGTGCGTCAATGTGAGTATTCCATTTGAGGTCACTCTGGATATACACACCAAGTAATTTGACACAGTTTTCTGTACTCAAACCAACATCTTCAATAACCGGAACATCTTTCTTGAGGAACGAAAATCTCATAACAACACAACAATTGGGAGGAAATATGCCGGGAAAGCCAAAACAAATGAACCCACGCCCTGTAGGAGAAATAAAAAACAAATGTGCTGATGCCTGATAAGTCTGGATTTTGTGGTATCGCTACATGTTTGTTTGTTATAGGCTGTATAACTTTTCTCGAACAGGTATGCAATGTGTGGGTTATCCTACGATAACCTGCACACAGAAAGTTAGCGGTAGACATGAGAGGATGATATAAAGTCATATCGGCCTCCGGAGAGGATGATATGAAGTTATATCAGCCTCCAGGTTTTGGTCGTGGTTAATTTTTCAGTTCATTGCTAACTGTTAAGTTCATGCTCCGTCTTGTGTCCTCGCTATCATGTGACGGGTAACAAATAAAATTTGTTCATTAATAGTTCTGTTCGATAAAGTTATAACAGTTAACACACCTCCATCTCGGTTGATATCGGAATAAACCTCGATGGCCATTTAAGAATATCAACCTCGCTGCGCTCGATAGGTATTTTTCGTAACCGGCTCGGTGTTACTTTCCGATATCAACCTCGGTGTCGGAAGTTAAACTTTAATATATAGTTTCGATGTTCAAATGAGCTCCATTTTCTCCCCTCGAAGCTACCTCCTTGGTAGCCTAAGTACAGCAAAAGCGTATAGGTGATTCTTCTCATGGCAGAGCTGTGTCATGCGTTGAAGTCAACGAACTATTAATATCACTGACATACTGGATCTTAAAAGGGCGTTCGCCTCTACGTAGAACAAAGAAACTAGGATTAGTCGTACTGGCAGAAGTAGAACATCTTATCCGCTATCCACTTATTGCGGTTGATTGCATTAACTGTGACTTTGGTAAGGCTATTTTAAGGTCCATGAGAACTCCACTTGCACTCGTCCTTCTGGCAAGAAGATTTCAGCTATTGAACTATTTAGTTATTTCTTGATCTTCTTCTATCCAAATAAAACCGAATCTGAACTATCCTCAGAACCCGAAAAATCATGTAGCTAACAACAAGATAGGACGGAAAACTATGGCTTCCTTGTTAGTTAGACTTTGTACATTTCAGGAACATGACGAGAAAGAAAAGAAGCAAGCTGCCGAACGCCAAGCTCAACCGGAAGTATCTGCTCCACCTTCCCCCGTTGTTGCAGAAAAACCCGAAACGGTCTCAATACAAGGAGATGTCTCCGAAACGGAAGACATGGTTGGAGAGCAAGTCGGGGAGGACCTTTTCGAAGATAACTTCTCCGACTTCAGTGATGATGCTGATGATTTCCTTGGAAAAACGGAGGCTAAGGAAATGGCAAAGGAGTTGACTGTTAGTCCAGTGAAGGAGAGGGTGGCTTCACCTGAGGTCGAGGGGTTGGTGGTGAAAGAAGAAACGCCTAAGGTAGGTCTTTTCCTCCTTCGCTGGAGAACCAGGATCATTGTAAACGGTTAGAAAAAGGAATGTTGGTAATATTCAACAGAGTATAAGGTTGCTAGCCGGGAGGACTATTTGTCGGCAGACCTAGAAGATAAATATTACTTCAGGCCAAGCTGACTGCGAAGCATATTTGATAGTGCAAAACGGATACGTCAGCTGAGTTTTATTAGAGCTATATTTCGGCCCTTCTTGGCAAGGCTCCTCTTTAGGCTCTAAACCGCTCAAGTTGTAAAATGAACTTGTGGGAAAACCTAAAAAAAAACTTAAAAACCTGTGAGTTTTCCAACAAGTTCGTTGTTCCAACTTGACCGGTTTTGAGCTTGTATAGGACGCTTGCCAAGAAGGCCCGAAATATAGCTCTAATAAAATTGAGCTGGCGTATCCGTTTTGCACTATAAAAAAAGACTTGGAAGTTCGGTTGCGACCGTATATGGTGCAGGAATTCCTAGTACCATCTTCGTTCGCAACTTCCTTGTTATTAATTGAGCGTGTTCCACCCTTCTAACAGTAGTTACTAATAGTTACTATTTCCGTTCCATCCTCACGAAAAGTTACTACGCTGACCGTTCCAACCTTGTCGGAATAGTAACTAATAGTTACTATTTGCTTACCATGCTTGGGACCGTAGTAAGCGTAGTAACTACGCATCTCTGTAACGTGATTGGTCGGAGTCGCCCCTGGCGTGAGATCCTGCTGGAAAATAGAAAAGTCGTCCCAGCCTTGACGGCGAAAAGCCAGAATTCGTGACGTCAGGCGTAGTAACTACGGTAAGTAGGATGGAACACGCTCATTATGTTTCCTTGTTGGTCTTCATCAGTCCTTGAGTATCTAATAACTGTAATACAGAATAGTGTATTGGTAACAATTATCCTTTTCAGGCTGTTACACCCCAACACGAGCCCTCTATTAGTAGCAAAATCAGCGAGTCGAACGACGATGACTTGCTGGAAAGTATGGACTTCGAGCAGATCTCAGACGATGAACTTGAAAACGAAATTCTCGCCAAACCTTCAATTGATCCGATGGACGTCGATTGGAAGTCTCTTTACACCGTAAGGCCCTCCGAAGAAACAAAGCCGACCTCATCACGACAGCGGTGGGAAGCAGGTGTTATTTTCTCGCGCATTGGTGTAGCCACGCAGTTTCTTTCGCCCGAATTTCGTGGAAGTATTGGGGAGTGTATGGGAGAACAGAAACTATTCCATCCCATGGCATTTCAGCACGTAGCTATGCAGAGTCAGCAGAGGAAAAGTGCGGGGTTTACTGGAGCTTTGTGCGCCCGGACTGATTCCCAAACGCGCTCTAAATTCTACCGTAAACCTGAGGCGGATGGAAGCGAAGATATTTTCAAAGCAGCGCTTGAGTTGCTCAGAGTGTGAGTGTTTTTTTGGGGCGGTACCGAGATGATTAAAAATGTTGTGTAAAATACTTATGTGGAATCGGAAATTTTGAGTCGAGCTAGCGCATCCCCTCTCTATTTCCGTACCCTGATATCAAATCCTCTCACAGGCGCTTGGTTTGCCGAGTGTGTTTTTTGTAAGGCTAGTCGATAAAGGCATAGCTACAAAATGGGCAGCCTGCTAGATGGAGCTTTTTGGGAGGAGGGCGAAAAGCTTTAGACGGCTCTTCCCCGGTCACGTATCGTGTTGAGGGAAACAAACAGGAACCTGCCACTATTCGAGATCGCCTTGTGTGAAAGAAATTTACTTTGGACTATGGGGGGGGGGGCGGGACCTCACCAAGTTAATGTCGACTATCGAATTTTCACCGCCACAGTTCAGGTCATTTTGATTCCTGCTGGGCTGCCGCAGAGGTATCTCGCTCACATTTTTGACGCCAACAGATTCTCTCGTTGATTAAAAGCCTTTTACTCTAGAGTAAAAAAACGAGTGTCTTTATGAAGCCATTATCAGAAACGGAAATTGTTTTCAGATTATTTATGCTGAATATAGCCTGTTGGTTTGCGCGATCGCCCTTCAGTCGCTAAATATAGCTCAAACTGGAAACATGAAACGGATTAATTTTATCTTGTTGCTTTTCTTAGCACCTTTGGTTAGTAGTTTCCTGAGTAGAAACATTTTATATCAAAGTGAGCCTAGCTATTCCATCGATTCCTTCGGAATGAGGGCGAAGCGCGCTAGAGAACAGAAAGTTCCAGAGAACATCGACTGTTTTGTGAGCCATTACCACTCTATGAATAACGCAGGAAGGACTGCCACCTGCCCATTTAACTGGACTAGTAATCGCGACCCTAATCGGATTCCTAGTGAGGTTATGGAAGTGAAGTGCGAAAGCGAATGCCGGGTCTGCGGGCCGTTTCACGAGTGCACTCAGCTAAGGGCGAGAATTGATGTGTGGTATAAGGACTCGAAGTCGGTGATGCCTTTCGACTATGGGGTTGGTTGTGTTTGTGCCCTGATCGAGTTTGGGGAGAAGGCGAATATCTACCATAGGTCGGATCGCGTTCTTCTGCATTAAATGTGTTCTGTTAACCGAAATTGTTTGATAAACGAATTTGAGCCAGTGCAATTTTGACCATACTAGAATAGAAAAGAAAAAAAGGTTTAACTGCTGTCAGAAGGGTGAACAGATAGTTGGTTTCGGTTTCTAATATATTTTTACCATGGGACGATAAAGTTCCCGTATTTCCAGAGCCCTGCATGCTTTGTTTTGAAATACGTCATGCAGCATTGAACTTTTTCCCGAATGGCAAAAGAACATCCTTGAGAGGGCTATTATCAATTCTTAGTAGGTTGGACTTTTCAGACCGATGCTCAGCGGAGCTAGCACGGTTGTCAGAGGGAGAAGGCACAACAGCCGCGAGTTTCATTCGTACGGTTGAGGTTGTGGGACCAAGTTGCGTAGTGGGTTTATCGCACTACATTTAACGAAGTTTGCAGGAGATGACAGTAAGAACATGCTAGAATAAGTTTCACTTAGGTTTCAGTGTTAAATCAGTTCTGTTGATGTCTGAGTAAAACCGCACCACTAGCTCAGGCTTCTTTCAGACCTAGCAGCTTTTGCTCATCCAGTTCAGAATCAAATTACCGCGAATATCCAGAAAAATAAGGTAACGTCATCTAAGAAAGTTTGTTCTGTTCCCACTTTGAATTTGGATGGCTGTAGAGCTAAATGGGTGGTCACATCCACGCGAAAGTGGGAAAATTGATCAGCCGTTGAACGGGTGAAGAAGATGGTTTCGTCCACGCGAAAATGGCCGTTCAGCTGGATGGGAGTATATGAGTAGAAAGGCCCACACAATATCCCCGTTTAGTTAAGCACTCCTCTCGGAGCGGTGCTGAACGAGGCGTCCCTCGAGCTGGATGGCCCGTTCCCCTTTTCATCCCTTCACGCGAAAATAAAAAAAAATGGTCGACGGCGTCCACGCGAAAATGTACTCCTGGGACCAGAGCCAGGGTTGCCACCAAGTCAAAAATAAAATCCCCAAATTTGGAGGGAAAAAATCCCGGAATGTGGATAAAAATCCCCATTTCTGTTATCATATCATTTCTGAGCGCATTTCTTGCATGAAAGTCGGTCTATCTTGCCTTTCATAAATTTGAGGCGCGTTTTACTTGGCTGCTTCGCCCGCACATGTCAATAATACCGTTTCACCTGCCCAGTGGACAATATTCGACGTTGTCTTTTTGCTCTTTTATTTATATGAACGGGTACTTTCGTTCGATGTAGCAGACATTAGGGCATCCACCGAAACATGGAGCATACGATCGTAGATAATAAGAGCATAGCTCTCGATGGGACCCAAGGGGAATACTGTTTAGAAGTCCAGATAAAGACATTCCGGTCTGACAGTTTCGAGAACCCGTAAAGGTGTAATGGATTCCTGACCAACACCTTTCGAGATACGTTAGTTAAAAGGGCGTTTGATAAATTGTAGGTTCACATGTCAGCTTCCCCAGATGATTCTAGCCAGACTGTCCATCCAAGGCGAGAACCTTCCAATCAGTTTTACCCATAACTTTCTATGTGTTTTTATGCCCCTTCTCCTAGCTACGACAAAACTAATGATCCACACAGAAAAATAAGAACAGATACGGATCAGCAAGCATTCTTGCCCCCAAACAAGATCTGATAGACTTGAGAATTCTTTTTCTTTTCACTCCAAGTTTTCATTCTTTGCCAGATTCCGGTGGATTTCTTGTCGAAATGAACTTCAGATACGGATTTACATGTATTTTTACCCCGATATTGGATCTTTAACTGATCTCAGAAAAAAGTGCCGAATTTCTTGTTGGTCGGATTTCAGGTGAAAAAACTGTCCGGCAACAAATTAAAGTTCAAAAACGAACTCAGCATGTCTTCTCCCTTACCCCTACATCGACTATTTCATTAGCATTTAAAAAAAAATATCCGCCCCTTAGTTTGAACCTCCATCCCTAAATACGGGGCTACGGTGCCCATCTAGGAACTTTAACTGTACTTTGACCCAAAGAATCCCTATACCAAAGTTGAACAAAAGCTTAACCCCTTCGAGAGTTATCGTGCTAACAGACGGGCAAACCATACGAAGTCAAAGGTATCCCGCCACGAACTTTTTGGGATCGCAAAAAGTAAGTATTCCGTCCGTCTTGGAGGTATTGCTTTTACTATGCTGAGTCTCGACAAAATGTCAAGATAAAAATTTAGGTGTGTTACTCGACTTGATTTTTGTTTAAATTCCGAAAGATTATACTAGAATTTTATTACTTTTTATCTCCACATTAACAACCAGGCAAAAATCCCGAAATCATCAGGAAAATCCCGGAATCCTGGAGCAAAATCCCGGAAATCCCTGAATCCCCATCGAATCCCCAACACAAAAATAAAAACCGGAATTCCGGGATAAATCCCCACCCGTGGCAACCCTGACCAGAGCCATCTACGCCAAAACGGCCTCTAGGACCAGTTTATTGGCGAGCGTGTTTTCGAAGAAAGAGAAGAAACCGCCAAAAACGACCCGTAATTTTATTTTGTTTAGGCTTCACTGGTGAGTTACGTTTGTCCTTTCAGGTCTTCCGAGTACAGGCTTTGTAAGGAAATATCACATTAGATCATAGTAGAGGTATTTTTTTTTATTAAGGATTTCACCTGACTTTATTTGCACTGTCAGCACAGAGTGTTGCAATTTTTCATAAAAGACATCATTTTTTTTTTCTTGCAAACAATCGGTTTAAAACAATCTGTTTTTTGCAGAAATAGTTGATTTTTCGTAGAAATACAGTAGTCAGTTTTTTCTTAAAAATATTTTAAAATCAGTTGATTTTTCGTTAAAACTGTCCCTCTTTTTCTTAATAACAGTCATTTGTCTGTAAAAATTATCAGCCAGTTGATAAATACCTTGCCCCCCAAACATTTTGGCTAGTAACACCTCTGGTAGAGGTATGTTCATTTGAATACTTCATTAACTGTTTCACCACCCTTACTTTGAAGTTTTTTACTTATTAATAAAACTGTATAAACCAGTTAAATGTAACCAGCTTAAAGTTTTTGCCCACCACCCAACCACCCCTACCCAACCTCACGAAAAACCCAGTACTCACACAAGGGACAAATTGGGAGGTAAGGGCCAAGAGAAAAATGGAATCATCCCTGAATCATCCTCAAGCTGGGTTGACATATTAGTTGCGTTTTTGTTGATACCATGGTATCTGTTACCATGGTAACTGGATCTGCAATTAGTCGTTTGTGCAGTCATCGTGGTATCTGATACACGGTGCTCTGCAAAAACGACTATTGCCGAAATTGAGCTTTTCGAAGTCATCCCAAAAGAAAACCAGATATCCAGTTACATCACTAAGTGCTAAATATATAGTTTTCACAACAAAAACAAAAGGGCTCGGCTGATGACAGATGTGAAAAACCTCATTTCCGTTACTACATAGTCAAGGGTTTTGCATGCAAAGTGACCTGTGCCTCAGCTTTTTCTACCTAGCAGCCAACCAGAATATTGGCTCTTGGGGAATAGATAGGGAAAATACATGGAAAATAGATAGGGTGCTGTTAGGTTTTTCATCTCCATCATCATTAGAGCCCTTTTGTTTTTGTTGTGACAAATATATAAAGGATTTTCTTTGATTTCTCTAATTCATAGTAGTAATTTCAGCCCTGTCCGAGCTGGTGCTCAGTTGTGATGACAGAAATTGTGTTTTTTCTGTATGCACTGTATACTGAAATCCATGCACCATACATGAAATCCAAGGTACAGTGCTTGAACGTCTAGCACCCAGGCATGGTGCTAGACATTTGAGCACCATGCCTGATATGGGGCTAGTGTACTAGACTGGAGTTATGTCTGGACGTTGAGTGGCAGTGCTTGGAATGCCCAAGGAAAAAATGGAGAAATGCCCACCAAATCACTGGACAGGTTAAATTTTTGTTTTATTTTAATAAAATTTATAATATAGATCGCTGCTAAAGCTTTGTAGCTGTCTAGCTGTTTTATGCATTGTTTGAATAATAATTTTTATAGATTTCTTTCTGAAGTAACAAAAAATATCTATGCCTAGGCTAGAGCCTAAAGCGACACCAAAAAGATATCTGGTCTGTTTTCACTGGTAAAGCTAGCCTCATTCAAAACATTATTAATTTTTTTACTCCCAAAAACACTAATAATAGCTGGTTCAACTCCAAATTGCCCCTTAAGCTGAGTCAACACAATGTGAGTTCTAATGAGGATAATTGCTTGAGCTAGCTACGCCTGGGTGTTGGGGCAGTAAGAGAGGCAGTGGCAAACCGGCACTGCTCTCAAGTACTGGCACCCTTACCACCCATAGTTTGGCCATAGTTGACTCGTCCAAACTTTCACGAATTTTAATGCGGGTGGTGATTCGGTGGGTGCTTCTCCATTTTTTGCTTGGGGGTTTCAAGCACCGCCGACAGAGCTACTGATATGTACCTGAGGAAGAGCCTCAGTGTTAAAATTTCTGGAAAGAGCCTTTCGAGATAAGAACTCTCTTAAGCTGCATTCATAAGCATGCCTAGTCAAGCATAGATGCCTAGGCTCAGCCAGGCACCGAGTTCTAGAGCCAAGAACTCCGTGCCTGGCACCGAGTTCTAGAGCCAAGAACTCCGTGCCTGGCCCCAAACCTGTGCCTAGGCATTGGTGTGAACGGCAACGCTAGGCACGTACCTAGTCTTCTGTGCTTGGCTAGGCATGCTTGTGAATGGGGCTTTAGCCCCTACTACGGTACTAACTATTTCAGGCTTATCTTGGAATAAACTTCGAGTAGAAATTCTACTGAAAAAAATATTATTTGAAATTACAAAACTGTTTCTTCTTCTGTTTGAGGCATCTGTTGGTTCGAACCACTATCTTCTTGACTGAAGAGGTGTTCCTCCTGGCAACGTATTCAAATTGTGATAGGAAACCAGGGAGCACTTGAGTCACTATCAGCTTTGCTATCTGCAAGATATTCAAAAAGGGATAAAAATGTGTATGAAATACGTTTTTGGCAAGTATATTATAGTAAAATTGCCTGGTTTGGGTTTTAGTTTTTGTGTGGCACTTGCCTTCCTGCTGCCATGTCCCATATACCAATCACTTTTCCGTCAGTCGGTCAATCAGTCCGGTGTTTGCGAGTTAGGGTACTTCGAGATGTGCTAGGACGCTGAAACTTGGCAGGCATATTAGGGACCCAACCAAACTAACTTGGAAATAGTCACTTGCCCGATTCGACGACCGTGGGGGGAGGAAGGGGAGCCGGAATCCAGAATTCAGTGGCATGCATAACTTCCGAACAGGTGATCGGATCTTCATGAAACTTGATATTTGGAAAGACCTCCTGTCTCCGATGTCCGGTTTCAAGTCCGGACGGGATCCGGGGAATGTGGGGGGAGTCATTATACCTCCCTTAGCACTGGCTCCACCTCCGGTTCATTTGAGATAGATCCGATACTATGCGAGGGTAGCGGTGTAGATTTCAAACCAGTTGACTTTATACTACGCTGAGGTGTAGACGCTTTGTGAGATGAATGAAAGAAGCCACATTTGGAGGAAGGGGGGAAGGCAGACCTCGTTACAGTAATTGCACATACAACTGCACCGGCTTTTATCACTGTGGGGGAGTTGGAGGGGGGGGGGTCCCGAATAGTTAGTGAAATTTGAACCGGAATTTTTTTTTGAAAGCAAAAGTTTTATTCGTAGTTGATTAGATGTGTGATTCAGGGCTAAGAAGAGATGCTGAATCCGTAGGCCTATATGACAATCATTTTTTACCCGAACATATAGTTAGCCCAGAATCCGGCTGAAACTGGAAAATTTGTTTTAAGTTAAATTTTTCTTTGAAGTAGATTAGATGTTCGATATAGGGGTAAGGAGATATGCTGAATTCGTTTTTGAGCTTTATTTTTTCGTCGGACAAGTAGTTCCGGAATTCGTCCGAAACCGGAAAATTGCCAGAAATAAGGCAGGAAGTTCTGATTGGTTTCGTCAAAATAGGAATGACTTATAGGGGTTAACACACATGCTGATTCTATATCTGAACTTGGTTTTCTCATATGATTAAAGCTGTCTTATATTTTTCGGGATGATAAAGACAGATGGGCAGATCCATGATAAGTGGCCCTTATTTTCGTTTGTGTAGAAATGCTGTAGGTCGGGCTATTGCCGAAGCGAATTCCTGTTATTACGAATGCGTTCACCTTAACCATACAAATACTAGCTTTAATGTTTCTTTAAATTCGCACAGTTGCCTGCATGTGGTGCTGTTTTCCTTGACTATTGTTTCTAACTGGTATGACCCATGCGCCTTGCCGGAAATCTGCCAGCCGTATATTTTGAAGTCGTCACCTCCCACGCCCTAACCCTTCAAACCGCCTCTGAGCTCAGAGATACGGCTACTTCGACGCGTGCTGTTATCACGAGTTTTACTATTACAAATGCGAAGAAAAGCTGAAACGGGCAGCAGGGGGCCGGCAGGCGCCCTATCCCCTCCCCCCTCAAGTTTTGGTTAGCCACGCCCTGGTCACAGCAAGTGGATAAAAAATGGCCCTGGTCAAAGTTAACTGAAATTCAAATAAGCATATCTCTACTGAAAGTAAATTCAGACATTGCCTAAGTTTGAACATAGATTTAAACAAATATTATGAAATTCATGCACATTACACAGGGCATGGAATAATTTAGGTAATATAACAAGAAAGTAAAGCACATACTGTTATTTTTGTTCAGTGTTCTGCTTTTTTTTTTTATCAATTGCATTTGCACACCCTTCTCCACCCCCCCCCCCCCCCCAGGTTTGAGCATCCACAAAATTTACATGACTTTGATGACTCCCAACATAAGAAGAAAAACATTCAAATTAAATAATGAAATTAATAAAGTTTAATTTCATTCTTTGTGTCAAAACTTAATGAATCACTTGAGACTGTTTATCAGTGTAAAACAAAATGGAGGCAATCAAAGTTTCAGAGGTTTGTCTATCTGGCATGATTCTGAAGAGGACTTAACACAAAGGGCTGAAATATTTCTAGAATAAATCTTAGCTCTTTTGTTCTTCTCAATGCACCCAATATTTAACACCAACACTCAAATAGTCATACTCACGTGGGCCACAAGTTGCCTACAGGATCACTGGAATTTCCGTGACATTTTCAAGTAGCAGCCTAATATTTTAGTAGACCGTACAAAACCCAAGACAGAAGTTTATCAGATAGTCTGCCTTGGTTTTCTTTTTTGCAGTCAAATGGAAAAACAGGTAAATTGCAAGGATAGGCAAAAGTAAGGTTCCCACTTTGGGTGGGCAGCCTTAAAACGGTCCTAGGCTAGGTATAGCCAGGACTGGCTGGTGGGACTATTATGTGTCTCGAAAATTTTAATTGCAAACCCCTGATTTTTGGATAGACTATGACTGACGCTAAGCATACACACAGCTTGGAATAGCCTATGCAGAACTTGGGCTAGTATATGCCTAAAGCTGGGCACCCTAACCCACTAAAAACTTGTTTTAAAGGACCCCTCGCACTATTTACTCTTCAACTTACAATATTTTAAAATATTTGAATACTTTAAACTAGGCTTTGCTTTCAACAAATAGCCCACGATTTTAGCTATTTGAAGCCTTTTCCTGGACCCATTGACTTGTAGCAAAAACAGGGAAACAATTTACATAATCGTTTTTTCTGATTGAAAAATTTCTCGCAGATAACCGTTGACAGCGTGATACACATCGAAGGTAGCAAAACACGGCAAGTGAGCGTGGTTTTGTTAGAGGGGTTAGAATGTACCTGACGAAATTGGGTTCTCCGGGTTTAGAAATGTATGGTGTGATTATGGAAGTAGGTTGCGTTAGTATTATAGATAAGACAGGTCCTTTAAATGGTTGCTATCTGAATTTCACTAAAATTGTCAAAATCTTACTTGTTAAAGCACACCTCGCACTATTTACTCTTCAACTTACAGTAGACTATTTTAAAATATTCGAATACTTTAAAACTAGGCTTTGCTTTCAACAAATATCCCATGGTTTTAGCTATTTGAAGCCTTTTCCTGGACCCATTGATTTGTAGTGAAAACAGGGAAGCAAATGAAATTTTCAATCTGGCAAGGTTTAGATAACCGGTTTGCCCATCAGTAACATGAATGCATGACACGCGTAAGACTCGGCGAGAGCATAATGCGCGCGGGAATTCGTGGATCGCGGCAAGTGCAAAAATTAGTGTGATGCCGTTAGCGGGTTAATAATGTAATATATGAAATTTGGGTCTCCAGGTATGAAATTTGGGTCTCCAGGTTTTAAGAATTTACTCTGCAATTCGGCAGGGGCGTCACTAGTCTTTTACCTTCTTTTTTTTTGGGGGGGGGGGGGTCCAGTTTGTGCCAACGGACGCGGCAGGCTCGGCTTACATTTACCGCCAGCCAACTGCAATGCATCAGTTGAGATTAGCCCATTAATGTAAATTCATGCTTAAATTCACATATTCGGCTTGCTTTTCATTTTCAGCAATCGCTAAAAACTGAAGCTTCTGACGACTGTACCAAGAACAAGTTAAACTAAGCGGTGCAGGTTAAATTTTTAAAATCTGCCTTTTTTGCGGAAGAATTTAGCTATACCTACCATACAAGTTCTAACTCTTAATGTGTTTCAAACCCCCAAGAATTTCAATCCTAAAACGCCAACTAAATTAAACACCATTTTTACAAATAGAGAATACTATGAAATGCGCCGCAGGCGAAATTCTGTTTAAAATTAACTTTAAGGCATCAGTTGAAATTATGCCTTTAATGTAAAGTAGTATATTTCATTTCACATATTCGGCTTTTCGTTTCAACTTTCGCTAGAAAGTGAAGCTTCCAGCGACTGTACCTAGAACAAAATAAACCAAGTGCCGCAGGGGAATTTTTTTAATCTGTATTTTCTCTGGAAAAACTTGATCTATACCTACCCTACAAGTTATAGCTTAGTTATAGCCTAAACGTTAACTAAGTAAAACGCCGTTCTTCCAAATAGAGAATACTACAAAATGCGACGTAGGCGGAATTCTGTGGAAGCGCGGAAGAGCAGAGCGCCTTTTGCGATCCCAAATTAAAGTAAGGCCACCTGTAAAATCACAGATCTTTCCGTCAAAAAGTAGTGGCCACCCACAATGAAGTAGGCACAAAGTATATTTTTCTGAATCGCAGAAAAGATATCATGGCGACAAACAAAAAAGTGAGCAGATGCTTTTTTGACATTTTTTTCGGCTGTTCCTGGCAATGCCTGTTATGCATAATATTTGTCGCGACAACAGATTACATCCCAAATGTTGTCTGTTGAAACCGCGCATCCTTGTGTTATCTCTTATGACTTCTGACAGTGTAGTTTTCACGTTAAAAGACATGCTTAATACTGGAGTATTGCGATCGTCATTGCGTTGCATCCCGTCATTTACCACATTACGAGCACATCGAGGATCGACCAAGAAAAGAAGTAAGGATCCCAGTTTGCCGGTAAATCTTTTTTCAATCATCGGTGTGCAGCCAGATCAACCAAAAGGGCATTATGTCGGTACGAATACTACGAATAGACGAAGACCTACTGTAACGACTTGAATCGGAATGACATATATTATATTAATACACCAAATAACCAAAAGGATAGATTCACTTTATATGCACTAGCTCGCCCAGGCTGTACTCAATAACCAGTCAGCTCTTTCTGGTTCCGAACCACGAATCAATCTGATCTATTTCCATTGAATTAGATGCGACGTAACTTTGCTATTTCATTCCCCACTGCAGCGTAGCTTGTGAAAAGCGCAGTGGCGATGTTAAAAATATGTGTCGGGTGTCACACCTACAAGCAAGACAAGGAAAATAGGTTTGCAGAATTTTGACGACAGAACGGAACGGAACGAAAAAGTGTTTGACCGATGTGCCAACAAGAATACCCACTCCCCACATGAGCATTCAAAATTCGATTTCTACTGTGTTTTGCCCGACAAGATTCTAAAGAACTTTATTTCTTACGTGTAAATAGAAGCCGACGAAACATAAACTTCCGGGATGCGACCGATTAACGTTTACAGAATTGTACAAAAAGAACCCGATGAGCCGACGAGTCGACCGGCGCCCAACGAAAACATACAAATTTTTATTTATTCTGTATTTCTTATGTATAAAAGAAACCGATCTGCCGACGAGACTACCGAGGCTCAACAAATCATATAGAATTTGATTTCTTCTGTGTTTGACAAATGTTTGCAGAATTTTATTTCTTGCGTATAAAGATAACATGATGTGCCGACGAGTCGACTGACTCCCGACAAAAGCACACAAAATTGTATTTCTACTGTGTTTCGCCCTAAGGAAGTAATTTCTTAAGACCTTCTGGGGAACCCTCTCCCCCCCCCCCCCATGGTGAGTAGGTTGTATTGGGGATATAGGTACGAAGGGTCCTTTAAGGTGCCCAGCTTTTCGCATAATTTGTGTTTGACATGTGTTGTTCCGATTTCGGGAGTACCGTATTGTTTGGTATACCTTACAAAAAAAATCAAAGATATAGTCAGGGGCGTCGCTATGAGGGGGGGGGGTACCACCCCCCCTTGAAGAAAGAAAAAAGCTAATCTTGGCGCTCGCAGAGTGCCCGACCAAATAAATTAAGCTCATCTGGGCGCTCTGACCAAATAATTTAAGCTAATCTGGGCGCTCGCAGAGCGCCCGAACACAAAGTGCAGCTAAACGGGCGCGCACCCAGGAAAGGCCATTCTGGGTTCTTGAATTCTCAGCCGCATGTTTTGAGCTTGCCAGATTGAGAGTTTTAACACGATCTGTTATGTACCAGTATCTCTTAATTCATGTAAAAATCAGGCCGATTTTGCTTGTGGCGTACAATTTAAGAATTTGTTAGTTTCTACTTCGTTAGTTACAAAAATAAATCGGCTTCGTGAAAAATGAGCGACGGTGTAACGACGGGCCTGATTGTTGCAACTTGTCATTTGATTTTTTTTTTTTTTGCTGGAATAAATTTCTAAAATAAATAAGTGAAAATAAATAAGAAATTATTTATAAAATTATTTATAAAAATAAAATAAATAAGTGAATTCTGATATTCGCCGGTTTCCCCTGGGGCTTGCAGTGATAGCTGCTTCCAAATTCCTAAATGTCAGGCCCAGATCGCAAGATCGCAAGTTATTAATAATTGTTGACGTTTCTTTTTTTTACCACCACGCTGGTGCTTAGGGTAGCCTATGTGAAGTTTTCAATGGTTGGCAACAAGGTATTTACTGTCTCTTGCTTTTCTGTTTTTCAAGCACTTGCCCTTCGGCCAAGTGCCATATAGCGATTGCAATTTCTGTCCGTCCGTCGGTCTGTCGGTCCGGGTTTTGCTAGTTCGGTCACTTCCACATAAGCTAAGACGATGAAACTTGGCAGGCGTGTCAGGGACCCCAAATGATTAAGTTGGAAATATCCGAGCATCGTGGGGGGAGTGGTGGGAGGGGGAATCCAGAATTTTGAGGTATTTATAACTCTCGAACGGGTGATCGGATCTTAATGAAACTTGGTATTTGGAAAGACCTCGTGTCTCAGACTATCCACATAAAATCTGGACCGGATCCGGTGACTTCGGGGGGAGTTGGAGAGGGGAACCGGAAGTCTTGGGAAATGCTTAGAGTGGAGGGATCAGGATGAAACTTGGTGGGAAGAGCAAGCACAAGTCCTAGATACATCATTGACATAACCGGAGCGGATTCGAGCACTATGGGGGGAGTTGGGGGGGGGGGTCCGAATTTCTGATTAAACGTTAGTTGGGTACTTCCTGATGCACTAGGACGATGCAACTGAGCTGGCGTATCAGGGACTGGAATAAACCGACTTGACAATAGTCATTTGCATGATCCGATCATCGTGGGGGGAGTGGCCGGAGGGGGAATCCGGAATCTTGAGGGATTTATAACTCTTGAACGGGTGATCGGATCTTAATGAAACTTGGTATTTGGAATGTAAAGACGTCGTGTCTCAGACGATCTACATAAAATCTGGTCCGGATCCGGTGACTTCGGGGGGAGCTGGAGAGGGGAACCGGAAATCTTGGGAAACGCTTAGACTGGAGGGATCAGGATGAAACTTGGTGGGAAGAGCAAGCACAATTCGTACATACATCATTGACATGAAATCAGATAACTTATTTCTAGGTCTAATCCTAGGGTGGGGTAGGGGGTCGAAGGGGGGATTGTGTGACATTCTCAACTACTTTCTTGTACCACCTACTCGTAACAAGTGCCATATGAGTTCGTAGCTCTTGTTACAATAACCCGATGAAAAATTTATCTCAAAATAGTAGTATGAAGTTGTACGAAGAAGTAGCATGCAGTACTAACCGATGCTACTACATGCTTCTACTTCAAGGCTACCGTGTTACTGCATTCTACTGCATGCTACTATTAGCAAGACTGGATGCTACTATGGTAAGACAGGATGCTACTAGGTACTACTGCTTAAGATTAGACCAGTCTGAGGCACGTTAAATGACAGTATTCTTTACTATTACATAATATTACATGCAACTTTCTCGTACAACTATCATACAACTACGCAGGCTACACGTTTTTCATCGGGAAGTTCCTATGTAGTATCTCAAGAATCTATTTTAACTTATTTTAGGTAACAGTAACCAACAAAAATGTCTGAAAGAAAAGTGCTGAACAAATACTACCCCCCTGACTTTGACCCGTCCAAAATCCCTCGAGTCAAAAGAGACCACAACAAGACTTTCACTGTTCGTCTCATGGCCCCATTCAACATGAAATGCACCACTTGTGGGGAGTACATCTATAAAGGAAGGAAGTTCAATGCAAGAAAAGAAGATGTTGAGAATGAAGATTTTCTTGGACTAAGAATTTATAGATTTTATATCAAGTGTACTAGATGTTTGGCAGAGATATCGTTCAAGACAGATCCAGCTAGCACAGATTATGTGATAGATGCCGGAGCGACCCGTAACTTCATGGCTTTGAAAATGGCAGAAGAACAGGCTGCAAAAGAGGAAGAAGCCAGAAAAGAGGTGGAGGCTTCAAACCCAATGCAGATGCTTGAGAATCGTACAAAGCAGTCAAGAGAAGAAATAGAAGCAATTGAAGCATTGGAAGAGCTTAGAGAAATGAATAAAAGACAACAGACCCTGAACTACGAAGGAATGCTAGATAGCTACGAAGTATCGAGACAGAAGGCAAGAGAATTGCAAATAAAAAAGGCAGAAGAGGAGGATGAGGAACTTGTAAACAGATATTTTGGAACCAAGGATGATGGAACAAAGATTAAGAGACTTGTGGATGATGATGGACCCCAGCCGAAGATTGCAAAAAATGACATAAGGAAGGGCAGTGCAGCTCTTCCACAGCTACCGAAAAGCTTGCAAATGACCAAGCCCACACTGGCAGGTTTGATAAAGAAGAAAGAACCAGCCAAACCAGGTCAGGCACAGTGTGCGGGCGGGAAGCCAAACCAGCTAATATCCACCAGCGATGATGGAAACAGGGTAGTTGATGATGTACCTTCTCTGGTAATTCCAGTTCTAAAAGCTTCTAAAGATAGACCGATAGCAGATGACCCAGTTAAGGTGGAGGTTCCAGCTAAGGAACAAAGTAGCTCTTCTAGTGGACTTCCAGGCATAACAGGCGTTGGACATGATGCAGTTTCAGATAGTTTTTCTTACGCCACGAATATAGTGGGGAGTAGCAGAATAAAGAGCACGAAAATAAAAGCAACTGGGCTGTCCCTACTTGGGGCGTATTCTTCTGAATCGGACAGTAGTGATGATTAATACGTGAGGAAACAGTTCATGCTTTGTGTCAATTCAGCATATATTTCTTTTTTTGTTTTCAGTACCTATTATATTGTTTCCTTTTCTGAAGCGAGAAGTGTAAGCGAGCACGCATAGAATTTCTTGTCGAGTTCTTTGTGGGGGGCCTCCAGTTATGAAGAGTAGCTCCGAAAATTGGTCACGAAGTTGTAGACGTTGTTTTCTCCCAGTCAAGAAGCTTGCTAGCATTCTTACGAGAAATTTGTGTGGTCCCATCTTTGGTGCTCGGGTCAAGACAGTATCATGTGGCAAGGGTTTGAACCAAGGATTAGCGTGACGACGAGCTGCCGGGCGCCAAATACATGCCATTGGACTTACAGTCAATCTCGAGAGAATATGGGGGAGTTAGACTCTCCAGGAGTTATGCATTCTTGGTTGAAGCTTTTGTGCATGATTTTGTAGTTGAAGGAAAATAAAAGACACATTTTGAGGTTCCGATGATTTTTAGCGAAGTGGCAAACACCATATTAGTGGGAGGGGTTACCAGCTTGTCACATTTAGGCTATTGGATCTCAAAATGTGTCTTTTATTTCCAGGTTAGTAATGGATCCTGCTGAGGGGATTTATGAGCTAAAATTGGATGCAGAGGAGCGGCAGAAAATACTGACAGATTTGTTCAACTGGGAAGGTGAAATGAGAGAAAGAGATACGAATTACAAGAACAAGACCTATGCGACAATATCCAAGGTATGTAGACCTACTGCTATTTATTTTGCACACTTGTCACACATGTTGCCACCTAGAACTTGTGCTCAAATAAACAACAGAGGTCGGACAGGAAGGACAAGGCAGCCGAGGCTTTGTAGTGACCATTCAACCGAGATTGGAGGGATGGTGGGCCAAGGGCCTCGTATCAAATAGCCTAACTGAAACATACGAGATAATTTCCCGCTGGAATTCATTATTCCGGTATGTGAGAGGCAGATTGTTCAGACGAGAAGACATGCATGCACCTTTAATTTTGGGATCCCAAAGCGTAAGTGTAGGGATACATATGACATCGCAAAAGTTGTCCGTCTGTAAGCACGATAACTCTCGAAGGGGATGAGATATTTTGATGAAACTTGGTGGTAGGATTGTTTTGGTCAAGGGAAAGGTCGAGTTCGTAGATGGGCTTTGTAGCCCTACATTTAGGGGTGGGGGAGGGGTATAAATTAAGGGAGAATCTAAAATATTTTTAAACTGCTAATGAGATAGTCGATTAAGGGGTAGGAAGACATGCTGAACACGGATATGAAAACCATTTTTTCGCCGGAAAAGTAGTTGGCCCGGAATCCGGTCGAAACCGGAAAGTTTGTTAAAAGTAAAAATTTTATTTGAGGTTGATTAGGTGTTCGATTCGGGGGTAAGAATGCATGCTGAAAAATTACGTGAAAGTTATTATGTAGTCGGAAAAGTAGTTAGGTCGGAATCCGGCCCAGACCTGAAATTTGTTAAAAGTAAAAGTTGTATTTGTAGTTGATTAGATGTCGGATTTAGGGCAAGAACAGATGCTGAATTCATATATGACAATCATTTTTTAGCCAGACATATAGCTCGTCAGGAATCCGGCTGAAACCGGAAAATTTGTTATAAGCAAAATTTTTAGTTGAAGTTGATTAAATGATGGATATAGGAGTTAGGAGATCCGGTGAATTCATTTTTGAGCTCTATTTTGTTGCCGGACAAGTAGTTCGCCCGGAACCCGGCCCGAACTGTAAAGTTTGTTAAAAGTGAAAGTTTTATTTGAGGTTGATTTATCAGTAAAGGGGATGACGAACAATTATGTGAAAATCGGATTCATCGACGAGACAGTGGTACAGCGAACCCAAAATGAACAACTTGGCCATGCTAGCCAGTTGTTTGTGGCGCCAACATTTGACGTCATTTCAGTCAACAGAGTTAGGATTTTTTTAAGCACAATGTTTTCAAACTTAATCACTGTTTACTCATTTGTTATACCTAGCTTACAAATCAAGCGACTAGAACAAGTTTCCTTTGTGTCAATCTGACCAGCTCGAAATGTGTGACTGGGAATGCAATATTTTCAAGTCTTAAATGCTCGAGGCGTTCGAACGGCCGATCTCCAAGCTGTGTGTCAACTAGCTGATTTTATCGGACGTACTGCTAGACCTTCATTTTGTTTGATGCCCTCCCCCCCCCCCCCCGGCACACTCCTCCATTCTGACGCCGCTGCTCTGTTCACAGGACAAGCGTGCACCATCTGATGGCATAATGGCCGCGAGATGCCGTCTGAAATAAGTTAGACACAAAAACAAGCCTGATGCAACAGCAGCGCTGCCTATCAAGTTGATTACATGCTAGATATAGGGATAAGGAGATATACTGAATTCAATTTTGAGCTTTTATTTTTTCGTCGGACAATTAGGTATTTCGCCGAAAAAGGAAAATTGGCAAAAGAATCGTTTCGATTGGTTCCGTCAAAATGGATATGACTTATAGGGGTAACACATGCTGAATCCATATCTAAACTTGGTTTTCTTAGATGAATAGTTATTTGGCCTTACTCTGTTTCTAAATTTTAAAAGTAGAAATGTCCAAGAATTCTGATGAAGACTGAATACGGCGAAGACAAAACTAATTGTCTACATCAAATATTCAATTTTTGGGATCCCATCGGAACCTTTGGTCTTGTTACTCCTGCGTCACGCTTATCTTCAAACCCGTTGCACGCTTGTTGGATGGGGAAACGTGTTTTGGAACCTCTGCGCTTCTTTCAGCCTGCAGGCGACGGCAAGTGAACTGAAATCTGGAAAATTCGCGGGGGGTTTGTTATTTTCTTCTCTTTTTTTTTTTAACTAGGAGGAAACCGTGTCAGAAAATAGAATGGAGAAAGACAGCTTACCATTCAGAGAGAAACAGTATCGACGGTTGTCCATCCTTTAAAGGACCTGTCGTGTTACGACATTGTCCATTGTCGTTCCTGAGATTCCGAACTTCTGATGTCATTTCTGTCCAACCTAACGGCACCACAAGCATTTTTGTATCAGTCGTACCTGGCTTTTCGAAGCAAATCTCATAGTGCCTTCGAGGAGATCATTAGTCAGAAAAAAATAAGTTACGCATTTTCTCCGTATTTCTCGTTAAAGCTAAGAGGACCAAGCGCGGTGGATAAAGTGGGATTGGCGTGAACTTTCTCGAAGCACGGCACGCGATTAAAGGAGTCAGGGACGTGAGAATAGTATAACATAAACTTTATGTAGCCTACTGCAACGTGTGCATTAAGGACTATTTAGGCCTATGTAGCAGTTTGATCTGGAGCCGATTTCTTCGCTTTCTTTTTGCCAACTCCAGTGATAATTTTCTAAAAAAAAACAACTAGATCACTTGCTTAAATGGGCACCATAAAAAATATCGATCTTATAGGACTTGCCGCCCGTAAGGGGTACCAAGAGCTCTCTGCCGAATGGTCATACCTCGTTACCACAGGCGTCCGCGTCGAATACAAAGTCGGCTAGACAACCGGACGACCTTTCGCCGCTAGCTAAGAAGCAGAAGTCGGAAGCGGAAAAGGAGAAGGTAAATATTTGATTCTGATGACACCGGTTGGGGTCGATTGTCGATTGCCTTGTAATACTCCATTTGACTGAAAACCGAGTATTTGAGGAACTGATAGCATGGTGTAGTATTTGTAGGCTCTCTGAAAAACGGTAATCAGATCAGTTGTTTAGATCGGCACCGCAAGAAATATTGTGCTTGTAGGACCCGATCTAAGCTACTGGGGTGTAGGCTAGACACTGAACAAACCTTAGAACTCACGAGTACAAAAGTAAACCATTTACTTTACGAAAGGTAAATAATAAGTCACATAACATAATTACTCAGTCCGAGAAGGGATCTGACGTAAAGATACTTGCTTGGCCAGACTAGGCTGACCCTAACCGACTAAGAGACCTGAACCACTCCTTACAAACCACGATATGGCCCAATACCTACACCGTCACTCTGATCAGTGTCGCAAGCGATCTGAATCACAACTGACGGTTTAGTTCTGACCTATGTCTCTTATTTGGCCGGCTGAACTTAGACCTCCGCTGGCTTATTATCCGTGTGTTCTGGCGTCTGCGGGTAAAACTCGCTTCGCGTTCCGAGGCTGTTCTGGCGCTCCGCTATATAGTTTTGAAAGCGATGTGGAAAGTGAATCCACTCCATACGTGGAACATGGATTCGGCAAGTCAGCGAGAAGTTGTAAAGGCGCAATGACTTTCCGTTTGTTCTTGAGCTCGGCGGATTCTCGCTTTTCTTTTTGAAATTGAATCCGTGAGAACGCCCGAATCGACCTTAGATCCGACGCTCAGGACCGTTTGTCAAACGGCCCCAGAGTTTTCTAGAGTTTGCTTGACAATCGTTTCAGCCTCGTCTACAGGCCTGGGTAACTAAAATGTTCGGTTGACAAAAACTTGGAATGTACATTTGCCTGCAGGATTTACCACATACCGTTAACGCGTTCCCCCACACATGGAACTTTAGTTCTTATTCTCAAATATTGCTTGGTTTTTGCTTGCCACGGTCTTGTCCGAGCCAAGAACAATTAATCTAAGAAAACCTTCGTCTTTGGTCCCATGCAGCGACTATGGATACCCCGATAAAACTGAGCGGAGCTGGAGGTACTTGCCGTGAGGTTTTGGTTGATACCCGTCTACTTCTGTCTTCTCCGCTGCCTATATCAGATGAAACACTGTAGTATGCCTGCAGGGGTGGAGAACCCGGTCTTCAGCGAGTTAGACGTGACGTCACAGTGGTGGACAACCAATCAGCTGTAAAGGACGACTCAGACGGCGTTCCTATTATTCTGTGGGGCTCTGCTGCGATATAGCTGTTTGTGGAGGTGCAAAACTATGATTTTCTGCGTAGCTCCTCCTCTGCGCGTTTGTATCGGGTAGGGTATCAGAATATGTTCGACTCCGCATGGTCATATTACAGAGATAGGTAGGCGGAGGTTCTTGTGATTATTTGTTCTTGGCCGAGACTAGTCATATCCCTTTCGATACGGTGAAGGGGAGCCATAAGTGTTATTTCTGTCCGTTATCAGAAGAAATGCCAGTCTTTTCCGGGAATTATAGATCCGTCACTTGTAGGGGAACGCCTTCTTCAAGAAGGGACAACTAGATAACGCCGCTGCAGCGTACAGCGCTGCCATCGGAGCCGACAGGAACAATATTGCGTGCTACGCCAATAGAGCGCTCGTGTACCTGAAACAGAAGAGGTAAGCTCTTTCTGAGTATGTGACTCTTACTCCCTGATATAATGCTAATGTGCGGGCATTCATATTGCTCGCGAATGTAGGCGCACCCTGTATAAATTATTAATTTATTGTTATTCAATCAATCAGTCAATCAATTTTATTTTGAACCCTAATAGCACTAGGCTAACATGGGCCGGAAAAATAAACACTATTGAGGAATAACCTTCTTCCATTGCTTGAATTCGAGGTGATTTTCTGGTTGGATGGGTTTCATCTCCGTAGAATGAACATGCGCGATGTCAGAAGTTTCATAACGATTATATGTGGTGTGTTTGGTAATGAAGACTGTGTTAAATCGAAATGTTCTGCGAGTCTTCAAAATGACAGTATTTATCTCGTTCGTAATCTGTACTGGACGGGAGGTAAAGACAGAACATAACGGATCGGTTAAGGTGTTGATTAAGGAAAAGAACATGTCGTCGGTGTCAAGTGGAAACCACGTATCTGGTCAAATTTTGCAATTTCCACTTTTTGACACAGTTCTACTCGCGGAAAAATTCTGCGTCGAATGGTGCGTATCCCGATTGCCTCCGACTCACAGTTTGGGAGATACAACCAAGATGGAAACCACGTATCTCGGATTAACATAGGGGGCTGTACTACTAACGAGAAAATGTTATTAAGTTTTTTTTTTCCTCCTGAAAAGTTTTGAAAAAGGGAGATACGTGGTTTAGGCTTGACACCGACGATGTTTAAAAGAGTCAGGCGAATTCTGGGAAACCACAAAATCCCATTGTCCCGAATAAGAAATACAATAAATGTCATGCTTTGCGATCCAGTCGGAACCTTTGGTCTTGTTCCTGCTAGTTTGTTGGCCCTTAAGGCGTCGTCACGCCGTTGAAAGTCGACATCCGAAATGGATTGATCGTGTGTTTGCGACAAGGTGGGGGTCCACAACGCTTCTTTCGCGACCTCCGAAAACCGTCAGTGAATCAGAGGGGGATGGGGACTAACAAGAGAAGATCAAAGAAACGCGCTAATGTTCGGGAGTTCCTTACGGCCTTTTGTGTCTTTGAGGACACGCTCTTTGTGGACACACGTTCGGGGTTGGAGGGAGCAACAAGGGCGTGTTCCGCAGTGACTTCTGACCAAACAGACTCCGGCCACAGCCACTCCTGGCTACCTTGAAGAGTCTCAAGCTTAAAATGAATAAGCGAAAAACGATAAAGCATTTTAGCTCCTCCATGAATAATTCTGAGAGCTCGTTTTTGAATACTTTACGTCGAATCCGGCATCCTGATATATGACCATATTTTCTTTTCCTCGTCAAGGTTTAAAGAGGCGGAAGACGACTGCACCCTCGCGCTAAAACTTGACCCGAAGTATGTCAAGACCTTACATCGCCGTGGTGTGGCACGTATTAACCTCGAAGACTTCGTCAATGCTCAGTCAGACCTCAAGCGAGCTTTAGAACTGGAGCCAGAAAATAAAACGATAGTGACTGAGCTAAAGAAGGTGGAAGAAGAACTTGAGAAGCTGGATAGAACGAAGAGTCCGCCCAAACCTGACGTGCAGAAAGAAGATTTGAATATTGTAACGGATCCGGGGATGGGACCGAATGATGATCCAGTAGCCAATGTTAAGTTGGCGTTGGAATGGAAGGAAAAGGTAATGCCAAATAGCAGTATACGCCCCGCTCTCAGCTACCGTAGCCTAGAAGCATTAAAGCGAGGCTTCACCTTCCAGATTTTTCTTCCGGATTCCAGACAGCCGTTTTCGTCGAGACGGATCTGGAAGGTGAAGCCAGGCCAAAGGCGTTGGACACCCCAGATTCCGGATGTCTGGAAGGTACCATAGAGGCAATCCTTCGAGAGACAGAACAAATATGGAAATGTAGGAAGGAAAGGGAAAGTGATTGACAGTTGTGACTGGGAGGCAAGAGATATTTGAAATGCGAAGGGGACATCTAGAAAATGTTGAAGAATAGCAAAATTAGATGTCATCATTATCATGAACATCTGGAAGGTTTGGCTTGACTATGTGGAAGCCCCGGACATCTGGTAATCTGCAAGGTGAAGCCTGGCTTTTACAGACCTGCGTACAGGAAGCGTAGCGTCTGTCACACCTGCGCGACAGGCTTACAAGCTGGATGTGTATTTACGTTTTCCTTTCTCGTTTTTTTATGCTGAATTCTCGTTTCTTTCATCATATACGGATTCTTCATCGTTAGTAGGTTTTCTGCACTTCGTCTTCAAAAACTTCAATTTTTCACTAAAAAATCCGATGCGTATGCGTCGACGCAACGCAAGAATAGGACTTGGTTCTATTCTTGCGTTGCGTTTTATCTGTCTGCGTAAACTCTGCCTTGCGTCACCGCAAGCGCGACGCAGAGGTTGCGTAGCTCTGTGTGAAAGCCTCAACGCGTCAGTGTGAAAGCGGCTTAAAGCTGTAAATATGAGATAAATAAAACGGCCTTTACTGGATCAAGCGGTGTGTCGGGCCGGAAATCGAGTCCTCCCTTCTTGATATTTGCTCTCTTTTTATTTTAGGGAAACAAATTCTACGAGGCCAACGACATCGAGGCTGCTGTAAACTGCTATTCTAACGCTATGTCTCTAGATCCCATTGTTGCCATCTACTATTCAAACAGAGGAATGGCGTACCTTGCTTTAGGGAAGTAAGTATAAATGAATTAATTAATGCTTTATTTGACCAAAATAGCGTTAGCTAGCGCAGGCATGTCAATAGAACACGAGCTAATACATAAATAAAACCGCACTAAATATTTCATCGCAAATTTGCGTAACTAAGATAATACATACAGATTAAAGTAAAACGCATCCAAATTCTTCATTTAGCGTTGCTCTGTTACAATAATCATTAAAATACGGGACGAATGACTTGATGTAACTTTACGTACTGTAGTCGCTGAGTAAGAACATATCAGTTTTAAATGTCATGTGGGAAAACTGTTTCTAGAACCTTCACAAGAATTACAAAATACTTGTGTAGATATGGCCATCTTGGCACAGTGCATCATGAAAGATATCTGACCGGTAGTGGATCTGGTCGTGTCACGGGTCGGACAAACACACAAAGATCAGCCCGCTTGAACGAAGGACAAACATGTTGCTCGCTAGTTGCGGCTTGTGAGGTTGTAATCAAACGAACAGTCCTGGAACTCTGCCCATATAGTTCCATTCACTCTCCCTGTACCACGCGAAGGTTTTCCATTGCTGGTAACCTCTCGAGCCTGTAAAGATCAAACACCGGCAGTGGAGTCGAGAGATTGTACACAAAACTTTTTCGTTTAGTAGTTGGATCTTGTTTCTCCTCACCTGGGGCTCCCTGTAGAAAACTAGTTTTTTACAGGATGGAAACTGGTCTTACTTAGTGCTTCTTTGGGATCTTTTTTTTCTGATATGCTTTGCCATGCTGCGTTGGATCACTTGCAGAGGACCAAATTGAGTTCAAGGACGAAGGACAGAAATATGTTTTAAAACTTATTTATTTATATATATTTATTTATTTATTTCCCTCGGAACTCAGGAGTACAAAATATAATGTATAATAAAACAGGACGATTCCTAATTAAAACCATCTGATCCATTCGATGACGTGTAAATACTGTCAAAAATACACATGATTTCGACAACTAAATATGATATCAAATATGATGTTTTAATAGCAGGAATGTCGCAAATTCGAAAAAAATTTACGATTGTTGCAGCAAAAAGAACACGAGGTAAAGCAACGGCGGTGAACAGTGAACCGACCATGTCTTTTCTGTATCGCACGCGATTAAATTAATTAAGAGGCCAAATGCCTTGCGGATTCTTTAATATGATTGACAATTATGTACAGAGAAGCCTTATAGACGACGATGCATATGGCCACATATGTGATCCCTAAGTACGTCGCCATATCACGTGCTAAAAAACTAATCTCATTACCAATAGTGAAGGTAAATAGAGAAGACAGGGTTAATTCCGCAAAACTTTAAGGACAGACGTGCGTTGATGCCGGCTGTAACTGATACCAGGAAGCTGCAAAGTTACGTCAGTATGAACAGCTTGCATAGACTGCATTTTAAAACAGCTCTGTGGGGATTTTAGGTATCGATCGTTGAGAACGAACTAGAAAGCTCTCTGAAAGGCTAACACTCATAATGCCCACGATCATAATGCCCACGAATCAAAATGCCCACAGCTCAAAATGCCCACGACTCGAAATGCCCACGATTGGATAAATTTGAGGTTTTCAGTCCGTAATTAGGCGTGATTGAGTGACGGGAGGAGTAGACCGAGTATCAGAATGACGATAATCATTTGATGAACTTGTATAATCTCGATTATAAATATAACAATGGTCTATTATTATTTACAAGAAACATTTGTAGCCCATTGCGTCGTGGCTAGATGCCGCAAAGCGCTGTGCTTTCTTGAGGAAGGCTCTAACTGATACTGAGCCCCCTTGGAACTTCTCTTTAAGTGCTTGAATTTGCTGGTCTTTCCGGACCATTCTTCGGTTCCTTCGTCTGAAGTCAGCTCCAGCTCCGATCTGGAGGAGGTCTGAAATCATCTCGTCTTGGATGGTCTGAACTTCTCTCAGAAGTCGAAATAAACGTGGTCGGGTTGTAATTCGTCTGTTGACGACTCGGTGCCAGGCCTCAACGTGGTTCGTGGTCCGAGGTCCGTCATTATCATGTTGATTCCAGGTTTTCGGTGGAAAAGTAGAACTTGAACTTAGCCAGGTATCTATAAAGAAAACAAGAGGTGTAATGTTCGTGTTCGTGGGCATTTTGAGTTGTGGGCATTTTACTCGTGGGCATTTTGATCGTGGGCATTTTGAGCCGTGGGCATTTCGATCGTGGGCATTTTAATCTTGGGCATTCTGAGCGTGGTCATTGTGAGAGTGGGCAAAAAGATCGTGGTGATTTTGGGAACCACCCCTCTGAAAATCGTTTAACCGTGTTTCGTTATGGTTTTCCTGTACTCTGATCCTGAAATTCGTCAAAATGAATGAATGAGTGAAGGAATAGTTCCCGAAGAGCCGAAAGACGGGGAAAAGACGGCGCCCCCAAATTAAATAAAACGCTAACAAAAATCTTCCCCAAAAAACCCTCACGAAGCTTCGTAGCCTGCTTGAGAAACCTCCCGAACCGACAAAAGCCACCAGCATTTGTCTTAACCGTATTTTGAACTAAATCATCCTTTCCCAATATTTTTCTCCCAAATATCTACCTTCTCAAATCATTTAACTCCACGCAGCTGCTTCTCGTTCGAAAGCGGGGAAGTGTTTCGGATATTTTTTTATTTTTTTTTCATTCTTGCTGGTAGGACGGGGTCTGAGCAACAAGACTCCTTGTCATCACATACCCTAGCAGCTTGATGGAGAAAGAGAACGATTTTTGGAATCAGAAATATTTTGAACGGCAGTTCTGTACTTTCTCCTAGATATGAAGAAGCTGAGATTGACTGTTCTTCAGCAATCCTGATGGATCCAGGACATATAAAATCGTATCAGAGACGAGCGGTAGCCAGAATGAAACTTGGGAAGTTTGATGAAGCAGTAGCTGACCTGAAGCAAGTCTTGAACGTGGATCCGAAGAACAAAATCGCCAGGCAGCAGCTGGATGACGTGTTGAGTGCCATGAAACAGCAGGAAGAGGAAGGCAAGGTTAGTGTTGAAGTCAAACCTCACCACCCTGGGTCCTAGTTGGTTTAAGGAAATATAGTACTTATAGTGATGATTCAAGATTATATTAGATTTAGACTAGATTAGATTAAATTTTATTTTACACATGTGTACAAAACATTTTGTAGCACCTGCTAAGAAAGCCCCAAATACTATTCTTTTGCAAGAAAAAATCTCTTCGCTGTAGCCTTGAAGGATGCCAGATGACTCGAGTTTCTAATTTCAACTGGAATTATATCCAATACAGAGGGGGCAAAATTCTAATCACGAAAGAAGCTCTAGTCGTACTTCTGAATGGGTGTACCGGATTTGACGCCCCTCCACTCTTATTCCCTGGTCGCTCATTTGATTCTTATTTTTTGTGTACCTTCGAACTCCGTAAAACATTATTCTCCGTATCTGACGGGACTTGACTGATTATAACTTACCGTTTTGCCCGGGCCTTGCATTTAAAGGTCAGTGAGAAAAATATAGAGATCTGCAGCATACCCAACGAAAACGGATACATCTACACCTTCATTTAACAAGTAATATACCCAGAAACACTCTCAGCCCCTAGAAAAAAGAAATAATATGGACAGATCGGCTGCTCGGTGTCACAGCTATTTTCTGTGGCAGTTTATTTTTGATGGAATACTTTAAAATTTGCTCGTTATTTAGAATTATTTGTGTGATACGAAAACTGCAAACCCGCAAGAAAATGGTTGTCCTCTGTTGTCACAATGGGAAATGAGAATGGACAACGACCGTGGCTCTAACTTTCTTGCGTGCCTACACTTGAGGCGTATTCCCGCCGTTCCCGGAGGACTCTTTTTAGGAGTCCCCGTGTTTTTCTGTCACAGGGACTCACTCCCCGCCTTCTTGCGAGTCCCTGTGGACGGGGGATGCTCCGATTATCATCACCATCATCAAAAAGGGAGTCCTTCAGATTTGGTGGGGAGTCGACTGTAGCCACTGTAGGAGCTGCTGATGCCGTTGGTTAGAAAAAACAGACGTTAGGAATGGTTCATAAGAATCTCTGTGATCAACGTCGCGTATTAGTCATAATATAAGACTGGTTTTGAGAAAAATAAACCTATTTTATTGTGGGTATAATAGCCTATGATTTATTGTTTGTAAATAATAAAAATATAAAATTAAGTAAAAACAGTCAAGAGTAAAAATACAATGATTCATTGCTTTTACTGACTAATTTCGTCTGCAGAATAGTTTTCGTTTTAGCAAATTTTGGGGGCATTCCCCGTGTTTTCGCTGTCTCTCTGTCCGCGGAGTCCGTGAGGAGTGACACCATATATTCTCGCCCTTTCCCTTGACTCCTCGAGGAGTCCCCGGGGAACGACGAGATTACGCACTTAGAAAATACTAATCGCAGATACCATACTTTTCAAGATAACATAAGATAGTAACCGATCTTATTTCTTAGGCAGAATAAGTTCCAATTGACGAAATATCAATGTGCTTATATTCTATACTAATATTATCTTTTTTTTTCTTTTTTTTTATAGATTTCACTGACCTCTGTTCCTGTCCAAGTCGTCGGTTCCTCTGTGGATGAAGACAGAGTCATATCTGGCTTCTTGGACCGCTTCAAACCCTCAGAGCCTGAACATTCAGCGAAAGAGGAAACTCTTCCTGTCTCACCGACGCCAGCGAAACTTCAAACGCCTGCAACCAAACCTCTAGTCACCATTGTGCCATCGCTACCTAAAAACTATACACAGTTCTTAAAAGACTGGAGGAAGATTCGAAGGGATGACGATGCTAAACACCTGTATATAAAGGTAAAATTTCTGAGCTACCACCGAAGCTCGCACGCACATGCAGTTAATTTTTATTTTCATGTAGCCCATAGGCTAGATGATTATTAGCCAGTTTTCATTACTGAACCCGTTTAATGAGTTGTTAAACTATATGAAAAGAATGTAGTCATGTTTATTTATATTGTTTAGTTTAGTGTTTTAATATGTGTACTTTACTTTGTGTATTTTAAATTGTGTATAACATACTCCACTGTTATCCAAAAAGTGGGTCACAAATAAATAAATAGGCAGATTTTAACATAAACCGCGGTAGATACTGTTTCTGTCCCAACATTCTAACATACGTAACTCAAAGATAGCAAACTCGTCCCGGCTTTCAGCCTTGCTCGGCTCCCTTGGTTTTGATGAGAAACAGCAAAAACTTGCATAAACGGTATTGTTGATCCAGTGAGCTCCTCGGGAGCAATAAGCAGGAGAGCCAATACAAGGAAAATCTAAATATAAGTGTAGTGTCGTTAGGGTTGATAAACCGACTATGGAAAGCTCGAAATCTTGGAAATAAGGATAAATGGAACGGTTAGGGACATACAGTTAAGCAGTAAAATGAGTAAGACGGGTCCTTTAATCCAGAGTTGGTCACCAAGAACCAGGGTGTACGAGTTACTTCAGGATACTTTGGGTTACTCAGGGTTACTTTGGGTTACATTGGGATACATTGGGTTACATTGATTGGGTTACATTAGGTTACATTGGGCTACTTTGAGATACTTTTGGGTTACTTTCCAGGATGTACGAAGTTACTTTTGGTCACCAACCCTGGCGTTTAACGTCGAGTGAAGGACTTATAGCCTCTCCCAGGAGCCTTGGAACCTCAGTATCGCAAAACGAGCAGAAACTCCTCAGTCGAACAAATCAGTTTATTTATTTCTGCTGTTTATATTTATGCCGCTGCGGGCAGCCTCTGCGGAGACGACTCCACACGCTCTCCCAGTTTGGCGCATGGGGCGTTTCTACGTTAGGGTCAGTTGCATTCCTTGACAAGTCATCACACTGACGAAGTATATAGGAAAGAATGGACAGGAAATAAGACCGTCAGATGACGGCTACAGTGAAAGCCAGGCTTCACCTTCCAGATTTTTCTTCCGGGTCCAGACAGGCGTTTTCGTCGAGATGGATCTGGAAGGTCAAGCGAGGCCAAAAACGTCTGGAAGTCCGTGGTATTGGAGACCCCAGATTCCGGATGTCTGGAAGGTGCCATAGAGGCAACCCGTTCGAGAGACACGACAAATATGCAAATGTAGGAAGAAAAGGGAAAATGATTGACAGCTGTGAATGGGAAGCAAGAGATATTAGAAATGTAAAGGGGACATCCAGGAAATGTTGAAGAATAGCAAAATTGGCTGTCATCATTATCATGAAAATCTGGAAGGGTTGGCTTAACTATCCGGAAGCCCCGGACGTTCTGGGAATCTCGAAGGTGAAGCCTGGCTTTGACTGCACCTAGCCGCCGGATCATGCTGTTCAGTTTTGAAAGGCGAAGACGGGATTCTTTTATTTATACGCATAATAAATCAGAGTGTAACGTCACGCCTAAAAGCTTATTTCCAAGAAAACCTGAAAGTAGCACCTTACCAGAAGACGTTATAAACTTCAAAATATGCTTTCAAGAAAAAGTGTAGCGGGTTTTCTTGAACAGATTCTGAATAAGGTACTTCGGCTGGACCACGTGCTTCCACACTGTAAAAAGTTTGTCCGAGTAAGGATTAAAGTTAATTGCAGTGTTTGCTACTGGGATGAATCTTATCTCTACTGAGATATTATTAATCCAAATTAGAGATAAGATTATCCCAGTAGAGACAAGATCTAACAGTGCAGATGATATTCGATGTAAACTATGGATAGAACACCGTTGTAGAACTAAGCTTGCACACGGGAAATCGCAGTACCTCATCCTTAGCAGTAAAAGTATAACAGCTGTGCCGATTTAAACCGCGCGTTTTATCTGGCAGGTCCCTAGACGCTTTTCTGGATGCGCAACAAAACTTCTGTGAAAAATCATTACAAACTTGCACGACACAAAACCTTACTGTGGCAATGACCCAAGTTGTTCAGATAGGAAATCCGCATACACTGGAAACTCTTTGAGAGCCAAGAATCGTCATTAGCACCGTGGATGCTTTACTGTCGATTGGTTTTTCTAGCAATTCAGAGCTGAAGACCTGAGGAACATCTTCAAAGAGTCCCTTGAGTCTGAAGAGCTTTCAGGAATCATTCATGCAATGGCAAGGGACTTCATCCCTCGAAAGGAGCCTGTGCTGCCGTACCTGAACGCCCTTCAGGGTGCCAAGCGGTTCAAGTCCGCGTCGATGTTCCTGTCAGAAGACGATCACGCAGGTTAGTTCCCATGTTTGTTTTAACCGCTTTCACATTGACGCGTCGTTGCGATGCGTCTGCGTTTATCTTGACTTGTGGAGGCTAAAGGTTGCGTAGCGTATCTTTCACACCTGCGCGAGAAGCTTTCATGCTGGATGCGTATTTACGTGTCTGTTTCTCGGTTTCTTCTGCTGAATTTTCGTTCTTTCATCATTAATTCGCTCAAGTGCCATAGATCGATCACTTTTCGGTCGGGCAGTCGGTCTGTCGGTCTACTGTTCTCGAGTTAGTAAGTCTAGGACGATTAAATTTTTCAGGCATATCAGGACCCGACCAAACTAACTTGGAAATAGTCACTTCCCCGAACCGACCACCGTGAGGGGAGTGGAGGGAAGGGAATCCGGAATCTTGAGGAATGTATAACTTTGGAACGGGTGATCGGATCTTAATGAAACTTGATATTTGGAAAGACCTCATGTCTCAGATGTCTCAGTTCAAGTCGGAACCGGATCCGACGAATGTGGGGGGGGGATCGGAGAGGGGAACCGGAAATCTTGCGACACGCTTAGTGTAGAGCGATTGGGATGAAATTGAGGTGAGAACAACTAGCAAAAGTCCTAGATACCTCAGTGACAGAACCGGACCGGATTTGGGCACTCTGGGGGAGTTAAAGGGGGGGGGGGTCCGGAATTCCGGTGATCGCGAGTTAAGGTACTTCCAGATGTGCTACGCCGATGAAATAGAGACTTGGCATTAGAAATAGTCAGTTCCTCGACCCGGCCATCGTGGGGGATGGAGGGAATCCTGAACCTTGAGGTATGTGTAACTTTCGAGCGGGTGATCAGGTCCTAATGAAACGTGATATTTGGAAAGACCTAGTGTTCAAATGTTCTATTTAAAGTCCGGACCTGATTCTATTAGTGTTGGGGGGGGGACCAGAAATCATCTGACACGATTAGAGTGGAGCAACCGGGATGAAACTTGGTTGGAAGAACAAGCACAAGCCCTAGAGTGACAAAACCGGGCCGGGTTTGGGCACTGTGTGGGGAGTAAGGGGGGGGGGGGTCCGGGATTCCGGTGATCGCGAATTAATATACTTCCAGATGTGCCATGTTCTGTGCTAGAAAGTAATGTTAAGCAAAATATACATTTTCATTATCCCCATTAGCCCATTCTAGTTTTTGCCTTGAGGGTTTTGCTAAAAACTGTATTTTTAGCACCCTTAAAGTGCGTATCTTAACCGAAAAGTCAAAAAATACTTTTGACCAACCGATATATATTCATGATCCCCAAGGGCCCATGATCATTTTGCGTCAAGGGTTTTGCTACAAGTGAATTCCTTAAAGTCCAAACAATAATCTTGAGCTTCAAGACATATGCATTTTCATGATCCCGATGAGCTCATCATCATTGTGCTTCAGCAGTGTTCATTACAAATGAATCTCTAGCGCCTCTAAAGTGCGCATCATCACAGCCAAATGCAAAAATAAAATATTGTTTACGAACGATACATTCTTGTGACTTGACTTGTGACCCATGACCATTTTTATCTCAAGGGGTTTGCTTACAATTGATCACAACAAACCCAGGAATTGACGAATTCCTAGTTTCATCCTCTGACCCAGCCTTGCTAGTGCCATATACGCTTCCGGCTCTTGTTCAAATTTTCCTTCATCATAGTAAGTTTTTCTTCAAGTATTTAAATTTCTCTCTGAAAATCATGTCAATTCTCTAATGTTCAGGCCAAGTTTCATCGCCTAAAACATTTGGAAGTACCTTAACTCGCGATCACCGGAACAGTGCCGAAATCTGGTCCGGTTCTGTCACTGAGGTATCTAGTTCTGCTAGTTGTTCTCACCAAGTTTCATCTCAATCGCTATACTCTAAGCGTGTCACAAGTTCCGGTTCCCTTCTCCGACCCCCCCCCCCCCCACCCACATATTCTTCGTCAAGGGTTTTGCTTACAAATGACTTTCCAGGTTATTTAAAAAGCCAATCTTACCGCAAAGCGGAAAAAACGATACATTTTTAAATGCTCAAGGGCCCATGATCATCTGTGCCCTAAGCATTTTGCTTACAAATTCAGCTGTAACCCCCTTAAAGTGCGTATCTTAGCCGTAAAATAAAAAAAGCAAAAAAAAATTTGAGCAAAAGATAGGCTATACTTTCATTACCCATGGGCCCATGATCATTTTTGTACCAGTGCTTTTGCTTACAAAATGGATTTCTAGCCCCCTTAAAGTGCGCATTGTTACCGCAAAGTGCATGGCATATTTTCGACTGAACCATTCATTTTCATGAATCCGAAAGGTCGATAATCCTCCGTGCCTCAAGGCAGCTCAAATTTTAGCTGATACCCTCATAGCTACTACGTATGCTTGCAAATGCCATATGAGAGCTTACAGCTCTTGTCTGCAGTTACCATGGTATCTGATACCTCGGTTGTGTTGTGAAAACAACACATATAACAACACACGAATACCTCGGTTGTGTTGTGGACCGTGGTATTCGAATATCTATATCACGGTAGCTTGCCAGATACTCAGTAACGACAAAAAGGACCGTGGTATCAGATATCACGGTAACTATTAAAACGACTACAGACCGTGGTATCAGATACCAGGGTAACTACAAAAATGTCTTTAGACCGTGACATCCGATACCATGGTATCCGCAAAAACGTAACTACTCTTCTATTGTAAGTATCTTTTGATCGTTGGGTACAGGTACAGGACCTACCGGCAAAACTTCTAACTGTGTTTCCCTTCCAGCCTTGAATCTTCTTTTCAACGCTGCCGCAGAAAACAATGAGTCCGATCCTTCTTTCCTGCTTGAAACCCGTGAAGCATGGTACATGAATAAGTAGTGATATGTTTAATTTTGTTTTGTTATTTTTGTATTCGAAAGTAAACTCGAAACTGGACAGTCGACAGCCAAGAATGATTCAGTACAGTCAACCGCAAACTCCTGATTTTCGGATACCCTATGCCAAACGCTGGGTATATCTAGCTTTTTGCAGAGCCTATGCCTAATGCTTGATAACCAATGTCAAACGCTGGACAGCTGTTGGTACCCTAACCCTGCCCTACCTCACTCAAATCATTTTTTTATTTTTAACACCAGACCTCTCACACTTTTATTGGGTTCCACTATCCAGCATTTGGCATAGTGTATCCAGCGTTAGGCATAGGGTATATACCAAACGCTAGATATACCCAGCGCTTGGCATAGGCATTCCCAACAGCAGGGGTTTGTGGTAGACTGATTCAGTACTATTTTTCCCGACTTTGATGGTAGGGTATGTTCCAGCCTTCTAGCAATTACGATAAGGGTGGAAAATTCTATTCTGATCTATTATAGGCCAATTTAAGTGAAGACAGTGATTTTCTTCTTAAAAATGGCATACTAGAGCCTCGTTTTTGTTCCAATAGTGTTGCCGCTGCCTGCCGCATCGCTGCTGTAGCACTTCTTTGCTTCCGCACAAGATACGTTTTTGGATTCATTGTCTGCAGGATTTCTTCTTGCGGTAGCAGCACCTTGCAGGGAAGCACGGACTTGGTCGGTAAGCAAGTCCGCGATTCTCGAGAAGCGCTGCCATCTTCCTCAGAAGCACTCAAAAACGAACGTAGGAAAAATCGGCCGAGAAGTTAACGTGCAACGTGCAAAAAAAATGAGGCTCAGGCAAATAATTTTTCAAAGAATCTTCACAACCCAAAACTGTCGATTCTGTACCGTAGATGAACGATCCGTCTGTGGCAACCATGTCGCGGGTTGAAACGGCGATGGTAGCTTGTGGTGACAAATGGCTGGAAATACACTCAAACAGGAGGATGATATCCCTCCCGCCCTCCCCCCCCCCCCACCAGCAGCTTAACCGTAAATCTAATAGTTGAGCTGATCCGACTTCAGTTAGTGCATCACAGAGCCATCTAGCACGTTAACCTCTTTGCAGATCGTCTTCTTCAAGAAGTTACTCAGATAGAACAAACATAACTTCTATTTTGTTGCCTCTTTGATTGATTTTTACTGTTTGGTTAAGTTTAAGAAGGTAACTAAGCTAGGCCTCCACGTTTTTTTTCCAATGAGTACTGTATAGAGATGGCAATTGTCTAAGAAAGTAGAGGTTATTGTAATTTCTGTTTCAGTGGGTTTGAACTGTAAGCTTATACTGGAGCAGTCTACCACAAAGTACAAACCCCTGATTTTCGGAAAGCCTATCAAAGCCAAATGCTGGGTATATCTAGCGTTTGGTATAGGGTATCCAAAAATCAGGGGTTTGTGGTTGACTTTACTGGAGCCTATACTATTACTGTTGACTGTTGGGTTTTGGTTTTTAACGCTCCCAACGGCCAACCTAGGCTACGGCTGCCCTACGGAAGTAGTTTTCTAGCTTAGATGTGCCTTGGATGCACTGCACCTTGCTGCAACCTGTCTTAACTAGTTAAACTTAATGAAATTTTTTAAAATCACATTTACTGATAAATCTTTCCTAATTTTGACAATTAGGCACTGTTCTGACCAATATAAAGTCACTGCATCCCCAGTCATTATAGTACAAAAGTAATAATAGTAATAATTTATTGTAACCCACTGCACAAAAACAATGTTAAGATAGTGGAGTTAAGAAGAGAAAGAAACAAATTAACATCTGAAGAAACACCAATACAACAATATAACACAACAGAACAAGCGGATGAGCCTGTGATATGGAGTAAGCTGTTCATACGCTTGTCCAGTGACAGTGTCGATGCCTGAAAGACAAAAAGACAATCTCTTCCATGTTTAAAACACTAAATGTTTTGCTTATACTGAATTCATGTTTGTTTCTAGCAATACTACAGTTTGCTTTCTTAGTTTTCCAAGTACCTATGGTTAAACAATGATGACATGATGGAAACACAATTCTGGTGACCCGCCTTTATGGTGACAGAGTCACCTAAAAAATGTTGGGTCTTTACAGAAATTTTTGTACTGGCAATGCAGCTTGTACATTAGTAATTCAGTAAAAAACGACAACGGATAAGAAAAAGCTGGCTTGCTTTTGAGACACTGTTTACCTTTTATGAAGTTTCATAGGTGAGTTAAAGACAGCCAAAGCTCGGCAACACAATCAGCAAATTATATTATAACGGAAAATAGTATAGGCTCTGGTACATCTTGCTTTTTGTGCCAATCTCTGTGAATGAACTGCAATTCCCAGTTGTTTTTTTTCCAGCCTCTACACTTACCAAATTTGTGAAATGGGGCCTTGATTGAAAAGTCCGATTACTCTCTACAGCTTAATATTTTGTCCATGTTCGTTGAACAAAGTTGCAACATTGCATAATGCCATTCTTCTAAACACCTGCTGATCGTGGCCAAATTGTTTTTGCACCACCTTCCATTTCTAATTTTCTTTTTCTCCTTTTGTGGATTTATTTACGCTATCAGGCTACCACAAATACAGGATACCTTGCTATTTGCACCACCTCCCATGAATGAAATATATGCATGCAATTCCCGCTGTTTCTTTCCAGCCTCTACACTTGCCAAATGTGTGAAATTTGTCCTTCATTGAAAGCTCTAGTTATTCTCTACAACTTAATATTATTTGTTGAACAAAGTTGCAGCATCGCAAAATGGCTTTATTCTAAACACCTGCTGACCATGTCCAAGTTCTGTTTGCACCAGTCTTGGGGTGCCAATTTTCTTTTGCACCTTTTGCGGATATTTGCACTAATAGGTTAACCCATATAGCTTGAGCGTGACTATTTGCGCCAGTGTTTGTTGCATGTATTTGATCCTTTCATGCCAGGCAATTCTTCAAAGAACAAATAGAAGTAAGTCAGTGACTTTTGATGTCAATTAACTTGGTTAGGACAGATGTATTTTGATGTTCCACTTAGTCTTTATTTACACAGTTTTACTAGAGGTGGTGCAAATAACAAGGTATCCTGTAGTTTGACTGTGACCATTTGCACCAGTATTTTTCTGGTGCATGTATTTGCACCTTTTCAGCTTTTTTTGTACCAGGCAATTCTTCAAAGAAGAAATGGAAGGAATTGGATGACAGTTGATATTAATTATACTGGTCAAGATGGATGCATGTTGATGTTCCACACACAATCGTTGTGATTTAGTCTTTATTTACACAAGTTTACTAAGGGTGGTGCAAATAGCAAGGTATCCTGTAACAGATTTTAGACGTATAATAGCTTCTCTAAATTTCTCTAAATTTGTCATCACCTTGCTTGGCATTTTGCTGCTAAAACTTCCTAATAGAGTAGCCTAAGTTCTTGAAATGATATGAGCTGGGAGCCAAGTTACTGAGCTCTGATTCAGCTTCAAAAGAAAGAGAGAGGAATAATAAACACTTATTCGAATGGCAGTTTTTATTTTACTTTGTACATAGCCTACATATGTGCTAGGCTTTGATCTGATCATGTTTTTTTGCTGCTATCCTGCAACATCCAAAGTATTGTCAGTTTAGTGTTTACAGACTTTACTTGATGTCCATTCTAGCCGTGAGGCTAAGAAAAGCCGAAAGGGTCCCACTCTGGAAAAGGCAAGGAAAATCTTTGCAATAATTCAACCTACTATCATGGGAGCTGCATGGGAGTGCTGTGGATCAAGAGCATTCATCCCAGTCCAAAAATGTTAAGTTTTTAAGCGCTCCAACCTTAGGACATTCCAAAAATCTGTCTGAAAAGTAAATTTTCAATGTAGAAGATCACTGAAATTTGTTTGAAAAACGGATACCTTAACGCTGGAGCACTATGCTTGGATATTGCGGAACTGTGTATGACTTGGGCAAAGTGCCTAGAAATTAGTAAGAAAAGACCAGGGGCTGGGTAGGAGAGCACATTTTGTAAAATAACCACAGAGAAATTTGTCAGTAGGCTGGTAAATGCAAAGTTCTAAGCTTGAAGAAGGACAAATGCTGAAGCGAATTGTAGAAGCCACATTGTGGGCATTTTAACCGATGAAATGTATTTTCAAATTTTCTTAGGACTTTGTTGCCCTGCAGAGGATTTGTTTTACCAGCTTATTCCTAATTTGCAGAATGGACCCAGGTGGTGAAGAAAACCAGCCCGCAGTCCCACAGGAGACAAGACAGGCAGAGAATATTACAAATATTCAGGACTTCTCAGATTTTGTAAGTAATAAATCAAATTTGATCTTTAAGTAGCAGTCCAGGATTTCTTTGAAAAGAAATCAATATAGGAATTATAAATTTTTCAAGATATGACCGTCTAATGCATTTCATCTACAGGTTCAGAACTTGCTGCAGCAGATGCAGAAGAACATCGAAACCATTTCAGATCAAGTACTTCAGCGAAATATCCTTTTACACGATATGTTGGCTCAGTGATATAAAAACAGGTTCAGCTTCAGTTGAAGTAGAATCATAGAAGGATAGTCCTAGGCTACTGAATGAATGAATGAATGAAATTTATTTCCCATTTTTTAAGACACAAGTCACAAATGGAGTATGAAAGAAAAGACAAGAAAAGAAAGAAGAAAAAAAAAAGACAAGAAGACACAACATGTAACACATAAATTTTGATACTCTTATTTACACATGGGGCAACATAGCCCTATACAAAGTATGGCTAGCGTCAAGAGAACGAATAAAACCTACAATTCGCTCAGATATTACAATAAACGGATCGGTGACATTATACTTTGCCGACAATCTAGAATTACGGGCCCACAAGGTAGTCCTAGGAGATATTTGCAATACTTATAAAATGTGGAACGAATGCATTTTTTATCTTTCATAGTCAGTAGTGACCAGAATGACGACAGCGCTAGTATGTGCGGCATAGCGAATGCGGAATATAGCCGGGCCAGTATATGTCTATTCTAACGACGCTTAGAAGTAATGAGTACTCCGTATGCTTTTCTAGCTTTTTCCACAAAAAACGATACAAGAATGTCCGACCCAATAGGCAGACCAAGGTACACAATCGAAGGTGAAGGTTGAAGAATGTGATCCCCGAAGCATATATCAATTGTCTCTGTATCAGCCTTTTGGTTGAAGAAGACAACCTCGCTCTTATTCGGATTAAATGATAAACCAAGACACTTATATTCTTCACTAAGAACCCGAAAATTTCCTTCAACATACGACTAGAAAGGGAGGTTGCAGAAAGTCTAGCAATCTGTCTAGACCTAATATTAGGTCTTCCATCAAAGACGTCTGAATGTCCTTTGTTTAGTAAGTTTGACTGTTGTTTCTCAAAACCCCGATTTCTCCGTCATTTTGAGCTACACTGATGTAGATAGCTAGGTACTTTAATTTGAATATTCTGGACAGATTTCTTTTTTTTGCATCTTCCTGTTGAGGCTGCTGGTAGCCGCTATGCCATTGCCCGTTTAGGGATCTTACGCCTAGGAGACGGAGTGACTCCGATTATCAGTTAATCGATCAGCGGCAAATGGGACCTTCAGGATAGCGAGTAGATCCGGTACATCCTTTAGATTATGTAAGGGATGGATGAAAACAGAAAAAAATGTCTCTCAGCCACTGCATCGAGCAAGGATCGGCGATCGCCTTCTGTAAATATGAAGGGATTGCCCATACCCTAGACCTTGTATACCTGTGTCTTGCACAGAGCAATAGGACTGGTGTATTGAGTTATGCCGAAATGAGAATTGTAGAACATTTGGTCAATGTGATAAGGCCCAGCCGGATCAGGAATGTAATAGTGGGAGCAAGGATACATTTGGGAAAAGGGAGAGACGGGAGTTGTAGGCTACTACTTAGTACTATTGTAAGTCCTTGCCTAATTATGACTGTGTATCTATGTAAAATATGGCTATGTATCCATATATGACTGTGTGACCAAGCATCCGGATATATATATCTATATTGAAAAACCCAACGGCCATATACAGGATAAACAAACAACTCATAGGTACGTTCCAGCGACTTATTATTTATTACGATCGTTACTACTCTTGTTATTATTGCCGTTCCAGAGCCCGCCGTAATAAGTAAATTGGCTCCTCCCACTTATTATTTCATTTCGCGACTGTTACGATCGTAACAATATACTTATGATGGTCGCGAGCATCATAAGCGGTAATAACTATCGGTTCTGCAGGAACTCCCGTAAGAGTGATTACGTATGTTCGCGTTGTTATTATTTTCGTTCCGGAGAGCGTGATAACTACCACAGTACGGCGCTCGCCCCTCCTCTTATCATCGTAACTTGTAATACTTCACTGGAACGCTACCATAGGGACTAAATAACACACTAAGAAACAGCACTTCTCAACTCGAGTGCTTTTCGCACAAAATTACTGAAGAAAACAATCACTGTTGGTGAGGTAGATCGTAAGATACCAAGATGCGGATAGAGGGGGTTGCGGGTCTTAATAGGGTTTGCGCTCTGAGCACGGAAACAGACCCATTGGCTAGCGTTCTTCTTGCTGACGTGCCTATCGACCATCTCTGTTTAGGATTCGGTCTGTTGAATGGTAAAGGGGAACTTAACTCTGAGGCTGCTTTAGACCCACTTTTAAGGTAACATCCTTCAAAATATTGCTGATATTCCTTAACGCTGCAACACTAGATGAAATGGGAGGCAGAATTGACCAGCTTGAAAGAAGTGTCAACGACTTGGTCACCCAGACTGGTGCGGATGGTTCCGAACAACCAAAATAATGTGATGAAATGATCTCTGTTGCACCAAATTGCACAATCTTACACTTATATTCTTTGCACTTCATTATCGATTTGCATATCCTTAGCCATAAGAGTATTTAAGTAGTGTTTATATGTGAGGCTTATAGGTGTTCTATGTTCAGTGTTTGTCGTTTCTGTTAACTACCCTTGCTTCCAGGAATCAGAAGTTCATATTAAAAACAAAATTCTCATCTCATGCATCTTGTTTGTGACTGAAACTTATGACATCGCAAATTCGTCCTTCCGTTTGTCTTAGACTCGATAGCAGTTACAACTACTAAGGGAATTTGGTGAAAGCTGATGTATAGTCCTAGTATACCCCAAATTTTTTAATCAAACCCCTCTAGTGGCTTTTACTACTCCTTCCAGTAAATACTCAGGGAGGCGAGCGAGTTAGCAATTTCAAGCTTGTGTCTCACAAAGGCTTTGCGTGATTCTGGCGATCTCGCAGATTCGCTTTCCAAAAAGCGAAGCGAGAATCCGCCGAACGCCAGAACAAACGGTAAGTAGTTGCGCCTTTACAGCTTCTCGAATTCTCAGAATTGCAGATCATTACATATCAATGACATGGTCATTCATTGAACGACTTATCAAATCTAAATTAACATTCGTTACACTCGCTGTCTTGCCGAACCCGCTTTCAAGTCCGTTCCGTAGAGGATTTACTTTTCAGGTCACTTTCCAGAACAGCCTCGCAAATCGGAGCCGGTTTTGCCGCAGTCTCAAGAACACGCGGCGATTTAGCCAGCAGAGCTTTCGAGATCGCCCAAATCACCCTTTTGTGTAACTAAAAACCTTGGTGGGGGTTTCTGTTCAGATTTTTCGTAGAGGTTTTGCTGCAATTGTATCACTGGGATCCCAAAACGTAAGTGGAGGGATACCTATGACATCGCAAAAGTTGTCCGTCTGTCCGTCCGTCCGTCCGTCTGTAAGCACGATAGCTCTCGAAGGGAATGAGATATTTTGATGAAACTTGGTGTGAGGATTCATTGGGTCGTCGGACCAGTCAAGTTCGTAGATGGGCTTTGTAGCCCTACATTTAGGGGTGGGGGACGGGGTTCAAATTAAGGGGCAAACAAAATATTTTGAAACAGCTAATGTGATAGTCGATTATGGGGTAAGAAGACATGCTGAGCACGATGGTGAACACTATTTTGTCATCGGACGAGTAGTTCGCCCGGAATCCGGCCAAAACCGGAAAGTTTGTTAAAAGTAAAAGTTTTATTTGAAGTTGATTAGATGTTTGATTTAGGGGTAGGAAGACATGCTGAAGACGATGGTCAAAACCATTTTTTCGACGGACATGTAGTTAGCCCGGAATCCGGCCGAAACCGGAAAGTTTGTTAAAATTAGAAGTTTTATTTAAAGTTGATTAGATGTTCGATTTAGGGCAAGAAGACATGTTGAACACTTATGTGAAAACAATTTTCTACCCGGAAATGTAGTTCGGCCGGAATCCGGCGAAAACTGGAAAGTTGGTTAAAAGTAAAAGTTTAATCTGAAGTTGCTTAAATGTTTGATTTATGGGTAAAAAGACATGCCGAACACGATGGAGAAAATCATTTTCTCGCTGGACAATAGTTCGCCTGGAATCCGGCCAAAACTGGAAAATTTTGTAAAAGCAAAAGTTCAATTAGATGACAGATTAAGGGGCAAGAAGAGAGGCTGAGTCGGTTTATGACAATGTTTTTTTACCTGGACATATAAAAGTCAAACTTTCATTCAAAGTTGATTAGATGTTCTTTATAGGGATAAGGAGATACGCTGGTTTTGTTTCTGTATTTTTTTGCTGGACTTGTAGTTCGCTCGGAAATCGGAAGGAAGTCTCGGTCAGTATCGTCAAAATAGATATGGCTTATAGAGGTATATCTGAACATGGTTTTCTCTGATGACTAGCCTGTCCAAGACTGGATCTGGCGAAGACAAGACTCGATTGTCTGAATCAAATATTAGATTTTTGGGATCCCATCGACACCTTTGGTCTTGTTATTGTTGTTATTGGAAACCATAGATATGTTTTCATCCAGTACCGGTCGCTGTACGAATCCAGAAAAAAATCTCTATTATTTTTTTTCTCCTGAAGTTGGAGTATTGGGAAGACTAAAGAGTTGTAAGAGAGCCAAGAAGCTTTACTAGTCAATTGAGTTTTATTGATAATGACATCGGAAGTATTTATCCGCAGCATATGCAGTGACGCGTTGAGAAAGCAAGAAGGGTAACGTACTTGGCTATTATGCCGACGACCTAATGAGATCCGCTTGGTGGTAAAGGCAACACCTGTTGCGGAATGATGTTGTAGTAGTAACTAGGGCTTCACGTGCTTTGGATTTTACCTTCACAGGGGCATTATGCGTAAAGGTATGTTATTTAATTATATTCTTTTTTGTATAATTTTTATCAATCTATTAATCATTTTTAACCAACATGAAATGGCACTATGTGTATGATTGAAGAAGGACATACTGAAAAATAGGAAAGAAAACCGAGCCAAACTAAAGATATCTAAATAATAAGTATTATTAGCCGAATCGGACAGCGAATCATATTTGACTTGGCTGTACAGAAAGGTCAGTAGATATTTGTTTGGGATTTTATTTGTGAATTAAACGAGAACTTACCAGGTTTTGAAGTTTGGTTGTAATTCTACTCGAAAGAACGAGTGCCAGCGTAGCTGAGAGTTCAGCTGGGATAGACGTCCGCGATCGCCTGGATTGACCCGACCATAACACCAGTGTTTGAAGTTAAATAAAGATGTGTACTGTTTGAGCCGACAATGAAGAACTGAGAGTTCAAAGGGAAGGTAACGGGTGGGCAGTTGAACTCTCAGCTACGCTTGCGCTCGTTCTTTGGAGTACAATTACAATCAAAGTTCAAACTTGGCAAGTTCTCGTTTAATTTACAAATTCTACTCCAAAGCAGAGCGTCCTAGCTCCGTAGGCTATCGCTGGAACTGACTTCTCCATTTAGCGTCATCAGATATTCGAGGGGATAATCACCCTCCAAGTACGGGTGTCGGTGTCAGAAGGTACCATCCTGGTTCAGTAAACTGCGTTCCAAACTGCCAAGCCGGTGCCCGTGGAGTCTGTACAAAGGTCTCCCCCAAGAGCGTGTTCCATCCTTACAATAATTGGAACTGTTTATAATTAGTTACTATTTTCGTTCCAACGTCATGAAAGTTACTACGCTGACCGTTCCAACCCTCTCAAAGTACTAACTATTTGCTTGCCACGCTCAGGAGTGTATAGTTAGCGTGCTAACTACGCATCTGTGTAACGTGATTGGCACGATCAACCCGAGGGGTTACTCACTCTAAAAACGATGTATACCAAGTGGCGCGTGCCGCGGTGCCGCGCCGAGGTGTACATCAGTGGCGAAGGCCGAAGAGAGAGCAACCCCTCTGATCAACCTCCGGCGCGATGTTTTGACGAAAATAGAAAAATGCGTTCAAGTCTTGACGCCGAGACGCCTGGGTTCGTGACGTCATGCATAGCAAATACGGTATGTAGGGTGGAACACGCTATAGGCGTTTTTCCGTGCTCCCACAAAAAGTTTGTGAGTCGATTGTGGCTCGAAAAGAGTGTTTCCGCGTTGTTTTGTGCGGCCCACAACTGCGTTCCCGCGACCAACAAGATTTGTGTGGCTCAAATTCGGCAAACAACTGGCGAGGTGATTGTCGATTTTGTGGCTCGATTCTGGCGGGAAATCAAGTTAAGCAGAATAGTGTGTAAACAATAAAGTTAACTACTTTTCCAAGCATATAGACTTAAAACTGAGAATCCTTTTTGCATATAATGGTAAGGAAATAAGCCTTGAGTTCTATTTATTGAGATTCGTGAATTCTATTTTCAGATATTTGAAATTTCCGCCAAAAAAAATAGACAAGACGGCGTTTCCGCGAGTTTCAACTTGTGGCCCGACTGCCAGAAGTGTGTGGCCCACAATTGTGTTGCTGAAAAAGGCCTTATATGTGAGCAACCGTGCGCTGCGTCACTCACTTTGAGCGTTGACAAAACAGGGAAGTTTGAAGGGAATCAGTGTATAATGGCTGCCTGTGGGTGGGTATCCCCTTGCAAATATGTTTCAAAATTATTTCTCTACAGTAGGTGTGAAGAGGTTAGTTATGCAGTTAAAGCATCTGCGACGCTTTTCAGTTGATTATGTTACATAATTGTAGGACTAGGTTATGCTTGAATATACCAACATAGCGTTGTAATTAAAGCACAATGGGCACTAACTATGCTTTAATTTTTATAACATGCTTCACACATATACATTTCTGACTTTCACTAGATAGCGATTCAAAAATAAGACGTTTTCTTGTTATCGCTTGTCATTGACTCTTCGGCGTATCGGTGGGGACGATTTCGGAGCGTGGTATTGCTAGGCGTGGAAATTCAAAAACTCTCGGCCATGTACTAAAATCGATGTTTTGTAGAAGTGAGTCACAAGAGTGCCATGACCGCTAAAATAATCCGTCTCTGTCGCTGGCAGATTGCTGTAGTGTTTTGTGATGAAACTTTCTGTTGTTTGTCGTACCGAAGAAAAGTTTAGTTTTCTGGATGTAAAGTTACAATACTGCCAAAAATGTACAAATATAACCGACCTACTTGCAGCTGATTCCAGAGCTTACAAGGAATCCTCAGGTACCACCGTTAATATGAATATTTGTCAACAATACAAATAACCCGGAGTATATAATAATAACGAAGCGATAAGAAAAGAGAAACTCCGCTTACATTTGTCGAAGCTAGTAAATCGGAGTATGGCAGTCAGCAAAAAAGGGCATATCGGAATGTTAGCGAAAATAAGTTGTCAAGGAATCTGCTGATTTCTGACGTAATATTGTATTCCAGGGGGTGATTTGAAAGTTGGAAATATATTGGAAAGTACATCGGAAGATGTGCAAATATATTGGAAAGTGGGACTTCTAATGCGCATCATGATTGTTTGATCCGCCCATTGAACTTTAACATTTCCTATCGAGTACTTTTTACCCTCATTTAGTAAGATCCTCACTTTTGGACTACCCTGCTATCCGATATGAGGCGGATGAGCGGAATTAGGATTATCCCACCTCTCACTGGGGGGGGGGGGGGGGGGACATCGGAAATTTGATTTCTAGCATTTGTTAATCATTCATTTCGAGTTATTGTAACTAGTAGATTTTTACTGTATCCTATTGTTCTTTTTTTCTTTGCTCCTTGTTCTCGTTTTGTTGCTTCCCTTTTTTCATAGGTCTTGGAAACTCCTTGTTGTCCCTCGCACTAATTATCATCATACCGACTGTTGCGAGTCGCAGTTATGTGACTGTGAAGAGTGTGTTGGGACCTTTCCGTGGGGAGCGACTGCTGGCAGACTATGGGTATCCATACGTGGCCTTCAAAGGGATCAGATACGCCAAGCCCCCAGTAAAGGATCTGCGATTCGAAGTAAGTATATTAAAGGTTAACTTGCGACATCAAGGTCGAAATCGGAAAATAACACTGAAACGACCAGTGAAAATAACCTATCCGAGGCGAAGGCGATGTCGAGATTTTTAAGGGCCCGATGAAAAATCTGTAGCCTGCATAGTAGTATGGTAGTAGTACGAAACCGTTGCATGTAATGCCATGTAATATCAAAGAATACTATCATTTAACGTGCTTCAGACTGGTCCAATCTTATGTAGTAGTATCCAGTAGCATCCTGTCTTGCCATAGTAGCATCCAGTCTTGCTAATAGTAGCATATAGTAGTATGCAGTAACATTGTAGCCTTGAAGTAGAAGCATGTAGTAGCATCGTTAGTACTGCATGCAACTTTTTCGTACTACTTCATGGTACTATTCTGAGATCAATTTTTCATCGGGGGGGCGTTGAGGTTGTTATTCCGGTATCAACCGAGGTGGAGGTAACCATCTGGATATTCTGTCAACCTGTCTAGAGGTTGATATGATATTGTATCAACCTCGACAGAAGTCACTTATAGTATGTGGCACATACGAAGATATGCATTATATGCAGATCACTGTCTGTGAGGGCTAATATATTAATTCGGAGGTTTGGTAGATGCGAGGCTTCTGTTAAGACCTTTCTTTTCAGAGCTTACTGTACTCCGCTGTAGGCTACTGTTTGCCACTGGTGTGTAACACGAGAGCTAAGTGTCTAGATACATTTCGGGTTCTATATAACAACTCGTTCCGGTGGCTACACGGACTTGCATGGAACTGTAGTGCGTCTGGCGTGTTTGTGGGTGATGGCCTTCCTTCTTTCGGGGAACTTCGGCGTCGGGCTATCTTTTCTCTCCAAACCCGAATTCTTTGCTCTCGAAACCCCATATTCTTTCGAGTCCCCATATGAGACTGACGTTGCCTGTGTTGTTAGTTGTAACCGCGAACTTTACGCGTGCTGCGTAGAAGGCTCAGAATCTTAAAATGTATTTTGTTGTTGTTTTTAAGTGTTGTATGTATAATGGCTCTAGAAGACGTAGTCCAAGTTAAATAAATAAATAAAACAAATTATATACGTACTCGAAAAAATGTTATACTGAAATATCACTCCGGAATAAACCGCTCGACTAAAAAGTGATACTGTCTCAGTATTCCTTTAGCTAAAGCTGACTGAATCATAGAAGCTTACGCGGATATTCTAGCATCCAAGAGTAAGTCATCCTGGCCGTATAGAACAAGACCAAACGTTTCGATGGGATCCCAAAAATTCAGTATTTGATTCAGACAACTGGGTCTTGTCTTCGCCCGATCCAGTCTTAGCCAGGCTAATCATTGGAGAAAATCAAGTTCAGATATACCTTTATAAGACATATCTATTTTGACGAAACTGACCGAAACTTCCTGCTTTACTTCTGCCAAATTTCCGGTTTCGGTCGAATTCCGAGCGAACTACTTGTCCAGCAAAAAAAGAAAATTCAGAATCGGACTCATCGTACGGTATCTCCTTATCAAAACATCTAGTCGATTTCAAATAAAACTTTAACTTCTAAAAAAATAACGGTTACAACCGGATTCCGGACGAATTATATGTCCGGTTAAAAAATGATTGTCATATGCAGACTCAGCGTCTCTTCTTACCCCTAATCTGTCATCTAGTCAACTTCAAATAAAGTGTTCAGCATGTCTGCTTGCCCCTATAGTGAACATTTAATCAACTTCAAATAAAACTTTTACTTTTAACCAACTTTCCGTTTTTTTCCGGATTTCGGACAAACTACTCGTCCGGCGAGAAAATGGTTTTCACCACCGTATTCAGCATGTCTTCTTACCCCTAAATCGAACATTTAATCAACTTCAAATGAGACTTTTACTTTCAACCAAATTTCCGGTGTTTGCCGGATTCCGGGCGAATGACTTTCGCCCGGTCGGACGAGAAAATGTTTTGCATATCTCAGCATGTCTTCTTACCCTATAATGGACTATCACATTTGCTGTTTAAAAATATTTTGTTTGCCCCTTAATTTGACCCCCCTCCCCCACCCCTAAATCTAGGGCTACAGAGCCACCCTTGACCCAAAGAGTCGTCACACCAAGTTTTATCAAAATATCCCATTCCCTTCGAGAGTTATCGTGCTAACAGACGGACAGACGGACAACTTTTACGATGTCATAGGTATCCCTCCACTTACGTTTTCGGATCCCAATAAAACGGATCCTAGACGAAACCGGGTTCTCCAGTATATGGAATGAAGGGAAAGGTCGCAATGTTAATACCACTGAACTTCTTAGCACATTAATATGAAGAAGTAAAGACCAACAGATCCAATTGTGTTGAAACGATCTTCACAAGTCATTTGGTCTAAAACTACCATGGAATTAAAGCGTATTTTGGAGCGGAGTATTAGTCCGAGTTGAAAATCCCCGTAAAATATCTTCGTTTATGGATCCAAGCAAGAACAAACTGTCTACCAGTATTTGGTAAAACATTTTTGGAAAAGGAAAAGTGGTGGTCCGGGAGCGCAGTATTGTAATTTGAGTGATGAGGGGCTGGGCCATGTTCTCTTCAGGGTTGAGGATCTTTCTAATAATGGGTACTCTTTTTCAAAATGGGAGGGATGGGTTCTAGGTATCTCTAAGTCTACCTCTCCCAGTGTGTTTTGGTAATATGATAGAAAAGTTATTAGTTTAAAAAGTCGGTACGTGATATTAAGTTAAGAGTGAGAGATAAAGTGAGGTTGTGTGTGATTTGACATTGTTCTATATATGGCTTAACAGCTTTTAAACACAGATATATGTATATATAAATTTGATGTCGTTCAACGGGTAAGTCAGCTGCGATTTATTCTTGCGATATTCCGTGCCTTCTTAGCGAGGGTCGTCTTCAGGCTTTAGCTGGTTGAAGCTGATCGCACTTTCGTTCATCTGTAGTCTGCGCTGGCAGTATCTGGTCGATGTTGGAAATTAAGATAATCAGGTTTGTTGTAAGGCTATTTCACATCCGGGACATACATGAGAAGTAATAAAGCTGATTGCACGTTCGTTTACCTAGCTAGAGTCGTAAGATGACCCTTGCCAAGAAGGGCCGAAATATCCCTAAAGTAAATCGAAGCTGATTTATTGTTTATGGCCATACACAAATTGCACTGTCAATCTGGGCCCGGTATGAAAAGTTAATATTTTGATTAGCAGATGAACGTCAGTGATGTGCGGCTGCGAATTTTGGCTAAAACTGTAGCAGCTTTCCATCCGTTTTCTGCGAACTTTTGGTTCAGTTCGAGCGGAAGTCCATGATCACTCTGCTCCCCAACTGTGACAACTTTCGCTTGTACTTGAACTATTCTGTGAATTTTTTTTTTAGAAATTGAGTAACGAAAGCACCTATAGTGTCGCTGGTTTGCTGAAAGCCTGTAAGAAGAATCTGTCCACATTTGATAGATTGATAAAAAAAAAAATTATTGTCTTAGCGACTTTTTTGTGGCACTTGCCTTCCGGCCAATTAAGTGCCATATACCGATCACTTTTCCGTCGGTCGGTTAGGGTAACTTTGAAACTTGGCATGCGTATTAGGGACCCGGCCAAACTAACTAGGAAATAATCAGTGTCCCGATCCTACGGTTTGGGGGGAGTGGAGGGCGGGGGAATCCGGAAGATTGAGTTGCGTAACTAACTTTCGAACGGGTGATCGGATTCGAAAGAAACTTAAGAACTGAATGTCGCATTTGATGTCCGGACCGGATTTGACAGCTGTGGAAGAGTCGGGAGGGGGAAACCTGAAATCCCGAGAAACGGTTAGAATGGAGGGATCGGAGTGAAACTTGCTGGGAAGGACAAGCATCTGCTCTGATGAATCGTTTACACAATTAGACTGGATCCGGACACTTTTTTTTGGAGGGGGGGGAGGTGGAGGGGTTTCCCGTAATTCCGGTGATGGTGGTTTTGGGAATTTTCACGACGAAACTTGGCAGGCGTATCATGGACCCGATTAAACTGACTTGGAGATACGAAATTTCTTGAACCGATCATCGGGGGGGGGGGGGAGGGAGATGGAACCCGGCCGGAATATTGAGTCATGGGTAACTTTGGAACTAGTGATCGGATTCCAGTGAAATTTAATAATTGAACAGACGACATCAATTCAATTCAATATAATCTAAAAACAGATAATGGACAAGCCGATGGGTTGTTTTTACGTCAAAACATAACGTCATAACAGAACAATCTACGAGTATATACAATTTTGCGACATTTACACCGACGTCTTATGATAAATATGGTCAATAACATGCTAGACTACGATTAATAAAATACAAATAACATGAGAATTAACATTCAAAAGCGCTCCGAGTTATTTAAACGCACAAATGAGGGGACGAAACTCCGAGCATACCTTGTTCGCAAAGCTACCACCGGCTCTAAACGAGGCACAGGGTCGGCAGCTTGACGAAGAAGACGAATTCGGGAGGGGAGAAAATCAGTGGGGAGTATATCACGGTGAAATGGGTTTTGGACTATAGATGTACCGAACTTCATACAAAGTTCAAGTCGGCGGCTTGAAAGGGTATCCAATTTAAATTGTTTTAGGATTTTGTCTCTATTTTGTCTTATGTCTCTGATGTTCTTTTTCGTGTCCGGACCGGACCCGACAACTGTTTGGGGGGGGGGGGGGGATTGGATCCGGGCACTGTGGGGGAATTTAGAGAGGGGGGGGGGGTCCGGGATTTCGGTGATTGTAAGTTAAGGTACTTCCCGATGTGGTAGGACGATGAAACTTGGCTTACAAATTGGAGGTTCGACAAGATTGGCTTAGAAGTCGTCACTTCCAAAATCCGACCATCCTGAAAGTACTACTCTTGACCAAAAAGTAAAAAAAAATATACTTTTTTAGTAAACTATGCATTTTCATGATCCCTATGAGGCCATAATCTTTTTTGCCTCAAGGGTTTTGCTTACAAATGAATTTCTAGCTCCCTTAAGCCAACCAGAATATTGGCTCTTGGGGAATTGATAGGGAAAATACATGGAAAATAGATAGGGTGCTGTTAGGTTTTTCATCTCCATCATCATTAGAGCCCTTTTGTTTTTGTTGTGAAAAATAAATAAAGGATTGTCTTTGATTTCTCTAATTCATAGAAGTAATTTCAGCCCTGTCCAAGCCGGTGCTCAGTTGTGATGAAAGAAACTGTGTTTTTTCTGTATGCACTGTATACTGAAATCCATGCACTATACATGAAATCCAAGGTACAGTGCTTGAACGTCTAGCACCCAGGCATGGTGCTAGACGTTTGAGCACCGTGCCTGAAAAGGGGCTAGTGTACTAGACTGTCACCAATTGAAAAAGAAGCATAGGGTTATCAACGTCAGCAAAAATCTAGAAAAAGTCAGAATTAAAAAAAAAATTTATATGCCAAATGTAAGCTGAAACAGTTGGCTGCTAGTTGATATCATCTCTGTTATTTCTCTTTCCATTCGACTGGAAACAAACAAATTAATGAAACATTCCAGAAACATTACCGACCAATTATTAATAAGCATACAGGAGGGTATGCAACCTCAAATTTACACAACCTCGAACTCTGCCGAAAAAGGTTGGAAGGAAATTCCAGTCCAGTCCTAAAAAGGTCCCAACTGTCAAGAAGGAAACCCTGAGACCTGAGTGAAGCAGGACCTGTTTTGGACTGCACGGACATTTCCTTGTAAGGTTTTCACTACAAGTTTGAGGTCATAGGTATGAATCAGAATAGGCCTAAGTAGTAATCTTTATATGGCACTTACATTTAAGAACATCATTCATCCTGCATGCAGCAGCAATATCTTCATATCCATCACAAGAAGATCCATGACAGATGATGTAAACACTCCACAGAACATTCCTTGACCTTCCTTCTTCAGCCTTGGCCAGTGTTGCCGGATCGTGATCCAAGATTTACGCAGCTGTCTTGAAAAATACGCCAAAGTTTCTTTTTAACCCAAAATTCCAAGAAATCTCCCACGCCAGCAAACAAAATCCGCAAGTAGGTCGAAAAATCCGCCAGTTTGATGTAAAATCCGGCAATATGGTAACGCTGGCTTTGCTTGACGATCGCATTTGAATTTGTTGTGACTGCTGCGACCAGGCTTTCTTGAAAACCTTACATCGGATCTCTAAAATCCTTAATAACCCCGTCCTATCCCTCGTCCGGAAAAATACTAAAACATATGTTCTAAAACGGAAATTCTTTTGAGACAAACAAGAAAATTTGTTCTTTCTTTAATTCGTATCATTTTTGGTTACAGAATGTACGAATAGGCCTACACACAAAATGGCAAACAAATAAGACACCAGAGGCGTATTCTTGCCGTTCCCAGAGGACTCCTCGGGGAGTCGAAGGGGACGGCGAGAATAGAAAGAGTCACTCCACGCGGACTCGGCGTACAGAAACAGCGAGAATACGGGGAATGCTTCCAAAATAGATTCTGTTCAATTTGTTTATTCTGATTGTTTTTAATTAATTTGATTCCCCTCCGAATTTGAAAGAGAGTCCTTTTTGATGATGGTGGTGAAAATCTGAGCATGCCCCGTCCGTGGCGACTCTCGAGAATACGAGGAGTCAGTCCCCGGGACAAACGAAAGCGCGGCGACTCCTCAAGTGGAGTCCTCCGGGAACGCTTCAATACGCTTCAGGTCACCATTGACTAAAAAAAATTGTGGCATTTCCCTCCTTTATATTTTCCTTACCCTAGGCCTTTCAAAGCGGACATTGAACATGAAACCAAAGCTAAATTATTCCGGTAACAAACCTTTCGGATGTTCATGTGAAGTCGGAGCCTTGCAGAGGAAAGTCAAAGATAATCCGACAAATAATGCCGGATCATTTCTGCATTTTGCATTCTATATATTAAACATGATTTTTTTAGCTTTTATTTTTATAAACATCGTAGGAAGGTTCCGGAACTCCAATTTGACTCCAGATTTTTGAGAATTTTCTGTGCAAACTCTCATCTTCACCCCGTTCAAGATCGACAATCAAATATAGTAAAATTTTCTTGAGACTATGTATGCAAATGCTCTCTTGGAATCCATTGAATTTCTCGTTTGTATGTGGACAGTAATTTAACAATTACAACCGAGCGTCAGTGATATCATAACTCGGCCGTGCCGCTCAAATTTTCTTTTAGACCTACCCTACGACTACCTATTATTTTATTTGTCTAAGCAAAAGCCAGTTCGAGCCGCGGCATACTGTCATTTGCATAAGTAACCTGAACGAACCTTTTACCCGAACAGTATTTTACTGGAAGTTCTATAAAGCTACGTCCAGTTGCTTGAAATTAGTATCATGGTGTTTGGCACACGTTCATCGGAAGACAACGGTCTAATTCTGAACTGTGAACACTTTCTAAGAAGATCTTACGTTGGCAAATTTACTGTCACAGTATTTTTTTTTAGTGTTTTACTCCTGTTGACCCGATGTAGATATGTAAACTTGTATGCAACACTGTCTTACTTTAAAAAAATTAGGTACTGACCAAGATTCGACTTCTCTTTCTGTTGTTAATTTACCGCGATGTTTTCTTATTTTCAAAGTTTGCTTCAGTTTCTGTGCTCTCGCGCTGGACTGATTTTTTGTTCAGACCTGAACACTTTCATAAGAAGGTATTGAAAGCGAGACATTTTAATAAAAATGTCGGCAGACAATTTCTTCGGATGATTTTCCTCAGACGTTTTTGGGGCATTTTCTTCACGAAAATGTCGGAATCTTTGAACAGTGTAATTTTTTCCGCTACATTTTAAAATACAGCCAATACTATTTGACGGTGCAAAATGGAAAGTCAGCTACATTTTTTATGTAGAAATGTAGCTGACTTATGAAATGTAGCTGACTTATCCGTTTTGCACCGTCAAATATGATTCGCAGTCAGCTCGGGCTGAAGGAACATCTACCAACTAATACTGAAATCTAGGCTTTCTTGTCGTCAAACCAGACTTTCTGCATGTATTCCCTAGATTTACAGACGAGGAAGCGCAAAAATCCAGGACTGTCTGGAATTTCAAGTAGGTCCTGGAACATATGACTGTTATCCTGGAATTCCAGAAGAGGCGGCGTAGAAATCCAGGTTTGTCTGGAATTTCAACTAACTGTCCGGAATTCCAGGCTCTTACCAAACGTAAATTCGGGTCTGTCTGGAATTTCAACAAACTGTCTGGAATTCCGGAATACTGCCCTGGAATTCCAGGAAAGAAACATCATTACCTGGATTTCCAGAGAAAACTTGTCCGGAAATCCAGGCAAGTGTTTTAATCCGTGCTGCAGCCTGGAAATCCGGGCAAAATGCCTGGATATCCAGGCAAAATGCCCGGAATCCAGGCTTTGTCTGGATTCCAGGCCGTTTTTTTCCCTACGGGTTAAAGGGCGCATCTTAACTGAAAAACGATGATCAAACGATGCATTTGCCCATTGTGCCACAAGGGTTTTGCTTTAAAAATTATTTCTCTATCACCCTTAAAATGCGCGTCTTAACCAAAAAATGAAAAAAAAAAGAAAAGAAAAACGACATATTAATGATCCCCGAGGAAGTATTATCTATTTTTTATCAAGGGTTTTGCTTACAGATGCATTTTTAGCGCCTTTAAAGTGTGCATCGTTACAGCCAAGTTCAAAAATAAAATACTTTTTACCAAGCGATACATTCTCCTGATTTCCAAGGGCCCATGATCATTCTTGTCTCAAGGGTTTTGCTTACAAACGAGCAAACCCGTGAAAAGGCAGATTATATATTTCATTCTCTGGTCCAGCCTTGCAAGTGCCATATGAGCTTCTAGCTCTTGTTTTAAATTTGACTAGTAGAAACACCCATATTAGTGTTGTTGGTGTGCTGTAAGCATCTCCGCAACATAGTTTCAATAAGTACTAAAAGACGATCGATAGAAAAAGTGTCTCATTTCGCAAACATATTACCTTTACGTTTTAATGTAGTAGGTTTCAGACGCATAGTCTGTTATCGAGAATGCCAGTATCGCCAGTATGCGAAACGGTTATACGAACGATCCCAGAGCCAGTTCTTTCTTTGATCTGGTATTACCTGTTTAGGTCCCAGTGCCCCTGGAGCCTTGGCATGATGTCCGGGATTCTTTAGCCGATGGAGAAGTCTGTCCTCAGTTTGATATTGGGGCAGACCAACCGGTTGGAAACGAGGACTGCTTGTTCCTGAATGTATACACGCCGTCGGTAAGCCCTTTACAATTCATGTTATGTCTGTCTGTCTCCCTTCTATGTTTTTGCTTTCAGTAGTTTTGAGGTCTTGTTAAATTCAGACGACGAAGACTGCATGACTGACATGAGCTACGAGCTCATATGGGATTTGTTACGAGTAGGGATACAAAAAAGTAAAGAAAAACGTCACAAAATACAGCTCTTCCAACGGTTCAAACCACCCGCCGTAGGAAAGGTGTCTTACAATGGCCATTCCGGTTCGGACACATAAGTGGATTGGGTCAGGCATATGGCCTTCCTAAGTCTCATCCCAGTCGCTCCGCTCATTTGATACCTAAACGTGCCACACAATTTTTGGGACCCCCCTCGAACTCCCCCCTACCATGGCCGAACCCGGTTTGGACACACAAATGGCGTCTTCTCTTGACAACCATCAAGCTTCACCGGAATCTGATCGTTTCTCGGAAATTCATCTTAGGGATTGGATCTGGCCCAGACACCCAAGTGGATCATCTACAAATGACACATTCCAAGTTTCATTCTATTCATTCCACTCGTTTGACCCTTGTGAGCCACAGTATTTCCAACCCACCTCCAGGCTCCAACTCCCCACACAGTGGCCGAATCAGGTTCAGGCACATTAATAAATCATGTAGGGCATCTTCTTTTACCATTCGTCCAGTTTTACTCCAATCGCATAACCCGTTCGCAACTTACACGAATGCCACAAGGTCCCGGATTCCCCTTCCCTCCAGCCCCGCCGATGGCTGGATCTGAGTACCTTGGCTGAATCCGGTTCAGACACATATATGCTTCATCAAGGGCATCTTCTCTTACCGCCTATCAAGCTTCATTTAGATCTGAGCATTTCCGGAAAATTTCTGGTGCCCCCTCTAACTCCCCCCACCGAGGCTAAGTCCGTCCTGCACCCCAAAATGGACCATGTAGAACGCATTACCTGTGTGCCTCCCAAGTTTCGTCCCAATTGCTCCAGTCGTTTGATGCCTACGCGGTGACACACATTTTCCGGGATACCCTCCAACTTGCATCGCCCATGAACTTGTGGGAAAAAGTGGGAGTAGAGGGATTTACTTTTTTCCCAGAAGTTCGTTTTCCAACTTGAGCGGATTTGAGCCTGAAGAGGACCCTTGCCAAGAAGGGCCGAAATATAGCTCCGATAAAATTCAGCTGACGTCTCTGACGATATCTAACGTATCTGGCGATATCTGACGTATCGGCTGACGTAGCTTCAGGGGGTCTTGTTTATCGCATTATATTTATGATATGTAGTCTCTGTAGTACATATAAATTTTATTTTTTATTTTATTTATTTATTTATTTATGACCCGCTTTTGCAGCGGACTATGAATAAAATACAAAAGTAAAATATGAATGAATGAATGAATGAGTTGGACCGGGCACCAGAAATCTCGTGAAACGGTTGAAATCGGGATGGAATTTGGTGGAAAGAACAAACATAAGCCCTAGATACATTCTTCACAGAACCTACCAAGCTTATGCGGCCTAGATTTGTTATTTGACATATGGACCGGATCCGGCCACGGTAGAGGATGAAGCGGAAACCGGAAATGTGCAGATATGTTCCGATTGGAGTCGAACTTGATGGGTGGGAAGAGGAGATATCAGAGATGCAAAGTTTTTTTGTCCGAGTCGTGTTCAGCCACAGTGAGGGGAGTTGGAGGGGGAGTCCCGGAACTGTTGAAGCTCGCATAGTGGTCAAACAAGTGGAGCGATTTGAATGAAACTTGGAAAGTAGAGAGATCGTATGCCCTAGATGACATATTTTAGGGTCTAGACCGGATCCAAGCAAGGGGTGGTATCGGTATTTCCCGAGAAATTCTCAGATTCGAGAGAAACTTGGTATCCTATTTCTAGGTCCGAACCTAGGGAGGTTGAAGGGGTATAATATGACGTTCTCGTCTACTTTCTTTTGCATTACCTACCCATAACACTTGGCATATGAGCTCGTAGCTCTTGTTGGTTATACTGTGCAGAGGGCTAATTACCAGGCTGCACCTAATAAAAATCAATCTTAATTCTCACCTCATGATTTGGTGTTTCAGGTTGATAAGGAACACCCTGTAATCGTCTATCTTCACGGTGGAGAATTCGTCGTTGGCGGTGCATCGTCGACATATTTCGGTCCCGAGTATTTCATAGAGCAAGGCGTGACGCTAGTGACTGTCCAGTATCGTCTAGGAGCTTTGGGTGAGTATGTTGAATCTGAGAAACTGGAAGGTTGTTCTTAACACACAGTCCCAAATATGTCATGGTTGTAGGGGTAATATCGGGCCCAAAAAGTAAAGCAAAACACGGTTTTTGCATTCCTTCGTCGACTGAAAATACGCTGTTTCCGATTTAAACCAAATCTGCTGTCCGTTTTTTTACACATGCAAGCTTTTTTTCTACCAAACTGTCATAAAGAACGACGTAACTGCAAAAAGTTTCATCTATTGTAGGGTGAACTCCTAGCCACTTAATTCCTAATTCTTTGCTCACCGCCCGTCACTTTGTTTCGGTGCCGGGTCTCACTAACTTTTCCCATTTGCATAATGAATCAGAAGTGAATAACTACACTGTCTGAAGTTTCATAACATACAAAACAAGGATGCGCGGTTTCAACAGACAACACGCAACGTACAACACTTAGGATTTTATTTGTTGTCGTTATGCATGAAATGTTATACATAACAAGCATTGTTAGGAAGAGCCGAAAAACTGCCAATAAAGCATCAGCTGTCTTTTCCGATATCAGAGCCTCGTTTTTGTTGCAACAGCGCTGCCGCATCGCTGCTGCATCACTTCTTTACTTTTGCACAATATGCGTTTTTGGATTAACTTTCTTTTTGGTTGAAGCGGCAGAGCTGCAGTACCTTGCAGGGAAGCACGGACTTGGTCGGTGAGCAACTCCACGATTCTCGAGAAGCGCTGCCGTCTTCCTCGGAAGCAGTGCATTGCAAAAACGAATGTAGAAAGAGTCTGTCCGGAATCGGACGAAAAGTGGACCTGCAGGATGCAACAAAAACGAGGCTCAGGACGACAAGCATAAAAGTCAGCAGGTGCATTTTGGGTATTTTTTCAGCTGCACTAAATGACATTATATTGCCCCTGAACCGGGTGGGTGTGGGAGTGACAGAGCTGTTGCCGAGTCCACCATGTCCCAGTCCGAGACAAGTCGGATACCAAAGTCACGCTCACGTGTCAAGACTGGTCCGAGTCCTGGACAAAAATAGTTCGACACGAGACCGAGTCCGTGAAATAAGCGTCTCGAGACTGGATCATGCAGAAGCGTCTCGAGACTGGATCATGCCCCGAGTCCTAACAATGAATTTGTTCTTCAAATAACCAACTATATTCTTTATATACAGAGAATTCATATGAGAATAGCCAGACGCAATAAATCAATCAAAGGATGTTTTATGGAAGAAGATGTTTGGCGTAGAAAAGCAAACCGTCATTTTGATCAGGTTCTGAGCCAAAGCATTGACGTGCTGTTTAAAAGAGAGATCTTATCAAGGATAAAATAAAGACAACGTGTTTGAAATAGACGATCTTAAAAGCTCGGCATGAGAGGTGCAAGGTTTAACAAAAGCCGAAACTTATACGACCAGGAGAAAACCATGCGACAACATTTTTCCGCATTTAAAGCTGGATAATCTGGTAAAAACCAGTCAGAATCATTAAGAGCTTAAGTAAGGACATTGAAGAACTGAAGCAAATCTGAATGCCAACTAAAAATCAATGTTGTCCGCAAAATATTTTGCTAAGAAGATGAGTAATAGGAAAGACGGATCCAATTTTTTAAATAATACTAGTTTTAAAACTTTTAATAGTATAGTAGCCTATTCATGTAAAAAATGAAATTTGTTAAATACAAAACGTGAGTGGAGGTAAAGAATGAATGGGCAGTGTGACTGGCGCGGGTGTTTTAAATTTCTTACAGGCAGGAGGTCCGTTGTTTGGTTTTCGAAACATCCTAACGACGGTTTGCGAGAGAGTTGAGGTTCATTTAATTTGGAATAATGAAAACAAGTATTTTTACATAGCTTCATGGCAGAAAGCAGGCTCGATGGCCAGAAGATAAAATTAAATAGTACAGCTTGATCACGGTCATACACAACTGTATACAATATAACAGCCACCATCCGGTCCCAAGAAAGCAGAAACTTTTCACTATAGATACGCTGACTTATTCAACAACTGTTTAAGATATCCATTTACGGTGCATCCTAAGTGGAATCCTTGGCAGTCACAAGAAAAGAAACTTTTTTGGCCTTGCCCTCCAATTTTGTGGGAGTTGACGGAAGCGAATCCCCAAAATTACTGACGTGTAAGCTACGAACGAGTGGCCCGATCCCAGTGAAATGTTTTGGGTGGTGAACTGATAACCTAGATATGAAAAAGGTGTCCAAACCACTAGCAGCAGTGACTGGGGGAGTTGGAAGGGGGGTTTCTAGAAATTGTGTAAGCGCACAAGAAAGTTGGAGAGTACCGATTTTTATGCGGTCCTGAAAATGTTATTTGGCGTCAGAACTGGATACGGGAACGGTGTGAGGGATGAACGGGGTTCGAGCCAAACTTGATGGATGAAAGAAGATATTCTGGAGATTGGATGTTTGTACGTGTCCGAGTCGTATTCGGAGGCCAATCTCTTTAATTGGTCGCTGGAAACTTTTTATTTTATTTTAAAATTGCCGGGCCGAGACGTTTATTTGGGCTCGGCCGGATTTTGAGACGAGATGAGTCCCAGTACTCCCAGTCCTGCTCGGTAAGCGACGAGTCCCGAGTCCATGAACAAGGCGTCTGGAGACCGTCTCGAGACTAGTCCTGTGTCCGAGTCCACCAGCTCTGGGGGGGGGGGGCAAAAGGAACAACTAGACCCCAATTCCCATCAGTATACCAAGATTCAACTTGATACCTGTCATGGTTTACGAGTTATGAACTCCACAAAAACAAGACCAAAGCTATCGATAGGATCCCATTTTTTTAATATTTGATCCAGACAACTGGGTCTTGTAGATATTCGGTCTTAGACAGACTTCTTAAACATTTTTACTATTAAAATATAGAAACAGATTAAGGCCAGTGGTAATCATCTGAGAAGACCAAGTTCAGATATGGATTCAGCATTTGTGTTTACCATATAGCCTACGTCGTATCTATTACACTTTGACAAAATTGATCAAAACTTCCTTCGTTGTTCTGAATTTCCGCTTTCGGCCGGATTCCGGACAATCTACTTATCTGCCAAAAAATAAAGCTCAAAAACAAATTCAGTATGTCTCCTTCCCCCTACATCGAACCTCTAATCAACTTCAGATAAAACTTATAATTCCAGAAGGAAGCTATGGATCTTGCGTCCTTTAAAAACCACTTCATCCTTGCGAGTAGTTGAATATCTTCCTTCAATTTTGTCACTTCTCTTGCTCGAGTTGTTGTTGTTTGGGTTGGGAACTTTTGATAACCTATCTCTTATCTTGATCATGGACGCAGCAGAAGTTCGCGTTTTTTTTAACAAGAGCAGTTGGATTAGGGTAAAGACTTCCAGGTTTTGTACGGAATTAGCTTATATTTTTACAGGCTTCTTATCGACTGGCGACCATGCACTGAGTGGAAATCTAGGAATACACGACCAGATCGCCGCTTTGAAATGGGTCAAGAAGAACATCAAGAGTTTCGGTGGAAATCCTGCTGAGGTAACGCTAGCAGGAGAGGGCTCTGGCGCAGCTTCGGCCACAATGATTGCCATGACGACGCAAGCTAAAGGTATTCTGTGTGTTACAGATTCTGTAAAACTTTCCAGACGTTTCTTGCCACGACCCTTACAACTCGCCTAGGGTTGTTACCGACCAGAGCAAAATAAAACGAGGGCCTAACGTTCAGAACAGAGCAAAATAGCAACAGGGAGCAGTGCCAAGAACAGAGCAAAATAACACTAGGGAGTAGCGCCAATACCTATACTTTCCCTGCTTTGTAAACGGGCCATACTCATTGCGCCGCCCACTACGCTTGCGGGGTTTAAAGCGAAAAGAACTTTCGGGCTCAGAAATTTCTAGTAAGGCCAAGGTGCGGCCTGCAGGCACCAAGGAAACAATGGAGGCTGTATCATTTTTGTTCCTATGTTCAGCAGGGGCGTCACGACTGGGGGGGGGGGCGGCGCCCCCCCCCCCCCAATGTTGTTGGCTAGTTGGTAAAAAATAACCGAGTTGGCGCGAAGCACCGCGATTTTTCGTCAAAACAGTCTTCAGTTTTTCTGAAAATCAGGCAAATTTTTTTTACAACTGTCGTTTTTTTTCTTGAAAACAGACATTTTTTCTGCAGAACAGTCTATTTCAATTTTCAATTTATTTAATAATAAAGCAAAACATATCTCTCGTGGGCAGAGCCCAAATACGATGTTTTTGTAGTCATAAACAAAGATAAAATAAATTGTCAACAGATAATTTAAAAGGAAAAAAAGTAACAAGGCAGAACAATGCTAAAGAGCACTGTACTGCTTTACGAAGCTCGGCACAAAGCTTCTACTGTAGCGCATAGTGTTACAGTAGATTGGGGTCAGTTTGGGAACCTTTTCAGCCACTTCTCGGGGGGACGAGATCTTACAGGAACAAAGGGTGGGGGAAGGAATGAACGGTACATGGGATGCTGGAGAAGGGATGAGCCAAAGTTGCGGCATAGTTTTTCGCGGCGGGAAGAAAGGGATTCAATTTTAAATTCTTTGAGGTAAAAAGAGTATGGTAGGGGGGAACCGCCATAGATCATTTGCAGCGATCTCTTCTGAACTAAATTCCTGTAAATTCCTACAGCGCGGCCACTACTGTAAAATGAGACAAACTTCCGGGTTTAAAATTTTCTAGTAAAGGTAAGGAAACAGTGGAGGTTTTATCTTTTTTTGCGTGTGCAGAATACAAAGTTATTGGAGCCAGCGATGGTGTACGACTGGTCGAGTTTCAGTAGGGACGTTCGCTACCGCCAGTGGTGCTAGCATCACTGGTGTTCAAGTGTGTATCACTTTTTCCAAGTCTTGGCGCTACTCCCTAGCGTCGTTTTGCTCTGGTTAAGCCGTATGCTTTTGGTGCTTCGCAAACGGGCTACACACAAAGCACCGCCCACTACGCTTGCGACATTTAAAGCGAGACAAACTTGCGGGTTTAGAAATGTCTAGTAAAGCTACGATGCGGTCTGCACACATCGAGGAAACATGGGAGGTTGTATCGTTTTTTTTTGCTGTGTTCAGGATATGGACTCATTGGAGCCAGCGCTGGTGCACGACCGATTGAGTTTCAGTAGGGACGTTCACTATCGCCAGTGTTGCTAGTGTCGTTCATATTCGAGTGTGTCACTTTTTCAACTCTTGCCGCTACTCTCTAGTGTTATTTGCTGTTAGTGACGGACGCTTTGAAAGAGTTCTTCCGCCAAAGATTTATTTTGTAACCGCACGCAGAGAACCCAGATCGAGCTCGATGGCACTAAAGTCAGCTGAAACATTTCGGCCCTTCTTTGCAAGGGTCCTCATCTGTGTCGGGTTTGTGTGCCTTAGTTGGCCAAGAGTAGTTGCAAAATCATTCAGATTTATTGACGAGACGATGAACACAAAACATTGAGTCGCGAATTCAACATATTCACAAACGACCCCGGGGCAAGCGATCGGCATGTGGCATTGTGGCCAGATCGCTTGCCGATCCGCGACTAAAACAAACCGGAATGAATTACACTGACTAAATTGACAATAATGAGTCACGACGGCGAGCGCGAGGGGTTAGTACCTTCTGCAAATCACAAGAAAGACAAAAGTTGTGCTGGGCACAACAGTCAGGCTTTAGGTAGAAGAACGAACCTATAATCTTTTGCATTTTAGCTGACTTGTCTGTTCAGAACCACTAAGCATGGTTTGCATTTGGCTGGAGGAACAACCACCTCAAGCGTTCCTAGACCATGGAGGGATGAGCCGCTTACGAACGCTTCTGTAGAAGAAATTTTCTTAAAAAAATTGTCCCCGGAGCCACCGTTCTTATCTGAGCCTTGTTTTTGTTGCATGCTGCATGTCCACTTCTCGGTCGATTCCGGACTGATTCTTTCTACATCCGTTTTTGCACTGCAGTGCTTCCGAGGAAGACGGCAACGCTTCTCGAGAATCACGGACTTGCTCACCGACCAAGTCCGTGCTTCCTTGCAAGGTGCTGCAGCGCTGCCGCTTCAACCAAGAAGAAAGTGAATCCAAAACCGAATACTGTGCAAAAGCAAAGAAGAGCTGCAGCAGCGGTGCGGCAGCACTATAGCAACAAAAACGAGGCTCTGCTCTACCGGTGCTCTACACGTTCGAAACTTTACTTTGACACAAATAGACTTTCAACGTTTTAAAGGCAGAAATCCTATGAAATCCTATAGTCTTTTGCTACTTTTGACGGGAGTAAATGACTAGAAGAATTCAAGGATAAAAAAGCACACAGAAAAATCAATATGAACAAAATAAACACCGTTTAGAATAAATATCTAACTGAGCCTACAAATTCATTGAAAATATCTCGTCATCCATTTTGTTTAGCCTACTGAGTAAAGAATTATTTACAGTATTGTCAACAAATAAATAAAACACTTCCATTTGAGGTGAGGGTTTTTTCGTGCAGAATTTTACTGTCCGAGAAAAAAGTCGGGATTTCCCTAGTAAAACTAGCCTTATGTTAGTAGAAATAAACAGAGCGTTAGCTACTACGCATGACGTTATGAATTTTGGCTTCTTGGCCTCAAGGCTGGAACGCATTTTCAAATTTTCGCTAAAATATCACTCCACGGGGTACTCCAGCCAGTCACGTTACGGAGATCCGTAGTTACCACGCCTACTACGCTCCCGAGCATGGTAAGCAAATAGTTACTATTAGTTACTATTTCGAGAAGGTTGGAACGGTCATCATAGAACTTTTCGTGAGGTTGGAACTGAAATAGTAACTAATAGTTACTATTCGACCATTAACGGAATATGCATGCGCGGTGTGGCACAGTTCTATCTCTGATGACCAAACTCAAAGGATAGAACAAATCCAAAAATGTGCATGCAAAATAATCCTTGGGACTGACTACAAAGACTATGAGAAGAGTCTAGAGACGCTGGACATAACGACACTATAGGCGTATTCTTGCCGTTCCCCGAGGACTCCACTTGAGGAGTACCCGCGTTTTTGTTTGTCCCGGTGACTCACTCCCCGTATTCTCGCCAGTCCTCGCGGACGGGGAATGCTCCAGCTATCATGACCCTCATCAGAAAGGACTCCCTTTCAGATTCGGAGGGGAATCGATTTTTGCTGGTGTTGGTGCAACGTAAAATTAATTAAAAACAATCAGAATAAACGAAACCAAAAATAAAGTGGATCGTCCTTCTATTCTCGCCGTTCCCTTCGATTCCCCGAGGAATCCTCGGGGGACGGCGAGAATACGCCTTATGCCAACGGAGGCACGAGCTAGTCATGAGCTTTGGCAGAAAGATACTGGCATCTGATCTACATAGGGACATCTTTTCAGAATATGCCAGTAACATCGGCCGGCGAAACACTAGGCTAACTTTACTTCAAACGGGGAAAAACTACTCGTCTCATGCCCATTCATCGGGTCTCATGCCCATTCATCGGAACGATTCCTCAATTCTTTCGTGCCAGATTTTACCGAACATTTCAACGCTCTTTAAAAGTTGTTGTCGTCTATTTCTTTTAAGCCCGTTTCTTTATTTTTGTTGTGACATAAATAGTTTGACCACTGCATCTTTTTATCTCAATCATTTCAAGTTTAAATACTAGAATAGTAGTGACACTTATGAAAAATTATTTTTATACTTGTCATTTTAATTCGTGTTCGTATTTTGATGAATTGTATCTTAAACCGTGAATTTTTATAATAGTAGTGACGCTTATGACGAATTATTTTTGTGTTCGTCATTTTATTTTAAACCGTGATTGGTATATATAAATCCCATTATAAATATATCCCTTGGTTGATCTTTTTATTTGTAATGACATGTCCAGCACTATTTTTTGTTTGTAACAGATATTTATGGATAAATAAACCGAATTGTAGTTGTAATTGTTAGAAGAGTGGAACACACTCACAGTCACTGAGTTGTCCATTCACGCTTCAGGTTAGTTCGCGAGACACTCCCGACAGGGTCGCTACAAAACATCTGTATTGTGCCTCTTGCCGCCTTGAAGCAGGAAACCTTCGACGAGACTCCACGAAAAGCTTCTGTAATACTAACTCTTCGTCTTTTCTTCAGGATTGTTCCATCGCGTCATGGCAATGAGTGGTAACATTCTGTGCGACCAGTATCTACAAACAGACCCAAAAGAAGCTGCTACTGAACTAGGGAGTAGGCTGGAGTGTGAGGCAAAGTCTTCAGAGAGTTTAGTCGCGTGTCTCAAAAAAGTCTCTGCGGAGAAGTTGGTGAGGCATGCCAACAACATGTATGTAAGTACTCTACCCTTTCTCCATCTTTTTCGTAGGATTGCGGTGTCTTCGTTTCTTGAACAAACTATAAAGATCTCTGCGGCATCCTCCTACCAAGGGCCGAGATGAAGTTGTTCCTTATTAATATGAGAGACTCCAGAATTGTTACTAGCCAAAATGTTTAGGGGGAGAACAAGGTATTTACAATCAATCAATCATCATATTAATTCCTGAATATCTGTTTCACAAGATGATAACATAAGTAAGTAATAAGTAAGTAAGTAATTTATTTATAACCCGCCGTTTTCAGAAAGCGGAGTAAATGAAGAAAATAAATAAAACATAGGACTGTCAGCTTAAACAGAATATAATGGTTCATGGCAGGTGATTCATGGCCACTCCAGGTAACAAGTATCCTTGACCAGTGCGGGATATCTTATAAGTGGTGTGAAGGCCAGGGTTGAGGGGCCACCCATGGCGAGGTAAGTAAGGTGGCTCAACGGGTCCTACAAGACCAAGAAATCCAAAAATGGCACCACGACAAGGATTCTAAGCCGTCAATGTATCTTTACGCTAAGGCCAAAGAGTGTTGGGGTTTAGAAATGTTTTTTAAGGGAGGGTTATCTTCGGAGGAATTAAAATTGATTGTTAGCGCTCGTAGTGATAGTCTCCCCCTGGGAGTTCGGAGAAAATATATGGGAAGTGTAAAGTGGCGTTCTAGTGGTCTTTATTTCTGCCCAGTGCGTGGTTGTGTGGACGAAAATTTGTTTCATTTTATGTGCGAATGTGTGGAACTGAAGGATTTGAGAGTTGAAATATTTGGGGAGCAAATTTTCGGGGAAGGTTGGTTGGTGGAAAAGCTTAAGGAGAAAAGTTTGTTTGGGGTTAGGCAGTTTGGAAGGTTTTTGCGGATAGGCTGGAAGCATATAGAAGAGTTTTTGTAGATAAGATTTATTAGAAGAGTTGATAATTGTTTTTGTATTTGTTTTGTATTTTGTTTTGTATGCGATGGCCCTCGGGCTGTAAGAAAATATATATCATATCCCATCATATGTACAATTCATTTTAAAACTTGTACTACTTCATAACTTGTAATAGAATTACAAGAATAAGAAGAAACCAGGCCAAAATATCGCTGATGAAGAATCATAGCTGACGTATCCGTTGTAAAACATTGTTTGAATAAATGTTTCAAAGTCAGCTTGGGCTCAAAGAATATTTAGAATTAAACGGTATGTCAAACTTAAAAATATAAAATATGTAATACTAGATTAATTGTCAAAACATCGTACGTGTCTTACCGACTGGCTGGTGATTTTACCGACTTTTTTTTTCAGAAAAATTGACTGTCATGTCCTCCCCCCCTCCTCCCAAATGTGACGGCTTCGGGGGACGTCAACGTAATTACATAACCTCGAAATTGGTCGCGAAAATCTGTAACTGGAATTATCATGCAGTTCGAACAGTCTTACTATTTTCATCTGTCTGAGCCCGCCTTTCTTGCCTTTTGCCATATTCTTTTGTTTGGGCCTGGTTCAAAAATGGTGATGTCGCTTGGTCACTTCTAGGGATATGTTTTATGGCACTTGCCTTTCAGCCAAGTTCTGTATACTGATCACTTATCCTATAAATATTCCTTCAGCCCAAGCTGAATGCGAATCACATTTGTAGTGCAAAACGGATACGTCAGCTGAATTTTATTAGAGCTATATTTCGGCCCATCTTGGCGAGGGTCTATAACGGGGTTTCTTCTGATGTATCTGTGGAAAAGATGCAAACATACAACAAGTATCTGTGGAAAAGATGCTTGTTATAGGTCCTCTTCAGGCTCAAAACCGCTCAAGTTGCAAAAACGAACTTGTGGGAAAAAAAAATCCGATTTCAGCAGGATTTGTGGCGAACTAAGTGTCTGGGTAGCAAATGATGGCCATATACGAATTCAGCATGTCTTCTTACCCGTAAATCGAACACCCAATGACAATCGCATAAAAGTTTTACTTTTAACAAATTTTCCGGGTTTGGCCGGGTTTGGGGCGATCTACTTGTACGGCGAGAATATAATTTTCATATTCGGATTCAGCATGTTTCCCTGTCCTTAAATCGATCCTCTAATCAACTTCAGATTAAACTTTTATTTTTAACAGATTTTCCAGTTTTTACCGGATTCCGGATAATCCACCTGTCTGGCGAGAAAATAATTGTCATATTCAGCTTCAGCATGTCTCCTTACCCCTAAATCGACTATCTCATTAGCTTTTAAAAATATTTGTTCGCCTCCTAAATTTAAACCCCTCCCCTAAATATACAGCTATGGGTCCCATCTACGGACCCGACCTTTCCCTTGACCCAAAGAATCCTCACACCGAGTTTCATCAAAAATCTCATTCCCTTCGAGAGTTCTCGTGCTTTACAGACGGCGGACGGACGGACAGACGGACAACTTTTCAATTCCCCCACTTACGTTTTGGGACCGCTTTGGAGCAAATAATGCGCATTTCGGTCCAAGATCATTAACTTGTGCCACAGGGGATTTGCTTATAAATGAATTTCTAGCACCCTTAAACGGCTTAACTGGAAAGTGAACAAAAAAATACCTTTGACCAAACGATACATATCAATGATCCCCAAGGGCCCATTATCGTTTTACTTCAGGGGTTTTGGTCACATATGAATTTCTAGCACCCGTAAAGTGCGCATCATTACAGCAAAGTGTAAAAATAAAAGGCTTTTTACCAATCGATAAATTTTCGTGATTTCCAAGGGCCCATGATCGTTCTTATCTCAAGGGTTGTGCTTACAAATGATCAGAACAAACCGACAAATTGGCAAATTCCTACTTTCATCCTCTGAAATAGCCCTGCAAGTGCAATATGAGTTTCTATCTCTGTTTCTTCTATTTATTATTATTATTATTATTATTTGTGAAAAAATACGGAGTTAATCATGATAATTAGGTTCATGACATGGGTTATTAGTAAATCATGGCAAATGTTCATGCAATGGATAAAAACGGAAACGTGAGCTACAGTGATGTTTCGACCCTCCTTGGCAAGGGTCCTGGCCAGGCAGTCGAACGTCAAGGACAACGTTGGGGAACGAAAGAAAGACAAATCTGTTCGTTTAAAAGTACGTTGCAGGCAGGGGCGGTTCGAAGGGCTTGGGCATTGGGGGGTGAGGACTTCAAAATATACGACTGGCTAAAAACACAGAACCAGCAGGCTCAAGAAATATTAAAATTATAAGTTCTAAAATGTTACGGAAAATGCCTTTGTAGTAATAAATAATAAAAAAAATAAGTAACAGGAATTAGACGATGCCGTTCATATCAAATTTCGCTGGAGAGAAGACAAGCCTCGGTACCAGTTTCTGACATATTTTTCAATCCCAGCAAAATTCAACTACTCCTTTACCTCTCCTACCTTTTAATATAGCTTAGACTCCAAATCTCAAGCTTAAAACCGCACACAAATGATGCAAACTTCAACGAAATAGAATTAGGGTGCGACTACGAAAGAGCCGCATACAAAATTTCTTAAATCGGCGTTTGTTCGAACTCTTGCTTTAAACGTGGCTCAGATCCGAAGCAGCAGCTATTACCATATGTCCCTAAGACAAATTTAAACTCAGCGCCGCATGCGATTTTTTTGTAATCCGACCTTTTTCTGGCGTTTCTAGCTTTTAAGGTTGCTGAAATTTTAGGCCTATAACACCCCACCTACATTACAGGCCATTCAACCAGATAGCGAGTGTGGAGACTTTGAAAGACGGCGCAGGTTAAGTTTCGCGAAACTGCCTACTATGATAAGCACTGACATATCCGTCAGCGCCCCGATAACTCGCAAACGGAGTGGGATATTTTCCCGGAAGTTGGTACATGGTACTACTTCCACTTTGAATTTAGACTACAGAAAAAATAGTCGGTTGTGCCTGTTTCTTTTTAAGATAAGGAGATTTTTACACAACACCGGGTAGGACAATGTTGAGACGTCGCGCCGCAGGCGGAATTTTCAAAAATCCGCCTGTTTTCAGCGCCAGAGAGTGAATATCACGCCCAATTGCATTTATGTCGCTCTGGCAAGTTCGAAACATACGACTGTCATTCTATTAAGCTCAAAACACAGGATAATTCTTAACATAATGACTGCCTCGTCTGGCAACGGAAAAGCTTACGACTGTCTCTAATTTACGACTAGAAAATCCCTTCGTAAAGTACGACAAGAAACGGGTCTTTTCAGGCGAAATTCGCTTTAGATGTCATTCTGGCAAGCTCAAACATACCAATTTCATTCTGGAATACCCAGAACACACAACTGTGAATCTGAAAACATACGAATAGAAATTTCTTCGTAGCCATACAACTCAAAAATGGGATTTGTGGGTGACATTCACGTTTGGTAACTGCCTGCATGTCATACTGACAAGCTCGAAACATACGACTGAGAGTAGATTCTCTGGAGCATGGGGGGGGGGGGAGTCACCCCTAATTAACTTCAAATAAAACTTTTACTTTTAACAAACTTTCCGGTTTCGACCGGATTCCGGGCGGACTACTCGTCTGATGACAAAATAGTTTTCACCATCGTGCTCAGCATGTCTTCTTACCCTATAATCGACTATCACATTAGCTGTTTCAAAATATTTTGTTTGCCCCTTAATTTGAACCCCCACCCCTAAATGTAGGGCTACAAAGCCCATCTACGAACTTGACTGGTCCGACGACCCAACGAATCCTTACACCAAGTTTCATCAAAATATCTCATTCCCTTCGAGAGTTATCGTGCTTACAGACAGACAGACGGACGGACGGACAGACGGACAACTTTTGCGATGTCATAGGTATCCCTCCACTTACGTTTTGGGATCCCAAAAAGGAAACACACAACGATGTGAATATCACATGCTACAGCTACAGCTACGATGCTACAGACTATCATCTTTGATTTAGCATACTGAAACAGAAACCAGCTGTTACTCTCAGTCTGGGTGGGACACTGCGACCGTTTTTGCCCCGGAATTATACTGATATTTTTGATAATAGAGATTGTTTGTGTTTTGTTTTTCTGTATATGGCTCAATAGCTTTCAAATGCAGATATAAATATATATATTCTTTATTCCTTCTGGCTTCCGAATTGGCATAACCGAGCAGAAAAAACAAAGCAAACAATAGTCTTGTTTGGGATCAAAGAGATCCCGGCGCATGTTTTTCTTAACCTATAAGCTATTTTCGCCCAGGAATTAGACCGATATTTTTATAGTAGGGACAATTTTAATTAAATAGTTAGCGTCTAACATTTAGTGAAACTAATTCGATATCGGTTGCCTGGTTTTAATTAATCTGGTTGCCGAGAGTACCCAGCCTGTCCGCAGCCTACCTGGCTAAGTGTATTGTGCACTTCCTCCCTTCAGGGTGTCGAAAATTGTATTTTTTACCAAAATTTCCGTTCACCCTTTAACTTCCTTTACTAAGATCTGATCCAACCCTGACCCTAAAATGGCATAATTTGAGGCGCATGGTATTTGTAATGTGTTACAAAGACCTTCCGTCCATCCCTTCGATCCATCCATTCATTCCTCCATCCATTCGATCACTACATCTGCCCCCCCCCCCCGCTCTACCCGTGGTCGAATGTAATCGGACTTCTATATGGCAGACACATTGTTGATATCAGTTCCTAGCGAAGATATACTGGAATCGCATTATCAGTTCTTATTAGAAATTGCATTTGGAGGGTTACCCCATTCACCTTCCCTTGCCGAGGCCGGATTCTACCTGGGTTCCAAAATGACACATCTTGAGCACACTAACTATGCGCCATCCGGAGTTAAAATCCAACCACCAGTTTGATCCCCAAGGATGTCCGAAAATTTCAAGCCATCCCCCTCCCCCTCCAGTTTCCCCACCATAGCAGGAAGCCGTTCAGTCCCATAAGTGGCATAAATAGAGCATCATTCGGGATTCTCCCTCCCCCTCCCCCCTAAGGCTTCCCCGAGACTGTGCATGTCAGAGAATTGAGATTTTCCTGGGTATCTTGTCGGGTCCAATATATATCTTCTAAGTTTCAGCCTCCGAGTAAAAGTGGCAATGTTCGATGTAGCAAAAACCGGACCGACAGACGAACGGACAGACAATACAACTTGGGCCTGTGTTGCAACCGCCATAAAAATATCATCATCGCAAACTTGTTCAAGGACCTCCAGTAAATGCGATCACTTTTCAAGCGATTATTGTCAGCACTACTTACGCAAACTCGAATTGTTTCGACGTGCAGTAAAAACAAGACAGTATTTACACATAAATAGGATATAATTAGTAGATGATCGACCGAAAAAATCCCGGAGGAACTAATCGTTATATAATGCGTAAGTTAGTTACTCCGGTGATTGCCACCAATGCCGTCGCCTGTTATGAAGATAATTGGTAGCTCGTGCGGTCTGAGTCTGGCTGTGAGTCTTTATAGCTCAGTCACCAAAGTAGTTTTTAATGGAGTGTTCCTTGGAACAATCAACTATTGCGAGCGCTGTAGCAGCTTTCAGCTTTCGGTTTTCGGTTTTCACCATATTTTGTGGAGCTCATACCTCGTGAGCGAGTGCAAGTATCAAGTTCAAACTCGGTACACTTGTGGGTATTATGGTCTAGTTGTGCCTTTTGGGGGTCCACCCCCCACACCCAACCGTTTCAGGGGCAAATGGGCCCAGATTGCCCAGTGAATAATGTTCATAACTTGACCAGAACTGGACGATGAAATTTCTTGGACGTGTTTCTCCTAGGGCTGGGAAATTGCTTTTAAAGTTACACCTCGCCCACCCACACCGTTCTTGGGCAACTGGGCCCAGATTGCCCAGGAGTGAAGTTCGTTACCCTTGCCAGGAATCAACAGGTATCAAGTTGAAACTTGGTAGGATTGAGATGGGGTCTCTTTTTACTTGTTGCGGGTCCCAAACCCTACCCCCACTTGGTTCAGGGGCAATTGGGCCCAGATTGCCCATTTTTTAATGGTTTTAATTTGACAACAAGTGGAGATAAGGCGATGAAATTCCTTTGTGCTTTAGGATCATAGGGACCGGAGAGAATTGAACCACCCCCACCCTCCCCGTTCATGGGCAAGTGGGCCTAAAGTTGCCCATGAAAAAAGTATTTGACCCGTGACTGGAATCAAAGTCTAAGCTCGTATACTTGAAGAAAAAGGTGTAAATACGCATTTTGATGGGTCCCGCCCCCCCCCCCCCCCCCCCCGCCTCCCGTTCATGGGCAGCTGGGCCCAGATTTCCCATGAGTTAAGTTCGTCTATGACTCTTATATATTCGGGGAGATATATCTATGGATCAGGATTTGGTGTAACATCAACAAATAAGACGACGCGACGTACTTTAATCTTTAATGAACAGATGGAAACTAGACTGTTTTGTCATATGATGGATGATATGCCTTACTTAATGAATTGTGACAAAGGAGGCATTAGTCTGCTAGGAATTGGTTTATTGCACTTGTTATTATCTTGCTAATGAACAAGAGCTTTAAAGGGTGGTATTGGCAGGCAGACGATTCAGTGTTCGAACAAATGCTATTCGTGCAAGATCTTCAACATTTCTTTGGATTTATACTGGCGGTTTGTCTACATTTAAAGCTTTTAAAGGGGGGCGATTACAAGGTTATTTCAATACTTGTTTGGTTATAGGGCAAGAGAAATGTCTTGGTTCTAAAGCTGTTTGTATATAAATGTGATAAACATTTTACTTTTACACTCCACGTCTGAGCGCTTGCGCACTTGTTTCCTGCTATTTTTATAGGCTCGGCCAATCTCAAGAACAACGTTTACTTCTGGAAATGCCCTTGCGAGTGATCACATTCACTACCAGTTCTCGACAAGCCATAGAAATATATATTTTTCTTGCTGAGGTCATTCTAATTGTTTAATTTACAAACCTGTCGAGAACCGAGCGACAATATGAATGTATGAGTGTGGTCCACAAAATCCCGAGTGCCATAAAAATAAGAAAATATTGTAGAAACACTAAAAATTGGTGTCAACGTTCATTAATCCAAGGACCTTGTTCTATGATCTATTGCAAAGTTCAAGTAATTTTCCAAATTTTTCAAAGCAGAAAATGTTTCATAAGCTTTACCATCCATAATTCTTTCAGTACACGCTCACCATATGTCTCCCGTCTCCGTTCACGCAATTCCTCACATTCGTGCATACACCAGATCAGTAGTTAAAAATATCGAAACCAAACACAACAAGACCAAAGGTTTCGATGGGATCCCAAAAATTCAATACCTGATCCAGACAACTGGGTCTTGTCTTAGCCAGATCCAGTCTTCGCCAGACTCCTTGAACATTTTTACAATTAAAATTCAGAAACAGATTAAGGTCAAATAGCTAATCACCTGATTAAACCAAATTCAGATTTGGATTCAGCATGTGTGTTTACCCCTATAAGTCATATCTGTTTTGACGAAAACTTCCTGCCACATTGTGCCAATTTCCCGGTTCCGGCCAAACTCCAGAACTACTTGTCCGGCGAAAAAAGAAAGCTCAAAGACGAAATCAGGGTATCTTCTTTCCCCAGTAATGAACATCTAATCAACTTCAAATAGAAATTTAGCTTATAACAAATTTTCCGATTCCAGCCGGATTCCGGTCGAACTACATGTCCGGGTAAAATATGAGTGTCATACAGGGACTCAGCATCTCTTCTTACCCCTAAATCGCTTATCTAATCAACTAGAAATAAAACCTTGACTTCCAACAGATTTCCGGTTTTGGCCGGATTCCGGACGAACTACATGTCCGGCTAGAAAATTGTTTTCACAGAAGTGTTCACCATGTCTTCTTGCCCTAAATCGAACATCTAATCAACTCCAAATAAAACTTTTAATTTTGACAAACTTTCCGGTTTGGGCCGGATTCCGGTCGAAATACTTGTCCGTCGAGAAAATAGTTTTCACCATCGTCTTCAGCATGTCTTCCTACCTCTAAACCGAACATCTAATCAACTTCAAATAAAACTTTTACTTTCAACACACTTTCCGGTTTGGGCCGGATTCCGGGCGAAATACTTCTCCATCGAGAAAATAATTTTCACCATCGTCTTCAGCATGTCTCCTACCCAGCTCCTACCCCTAAACTGAACATCTAATCAACTTCAAATAAAACTTTTACTTTCAACAAACTTTCCGGTTTTGGCCGGATTCCGGGCGAACTACTTGTCCGATGACAAAATGATTTTCATCATCGTGTTCAGCATGTCTTCTTACCCCATAATCGACTATCACATTAGCTGTTTCAAAATATTTTGTTTGTCCCTTAATTTGAATCCCCTCCCCCACCCCTAAATGTAGAGCTACAAAGCCCATCTACGAACTTGACTGGTCCGACGACCCAACGAACCCTCACACCAAGTTTCATCAAAATATCTCATTCCCTTCGAGAGTTATCGTGCTTACAGACGGACGGACGGACAGACGGACAACTTTTGCGATGTCATAGGTATCCCTCCACTTACGTTTTGGGATCCCAATTACGTTTTGGGATCCCAAAAACAGGCTGACTGTAAAAAATATTGCTGTTAATGAGGTAGAGCCGAGATCTGGCAAAATTTTAGCTATAAAGCAGCCTCAAATGTCTCATTGATTTTGTCTACATTTCTACACATGCACGCCGTATCATTTATTTCTTTTTTCACGTTCTGAAAAAGGGGTACGTAACCTTTTCGAACCTTGATTAGGGGTACGCGGTACGAAGAAGGTTGGGAACCACTTCACTAGATGAACCGTACTCTCCTCATCCGTACCACACATAGGACAACATTAAGGACCGTATTTCCCTTCTCAGTGTGGTTCGCCTGGTCCCAAGCGGTAAACTGTCTGTCTTTATTTGAGTTATATTCTTTTCTTCCATTTCTGATCCCGCTTCGTCCTTAAAGAAGGTCTACATTACGCTGTTTGAAAACCAGCCCTACTTTCTATTTCCTGACACCTATATCTTTTCTTTTTACTAAATAGTCGCAATAACATGACAAAACTCCATATGCTCATTTTGCCCAGTGCGACGATGCCGGGATTCCTAAATACTCTTGATGATTAACTCCTCGCGTCGATGAAGAATCTCCGTGTGTCTAGCGAAGTGACAGAAACGTAACTGTCGCGACACGCACCAAACGTTGTTGATTGGTTGACGTAGGATTTGAATCAAGGTTGAGCATTCGTTTTGGTGACGTTTCTCGTTCTTCTCGAGGTTCAGTGGCATGTTTCCGACTGATCGACCGTGTATGTACCCGGCTTGACCCTCTGTTTATTATCATTTATACAGAAGTGTAATTAAAACTTGAGTCATATAGAGTATTCCTCCAGTGGATCCAGTTTATATCGAACGTGTCCGAAAGCTCCGAAACGAACGAAAATGCTGAATTACTTAATGCAGCATTTCGCTTTCGGACTTAAATTTTCGCTCAGTTAATGCAGCATAAAATTCACCGAAAAATTCAGGAAGAATGCTAAATTTTATGCTGAATTTTCAAGAAGAAACTGTAGAGTACTGCGATTCTCTCAGTGTTTTCGGCGGCAAACATAACAAATTCAAAAAGACAACTGACAATTCGGCAAACATTCTAAATTCTAAGACAGCTGGCGATCATAGCCAATGAAGAAAGGAAAGATCAGAAGATAAGAAGGTTGGATATCGGTAGCTGATCCATTTTGTCAGCTTTATGCAGCTAATTCTTTTTTCTTCTTCTTCTTCCTGACTTAAATTTTGGTATTCCAGAAGTGTCAGAGAAGAAACAAGACCAAAGGTTTCGATGGGATCCCAAAAAGTCAATATCTGATCCAGACAACTGGGTCTTGTCTTGGCCAGATCCAGTCTTCGCCAGACTCCTTGAACATTTTTATAATTAAGATTCAGAAACAGATTTAAGGCCAAATAGCTAATCACCTGAGAAAACCAAGTTCAGATTTGGATTCAGCATGTGTGTTTACCCCTTTAAGTCATATCTGTTTTGACGAAAACTTCCTGCCACTTCTGCCAATTTCCCGGTTCCGGCCGAACTCCAGAACTACTTGTCCGGCGAAAAAAGAAAACTCAAAGACGAAATCAGGGTATCTTCTTTCCCCAGTAATGAACATCGAATCAACTTCAAATAGAAGTTTAGCTTATAACAAATTTTCCGATTCCAGCCGGATTCCGGTCGAACTATATGTCCGGATAAAATACGATTGTCACACAGGGACTCAGCATCTCTTCTTACCCCTAAATCGCTTATCTAATCAACTAGAAATAAAACTTTGACTTCCAACAGTTAACCGGTTTTGGCCGGATTCCGGACGAACTACATGTCCGGGTAGAAACTTGTTTTCACACAAGTGTTCAACATGTCTTCTTGCCCTAAATCGAACATCTAATTAACTCCAAATAAAACTTTTAATTTTGACAAACTTTCCGGTTTGGGCCGGATTCCGGTCGAAATACTTGTCCGTCGAGAAAATAGTTTTCACCATCGTCTTCAGCATGTCTCCCTAGCTCTAAATCGAACATTTAATCAACTTCAAATAAAACTTCTACTTTCAACAAACTTTCCGGTTTGGACCGGATTCCGGGTGAAATACTTGTCCATCGAGAAAATAGTTTTCACCATCGTCTTCAGCATGTTTTCCTACCCCTAAATCGAACATCTAATCAATTTCAAATAAAACTTTTACTTTCAACAAACTTTCCGGTTTGGGCCGGATTCCGGGCGAAATACTTGTCCGTCGAGAAAATAATTTTCACCATCGTCTTCAGCATGTCTTCCTACCCCTAAATCGAACATCTAATCAACTTCAAATAAAACTTGTACTTTCAACAAACTTTCCGGCTTTGGCCGGATTCCGGGCGAACTACTTGTCCGATGACAAAATGGTTTTCACCATCGTGCTCAGCATGTCTTCTTACCCCATAATCGACTATCACATTAGCTGTTTCAAAATATTTTGTTTGTCCCTTAATTTGAATCCCCTCCCCCACCCCTAAATGTAGAGCTACAAAGCCCATCTACGAACTTGACTGGTCCGACGACCCAACGAACCCTCACACCAAGTTTCATCAAAATATCTCATTCCCTTCGAGAGTTATCGTGCTTACAGACGGACGGACGGACGGACGGAAGGACAGACGGACAACTTTTGCGATGTCATAGGTATCCCTCCACTTACGTTTTGGGATCCCAAAAAAGGTAACAGCTTTCGGACAAAAAAGAAAAGAAAATACAGCATTAATGCAGCGTTTACAGCAACAAAAAGCTTTCGGACACGCTCATAATCATCTGTGCATATTTGTGAGTATCAGCAAGAACAATCCATTTATTTGTTCTTGGTATCAGTTATCATCATGTAAACAGTTAATCCTTGTGAATATTTTGGATGTCTTGTTTCGTTTTCTGTCTTGATCAACTGTAGCCTATTGCTACTGAAGACAAAAATATTTGATGCCTGTTCACTCTAAAAAGTTTCTCCAAGTAAAGTTAACTACAGTATTTGCTACTGAGATTATTCTAATCTGTACTGGGTTAAGTTTGATCCGAATTAGAAATAATCGTATCTCAGTAGAGACAAGATTAATCCCAGTAGCAAATAATGCAAGATATGTTTAGTGTTGTCTCGCCTTGACGGCGAGCCAAAGCATAGGGTGCATTTGTAAGGAGTCATAGCTGAAGATTATATTAGGGTTAGAAAGTCCATTTTTGGGATCCCAAAACGTAAGTGGAGGGATACCTATGACATCGTAAAAGTTGTCCGTCTGTCCGTCCGTCCGTCCGTCTGTCCGTCCGTCTGTAAGCACGATAACTCTCGAAGGGAATGAGATATTTTGATGAAACTTGGTGTGAGGGTTCGTTGGGTCGTCGGACCAGTCAAGTTCGTAGATGGGCTTTGTAGCTCTACATTTAGGGGTGGGGGAGGGGATTCAAATTAAGGGACAAACAAAATATTTTGAAACAGCTAATGTGATAGTCGATTATGGGGTAAGAAAACATGCTGAACATGATGGTGAAAACCATTTTGTCATCGGACAAGTATTTCGCCCGGAATCCGGCCAAAACCGGAAAGTTTGTTGAAAGTAAAAGTTTTATTTGAAGTTGATTAGATGTTCGATTTAGGGGTAGGAAGACATGCTGAAGACGATGGTGAAAATTATTTTCTCGACGGACAAGTATTTCGCCCGGAATCCGGCCCAAACCGGAAAGTTTGTTGAAAGTAAAAGTTTTATTTGAAATTGATTAGATGTTCGATTTAGGGGTAGGAAGACATGCTGAAGACGATGGTGAAAACTATTTTCTCGACGGACAAGTATTTCGCCCGGAATCCGGCCCAAACCGGAAAGTTTGTTGAAAGTAAAAGTTTTATTCGAAGTTGATTAAATGTTCGATTTAGAGGAAGGAAGACATGCTGAAGACGATGGTGAAAACTATTTTCTCGACGGACAAGTATTTCGACCGGAATCCGGCCCAAACCGGAAAGTTTGTCAAAATTAAAAGTTTTATTTGGAGTTGATTAGATGTTCGATTTAGGGCAAGAAGACATGCTGAACACTTATGTGAAAACAAGTTTCTACCCGGACATGTAGTTCGTCCGGAATCCGGCCAAAACCAAAGTCAAAGTTTTATTTCTATTTGATTAGATAAGTGATTTAGGGGTAAGAAGAGATGCTGAGTCCCTGTATGACAATTGTATTTTACCCGGACATATAGTTCGACCGGAATCCGGCTGGAATTGGAAAATTTGTTATAAGCTAAATTTCTATTTGAAGTTGATTAGATGTTCATTACTGGGGAAAGAAGATACCCTGATTTCGTCTTTGAGCTTTCTTTTTTTGCCGGACAAGTAGTTCTGGAGTTCGGCCGGAACTGGGAAATTGGCAGAAGTGGCAGGAAGTTTTCGTCAAAACAGATATGACTTATAGGGGTAAACACACATGCTGAATCCAAATCTGAACTTGGTTTCCTCAGGTGATTAGCTATTTGGCCTTAATCTGTTTCTGAATTTTAATTGTAAAAATGTTCAAGGAGTCTGGCGAAGACTGGATCTGGCTAAGACAAGACCCAGTTGTCTGGATCAGATATTGAATTTTTGGGATCCCATCGAAACCTTTGGTCTTGTTTTATACGAATTTTAGTACCACCGATCTGTATTTCCAGACATTCTTCAGTTTCCCACGCTGGTTTGTTCCTACCGTGGACCAAGTTTTGTTAACGGATTCTCCATCCGAACTCCTTCAACAGGGGAAGTTCCCCAATGTTCCAGTCCTTCTCGGCCAGACGAAAGATGAAGGGGCTTTCTATTATCGACGTAAGTATGCAGCTGAAAATAATTTTTTAGCCCGTAAAATCAGTCTTATCTTTCGTCCTATCGTTGTTTGGCCATCCTGTACTTTTCACGATATCAGTTAAAGTTTAACTGAAAAGGCAGCTTATTGTTACATCTAATATTTCAATAACATAATTGTCTGTTTATTTATTTATATGTGTAGCTGTCGGTCTATCTGTAAAGATATTATACAGCAAATAAACATTATCTAATACAAAAAAAAAAAAATACATTGAAATATTTTGATTTCATCTAAGGGATTTTGCATTTTTTCACCCGCTGATATAGTAATAACATTCAGAGTTTGCACTGCTTGCACAATAACCCAAAATTCATCCAGAAGCGGAGAATTCGAATTTCAATAAAGGCCTGCATTTTCAGTGTGACATGTGCGAAGCTAGGAAAAGTTACGCCTGTAGAAAGTGAGAAGATGAGGACATTTTTGTAATAGGTCTCGGCATTCACTTACGTTTGTTGTTGGTAAATATTTCAAGCGTAGAGGGACAAGCACATTGAGGTACCACAAATCCGTAAGAATACGTTATTTACATGAAATAGCTTATCTGTAGATAGCGCACAAACAAAGTAACGCATTTTTGTCGGGTTTTAAGGCCTTTTAAATTTTGTAATTTTAGAGGAATCCTCGCACTATTTACTCTTCAAATTGTAGTATTTTAAAGTATTTGAACACTTTAAAACTAGGCTGTGCTTTCAACAAACCCACGGTTTTGGCTGTTAATATGCTATTTCCAAGACCCGTTGAATTCTAGCGAAAACAGGGAAACAATTTACAGAACCGTTTTTTCTGATGGAGAAACTTCTCGCAGACAACCGTCGACAGCGTGATACACATCAAAGGTATGAAAACACGCCAGGTGAGAAAACCAGCGTGGTTTTGTTATAGGGGTTAGATGTACCGTACGAAATTGCGGTCTCCGGGTTTAGCAACATATGTAGTGATTATGGAAGTAGGTTGCGTTATTATTATAGGATAGGTAAGACAGGTCTTTTAAGGGTTTCAAGTGAATAAGGGATGTGTAACTAGACTGTCGGATCTTACGCCCATTCTGTTAAACTTTTTAGATTCGCAATACCTTCAAGACGAAAAATTGTGTTTACTAGTTTTAGTGAAGACTATCAGACTTAATAAATAATTAATGAGCTGTCAAGAAAGAGGGTAAACTGCTCTCAGGGGTGAAAGTTGATTTGTGCAATTTACTACGAGACTGGCTGGTGTTGGGATTTTGCAGAAAAGGGTACAGTTACGTTCGCAGTAATCATTTTTATGACTGATTATTTTAATTTAATTTAATTTCAAAATAAATGCGGCACAACATTTCATGCACGAGCAAATTAATTGGCACTTGTCATTACCCACAACTAAAACATATATACAATTGTCATTATGATGTCTCTCTCATCTTCTGCCATCAGTCACATCCTTGTCAGCGAGGGAAAAGGTCGGCTCGCGGCAGCTGATTATTTATTTATTTATTCATTTATTTCCCTCAGAACTGAGGAGTACAAAATAATGTATAAAATAGAACTATGCCTAAACCATCTGGTCCATTCATTAACACATAAATACTATAAAAAATACACACGATGTCGACAACTAATTGACTGAACATAAATACTATAAAAAATACACACGATGTCGACAACTAATTGACCCGCGATTGCCCGATCAGTTGTGCAGGATGGTTCCTTGACTTCACTGTAAAAAGTTTCTCCGTAGAAAGATTAAAGTTAACTGCAGTATTTGCTACTCGATTTCATGTTATCTCGATTTGGTATTAATCTTATCTGCTTAGGGATAAGAATAATCCGAGTAGCAAATACTGCAGCTAACTTTAATCTTTACATGGAAAAACTTTTTACAGTGTTGGTGTGCCTGAGGTCGGTAGGCCCCGAGAGAGTTCATAGTAGGCGATTGTACGAGCGGAAGCTAATCGGGTTTTCTTTCTCTTGCATGTGTGTTGCCATATGTAATGTAAATGTAATGTAATGTAAGTTTATTTTTCACCTATCTTAAGCATTGTCCTAATAGGTGTAATAAGGTGAACAGCGCTATACGCGATGTTTACGTCTTAATACACACGCCTGTTCAAATACAACCCAAGAGGTTCTTATCAATGCGGCATCCGGTGTTGCCAGGGTAATACAGCTGTAAAAATATCCGGAAAGGTTCTTAGTACTACTTGGAAGTACACAAGTACAATTAACGCAAATTATACTCTAAAAAAGCTATTAAAATAACAGATGGACAGTATTGATCCTCGAACTGACGAAAAGCCGTCGTAATAGAACAAAAACGTGTTTTTTTTAAGAAATGTGTTTCTTTAGCTTCCAACATGGTAGAACTGTTGTGCTTTCTTTGGCAACCCTGACGACGCTGCGCCTTTCCTCGGCCCGCTGGCGCAACCAACCAAGCGATCTGATTGGCTCTGCATAAGGAAGAATAGAGCCAAACTCTATTTTCCTTATTCGCCTTATTACAGCGCGCCCCGAGGAAAAGAGGAATCTGTAATAATCTTTATACGCGGTAATACACCTTACAACACCTATTAGGACAATGCTTTACAGGAAAGAGAAAATTATGGAGTAAAAGCCCAAGGGCTTCACTAAACATCTATCTATCACAACAAATAAATAGTAAGTTAGTAATTTATTTCTGACCCGCCATTTGAAAAGCGGAGTATGTAAAATAAAAGAATTAAATAAAACACAACAAATACAACATACCATTTTTCGTTCGTCCGCCAGAAAAGAATGTAGATTGTCATGTGCTAGCTGGACCCTGTTGTCTAATAGGTGTGTTGTGGATGAAAGTATTCGCCTTATTCCACTTCAGGCCTCCAAGTGGACTAGTTTATTTTAATCAGCCACTGCCTCATGATCAACACTCGTCTAGACATAGTAAAAAGTGCAATCTACAGGATGATCGGTAACTTTCACTTTGTGTGTGTGTGTGTGTGTGTTTACTACTGAGATATGTGCAAAAACCCCATTGGGACGCAGATTGCAGAATTTCTGCTCATCAACCTGTAGATCTTTTTTACTATGTCTGACACATGTGCTGATGGTGAGGAATATGGGGACGTACCAAAATTGTTCCGCTTGGAAGCGCTGGACTGGAATATGGCCAATTCCCCGTTGTCTCGCATATCAACACTTATAATAGAAATAGTAAAATGTTGGATCCATAAGTTTGTGGGCAGATTTCACTTTCTACTACTGAGACATGTCCAAACCCTCCGTTACCTGCGGGAAGCACATTTCGAGCGTGTTCCACCCTTCTAGCAATAGCAACTATTAGTTGCTATGTTCGTTCCATCTTCGTGAAAAGTTACTACGCTCACCGTTCCAACCTTATTACGAGACCAAAGGTTTCGATGGGATCCCACAATTTTTATTTTTGCTCCCGACAATTCGGTCTTGTAGATATTCGGTCTTCAACAGACTTCTTAAACATTTTTACTTTTAAAATTTACAAAACCGGTTAAGGCCAATGGTAATAATCGGAGAAGACCAAGTTCGTATTTGACAGAGCAAACCGAATATGCCAGCTGAATTTCAACAAGTTCGGATATATTCAAATATCCGTTTTGCGCTGTATTCAGATACAGATTCAGCATATGGGTTACCCTACGTCGTATCTCCTTCCTTTCTTACTTCTGCCCAACTTCCGGTTTCGGCCGGATTCCGGACAAAATCCTTGTCTCGCTAAAGCTCAAAAACGAATTTAGCACGTCTCCGTACCCATACATACAGCGTCTAATCAACTTCGGATTAAACTTTTACTTTCAACAAATTTTCCGGTTTCAGCCGGATTCCAAGCGATCTATTCGTCTGGTGAGAAAATGATTGTCATATGCGAATGCAGCATGTCTTCTTACCCGCAAATCGAACATCTTATCAAATTTAAATAAAACTTTTACTTTTATCAATTTCTCCGGTTTTGGCCGGATTCCAGCCGAACTAATTGTCCGGCGAGAAAATACATATATTCGGACTCAGCAAGTCTCCTTGCCTTAAATCGAACCTCTAACCAACTTCATATTAAACTCTTACTTTTCACAAATTTTCCGGTTTTCGCCGGATTCCGGGTGAAATATTTGTCCTGCGAGAAAATAAATTTCGTATTCGAATTCAACATGTCTCCTTGCCCCTTAATTTGAAACCCCTCCCCCACCCTCAAATATAAGGGCTACAGAGCCCATCTTCGAACTTGACCTGTACTTTGACCCAAAGGATCCTCCCAGCAAGTTTCATCAAAATATCTCAATCCCTTGGAGAGTGTTCGTGCGGACAGACGGACAACTTTTGAGATGTCATAGGTACCCCTCCACTTACGTTTTGGGATCCCAAAAATGGTAAATATTTGCTTACCAGGCTTGGCAGCGTAGTAAGCGTGGTAACTACGACTTTTGTAACGTGATTGGCCCGATCAGCCCGTGGCACGATATTTTGTAGAAAATAGAAAACATTTTTCCAGCTTTGACGCCAAGAAGCCAGACTCTGTGGGCGTCACGACGTCATGGAGGGATACCTATGACATGGCAAAAATGTCCGTCTGTCTGTGAGCACGATAACTCTCGAAGGAAATGAGATATTTTGATGAAACATGGTGTGAGGATTCATTGGGTCAAGGGTAGGATCAAGTTCGTAGATGTGCTATGTAGCTCTACATTTAGGGGTGGGGGAGGGGGTTCAAATTAAGGGATAAACAAAATATTTTTAAACAGCTAATGTGATCGTCGATTATGGGGTAAGAAACACGATAGTGAAAACCGTTTTCTCGCCGAACAAGTAGTTCGTCCGGAATCCGGCAAAAACCGGAAAAATGGTTAAAAGTAAAAGATTTATTTGAAGTTGATTAAGTGGTCGATTTAGAGGTAAGAAGACATTCTGAACACTGTGGTGAAAACCATTTTCTCGCCGAACAAGTAGTTCGTTCGGAATCCGGTGAAAACCGGAAAGTTGGTTAAAAGTAAAAGTTTCATTTGAAGTTGATTAAATGTTCGATTGAGTGGTAAAAAAACATGTTGAACACGATGGTGAAAACCATTTTCTCGCCGGACAACTAGTTCGCCCGGAATCAGGCCAAAACCGGAAAATCTGATAAAAGCAAAAGTTCGATTAGATGACAGATTAAGGGGTAAGATGAGAGGCTGAGTCTGTATATGAAAATCATTTTTTACCCGGACATATAATTAGTCCGGAATCCGGTTGTAACCTGAATTTTTTTTTAAGTCAAACTTTTGTTCAAAGTTGATTAGACGTTCTTTATAGGGATAAGGGGATACGCTGGATTTGTTTCTGAATTTTCTTTTTTTGCTGGACTTTCGGGCTAAACCGGAAACTTGGCAGAAGTAAAGCAGAAAGTCTCGGTCAGTATCGTGAAATAGATATGGCCTATAGAGGTATGCCTGAACTTGGTTTTCTCTGATCATTAGCTCGCACAGACTGGATCGGGCGAAGACAAGACCCCATTGTCTGAATCAAATGTTAGACTTTTGGGATCCCATCGACACCTTTGGTCTTGTTTTATTTTCAGCAAAACATCATGCCACGCGCTAATCCGGCCAATCACATTACAGAGATTCGTAGTTAACACGCTTACTACGCTCCCGGGCATGGTGAGCAAATAGTTACTATTAGCTAGTATTTCGAGAAGGTTGGAATGGCCAGTGTAGTAACTCACGAGGTTGAAAGGAAAATAGTAACTAATAGTTACTATTGTTAGAAGGGTGGAACACGCACCTTGACGTCATGCGTAGTAAGTTGGGTGGAACATGCTCTTATTTTATCCACTCTGTGGATCTAGCTACTGTACCGTGTCTGTCACAAGTGGTGATGGCGAGAAGCTTATAATACAAATATTGTATATGTCTGAAACATTAAACTATTTTCATAAAAAAGGCGTTTTGAACTAATTAATACCAAGGCCGTTGTCAGTTTTTCGAGAAATGAAACGCATGCAAGTGCGACGGTAAACTTATTGATCAAAGATCTCCTGCGGATCGAATAAGCTCAAATCTCGCGGTCGTGAGTCAGCCATTAGTAGACCTATCAGGAAATAATATCTGTGAGAAGGCGCGGTCCTTTGCTCGTCTAATTAGTCTTTCAGTTCATTATCTTTTTTTTAAAGTCACAATGAACGCCTTTAGCTCTGGCAAGTACGACGATACATTCATCGATCAGCGTCTCCCGCGGATGCTTCCGGTGCTCACCCACTTTAAGAAGAAGCTTCTACCTATCACAAGAGCTGTGCGAAAGCGCTATTTCATGAACGTGGATTTGGAGGACGAGAACCAGTTCAGGCCGAAATATATTCAGGTAATAGTAGTATAATGTACTTCATTTCCTTAATAGCTTGTATTATACACGCTAGCACTGGGTCTTCATTCACACAAATAACACGTGACAATTACATAAGTAGACACTTCAACTTGAAAATATAATTTGACTTAACTTGAATTAAAATATTGGGTAAAATAAGGTACAAAGGATTACAGGTAATGATCTGTCGAGTTTATGGGTGGTCTTTCTAGTCTCTGGGAAGCAGCGTCCCTCTGTCTCAGTCGCGTATTAGTCCTGCTATTTGCTGTGGTCTCAAAGTCAGGTACAATGGCACGATGTGCATGTGATGCCAGACACTTGCTTCCGAACGCTATTGTCAGTTGATGCCGCCTTAAATCCAGACGACTTTAGTTGCGTTTTGGATCGAAGTTTTGTTCGCCGTTGGCATAGCCGGCTACTTAATTTTCGTTTTCAAACGCCGTCGAAGTTCGCCGTTTGCTTAATTACTGTTTGTACGACTCCGGCGATCCTTGCCCGGTCGCCGTTTCGTCGGCATTTTAGGCAAACTTTGAACTTGCTCATAAAGTTCGACATTCAGAATTTGAAGGACAAAGAAATTGTGACAGGCGACCAAAATGGTTTTTAAGATGAGACCTTTGATTTTGAAAGTAACTTCCAACCTTTTGCCTGTACGAAGAACAGATAACCGTAAGAAATCTAACTTTCCCTTCACAAAAATGATGCTAGTGCCGAAAAATCTAGGGATAAATCCCAGTCACCCTATTAACTTTGGGTTCCTGGCCTTGCTAACTCGCTGGTATCTTTGCAATTGCGGATAACCACCTAGGTCAGAGCGTAGGATGGGACAAAGCGGATCTTCGGTTGCGGGATATGATACTCTTTTCCGCAGCGAAAAGACGACTGGTCGAAAATCACTCATGCCACGTAAGTGTGCCGCCTGGCCCCGAAGACCTCCCTCGTTGGATGCTAGAATTTTCAGTTGCCCAGTGGCACAAAAGCCTTCCGGAGCCGCGTCAGAAAATTGGTCCTTCTCGAGAGACCCTAGCCCACTTTTATATCAACGAAACAACCGGATACGGATCGTCTATTTCAAGGGGTTGTCTGTGAACTCCCCCGGACCAAAAACATCCCCGTGTGGAAATTTCCCTACCATAAACTGTCCCGTCTAAAACGTCCCTCTCATAAACGTTCCTGGCTTAAACAGAATCCGCCTATAAACTGGACCACAAGTTTCGGTGGGATCCCGGATAAAAATGCTTTTTCGATTTCTTCGTAAAGACATTCAGGTCTTTTGATTTCTGGTCTTCGACAGATCGCGCAGAAATGTTAACTTATCCCTAAGAAACCCCACCAATATCATCTATTAGTCCAAATGCCATATGGTTGGGTCCCTCCACTATAATATAAAACCGCCAGGCACCATTGAATATGGTCCGTTATGTCAACCTCAACCCTAGCTGGTTACATCCGCCTGCTGGCGTTCTCGATGAAAAATTTATCTCAAAATAGTACTATGAAGTAGTACGAAAAAGTAGCATGCAGTACTAACGATGCTACTACATGCTTCTACTTCAAGGCTACCGTGTTACTGCATACTACTATATGCTACTATTAGCGAGACCGGACGATACTATGGCAAGACAGGATGCTACTGGATACTACTACATAAGATTGGACCAGTCTGAGGCACATTAAATGATAGTATTCTTTGCTATTACATAGTATTACATGCACCGTTTTCGTACTACTACCATACTACTACGCAGGCTACAAATTTTTCATCGGGTTGCTCTGGTGGGCTACAGCTAATGTGTTGCTGTTGCAGGAAGGCTATTGGGAGCGATTTGATTCTATTTATCTTGGGCGTTTCTTGAATAGTTAGAATCCAAAAGACAGTAATGCGAAAAAAAAAGTCGTCTCTGTTGACTAAATACCTGTGACACTTTTCATCGTCACAGCAATGAAGATACTGATTGAAAATAATACAGAAGCAGGCTCTTTTTGTTTATTCATAGTAGTCTTAAAACATTTTAATTAACACCGACTGTGGTTTAGCTATATACGCCCCTTCCCCTCCTACCAAAACATCAGAAATCGAACAGAAGGAGTGGCAAGTTCTACGGTACCCAAATTCCATCCTGCACCTACAAAACACGTCAGACATAAAAAAAAAGTTTTATTCCAGAGTTCGTAAAATATTTAACGAAACAATGTTGATTTTTATTGCAGGCTATAGCTTAGACACATGTATTGTAATTTTTTTGTTGAACATTAATAGCAAATTTGATTGTGTCGATTTTTGTAAGAAACATCGAGCGTGTTCCACCCTCGTACCAATAGTAACTATTAGTTACTATTTTCGTTCCAACCTCACCCAAAGTTATTACGCTGACCGTTCCAACCTTCTCGAAATAGTAACTAATAGTAACTATTTGCTACCAGGCTGGGGAGCGTAGTAACTACGGATCTCTGGATCGTGATTGGTCGGGTTCGCCCGTGGCATGCTATTCTGTGGGGAAATAGAAAAATCGTTCCAGCCTTGACGGCAAAAATCCAGAATTTGTGATGTCATGCGTAGTAACTACGGTAAGTAGGATGGAACACGCTCATCAATTTCATTTCAAACAATTTCATACGGTGAGGCAGACTTTTCTATGGAAAGAACTTTCAATACGCGCGCAGAGATTATGTAGTATTTAATTTTAGATGTTCTGGCCATATTTGATTGATTCATTTCTTTTACTAGGTTCCATCCATGCAGTGAATTCATAGTCGAGTGCTCCCCTCGTGCGATGCACTCTTGCGAGTTTAACCTAAATGCTCAAGGTAGAAGCCTAGGGTCTTTTAAAATGAGCCATGAAAGTAGTGTATACAGGCCCGTATCCAGGAATTTTTTTCGGGGGGGGGGTCGCCTTTCGAGGGAGGGGGGGTTGCCTGCGGGTCGAAGGAAAAGCCTATAAGTATGACCATTTTGTATATTTTTTTTGGGGTGGGGGTGGGGCAACCCCCTTACCCCCCCCCCCCCCCCTGGATACGGCCTTGAGTGTATAATAATAATAATCTCCCAGAAAGTGTTGTAAATGCCGAAAACATCAACTAGTTCAAAGCAGGTGTCGACTATCACCTGGCTGAAATTCAATTTAGTATGTAAAGCCTTATTATTGCAATTATATTATATTATTATTATTAGTGCAGAAAGGATCTTGGAAAACTTCTGTATATATATATTTTATTTGTAACCCACCAAATACACAAGGTAATAGCGGAGTAAAGAGAACAACGAAAAGCAACACAAGATAAATAACAGTATAAACACACAAAATTTAGACATATTTTCTGACTGGTTCTGAAAAATTCATGAGAAACATCATGTACTCGATGACCTGGGTGACGAAGTGTACATAGTAGGGACGCTGACGTTTTCTCTAGTGAACGGATGACATCTTGGACGCCGAACTTCTGAACTAATTTGTGGTTGCGGCAGGAAAGAGGAAGGTACATAAAAAATTAACGATGATTATAATATTATAGTATTTTTCAGCTTCTCACTGATCTCTTGTACACTCGTTGCATAGATCAGTTTGCTCGAGTACTGGCAAACAACAGCGTTCCTGTTTTTCGTTACGTTTTCGAATACAGAGGACAGTATTCAATCGTGAATTTTCAAGGCGAAAAGGATGACCTAGGTAAGTAAATGAGTTGCAAGTTTGGCGTCTCAGCAGGACCGTCCAGCTGATCTTGTACCTGTGCCGCTGGTAGAGCTGCGATTGGTGCCATTCTCTTAAGGCTTGACTGAAAAGCCAACTTATTTGTGTCATTTAATTGGATATACTACACCATTTGGATTGTGTTGAGGCATTTTTTTATTTTCTCACTATTTGCTCTAGTATGACGTTTATCTACGGCCGTCTTCACAACGCAAAATCTACTATGATCAGTGACCCATAAATTTCCTGTAATGTCTCGCCTTTCAGGGGGCTTGTCATTTCATATGCTTCTATGTTGGTATGTTGCCCGAGCCTCACCTAGTTTCCAGAAACTCCGCTTGGGTCGAATCGGCGTTCTTGCTCAGATAGACAAAATTGCTAGCATGCCCTCAGGTACCTAAGCTATGATAAAAGATCCAGGATACTCTTCTATTACAGAGACATATTCTTAGTTCAGCACAAGAGCTGCGAAAAATTTTGTCTATCTAGATAGTTGGGTATTTTTATCCCCGTGGGTATCTCTCGAACTATCTGACGCTCGGTCAAGAGGGATTTCTCGGTCAGAAATCTCTTATTGACAAGCCCCCTGAATGGCGAGTCATTACAGGAGTCCCTGCTACGATGCAGAAGATTTGAATCTCAATACAAACGTGACGAGTAGCCAGTGATCAGCTTGCGGAAGGTGCATGAACACTTATTTTTCGTAAATTGTTTTCGTCAAGCACACAACACAGGTACTCAGCGTACAAGCGCACAGGACTACCACAGATCCGATAGGGAAATCCACTATTCGAATCGATTATTTGTGAATAGCGCTTCAACGAAGTAACGCATTTTCATCGGGTCTTCAAGCCTCTTTAACTGAATAAGTGATCGGTAACTACACTGTCCTATTTTGGCCATTTTCGATTAAATTTGAAAGCAGACGTGAAAACCTGTCTCGGCAGCGGCTCTGGACACCTTCCGCTACATGCCCGCCGCGCTCTCTGTAAGGTTCCCTTCCTCCTTTGGTTGTTAGTGGCTTTAATTGGCAACCGAACTAAGCGATACTCGAAGGAGAGATTAGCGAGCGGGCAGAAGACGAAACAGCTTGTTTATTCTGTGATTGATTTGTTCTTCAACTTTCCAGTGACATTCCTTAAAAAAAACTCATTTCTCCTCTAAAAGACCCCTTGAACAAGGATAAAATTAAAGAATAAATAAAACCAAACTCAACCTCTCTTGAGAGCTGAGGAGAGCAGTGGCTGAGCACTATTTCTTTCATGTGCTGATCCTTTTGGCTAGCCTGTACCATTGGTCATTCGCGAGGCGAGAGTGATAAGAATCGTTTAGGCCATCAGCTTTACGAACTTTGCTAATGTGATGAAGGAACTTCGAGACCTGGAAGTGGGTGTCCCGGTTCCACCGTCTTCCACCGCCACCCAAGAAATCTTACATCATCAAGAGGATTAGTTGGGTCAGAGAAAAGGGCCAAATATTTTGGTAGGTCCACCGCCAACTCATCAGTGCAGGTAGCTATATAGCTGGTTCACGTAATTCCAGATTGAAATCCTTAAATGTAAAGAGGGTGTTTACCGCCACCAACGCTAACTCTGCGTTAATCCTAGCTAATACGGAGACTGAGCTTAATGTTTCAAATAATTATTTATTTTAGGGCCAATTATAGAAATGTGTCAAATTTTGACACAAGACATGTGTCCAATTAAAGAAGCTTAGAGAATCTGGTTATGGTCGCAATCAGGCCCGTGCCCTTCATGGGGCTTTAGTAACGGTGAACTTTCTGTTCACACGTAAAACGGCCCTGGCCTTAAAGATATCTATCAAGCAAACATAGTAACTATTGTCATTTTTCCTGGTTTTGAACCGAAACGGTCGACAATTTGTTCCAAATCCTGCTAATTCTTCTGCCCAATTTTTACGTAGTTTCATCCCATAATTTATTTCTGGTAAAATCTTGTAAGTGTATTAGTTAATTTGTTTCGTGTCTGTGTATATTTTGTAAATTTATATTCCACTTCTAGCTTTTAGCTATTTGGAATAAACTTGATAGGTTGATAAAAAAAAATGTAAAGTGTCATTTTCTTTCACACTCATTATTTTAACTATTTCCATGATTATTTCTCTTGTAACTCAGTTGGGGTTCCGCAGTTATAGTTGCTCTTATAAATACTTTTTAGACCAGTTGGTGACTGATAATCCCTTAATCACCCTTGTACTTAATCCGGTTGGCGCTCGACACCCCATCAAAATATTAGGTCTGACAAAATTTTACCCTACCCTCTAAACGAACCAATTCTCTTGGGGATCTAAGATTTCCTGGGTGGCGGTCAATACTCTTTTCGCATTTAAAGAGATGGCGGTAAACATATGGTGGCGATAGACTGTGGTGGCGGTGGAACACTGCTACCCGAGAGCTGGGTTATAGTAGTCCCGAAGAAAGGCTTGTTGCCAGCTATTGATTTGTAAAACCCCGGGTACGTTACCTTCGCAGTTTAAATTATGAGTTTTAAGTGGTAGTATTTTGGACAAGAAAAGAAGAGGCTTATTTCCACTCTTCCAGGTGTTGCCCACGGCGATGACTTGCAATACATGTTCAACAACATGTGGGGGGAGGAGCTTCCCATGTCCGCCTCCGACCTGGCGTTCAGCAAAAACAAATACATGCCGCTGATAGTAAATTTTGCCAAATTCGGAGTTCCGACACCCCGATTAACGGAGGATGTTACGACCTCGTGGACTCCCATGTCGACAGACAAACCAAGGATTTTGCGGATTGGCACGAATTTGACTTTAGAGAATGATTGGAGGCCGGAAATCTCCAGGTGAGTCGATTATTTATTATTTGAAAAGAACGTTAAGCTAAATGGTAAGCTTAGTCGTGTTTATCTGGTATTATTTGTCACTTGTCATTGGCCATTTTATATCCCGTTGAAGGTTGACTTACCTTTGCTAGCTATCTTTGCTATTTGGGTCAATAAAATGATATAGATATATATATATATAAACCAGCCGATCGGCCTTGCTGCACGAACTGCCTGAGCGGCGGACGTTCGTGTCGGCCAAGGCATCGCGGCCCGGTCCAATCTGCCATGCCCAGTCATGCTGATGGTTTTCATGACCTTAGAAGCAGGCGTAAGGGGATTCGCCTGATAAGTCTCACGTATGACTATAAGCAGTGAACGGAAAGACAAAAATGGTTTGGGCAGGATTTGAACCCACGACCTTTGGCTTCAGTTGCCGAAGTTCCCCATCAAGAATTCCCCATCAAGAGTTCCCCATCAAGAATCCCCATCAAGAAGTTCCCCATTTCTCGTTGAGGCTCTGCGATTGGGGCCACTTGCCGTCTACGAGGCTCCGACATTGGAGTCATGGGCTTCTAAATTTAATTCAAAATTATTTCAGGTTTGTTGGCTATGGTTCAAATCTCTTGTATGCATTCCGTCTTTATATATAAAAAAAATCCCGCTCATTAATCTGATGTCAAGACACAGTTGGTGAGCTGTCCTCAAAACGATATGTTTGCTTCGCGGACTGACACTCGGTTGATAGAAAGCGAGAACCGGAATTCTGCGAATTTTATCTCATCACCGGCCGGCGACGCCCTTTAAAAAAAAAAAAATAAACAACAACACGATCATAAACGCTAAAGTCGACTCCGGGAAAAATTTGAAAATAGCCTTGAGAACAGAACCTGACCAAGAACGTGCAAAATCTTCCTCGTTCTGGATTCCGTCGAAACTTTGGGCCTTGTTTTCAGTCGCTTGCGGTTTCCGAGACGAGAAATCACTTTTGGGTGTGGCTTGTTTCCATGCATTATTCTGTACGGACTAATTCTGTTATAATTTTTTTTTTTTCGTTATTTGTCCTAGTATGACGTCCAGAAGATCTACGGCCATCATCACGACGCAAAATTCTACTATGACGCGAAAAATTAAGTTTGAATACAATTCAATTCAATTCAGTTCAAATAATTTATTTCCTCCAGAAATCGGAGAGTAAAAAACATAGCAAACACATACATAACTGGCCAAAAATATAAAACGAATACTATGACATAACAAGGCCGTATCGCATAAAACAGATCAACAAGCAATATCAAACACAAAAATAAACAAATAAAACGTATGCGTAATAACTCAACCATCAGCTACAGCCTCAGTGAGGTTGTGATGGATTCGAGGAATTTTAGAAAGAAAATTCGCATGTTTTTTTTTAATGATATCGATTGGGTTTTTTACTATGACGGGTTTTTTATTGGGTTTTTTAAACTTGGCTTTTGAGTGGCCAGTGATTAGCTCGCGATAGGTATCTATCTCACTGCGTAAACACTTCTTTTTCGTAAGTGTTTTCATCAAACATACAACAAAAGGACAAGCGCTTAAAGGTACCACAATCCGACATGGAAGTCCACTATATGAAAACCGGTTATTTGTGAATAGCGAAGCAACGAAGTAACGCATTTTCATCGGTCTTCAAGCCTCTTTTTTTTCTTTTTTTTTAAATCCTATACAAACCTCTTCTATCATATTCTACCTAATATTAAAAACTTTTCCATTCAATTCAATCAATTAATCTTAATATTTTAAATACTCAAGCAGCCAAATCTGTAGGTTAAATCCAAAATAAACTACAAAAATAAAAAAACAATACAATACCTTACAATTTCTCTCTTCCTGTTTTGAGACGCCCTTCCTCCATAGGGCATCTCTCTACAGTGGAAAACAACACTTAAATCAAATAATTTAAAATAAAAAATTCCAACAAATTTCTCCATTTCCCTACAGATACTTTGCCCCAAAACCAAAAAACAAACAAGCCCCTCCCTGCATTTGGAATACCTTCCCTTACAAACAAAATGGAGAAGATATTCCAAATTCCTAACATTCAAACAAATGAAAAACTCATCAAAGTAATGACTGCTCTTTAAGCCTCTTTAAGTGAACAAGTGATAGGTAACTGGATTGTCCTATCCCAGCCCTTTTCGGTTAGACTTTAAGTAACCGTTAGTGAAGTACAAAATGCTTTTGGGCGGGATTTAAATTGGCTTCAGTTGCCAAAACTCCCCCATCTCCGGGGTCCGACGTTGGAGTCATGGATTCAGAATTCAAAGTTACTTAAATACCCTTGTATACATTCCGTACATAACAAGAGCTGTAAGCTCATATGGCATTTGCAAGACTTGGTAAAAGGATGAAAGTAGGAATTTGCGAACTTCTGAGTTTGTTGTGATAATTTGTAAGCAAATTAAACCCTTGAGAAAAAAAATGACGATGGACCGTTTGAAATCACGAAAATTTATCGTTTGGTAGAAGAAAAAAAAATTTCCACTTGGCTGTGATAAATTACACTTTAAGGACGCTAAAAATTCAACTCTGATCAAAACACTTAAGGTAAAAATTATCCTGGGTCCTTTAGGATCATGAGTATATATGGTTTGATCAAAAGTTTTTTTTTTACTTTTCGGTTAAGATTACACACTTTAAGGGTGCTAGAAAATCATTTCTAAGCAAAACCCTTGAGGAAAAAACGAGCATGGGCTCATGGGGATCATGAAATTGTAGATTTTGCTTAAAAGTATTTTTTTGTGCATTGCGGTTAGGATGGGTACTTTAAGGGATGGTCGGATCTGGGAAGTAACAAATTCTAAGCTAATCTTGTCAAATCTCTAATAAGCCAAGTTTCATCGTCCTAGCACATGTGGAAGTACCTTAAATCGCGGTCACCAGAATTCCGGACCCCTCCAACTCGCCCCAGAGTGCCCGAATCCGGTCCGGCTCTGTCACTGATGTATTTAGTGCTTACGCTTGTTCTTCCCACCAAGTGTCATCCCAATCGAAACACTCAAAGCGTGTAACAAAATTTTCGCCCCCCGACTCCCCCATATCGATCGGATCCTGTCCTCACTCAAAATGGGACATCTGAGGCATGAGTTCTTTCCGAATATCAAGTTTCGTTAATATCCGTACACCCGTTCAAGAATTGGACGTTTCTCAAGATTACGGATTAGGCCTACCCTTCCCTCCAGTCCCCCCGCGATGGTCAAATCGGAGAAATGACTGTTCTTAAATTAAATTGCCGAGCCCCTGATATGCCTTGCAAGTTTCAACGTCCTAGCACATGTGTAAGTATCTTAGATGGGGATCACCTGAATTCCGAGACCCTCCCTCCAACTCCCCCCCCCCCCCCAGTGCTTGGATCATGTCCGGTCTTGTGAACTACGTATCTGGGGCTTGTGTTTGTTCTTCCTACCAAGTTTCATCTCGATCTGTCCCCTCTGAACATGTCACACGATTTCTGGTTCCCCTCTCCTACTCCCCCGAAAGTCATCGGATCCATTTTGGACTTGACATGTGAAATTTGAGACAAGAAGTCTTTCCTAATATCAAGTTTCATTAGGGTTTGATTCCCCGTTCGAAAGTTATACATATGTCATATCCCGGATTCCTCCTCCTTCGATCGGGGAAGTGACGATTTTCAAGTTAGTTTGTTCTGGTCCCTAATATGCCTGCCAAGTTTCATCGTCCTAGCACATCTGGAAGTACCCTAACTCACGATCACCGGACTGACCGACGGACCGACAGAAAAGTGATCAGTATGTGGCACTTGGCTGGAAGGCAAGTGCCATAAAAACAGCAAATGGCAACCGTCAGGATGCAGAGGTGGAGCGGCCCGCAGAACGATAGAATAGAATAGTGTTTATTCAGCGACGAGTGAGCCATACAGAGAATTTTATAAACACTACAGAATACCGCACAAACAAACCAATGCAACACAGAAAATAAACTACCCCCTATTTAGATTTCCCGTCGCGTGATTTCCCACCATTTTTATTACTATGTAGTTAGTCGACGTCAATATAACAGGGAAGAGCTCCCCGGGCCCAAACTGATCTGGTTAATGGGACACCCTGGCACTGCCCTAGGAGGTGGTCAACGCTGCCTCTCCGAACAAACAAAGCGGACATCTATACTTATCCCTATTGGAACTATCCCTGTTTCTCTTCCTCTCAGAAACCTTGTTTCTAAACACAAGTGGTCATGAAATTCTTTTGAGCTGATACCCAAAGCTTCAGAGTCTATGCTGGTAAACGTAACTTAAAATAGAATCCTATACTAAATGTTCGCTTGAATAATTTAATAATTTTAGTAATTTCTTTGCTCTTTCCGTGTCCAACACACCGTTGATGGGAAGCCAGAACCAGGATTCTGCAAATTTTAATTCATCACCGGCCGGCAAAGGCTTCTAACCTTCGAAATTTGTTTTATCAAAACAGAAATAAACACTAGACCTACGTTGCCCGGGCAACGTGAAGTGTTGCGGCAACCTTTGTCCGGCTTCGCCGACTAAAGTGTTGCGAGAGCAACACTTTGGTTTTGTTTCTTCGCTGTCGGTTAAATGCTGAAATTGTCAACTTATCGAAGCTTTTAAAACGGTATGTTCTAAAAAGAATAATCACATGATCAAAAACTGTTCTTTAGCGTTGTAAAACCAACAACAAAACAATATCGGAAGAAGGGACTACATTGACTTTGCGGTCAGTTGAAATTTATCCTTTTCAATCGTAGATATCGTGACGGATGAAAACTTGGAACAATATCTTATATAATCTAGTTGCTATTATAAAGCTATCCGTAACGTTTCAGGATTAAAATACCATAGATGACACTAATAATTATTACAAAACTACCGTATTGTTTTACATTACCGTATCGTGTGTAAACGTTGCGTCAACAGTTAATCCTAGGTTATAGCGATAGACCATCGATACAAACTTTCTTACCGTCATATTTACAGAAATCGAATACAATGTGCACCAATTTTAAAAAATTCCTAGCCCCTCGTGAACCGATTCTTACTTACAAGGTCCTCTCCCGTGATTGACATCAAATTCACCGGCAAATAATGGATACACCAGCTAGCAGCAAACCCCTCATCGCTGAAGATGATTATAGCATAAAAGCCGATTATTACTTACAAGTCCCATGCATGTCTTACAATTGGGAACAAAATTGTTCTTACCATCGAATACACCTGAAACAAATAACAGGTATACCAACTAGCAAAAGCTGCAAACTCCTCGTTGCCGAAGATGATTATGAGCTAACAGTCGACTGTTACTTACAGTCGACTGTTGCTTACAAGTCCCTTACATGTCTCACAACTGGTATCGCCTATCTTTGGTTTCAGTGAGTACCTTACTACTGAAGTTGTCAACCCCTTGAAACTTTCAAACTGGTGTATCTCATGAAGGAATTTGTGTACCAAAAAATGGATGACTTATACTTTGATCAGCTCATCAGCGGCTATCGATCGAATTCTACCTGTCTTAGTTCAAAAGTTGACTTTTTTGCCGTAGGCCAACTTTCTAACGTCACCACTTAGAAAGGAGCAAAGGATAAGCTCTAGTTTCTTTAGCAATGAGAGAACTTCTAAAGTTTAAGAGGTACATCAGATACCATCTCTACCGCAAACCCAAGTGCAAAAAAACGAATGATAAAATCAGCTGAAATCGCGTACACAAATGGATAGAAACAATAGATGGCAGCACTTTCGGACCCGTGGGAAAAAGCCACTTTTTGGTTTCTGTAGATTTTTCTATTTATCACTCAAAGAAGATATGTTGGCTGTGGGGCCGGGTAACTGCCGCATATATTTCACACTTATAGATTTTAGTCCATCTTCAATTTGAAACTGGTGCCTGCCTGCTTGAGTGCTAGAACGAAGCTTTCCACTCGAAAGCAGAAACATTGTTTGATAAATCGAAAGGTTCGCTACACAACTTCGGATAGTCCTCTCTGACATAGGCTATGTAACTCCACTTCACTTCGCACACCGTAGGCTCTGGCTCGAGGACAAGCAAAAACCATCCTTTTTGGTCCCAGGCAAGAGTTCTACAGAGCTTTCCAAAATGTAATGTAATATTCATCAATCCGGCCTAAGGTCCACACTTTCCGTAAAAACCGCACAGGTTAGACCCTTACCAGTTACCAGGAATAAAATGAAATCAGAGTCATAGGAAAAAAAAAAACGAAAAAAAAAACGAGGATAAGACCAAAGTGTTGCTCTCGCAACACAACTAAAGTCAACTCCGTGAGAATCGCAAAATAGCCGTAAATCGTCCTCGCTTCAGATTCCGCCGAAACTTTGGGCCTTGTTTTCACTCGCTTGTGGTTTTCGAGAAATCCCTTTGGGTGTGGCTTGTTTTTATCACATTATTTCGCATTAACTAATTGTTGCAGGTGACTCCTGCAAATTACTAGTTTCTGGTCCATTATGCAATTATACTTGTTTAAATAATTTCTTCATCTAATTACCGGTAGCGGTAGTCGAGCCTGGTGCGACCCCCACGGATGAACATACGAACTCACTTTTAGTTCATGTTGTACAGTGTGTGATCAGCAGAACACCTGTGGTTTTTTCTTGCTCCTGGATTAATCAGGAGTCAGATCCTTAATGGCTTTCTCAACGACAATTGGAAAAACCCTGGACAAAATTACTTGATCATATTGTGATTATTTTGATTCTGGTGAATGCGAAATCTGGTCGTTTGCTTATATGGTCTAGTGAAATGCGTGCACAAAAAGAAACGGGTCTGTGCCTAATAGCCTACCAATTTTGCATTCGTTCGAGTTGGATAGTTCTGAAAGTTGGTACATGCACCATAGCCCCAACCTTGAGGTTTAATGGTTCGAGAGTCGGCGACTCTCCTGCCACCTAATGCCGACCTTGGTCCATCTTGTTCCTTCTTCTTGATTGTGGAATTCGTTCCGTGTCATTTGCACAAAACAGGTCATGATACAACAGACCAAATACATACCCAAGTCATGTCCAGGTAAATGTCAGCGATATTGACTGTCAAGATCTAAGTTCTTTGCAGAAAAGTCCCAAGTCATGTCCAGGTAAGTGTAAGCGATATCGACTGTCACGTTTGTCGCACAATAATGAGAGTTAACATCTGCGAACATCACGACACGGAAACTCCGGTGTCGCCAACATGAGTAATAATTGTTTAATCACGATTTTGTTCCTTTTCGTGATAGTTCGTGCCCCTTTGAACATCGTTTGTTCTGGCAGAGAGAAACGTGCCGCATTGTCCACCATTTTGCTCTTTTAACTTTCCGCCAAGGAATAGCAAGGCCGGAATGAGTTGCTACAAGCAACAATCGATCATGCCGACATGATATTTAAATTTGAATCTTGAATGACATTTGTGTTGCAGATTTTGGAACGTGGACGTGACTGCAATCGTATTGGCGGCTGGTAAAACGGCCGCAGCAAAATCGAAGGATGAACTCTAACTAAGTATAGCATGTCATTTTGTCTTGAGGGAGTACTGGGAACTTTACCCAGAAGAATGTGCGAAAGCCGAAGTTGCATGTGATTACAGATATCTTCACGTAAGAAATCGGTCGGCAGTGTGTTCGTGTTTGTAGAAGCTATTTTGCATGACGTCCGCTTTTTTATCAAATAAAATCCGACTTTTGTTATGATTCAGACTTCCGTATATGAATATTATTTGCGTACTTCGTATCGAGAATTGCCTCAGATCTTCCTGCGCATTTCTGTGCCGAAAGAAGGGACGTTTTCTTGGATGTCTGGACGTCGCCCTATGGTGCTGACAGATGGTTAGGTTTTTCGCTGTCGAATTTTTCAGTTTCACCATAAAGCTGAACAAAGCTCAACTTTTCCGTACGGAAAAGTTCATGGCTGCCCAGCCTGGACTATCTCAGATGCGATCCAGATCAAATCACTCAAAATCAAACTCGGGATATAATCTTAAATCCGCGTCTGTCTGTCCGACTAGGAAAGAAACAGGGCTTATTTACGGGGAGGGGCTGTTGAAGTGCTAAATTACCCAGTAAAAAAAAAATTTGGTTTGAAAATGTGTTGACGACATTGTTACCTTGCGTCGTGCATCATTCACGTAAGTGTGAGACCTACTAGTTCGAGAATTGTTTTCGAGTTAAATAGGCTAGTCTTGAGAAGAATATTTTAACGCAAATTTTCGTCAACTAGGCTTTAAAAATTAGTGTCATCAAGGCAAGCAAGCAACTTTCTCTCTATAAATGGCAAATAGGAACTGACAAGTGTGACTAAGAAGAGCCGTTGTAAAGCCCACCACATATGAACCATGAACCAGTTGATTATAACATTAGTATGTCAAATACTCTTTGGATTCAATTCTTGGTGGAAATATACTTTATTCTACTTCACTATGACTACGTGTGTATTTCCCATCTTCGAGAGTAGACCCAGGTTTTTTCGAATGGTACTGATATGAAAACTGCCACGGATAAATTTATGTATTTACCCTCGATTTATGGCCATCTGGTACCAGACCGTCACTTGCTAATCTACAAAACACATGATCACACGAATGAAAAGAAAAACTTAAGGCCTTCTTTCAGTCAAACTAATTGACTGGTGGTTCCAGTTCGTTGGTTACAATTCATTTGTCATACTGCGAGATGGAAATGCTCCTGTAATTGTAACGCTGCTACGGAACAATCATGCCAAATGCTTTCTAATGCATTTTTATTGTCTCCTGCTATTACAGGAGCGTTGGCGCATGTCTTAAAAAAAGTGATGCCCGACCCGACATGCCCGACAGAGCGGGAAGAGTGACCGCAGCTTCATTATGTTTGGGCGTGGGTGAGCGTGGAATGGTGCGACTAAACCTGGTTTTTCCGAACTGGCTTCTCCATCTTTATCAGTTCCGGCTGGAAAATCAAACAAAAATGTTTGATTTTTCGTACGTAACTGGTGTTGACGGCTAAAGATGATCGTATGTCAGATTTCTGGGGTTTTCGCACAGTCAAGCCAACTCACTTGGATGATACTGATGATGCACAGCTTTTTTCAAGCTTCCGTACAGATCCATTTCGCCCATATCTTTCCTCTCAATGTGTCTCCCTTTCCCCTGCCCCATCACTTTACATATTTGTTGTATCTCTTAAATATGCTACCTCTCCGAAACCCTTCCAGAATCTGAGGCGTCCAACGCCACGGACTTCCAGACGTATTTGCTATTTTTCGGATCCGCCTTGACGAAAACAGGTACGGTATTTGGAATCCGGAAGAAAAATCTGGAAGGCTCTGCTGTGATGCGAGTCGATGATCAGATTTTGATGGCGGACTTTCATCGGTTCCGCCGGAAGCTGTAAATCATCTCGATTCTTCGCACAGAATTGATGATGGGGATTAAAATTCTGGACGGAATTCCAGGCAGCGACTGCAGGAACCTGGTCGTTTGTCTTAACCACAAGCCACGTCTAAGGTCATTCTTTTTTTTTTTCCTGGTGTACCCCGGTTTCATCTTATTGCTAGAAAGTGGTAAGGGTCTAATCTCTGCAGATTCTACGGAAATTGTGGACCTTAGGCCGGATTGATGGACATTACGTTTTGGAAAGCTCCGTAGAACTCTTGCCTCGGGCCAAAAAAGATGTTTTTTGCTTGTCATCGAGCCACAGCCTACGGTGTGTGAAGTGAAGTGGAGTTATGTCAGAAAGGACTATTTGAAGTTGTGGAGCCAATTTTCGTTTCATCAAATCATGTTTCTGCTTTCGAATAGTATTCTCTCTTTAAAAGAATGGTCTGTCATTTATTTGGCGATTACGCTTGGAATTTTGTAGATTTGAAACACATCAAAGGCTAGAATTTGTAATTAAATCTTGTAGTAGTTTAAAATCTTGCCAGAAAAAGGCAGATTAGAAAAATTTCGCCAGCAGCGCTTGCTTTAATTTATCCTGGGTACAGAAGCTTTCCTCTTCAGCCAAAGCTCAAATGAAAAGCTGATGTTGTGAATTTATGTATAGACGGAGTTCCGATTGCAAGAAAAAATTTCAGCTGATGCATTGCAGTTAGTTTTTCACCGGTTCTATTATTTGTTGGCGGGGAACGGTTCATATTTGTCGGTACGTATGAGTCGTATATTGTGATTTTAAAAAAAAGCGAGGGGTCGACGACTCTAATTTTTTATGTACACCATTCCGGAATAACCTAATAATCCTGACCATTCCGGAATATTCCTAACCATTCAGGATTATTCCTAACTATTCCGGATTATTCCTAACCCTCTGTATGGGATATAATTCCAGTTGAAATTAGAAATTCGAGTCATCTGGCATCCTTCATGGCTACAGTGAAGAGATTTTTCCTTGCAAAAGGATAGTAATGATGCGTGAGTGTTTTTTGTAAGCAGAATGTTTGTTGTATATGTTTGAACCATGGCCCGTTGGGCTTTCCATGTACAATACATACTTACTTACATACTTACATGAATGGCATGTAGAATAATATAAAAATAGTGTTACCACATTATGTAGAGTAGAGAAGACTGCCACCTAATAAAATTTAATCTAATCTAATATAATCCATTCCGGATTATTCTTGACCATTCCGGATTATTCCTGACTATTCCGGATTATTCCTGACCATTCCGGATTATTCCTTCGGGACGTGTACACCATTCCGGGAGAGTCGTCGACCCCTCGAAAAAAAGTCGTTGAAATGAGAGGTCCCCCCCCCCCGACCTGATGGCTTCTGGCCAGCACTGATGAGAGATTCTGTAACTTAAAGAGACATGATGAATCCAATTTTGAACTTTATTTCCTTGACGGATACGCTGGCACAATTTGCTGAGACTCGGAGGTTCGGATCGAAAGGTTCGAGTAGCCTACTGCTAAAAGGAGGAATTTGGTCAAGTGGTCAAGTTGGTCGATTAGAGATGAGATGTTGGAGTAAACATGCATACTGATCCACATCTGAACTTGGTTATAGGGTATAGCAAAATGTTTGGCGAAGACAGGAAACCTACAAGATTCGCTCGTCGGGATCAAGTAGTCCAATAAATGTTCAATATTTGGGATCCCATCGAAACTGTCGGTCTTGTTTATTTTGGTCATGTATCAGGCAGTCAAATCCGGTGGAGATCAGAGCATGATAAGTCTGACTTCAGAAGACACTCATGATGAAGATGAACTATTTATAGCCGGTTCAAAGAGCCTACAGCTGAACCGGAATTTCTAGTGAGCGATTCACACTAAAGGGTCAGTCAAGATTGTCGTTTTTATTGAAATAATATCGCAGCAAAAAGGGCCAACACACCATCGTTTACTTCTCTCGATGTGTGCTTCTCACACAAACAAACTGATGCTTAATTGAATTGAATTGAATTGCCAGTGAATTGAATTGAATACAATACAACTTAATACAACTTACATTAGATCCTCCCGATTCTTCGCTGATAACCGGATAAACACCGGCAAATTTCTCCTTACTGCAAAGCAAACAAAGCAACTTCATCAAGTTTGACTCGAACCAGAGCATATCTGCAAATTTCCTAATCCCGCTTCATCCTCCTCCTACCGTGGCCAGATCCGGTCTGGACGCCAAATAACAAATCTAGGCCGTATAAACTCGGTACTGCCCAACTTGCATTCCATTCGGGCGCATACGTTTGGGCGCTGTGCATGTCACGTTTCCGGACCCCCCCCCCCCTCCAACCCCCCAACCATAGACGCATCTGGTTTGGACAATAGTTTTGCACATCTAGCTCTCCTGTTCTTGTTACCCATGAAGTTTTACTGGAATCGGAACACCCGTTCACAGCTTACGGAAGTCAGTAATTTGCGGATTCCCCTTCCGTTACCTCCCCAAAAATGATCGCATCAAGGAACGGAAGTTTTCCTAGGGCATTGTGTCGGGTCTTTAAGTCTATTTGGTCAGGACAGGTCACTAACATGCCTTCCAAGTTTCGTCGTCCTCAACACATCTGGAAGTATCCTTGCTCGCGATCATAGGAAGTTCCCTCCGGCCTCCCCCCACCCCCAAAAGAATCCTGATACGATCTGGTTCTGTCAAGAACGAATCTAGAGCTTATGTTTCGTCTTCTCCCTATCCTTCGGATCCCGATCCTTCGACGCTAAGCGTTTCACGAGGTTTCAGGTGCTCCCCGTCCAACTCACCCCTAACAAGTACCAGATCCAGTCCAAACTTGACATGGAACATCTGAAACAACGGCTCTTTTCACTTGCCAAGTTTCAGTCAAATCCAACCACCCGTTCAAACGTTATGCATGCCACTAGATTCCAAATTCCTCATCCCTCCATCGGGGATTCTCAAGTCAATCTGTTCGGTTCCCTGAAAATTGGAAGCAACTGTTTCGAATCGTAAACAACTGTTTCCAATCGCACAAAAACAATTGTTTACGATCGTTCCCGATTGTTCACGATCGTTTCCAATTGTTTACGATTGGAAGAATGTCCCATAATACAACGACTTGAATTATTTCCATACGGGCTGCTCCCCCCTCCAGCTCCCCCAAAGTCACAAGGTCGAGTCCGGATTTGAAGTGGGTCGTCTGAGACATGAAGTCTTTCCAAATATCAAGTTTTGATAATATCCGATCACCCTTTCGAAATTAATACGTACCTCAGTTTCCAGGATCCCCCCCCCCCTCCCCAAGATGGTGGGATCGTGGAAGTTACCATTTCGAAGTCTCATCGTCCTAGCGATGTGAAAATGGACGAACTAAAACCCGGACCGACCGACGGACGGACAGAAATTGCGATCGCTTTTATAAAGACACTGGTTGGCAAAAACGATGAAGGCTGGTGGTCGCAGACTGGAATTCCTGCCAAGATTTCTGCACCATTATTAACTGTGCGGAAAATTGCAGAAAAAAACGTAGAGAAATCCTGATCTTTTGTCCGTATCAGTAACTGCGCATTACATTGGGCACACAGGGTCACGACTTCCTGGCCGGACTTTCTACACTTTGATCATCAAGTTGAACAAATCTAAGCTTCTCCATTTAGACTGGTTGATGGTGCCGGAACCTGGGCAGGAATTATAGCCCGCGAGCTTGCGACCCTGGTACGGCTGTTCAAGACATTAAAGAGCACTGCAATGTTAGCATACCTTCAAAGTTGTCTGTCCACATGTTGCTGACAGGGTTGCCACATGTCGCACGATAGTGTGAATTGTCTGTCACTCTATTTTGTTTTTGTCATTCTTGTCCTACGCAGGACATGAAAATCACTCTTTCTCCAAAAACGTCCAATTGTGTCATTTTTGCAGCAGGAATTCTGACCATAAGTAACTATTTCAAGTTCTTTCATTAAAATAAAACTAAGATATTTCACTTTTGCAGAGGAGATCCCGACTAAAAGTGACCATTCCACGTTTTCTCATGAAAATAAAATTTCACTCCAATTCACTCTCTGTTTTGGACCAAAAGTCACTCTTTAAATGGTTTTGATGTGGCAACCCTGATTGCTGATGGCGAATCATGACAAAAATACGCATACCATTTCATTTCTGACTGGAAGCAGTGACTATTTCAAGTTCTTTCATTAAAATAAAACTAAGATATTTCATTTTTGCAGAGGCGATCCCGACTAAAAGTGACCATTTCACGTTTTCTCATGAAAATAAAATTTCACTCCAATACTCTATATGACTACGTCCAAAACGCGCCAGTGATTCTCAGGAAGAAGGAGTAAATGTGTCCGTCACGACTCAAACTCAAAGACTCAAATCCTGAGCGAGCGCAGCTGTGACACCGTTTCTTCCGTTCTTCCGCAGGTACCCGGAGATTCTGCATCGGAAGGGAGAAATAGTCATCAAGTGTATTCACTCTCTGCTTTTGGGCCAAAAGTCACTCTCTAAATGGTTTTGATGTGGCAACCCTGATTGCTGATGTCGAATCATGACAAAATAAGCATACCATTTCATTTCCGTCTGCAAGCAGAGAAAATAGAAATCAGCGAAACCTGAAAATTCGGTCTTAAGTTATTGATGAGTGATGAAAGCCGTCAATAGCTAATAGGAAGGACATCGATAAGCGCTTGGATAAACAAATAGGTGTAACTGAATGCCGACGATTATTTGAGCCAAATGGCGGTTAGCCGACTTGGGCCTAACGAAAAGAAATCTATAATTGGCAATGCGTGCAGTCACTGAAAACAAATGATGGCAAGGTCACAACCACTAATACGTTGCTAATTACTTTCGATCAATGTTTGTCAGAAACTACATAAGTGAAGATTCTAACACAAATAAACTACAGTCATTACGAGAAATGTTCACGATTTGCATGAAGTATTGTGGGCTAGGGGCGAGCGAGGGGTTGCTCACTCCCAAACAGTGGTGGCCGGTGCCCAGGCAGGGTGTACAGTGGTGCCCAGCGAGTGATCAACCCCTCGGGGGCGAGCGTTTCCCTTGGATTGAGCGAAGCCGCGGAGGAGCTTTGGAACGCCTAAAAAGTTTGGAAGAACTTATAATTGATAGCAAAATATTAACTCTCCAGTTTTCCATGCACAAATTTGTGTCAGTTTTGTCCAATCATTATTTTTTACTATTTCTAGTAGCGACAAGATTTCTAGCTTACCAGTTTTTGGGAGTAAAAAATAAATAAAGAACATTTGATATTTGTTAGTTCTGGTTTTGGTAAAGTTCCTAAAAACTTTTGTACGGATCTCATGTTGTTCTTTCTCGCTTTCTTTCTCTGAACAAAAATACGCTTTTTGCGTTTCGGCTTCAAAAAATTCATCGGAAAGAATTCTCTCGAGGAATTAAAAAGAAGAACGGCATGGGGCACGAGTTATGAAAAGAGACAGCAAGTAGTAGAATTGGACAAGTAAATAAGAACTCGTAACTAAAGAGCCTAATAGAAGGCATGTTAGAACATTGTTCCTGCCCTTCACCCTGAAGCCTCAAAAGGCCCTTTTAGTTTCCGTGCCTCTTTTCAGTACTCGTGCCTCCTGCACTATTTCGTGATTCCGGATTTTTCAACTGTGGATCATTTTCTTTTAATGGGTAGGCTATATCAAGTCAAAACAGCAAAAGCAAAAACAGTGATTGATCAAAACAGCAACGAACGGCAAAATACAAAATTGTACTATCTATAAACAGCGACAGGACCGAAACCGCGACGGTCAAAACCACGAAAGAAAAAAACTGCGAATTTTTAATACTTTCACTTGTCAGTTACAGCCTCTACAAATATGGGTTGAGACGGAAATCTGTGTTCAGTACGGCATTACACTGTACAAAGTTTCTCCGAGAAAGGATTGAAGTTAACTGCAGTATTTGCTACTGTGATTAATCTTATGTCTGACCCGAATTAGAAATTATCTTATCTCAGTAGAGACAATATTGATCCCAGTAGCAAATACTGCAAGATTTTTTTTTACAATGTACTTCGAGATTTTAAGATAGACCCATGCTTACTAGATCAGTGATGACTCCGTGAGAAGTCATTTGGCCTGGGTGACTGCTAATTTCGGATAAAAGTAGCGACGAATATTACTTCTTAGACCGTGTTGGGGGGGGGGGGGGGGGGTAATCCCCCACCCCTTAGAAACGCTACTGGACAGTAGCACATATTCCATTGACAGGTCATTGTTTGGTGATTGTTGCGAGGTCGAGATCCTAGAAAGCTTTTACTGGGTGGATAGAACAATAATTGTTACACTACATTTGTCACATAGATCCTGACCTGATCCGGTTCCTGTGGGTGGAAGTTGGAAGGGGGACTTGGAAATATGCAGGCCTTAGTCCTGAACGGACGGAGGCATCATAAGACCAAGAACAAATAAGCCAATAGAACTTCCGCCTTTGGTCCCATTCAGCGACTATGGACACCGCGACGAAACTGAGCTGAGCTAGAGGTAATTGCTGAGCTTTCATTTGGTGCCCGTCGACTTCTCACTTTGCCGCTGCGCGTTTCAGATGAAAAAGTGGAGGAGGAGAGCTGACCCGCTCTGCAGCGCGTCACACACGTGACCAGTCGGCTTTTACTTTGAAAATTCCTTCTCTGGGGCTTTACTGCGATGTAGCTGTTATTGTTGCCAGACGGGCTTGTTTCCCGCCCCGTGGCCTTATTTGTGTTGTCTGGGGGGGGGGGGAGGGGCGATTTCAGCGTCGGGCTTGGGGCGGGAAAGTGGGCTTTTTCTTGTTAAAATGTGGCTTTTTTGGGCGTTTACTTGGGACACCAAGCTTTACGTAACTAAGAATCAAAACTTTTCGAATATCCCACCTACGCAACTATTGCATACAGTAGAGGTCGGTAGAAGTATGTTTATGTGAACAGTTACGTTAATGTGAACAGTGCAGTTTTCGGCTATCGGAAAGTTTTCGGCTATCGTGCTTAGCATGCCTTCTTACCCCATAATCGACTATCACATTAGCTGTTTAAAAATATTTTGTTTGTCCCTTAATTTGAACCCCACGCATAAATGTAGGGCTACAAAACCCATCTACTAACTTGACCTTACCCTTGACCCGAAGAATCTTCACACCAAGTTTCATCAAAATACCTCGTTCCCTTCGAGAGTTATCGTGCTAACAGATGGACAGACGGACAACTTTTGCGATGTCATAGGTATCCCTCCACTTACGTTTTGGGATCACAAAACACTTAAACGTAAACGGTCACTAGACTGATCTTCTGCTGCGGTGATAGGCTCGGTAACTCTAAATCTATTTACTAAGTAGGTGTCCTGCTTCCAGAGTAAAATTTGACGTAACGAAAGAACGAATAAGATTTGGATCTATGCGAAGGACTACTCACATAAAGAAAATTGACCAGCGAATGTACTAAAAATGAATTCAACAGCATGCTTTTCATATTTCTTTTCGCTGATAGCCTCATCTACTTAGCTGTTTAAAACAAAACAAAATTATCCCTCCTTTCTGGGATATCAGGCGTACGTAACAGAAGTAACTTTCTTTATAAATAAAAAAAGCAACTGGCAAGTCCCCGAACTGCCAAAATGCCTAAGAGTTTAAACGGCCAGTTCAGGGACTGGGTAAAGAATAAAGACTTCTCTAAAGAACAATATGTCTCTGATTACCGTTTGTTCTCCTTCAATACTTTATGACTACAGTTAAATTCAATTAAAACTTTCTTGCCATTTTCCAAGAGGCGTAAAATGGACATTTTTCAGGCCGTTTTTGTTCTTAGGTAGGTAGATATTTTTAACTTTTAGCCAAACAGTAAACGACAAACAGAAAACAAAACTTATAAACAATAACATACATGAAGCAAGACCGAACAAAAACTAAACACTTTGCGAGACCTAAGGCCTGGCACTGAGTAATGCAAATTCTTGTAAGAAATAAAAACAACTAAAGTGAACACTTCACAATCATCCGCTTGCCTATAACCGGGGGCGTCACTAGGGGGAGGTAGGGGGGTGGGGGTACCACGAAGAAAGAATAAAAGCTAAAGTGGGCGCTCGCAGAGCTCCCAGTCAAAATAAATAAACTCAAGTGGGAGGTCGCAGAGCGCTTAGTCAAAATAAATGAACTAAGCTTGGTGCTCGCGGAAAATTTCGGTAAGGCTAGTTCAGGGTCAGCAAGAAACTGAGTTGACATCGAGATTGGACATCAGCCGTTTGTGGGACTTAATGAATTTTTTCTAAGTCGCATGTTTCGAGCTTGCCAGATTGATAGAAAGAGGCAGGCTATTTCAACAGAAAAGATTTTGATGATATGAATTTTCCTCCAGGGCGAGGTTGAAGCAAAAAACCGGCTTCGTGAGCAATGAGTCATGATATAAATATTATTGTAATACGTCATTTAATTTCGTTTTTGGGATCCCAAAACGTAAGTGGAGGGATACATATGACATCGCAAAAGTTGTCTGTCTGTCCGTCCGTCCGTCCGTCTGTCCGTCCGTCTGTAAGCACGGTAACTCTCGAAGGAAATGATATATTTTGATGAAACTTGGTGTGAGGATTCGTTGGGTCGTCGGACCAGTCAAGTTCGTAGATGGGCTTTGTAGCCCTTCATTTAGGGGTGGGGGAGGGGTTTCAAATTAAGGGACAAACAAAATATTTTGAAACAGCTAATGTGATAGTCGATTATGGGGTAAGAAGACATGCTGAACACGATGGTGAAAACCATTTCGTCATCGAACAAGTAGTTCGCCTGGAATCCGGCCAAAACCGGAAAGTTTGTTAAAAGTAAAAGTGTTAATTTAAGTTGATTAGATGTTCGATATAGGGGTGGGAAAAGATGCTGAAGACGATGGTGAAAACCATTTTCTCGACGGATAAGTAGTTCGCCCGGAATCCGGCCCAAACCGGAAAGCTTGTTAAAAGTAAAAGTTTTATTTTAAGTTGATTAGATGTTCGATTTAGGGGTAGGAAGACACGCTGAAGACGGTGGTGAAAACCATTTTCTCGACGGGCAAGTAGTTCGCCCGGAATCCGGCCCAAACCGGAAAGTTTGTTAAAATTAAAAGTTGAAGTTGAAGTTGATTAGATGTTCGATTTAGGGCACGAAGACATGCTGAACACTTATGTGAAAACAATTTTCTATCCGGACATGTAGTTCGCCCGGAATCCGGCCAAAACCGGAAAATTGGTGGAAGTTAAAGTTTTATTTCTAGTTGATTAGGTAACCAATTTAGGGGTAAGAAGAGATGCTGAATCCGTGTGTGACAATCATATTTTACCCTGACATATAGTTCGACCGGAATCCGGCTGGAGTCGGAAAATTTGTTATAAGTTAAATATTTATTTGAAGTTGATTAGATGTTCATTATTGGGGAAAGAAGATACCCTGACTTCATTTTTGAGCTTTCTTTTTTTCGCCGGACAATTAGTTCTGGAGTTTGGCCGAAATTGGGGAATTGGCGGTAGTGGCAGGAAGTTTTTCTCAGATGATTAGCTATTTGGCCTTAATCTGTTTCTGAATTTTAATTGTAAAAATGTTCAAGGAGTCTGGCGATGACTGGATCTGGCTAAGACAAGACCCAGTTGTCTGGATCAGATACTGAATTTTTGGGATTCCGTCGAAACCTTTGGTCTTTTTTGTTTTGTTTTAAACTGTAAATTCAGATCAAGTCCGTGCTGTTTCAAGTTCTTTTTCTAGATGATCGGTCCTTTTTCGGAAAGGGTCGATTTGAAGCACTGTCATAGACCAACTTCCAGCAAACTATCTCACATTTTTCGGGAAAATGTCTCGAACTCGTCGTGGACAAAACAGTCGTGCAGATCCATGATAAGTGGCCCGTACTTTCATTTGGGATCCAAAAAGATATTCTGACCATAAAGGATTCCACAAAATTAATATTACTGAAAGGAAAGGCGCTTCATTTCATTCAAGTTTTAGGCTTTGGATTCCCTAGCTTCGGCATCATAAAAAGCTAGATTTTGTTAGGGGGAAGTGGTGTTCTGCACGAAAAAGTCAGAGCCTACTTCAAAAATTTCATCTGCGGAGCTCATTTTCTTTGTCTGATATACAGGCGTTAGAAGCTGCTGCAGGTCAGCGTATTGCGTAAGCGAATTCGTCAATGTAAAAAGTTTCTCCGAGTAAGGATTAAATTTAACTCCAGTATTTGCTACTGGGACTAATCTTATCTCTACTGAGACAAGATTAATCCCAATTATATATTAGATTATCTTTTTAGAGACAAGATGAATCCCATTAGTAAATACTGCAAGATTTTTTTTACAGTGCAGTTATTACAAATGCATTCACCTTCACCATACAAATACTAGCTTTGATGTTTCTTTAAATTCGTGCAGTTTCCTGCATTTGTGGCTGTGTTTCTTTGCTGTTGTTTCTAACTGGTGTGACCCTCGCGCCTTGACCGACATCTACCGGTCGTAGATTTTTAGGTCGTCACCTCCCAGGTCCATGCCCTTCAAACCGCCCCTGAGCTCTAAGATACGACTACTGCCACCGCCAGGCCCGTATCCAGAAATTTATTTTTTTTGGGGGGGGGGGGGGCCTTTTGGCATCTTACTTAAATGGTACATAAACGCACCAATACCTTTGGTTGTTTTTTTTTGCCTGCGGGTCGGACAAAAAAGTACAACAAAGACATAGATCAGATAGAAAAGCCTATACAAATGATTATTCTTGTATGTTTGGGGGGGGCCAACCCCCTAACCCCCCCCCCCCCTCTATGCGGCCTTGGCCACCGCCCTGCCACCCCCCCCCCTCGAGTTTTGGCTAGTGACGACCCTGCCTATCTATAACTTAATACAAATACAAACAACTAACAACGAAGGTAAAATAAATTACAAAGAGGTTAACTGGATCAGATTCTTCGGGTACTGAACCCTTTCGATCACCCCGGAGCACAAAAATGCGACAAAACCAACCAAATGTAGGGTGAGGCCAGGTACCAGTCCTTCCCTGAGATTTGGGTAACATGCATTTCGTGCTAGAAAAAATATTCATCAGCAAGGAGGAGCATAAGGAAAGCTTTTCGTGAAATCCTTCAAAAATAACCTTGTAAATTTTGCTCGACTCGTCAAGACTGAAGCGTTGCAAGTAGCATTAATCGGTGGCTATGATTCGTGGTGTTTTTATCGCGTTCGTTGCTTGCGCGGCATCAGCGCATTGTGTAAAGTGGATAGTGTCGTTCCTGGATACGTATAAAAAAGTGAGACGGATTCCTGGACCAAAAGCCTACCCCATTATTGGAAATGTGATTGATATTCTGTGGCATCTTCGAGGTAAGCTGGGTAAACAGGGATCGGGATCTAGTTATCGGTCTTCGGATGAAAATTGACACTGAAGGGGGATAACTCTTAAAGGACCTGTCTTACCTATAATACTAACGCAACCTACCTTCATAATCACTCCATGTATTTCTGAACCCGAAGACCCCCATTTCCTACGGTACATTCTAATCCCTCTAAGAAAATCACGCTGATTTTCTCCCTTGCCGTGTTTTGCTACCTTCGATGTGTATCACGCTGTCGACGTCTGTCTGCGAGAAGTTTTTCCATCAAAAAGACCGGTTAAGTAAATTGCTTCCCTGTTTTATCAATAAGTCAACGGGTCTCGGAAAAGGCTTAAAACAGCCAAAACCGTGGGTTATTTCTAGAAAGCACAGCCTAGTTTAAAGTATTCAAATACTTTAAAATACTGCAAGTTGAAGAGCAAATAATGCGAGGGGTCCTTTAAAAAGCAACTTTTGAGGAGAGCAAAAAAATACTGTATTTGCCCCCTTGCCTGGTTATAGAATGATGCAATTTTTTAAGAAATGCCCCATTTGCATTTTGCCATTTGATGTGTCAGGAAAAAACGGAGACGAACGAATTACGAACCCTGACAGCTGCAGAAAATGATCTGTGCCATTTCTACTTTTATCTGAAATCATATGCCGTGGTGGTCTAAATAGAAAAGTAACATCAAGTCGGTACAGTACCAGACAGGCCCCGTATCCAGGAATTCATTTTTTTTTTGGGGGGGGGGGTGTTTGCCTTTCGGGTTTTTTTTTGCCTACGGGTCGGACAAAAAGGTACAAAAAGACATCGATCAGAGGGAAAAGCCTATAAAAATGATTAGTTTTTTATGTACGAAAAATACATAGATCAGAGGGAAAAGCCTATAAAGATGATTAGTTTTGGAAGTCGCGTTTTCTGCCCTAACAAGACCAAAGGCTTCGATGGGATCCTAAAAATATTATTTGATCCAGACAATTGGGTCTTGTCCTCGCCAGGCTAATCATCAGAGGAAACCAAGTTCGGATATACCTCTATAAGCCATATTTATTAATGACGATACCGATCGAAACTTCCTGCTTTACTTCTGCCAAAAATTCGGTTTCGGCCGAATACCAAGCGAACTAATTGTCCAGCAAAAAAAAGAAATTCAGAAACAAATTCATCGTATCTCCTTGTCTCTATAAAGGTCATATCAATTTCAAATAGAACTTTAACTTATACAAAAAAATTCCGGTTACAACCGGCTTCTGGACGAATTAAATGTCCAGGTAAAAAATGATTGTCATATACAGACTCAGGTCTCGTCTTACCCAGGGAGATAGACAGGCGGACAGACGGACAACTTTTGCGATGTCATAGGTATCCCTCCACTTACGTTTTGGGATCCCAAAATGCCTTTTCCTTCGACAGAGTTCCTTCTGTAACAGCGCAAAAACCAGGAGACCAAGAACGTATTTTTGGAATCCCAAAACGTAAGTGGAGGGATACTTATGAAATCGCAAAAGTTGTCCGTCTGTTAGCACGATAACTCTCGAAGGAAATTAAGGGGCAAACAAAACCATTTTCTCGAACTCGTAGTTCGTCCGGAACCCGGCAAAAACCGAATAATTGTTGATTCTGTGTTCGATTTAGGGGTAAGAAGACATGCTGAACACATGTCAAAAGCATTTTCTTCCCGGGCAACTATTTCGCCCGGAATCCGGCCAAAACCGGAAAATTTGTTAAAAGCAAAAGTTTTGATTTGAAGCTGGTTAGATGACAGACTTAGTGGTAAGAAGAGACGCTGAATCTGTATCTATGGGATGAGAGTGGACGGTACAACGTTCACATGTCCTCGAAATGCCACTACCTACACATTAGCACACTTATTCCCGGGGTTTAACAAACTGTATCAAAATTAGACCGATTTAGGGGGATCCCAATCCCCATTCCTAACGCATGGTCACAAAATCTTCAGTACCCCCCACCCCCTCCAGCTTTCCTCGCCCGAAGCCGGATCTGTCCCCGACCCAACAACTCATCTAGAGCTTCTGCTCCTACCACTCTTCGCGTTTTACTCGAACTCGGTCACCCGTTCGGAACTTATGGTCCATTTACACACTGCGTAAAATCCGAGCGTATTTTGAAATCCGACGCACGTTTTGAGCTTGAAAAGATTGCTGGCAATACGGAAGTATTTAAATACAAAACAAACCGATTTCTATAATGCGTCCGTATTGCTAGAGATCTTTTCAAGCTCAAAACGTGCGTAAAATACACTCGGATTTCAAAATACGCTCGGATTTTACGCAGTGTGTAAACCCACCATTAGGCGTACGTTCTGGTAGTTTCTGGGAAAGGAAGGGTCTTGGTAGGAACCTTTACATACGCGTCAAGTTCCATCGTTCTAGCTTTCGTAGAAGTGCCCGAACTAGAAAATGATAGACATTACGATTGTTATTTGTCACTTGAGACGAGGGCTGCAAGAGTCATACAAACTGAATATGTAAATGCAATTAAGCAAACATGACTGACAAATAAACGACGGTCATGCACAAGAGTCGGGTGTCGTAGCCTCAGTAAATAAAACGGGGATCAAAGTTCGTCTGAGAAACGAAAAAGGTTTTCGGAGGAAATGTGATATGTTGATTTGCAGAGTTGCCACTTTTAAAATGATCTGTAAAACCCCCTGTTTCTGGTCTTAATCAACTCCTCTTGAATCGGGATACCAAACCTGTCAGAAGTTTTATAACAGATAACACAAGGATGCGCAGTTTCAACAGACACCCCTTGGGATGCAATGTGTTGTGATTTCGAAAGGTGATGCATAACAGGTATTGCCAGGAAGGGGCGAAAAACCGCCGAAAAAGTATCTGCTGACTTTCCCGATATCATTCTATTAGATGCAGAGTCTGGTAAGGAGTCTTTAGTTCTTGCAAGCCACGACGTTAGTAGGGCTTTCGACTCGCTTGTCCATGACCTGTTTCTACTGCTTGTCAGCGAGGAGTATACCCATCTATAATCCGTGCTTACCGGGACCTCTACGATAATCTAATTGTTGTTATTCAAATCCCTGGTTTTCCGGATGCTCATGTTGTTGTGCCTGTTAAGTAAGTAAGTAAGTAAGTAATTTATTTATAACCCGCCGTTTAAAGAAAGCGGAGTAAATCAAGAAAATAAAGTAAACACATAAACATACACAAAAAGACACTTAATTTCAATCGTCGGCCAGGAAGCAGTGTAGAAGGTCGTGCGCTGGTTGGGTTCTGTTGTCGATGATTTTTGATAGCGACGAAGAAACATCCAAAAGGGTAACACTTGCATCTTGAATTTTGAACTTCTCCGTCAAAGTATGGTTATGGCATAATTTCGACAAGTGGAGCAGGTGCTTTGCATATTTAAAATAACATGATCTCATCTTTTTTATCTCCTTCTTTCGCAGAACATGAGTGACACCAGAACGAAATAGTATAGAAGGAGCGCAGAAGGTGCTGTAAAGGAGTAAGACAGGGATCGGTCGTTTCGCCGCAACTGTTCAACAATGCTGTGATAGAACCTCAAAGTAATGTAAAGCCGGCTTGTACGGAGTTGAAAAGCATGGAAACATGGCAATGCGAAGGAAAAACATTGTCCACGGTGCAATCGAAAATAGTGCGAGATACGTAGATAGAATCTCAGAAGAACCTAAATTCAAGGTTTAAAACTGCAATGCTTCGTTGATTCCTTTCAGAACTTTCCTCATATCATCTAATGTGAAAACATACCCTACTTTATCCGCCCGAATTGCTCGACGCAGTTTTTAGTGAAAGTTTTCACCTTAATTGGTAAGAATGGGGTAGAAGTGTGTGATTCCAAAAACTGAAGGTTCGCTCGAGTTTCCGCTCAACGTTGCACGGCGTCCAAGTCAGATGGTGGACTAACATGGAACCAAATGTTCCAGACCAGTATTCGAGCCCAGCTCGGCTTTCCAGTCAGCAAGATTTCGAAGCGTTTTGACGGGCGAGATTCATTTTTTTTTTTTTTACTAACGGAGTTGATACTATTTATGTCCAACTGTCATAAATAACACAGGCCAAGCTCGTAGAAGGGTCAGCAGTATATTCACGGGTACGGGAGAGGTGTTCAAGTAAGGTAAGGGGCGAACAAAATATTTTTTTAAAGCTAATGAAACAGTAGATTTAAGGGTAATGAAACAGGCTGCATTCATAACTGAAACTTAATTTTTCGCCGGACAATGAGTTCGCCAGAATTCGGAGAAACCGAAAAATTTGTTAAAAGTAAAAGATATGCTTGAAGTTTGAGGCTCGGTATACGGGTAAGGAGGCATGGTGAATTCCTTTTTGAACTTTATATTCTTGCCGGACAAGCAGGTCGCCGAAATCAGGACGGAACCGGAAATTTGGCCGAAGTAAAAGTTTGTCTAAAGTTGATCAGAGTTTCAAGAAGGGGGTAACAATTATTCTGAATACATATCTGAAGTTGGCTTTGCGCCGGACATGTAGTCCGTTCGAGATCTGGCCAAATGGCCAAAACCGGAAGATTTGTTGAAGTAAATGTTTTGCTTCAGATTGGCGTAAGTATTGAAACAGGGATAAGAAAACACACTGGGTCAGAATAATGTATTTGCTTTTTATGTCAGACCGATATTGGGACAGAATCCGGCAAAAGCCGGAATTTTGGTAGTTCTTCTAATTACGTACTAGAAGTAATATAGCACAAGACAACTTGATGTATTGGCCGACAAGGAGAAGAAACTTGTGTAGGCCTAGCTTAACTACAACTTAAGCATTAGAAGAAAATAAAACACAAACAAAGCAAACACAAAAAAGAGGAAAGCAGAAACTAAGAAAAGGTGAAAAACCAATGAAAAAAAGTGCTTGATCTAGCGAATTAGTGTCGGTAGTACGGGGAGGCTGACATAAAGATAACGGTGATAAAGGCTTTCGCGACTCTTACTTCACAAAAAATACAAACAAGCTAATTTAGAGACAATTCCAGGAAATCACTAATCAACTAAATCAAAGCCCTCTACGCAGTTTTGAGGCCGAAAATATGTCGTCATGGTACCTATACAGCTTATTCTACGGAACTACGCCCAACGGCCGAAAATTTGATGTTCAGTTGGTATAACACAGGAAATTACATAAATTGTATGTGAGGAATCGTTCACACACATCGGTCTTTGCTCGGTTAATGAACGAAACAGACTTTCTTTCATAGCCAAACTTTCTTTCATAGCCGAGCCAAATTAGTGGTAGTTGTCAAGCAAAAATGACAGGCTGTAGTTTCTGAGGTTCCTGATGCTTTTCTCTGAATGCCTTGGGTATAATTTGAAGGGACCACACATGGTCCGGCTTTTCCCTCTCGATGCCGAAAGCAAAAGTGTAGATCACCAGGTCCTTAGGTGAAAAATGAAGGTACGGTTTAAGTTATCAACCTTCAGTGAAATCACGAAAAAAACTATTGTCTGAAATTTGTCCTTCACGTCAACTCAGAATTTGTTGTCCAGCTTTCAGAGCAGATCGTAATTAACACAACTAAGCATACGGACGCCAGGACGTAATCCTGACATCGGTCGTGATGACTCGCAAAATGAAATCTGCACCATCACCATACCATCTTTCTACCGACACTAAACACAGAAATGAATTTTTATTCTTTTTCTCTACTTTGTTACAATGATCCAGACGCTTCGGCAAGTAGAAACCATTAGTCAGATGATGGTTGCAAAATGCACCAATTTACCAGTTCATGTGTTCACAAGAAAAGCTGAAATTCTCCATGTAGCAATGTAACAGCATGAATACAAAGCCATTGTAGATGACTTGACAAGCTCGCAGAGTTAACAGAGTGTGAAGATGAAAATGCAAAGAAGCACGAAGTAAAAGAGGAAGAAGTTTGACTTCCGATAATTACGTTTAAAAACGTTGAAAACAAAAACAGTGACGGGCGAGCCGCGAAAGCAAAGACCGAGCCATGCAAAAACAGAGCCGGTCGAAACTGTGAAAGTCATTCCCACGGGACTGTTCACAATGAGTCGAACTAAAAATAAAGGAAATATTCATTCAAAATTAGAAACGTTATGGAAAATGATGTCGTTAAAATTACGGAGCTTCGTAACATTACAAAAGTCTTTCGTCAGGCGCTGTTTTTACCGTCACTGTTTGTGCATATCACGTTTTTTTGCCATTTTTTTCGTCATTTGACTGCCCTTTTTATTGCAGTCGCTGTTTTTGCTGTAGTGGTTTTGACCATCGCTGTGGCAGTATTTACTTTCGCTGTTTTTGCACATAGCTGTTGGAGTTTTACCCGTTCCCACCGTCGTTGTTTGCAGTAGCTTGGTTTTGACCGGACATCGCGTCCGGCTAACTGGAAATGTTAAACTCAGTCTCTAAAGATAGGGCCTTAATTTCATATGTCTAACTGACCTAAGAAAAATTTCTACTTCTTTCACCCGGTAGTTCTTGCTACCGGTAGTTCTTGCCGATAGTATTTGCTACTCGGATTATCCTTATCTCTACGCAGATAAGGTTAATACCAAAGCGAGATAAGATAAATCCGAGCAGCAAGTACTGCAGTTAACTTTATACGGAGAAACTTTTTACAGTGTAGTAGTTGAGTGAGTTGGCGAAAAACCGGTGTGACCACAATAATCAATCAATGGGAAAGCTGACAAACAAAGGAATCGATACTCCCAAATGTTTTAGCATTTTTTGTTTAACTTTTTCCTCTTATACCAGCCATACTTTTTTCTTTCTGTCCGATTTGGACAGAAGCTGGACTCTATTCTAGATTATTCCACTGTCATACCAAGTCACAAGGCCGTATCCAGGGGGGGGGGGGGGGGGGGGTTAGGGGGTTGAATCCCCCCGAAACATACAGAAATACTGATTTGTATAGGCTTTTCCCTCTGATATATGTCTTTTTTGTCCGACCCGCAGGCAACCCCTCCCCCCCCCCGAAATAAATTCCTGGATACGGGTCTGCCGAGTCATGTTTCTAAACTACGACTTGGACGGGGTTAGTCTAGTCACTGTAATGCTAGAATACTTCAGATGTGACTCCTGTAAGTAGACAGGTACATAATTCGGTAGATACATTAGATTTCAGCTTTGTTCAGTTTACTCGGATCCCAAACAAGAGTGACTGAAGACCAAACATCTGCCAGTCCTTCTGTCTCTCATCAAGATAGCTGTTTAATGGGATAAAGTTATTTTAATGAAAGTTGGTGTTTGTCTTAAGGGTCGGTTTAATTTGGGAATGGAAAAAGTTATTCGCTGAAACGGGTTGGAATGTTGACACAGAGTAAAAATACTATTACAAATACTATTACTTCTTGCCTCGAATGGATGTCCGGTATTTTAGAACTGGCTCTCACTGAATCTGATTTCACTGTGATTCCAGCACTCCACATTTTTTGGAAGAATTTAATGGAGATAAATAATTTGATAGTTCAATAGGTGATAGAAACTCTAAATTAAAATCGGCGGGTTGTGAATCCACATATTGCAAAGTAGAAGGAAACTATGGGTTATCACAAACAGGGTTGGTCAGATGGCATATAAAGCAATTTTTTTTAGCGCTTTTTGCTCGCAATTTGATTTGTTTTAAAAAATAACATACTAGGAGATAGAAACTTTATTTCCGTTATTGTATTTCCATGTTTGTATAATGTTTAAAATGTGAAGAGCTTGTCTCGACGAAAATACGTGGCTACGTGGCACTTAATCTCATTTCATTTTCTAGATACTGTTCCAGCGTTCTTTGTCAACTACCCCGAGAAATATGGAAGGTTGTACAAATTGTGGCTCGGTCCTCAACCGAGAATCATTATCTGCGGGGCCAAATATGCGGAGGTAAGAAACTTGTCTTTGCTTTATTGACCTGAACCTGTCAAAGCCACGTTTGATTGCGTATATTTTTGGTCGAGTCTCACTCTTGGTTTCTTAGTTTTTCCAAAAGTTTTGCTTCGTGGCTGCATGGCTACGTTCCTTTTTATTTGTTCATCCCAGGTGCAGTAAAACAAAGTATGTCAAATTAAAGTGAAATTATACCGAAACTACGACAGAACAAGACCAAAGGCTTCGATGGGATCCCAAGAATTTTAGAATTTGCTCCCGACAATTCGGTCTTGTAGATATTCAGTCTTCAACAGACTTCTTAAAAATTTTACTATTAAAATTTACAAACAGGTTAAGGCCAATGCTAATAATTGGAGAAGACCAAGTTCATATTTGACAGTGCAAAACGGATACGCCAGCTGAATCTCACCAAGTTCAGATATATTCAGATATCCGTTTTGCGCTGTCAAATATTCAGATATTGATTCAGCATGTGTTTACCCTACAGCCTACGTCGTATCATCTTCCTTCCTTAATTCTGCACAACTTCCAGTTTCGGCCGGATTCCGGACAACCTACTTGTCTGGCAAAAAACCTAAAGCTGAAAAACGAATTCAGCATGTCTTCTTACCTTATGTCCAACATCTAATCAACTTCAGATTGAACTTCTACTTTTAACAAATTTTCTGGTTTCAGCCGGATCCGAGCGACCTATATGTCCGGTGAGAAAATGATTGTCATATAAGAATTCAGCATGTCTTCTTACCCGAAAATCGAACATCTTATCAAATTTAAATAAAACTTTTACTTTTAACAAATTCTCCGGTTTTGGCCGGATTCCGTCCGAACTAATTGTCCGGCGACAAAATAAATTTCATATTTGAATTCAACACATCTCCTTACCCATATATCGACTATCTCAATAGCTTTAAAAAAAAAAAAAAATGTATCCCTTAATTTGAAACCCATTCCCCACCCTCAAATATAGGGCTACAGAGCCCATCTTCGAAATTGACCCGCGCTTTGATCCAAAAAATCCTCCCACCAAGTTTCATCAAAATATCTCAATCCCTTCGAAAGTTATCGTGCGGACAGACAGACTGACAACTTTTGCGATGTCATATGTATCCCTCCACTTACGTTTTGGGATCCCAAAAATGCAAGTTAAGTCTTCCTGGTTTAGTTTCTTCGCTACCGTTTCAATACTGAAGTAGTCAACCCCATGAAAATGTTTAAATGGTACATCCCAAAAAGGATTGTCTGTATAATGAGGGAAGCTTCCGTCGCGGCAGGGTGTAATTGAAGTGAACTATTTCCGGCTTAGGGGCTAAGAGCTTACAGCCGATCTCAAAACTCCGCGCTCTGTTCCGGCAACTGTAACTTGTCCTTCTACCCAAAGGTGTATTTTTGGGGTGTATTTTGGGCACATCATTGTAGTTTGACGTACTTTTAGCCTGTCCCTCTTTTCTCCAGCACCAGTGATGCCGGGATTCATAAGTTCCTCCCGTGATGAGTCGTTTGTCCTTCACGACATTGGCAATTATTTTACGACAGTAATTCACAATGTCACATTTGTGAGTTTTAGTAAGCATCTTGTAAACAGTGAATCATTGAGAATATTTCGGATGTCTTCTTCCATTTTTGTTTTCTGTTGTTATGTTTGATACCTGAAATCTTGTCTCCTTGACGATGACAAGCGACAGAGGGTGGATTTGTGTGAAGAAAAGGCTGAAGATTAAAACTGTATTAACCGCGCGTAACATTTGCCAAAAGTGGAACGCAGTTGTCCGAGATCTGGGAGATCATGTTTGGATACAGAGTTAACCAAAGCGTATCCTCTTGATGACTAACTATTCGTTCCGATGAAGAATCGCCATGTGCCTATCGAAGAGCCGGAAACGTCTCCGCAGCTGTCCCCAACAAACGTTGCTGATTGGTTTACGCAGGATTTTAACCATCAAGGTTCAAGGTTTTTTTTATTCTTACTATAACTGATACAGAAACATTAATAATACGATACCCTACACTTACAAATATTTCAGGATTTGAACAGGAGAGAAGAAAAACATCGAATGGTTTAAACCGACAAAAAACTCTTAACGCGAAGCCAAGCACTGCGGCCGTTGTGGCTGAGCGTTCGCTATGAACTGATTTCTGACCGGGCCTCCGAGGGAGAGAATAGTAGAACAATCACCGCACGAAATCGCCAACACGAAGCGAAATCAATCCAAACAACGACAACAAAAATGAGGGACGGCTAACTGAAAACCAGTTACCCTTCCCCAGTTACCAGTCATCTTTCGGGTGACTTTCCTCTCTTTCTTCCCGAGGTTCATTGGCGTGTTTTGACTGCAGAGTATAGGAATTCTTATCAACCCTCTATTCCCCCCTCCCCTCCCGTCTTCCGTGCGTCGGTCCGAGAGGAATACTGGCAATAAGTTTTCCCCGTATCCCGCTATTTCATCTACCCAATTTTTACGTAGTGTATTAGTTAATTTGTTTCTTGTGTGTCTGTGTATTTTGTAAATTTGTATTCCTTTTCTAGGTTTTAGCTATTCGGATTAAACTTGATTGATTGATTAAAGATTTAGCTGATTTTTTTCGCTGTGAAAGGATGCTAAGATGCTACTATTTACATCAAAATGTTACTGTGAATATATCCTGAAGGCTTTTTGGGTGCACTTTTAAATTTTGTATGATTAATATCTTCAGTTTATTCTTGTTGCCATGTATAGGCCTACTATTCAGCCAACACAATTATGCATTTATGCGGAAGTCAATTGCAAATCTCAAATTAGGAAAAGCTAAATTGGGCCATTCAAAAGGCGACAGTTCAAGGTCTCAAATTCCGCTGAACATAATTGTGTGACTGCAGAGAGAAATCAAGATATGCAGATAACCACATATGCCTACTGCTACACCACTTAAATGTTCTCATAAGAATATGCTAATCAAAGCAAGCAATAGCGGTTGCGCGTCGTCCGACAGCAACGTGAAGTTGCCTGGGTAACGTGAAGTGTTGCAGCAACCTTTGTTCGTCTTCGCCGACTAAAGTGTTGTGAGAGTAACACTTGGTTTTTGTTTCGTCGGTAACGGTTGAGTGATGACTTTTTCAACCCATCGAGGTTTTCAAAATGCTACGTTCCAGTCCGAGAAGAATTTTTATCTGCCATACCATAGATCCCACTCTCTGCTCTACTAATTATTGCGAAACTATATCGTTGTGTTACATTATAATTTTTATCCGTTGCGGTGACACTTAATTCCAGGTTACAGTGATAGACCATCACCAGAGACTATACCACCGCCTCATGAAAATGATAATGCTTTAGCAACCGATTGAACGATGTCATGACCCAAACTTTTCTTATCATCAGAATCACTGAAAAAAAAATAGGTACACAAACTTGGAAAATTCGGAAAGCCCTCACCAGTCACCGCATGTTCCAATCCAAGAATATTTTTATCTGAACTAATGACAGAATTTGTAATCACATGGCTATCCTCAGCGTTGAAAAAAAAAAAACAGAATGTCGGAAGTAGGGACTAAATTGACTTTGCAGCCAGTCTTGAACCAGTTAAGGTAAGGTACAATTTTAATGGCAAAAATAAATAAACCTGGTGTTTCTTGACTTAATCCTTTAAAGTCGTAGACATCGTGACTGGTGAAAACTTGGAACATTATCTTATATAACCTATACTTGGTATTATAAAGCTATCCGAACTTTCCAGAATCAAAATACCACAGATGTGGTATTTACTAATTATACTAAATACTAAATTACTAAAATAAATACTAACTTATCGTTGTTTTACATTTTCATGTGTATCCGTAGTGTTAATACTAATCCTAGGTTACAGTGATGGACCATCACCATAGACTATCCTAGCATCTCATGAAAATGATAGTGCTTTAGCAACCTATTCTTGAACGATGATATGAACTAAACTTTTCTTATCATCAAAAACACCGGAAACAAAATAGGTACACACACTACGAAAAGTCGGAGACTCCTCACCGCTGAAGATAATTATGGTGTAACAGCCGATTGTTATACTTACAAGTCTTTGACTTGTCTCACAATTGGGTTCCACCTATTCTTTGTTTGAGTGTGTATCCAACCACTAAAGTTGTCAACCCCTCAACGACTTAATTCTAAGTTACGGAGATAGACCGCATGGAGACTAATTTACTTACCCTCAGGTTCATAGAGATCAAACAAAATTTGCACCAATATCCACTAGTTTCTAGCCTTCATGGACCCCATTCTTATTTACAAGTCCATCTCCCCGTGATAGAGACAGGGTACCAAATTGTTCTCACGATCAAACACACCGGAAACAGATAATATGATTAATAGGAACACCAACTAGCAAAAGTTGCTAACCCCTCATCGCCGAAGATGATTATGGTCTAACAGCCGAGTGTTGCTTACAAATCTCCTACATGTCTCACATTTGGGATCGGCCTATTTTTGGTTTCAGTGTGTCAATTACTACTGAAGTAGTCAACCCCTCTAAACTTTCAAACTGTTTTATCTCATCAAGGAGTTCTTGTACCAAAAAACGAATAATATATACTTTCATCAGCTCATCAAGGGCTGTCGGTTGCCGTGTAAAAAAAAAAAATCTAGCTTTATTGGTTCAAAAGTTGACTTCGTTAGCCGTAGGCCAACTTTCTAACATCACCACTTAGAAAGGAGCAAAGGATAAGCTCTTAATTCTTTAGCAATGAGAGAACTTTTAAAGTTTGAGAGTTATGTCCGATACCCTTTCTCTACCGTAATCCCAAAAATGGAATGATGAACTTAACTGGACTCACGAAGAGAAATGGGTAGAAACAATAGATGGCAGCACTTTCCGACCCATGGGAAAATTACCCTTTTTTGTATCACTCAAAGAAAATATATTGGTCATGGTACCGGGCAACTGCCTGGTTTCATAAAACGAAAAGCTTGATTGCACAACTTCACATAGTCCTCTCTGACATAGGCTATACAGCTCCGCTTCACTGCACATTCAGTAGGCTCTGGCTCGAGGACAAACAAAAACAATTGTTTTTGGACCCAGGCAAGAGCTCTGCGGAGTTTTCCAAAATGTAAGGTCATATTCATCAATCCGGCCTAAGGTCCGAACTTTCCATAAAAACCGCAGAGGTTAGGCCCTTACCACTTTCTAGTAAGAAGCTGAAATCGGGGTACTAGGAAAACAAGACCAAAGGTTTCGATGGCGTCCCAAAATTTAATATTTGCTCCCGACAATTCGGTCTTGTAGATATTCGGTCTTCAACAGACTTCTTAAACATTTTCACTTTTAAAATTTACAAATCATTGGTACTAATCGGCGAAGACCAAGTTCTATTTGACAGTGCAAACCGGATACGCCAGCTAAATTTCAACAAGTTCAGATATATTCAGATATTCGATTTGCGCAGTCAAATATTCAGATATGGATTGAGCATATGGTTTACCCTTTAGCCTACGTCGTATCTCCTTCCTTACTTACTTCTGCCCAACTTCCGGTTTCGGCCGGATTCCGAACAAACTACTTATCTGGCAAAAAACTAAAGCTCAAAATCGAATTCAGCATGTCTCCTTGCCCCTACATCCAACCTCTAATCAACTCCAGATTAAACTTTTACTTTTAACAAATTTTCCAGTTTCAGCCGGATTCCGAACGATCTATACGTCCGGTGAGAAAATGATTGCCATATTCAAATTCAGCATGTCTTCTTACACGCAAATCGAACATCTTATCAAATTTAAGGAAAACTTTTACTTTTAACAAATTCTCCGGTTTTAGCCGGATTCCGGACGAACTAATTGTGCGACGAGAAAATCAATTTCATATTCGGACTCAGCACGTCTTCTTGCCCATAAATCGAACCTCTAATCAACTTCATATTAAACTTTTACTTTTCACAAATTTTCCGGCTTTCGCCGAATTTCCGGCCTCCGGGTGAACTATTTGTCCGGCGAAAAAAAAAATTGTATTCGAATTCAGCATGTCTCCTTACCCCTAAATCAACTGTCTCAATAGCTTTCAAAAATATTTGTTTTGCCCCTTAATTTGAAACCCCTCTCCCACCCTCAAATATAGGGCTACAGAGCCCATCTTCAAGCTTGACCTGTACTTTGACCCAAAGGATCCTCCCACCAAGTTTCATCAAAATGTTTCAATCCACTCGAGAGTTATCGTGCGGACAGACGGACAACTTTTGCGATGTCATAGGTATCCCTCCACTTACGTTTTGGGATCCCAAAAACGGGACAAAACCAAAGTGTTACTCTCGCAACATGATTAACCGCAAAATTGGCGTGTGAGAGCGCCTGCGCAGTCTCGCCGCTGTTGAGCAGGTCAGAAGAAACCTGACGGGCTTCATTTTAGCAACCTTGAGAACTTCCTCCTCGTCTACGCTAACCAGATCGTAAGTGGTGATGTGATCAGCGACTCCCAGCTTAAGCCAACAAAAGGTCAGTCACACACCTGCTCGAACACTTCTACAGTATCGTGAAAGATTCACATACTGACAAGTTAACTTGTTTTTTCCAGACCATCTTCAGCAGCCAAAAGTTTATGGAGAAAAGCAACGATTACGACCTCCTTCGACCATGGTTAGGAGATGGACTGCTTCTTTCATCAGGTATGAACTCAAAGCACAGGCGCTTTCAAACTTGCTTGTAGTCGTATTCTCGCCGTGTCCTCGGGGGAATCAAAGGGAACGGCGGGAATAGAGAGAGCCGCTCCACGCGGACTGAAAACAACGAGAACACGAGGAACAAAATGGATTTTGTTCGAAAAAAATTTATTCAGTTGACAAAATATGTCTAGATTCACGTATTTTGGTGTTCTTTGTTCTGATTGTTTTATCGCACTTGGCCGAAAGGCAAGTGATCGGTATATGGCACCTGGTCGGAAGGCAAGTGCCATATACCGATCCTTTTCCGTCAGTCGGTCAGTCCGGTGTTGGCGAGTTAGGGTACTTCCAGATGTGCTAGGACGATGAAAATTGGCAGGCGTATTAGGGACCCGACCAAACTAACTTGGAAATAGTCACTTACTCGATCCTACCATCGTGGGGGGAGGGAGAGGAGCCGGAATCCGGAATTTAGTGATATGCATAATTTCGAACGGGTGATCGGATCTTAATGAATCTTGATATTTGGAAAGATATCATGTCTCAGATATCCCATTTCAAGTCCGGACAGAATCCAGTGAATATTGGGGGGGGGGGTGTCCGGAAATCCTGTGACACGCTGAGAGTCGGGATGAAACTTGGTGGGAGGAAGAGAGAGAGAGAGAGAGATAGGTTTAATTAGACAACATCGTAGCTGACAGCTAATTTGCGTTGCTTCACTATACTAAATAACAAACTAAAAAAAAAAAAAAAAAAAAAAATATCACTCGCCTTTGTTTAGCAAATCCGTAAAAAATGGTACAAAAGAATTTGCGTGGCGGTTCGTTCGCGAAGCTACTGGAACCAGTTTATTTTGGTGACGCGTACGGTTGTTGGGCGGTGCAGTGGGTGGTAAGATGTCTCGATGCTGGGGTTTGGAGAGAAGAAACTTCTCAAACCTCAAAATAATCTGCTCGTATCTTTGGGCCAACTTGGGGAAATCGAGTTTAGCAAGTGCTTCACCATAAGATAGCTGTCGATCGCCAAAAATAATGAACAAAGCCCACTTTTGCACCGACTCAAGTTGTTGGATGAGGTATAAAGTACTCAGTGCTGCAGGTCCCCATAGTGGGCTTGCATATTCAAGACTGTATATTTTTCAGTTTTTCAATTTATTTTCAAAATTCCTTCACGGGTGATTCCAAATCACATCTGACAGTGCTAAACATATACCTCAGCTGAATTTTACTAGAGCTAGGCTATATTCTCAGCCCTTCTTGAGCGGCTTGAGCCTGAAGGGAACGCCCCCCCCCCCCTCCCAGTCGTGACGCCACTGCCTGGCACAACGTAGGGCACTGGTGGCGGCCCGCCGCCACTTTTATGGGCTAGTACTTCGATAACCAGGCCTAAAGAGAGCAAAAAAAAAAAAAATGCGGATGATGTCAACGATATAGTTCGTATTTTTGATGTGTGATGATGAAAAGAAACATACTCTGCCGAATTGTCATTCAACGTCCGACGACGTTCCCAGGGCAAGTAACTGCAACATTAACTCGTCAAGTTGAGGAATTACGGATGGAATTTAGCTATTTAGCCACAGTTCTTAAGCCCAAAGCTTGCTCGACAGTATTGAATCAAGACGAGCATCAGCCGGCTATGCTGAAGCCTTCTTACTCTGTTATAGTTAAGAACCCGCCTAAGCAACTGGACTATCCCACGGCCCGTATGGACTTTCTGGATCCAGTAGGGGAGAGTAGCAGTGCTAATATCGTCCATTTGAAACCTGTGGTGCACGTGGTGCTCTCGAACAAAAGCGACGCAAGCCATCTTGCAAACGCACTAAGCAGTTCTGGCACTCGATTGAGCCAAAAGTTAACAACCCAACATTCCACGGTAAAGTATACCGCGTACCCGAAAACATTTCCTTTACTCCGCTTTTTCAAAATGGTTGGTTATAAATAAGTTACTTACTTACTTACATGGATAAAGAAATGTTTTGCTCCCTCATCACGAACTGTACGGATGCGCTTTATCTGGGGGAAACAAAATCTTTCCAGCTTAAATCTGAATCCCCTGGACGTTTGCAACATGTTAATTCGGCTTGGGAGGTACCTCAAGCAGTCTATGGAGCACCGTGAGCGTTTTTTGGAGTAAGGGTTCCCTCCTTTTGGTGTAATAATTGTGTTTGTGAGTGCTATTTTGTCTTTATGTTATTTTCCTGCCATGGCCCCACGGGCTTTTTGGAAATAAATTCATACATTCATTCAATTCATTCATGCCATCGATCATGCCCCTGTTTTCGGATACGAGCGGCTCCCCATATCTTAGTTAAAGTCTCTACCCACTCGCTGTTATAAATGTCAGTTTTTCGGGCACATTGCTGATCAGTGTAAGACCCCCCCCCCCCCCCAATGCTCAAGATGTGCCGGAGCCCATCAGTGTGACAAGGCAAATCCATGCGAGGAAGAACTCAAAGGCGCCCTATGCGACTCCACTGATCATCCCTGCTATTCGTTCAAATGCCCTGAGGCATAGAAAGCCTAACAATTTCAGAATCGTATCCTGGAACATTAACGACGGAGTGCTCGATAAATTGCCACTTATTGAAAGATTAATCTGCTGGAACGAAATTATTTGCCTACAAGAACATTTTCTGTCAAATGATTATTTACGTTTATTCAAACTGAACAAAAACACATGTACTTTTGCGGTCCCTGCGTGTCCGACGGGAAGAGGCCGGCCATCTGGCGGCATTGCCTTCTCAATGATTAAGAGTCTAAGCCCTTCGATGTATGGTGAGTGCGACCACTTTGTTGCTTTCGAATTAAGGATTTAATAGTAATCTCAGTGTACATGCCCACCAATTATAGAGACAGCGAGTCTTGAGAAAAATTTATCAGTGCATGGACAAACTCTCAAGCCTTCTGGGTTTTGTAACGATAAAAAACGGAAGTGGGTTATCACAGGTGACATTAACTGCGACCTATCGGGCAATATGTGTCCCCTTACCCAGGTCTTTCTAGCGGTATGTCGTGAGTGTCGTGACATACATGTGGTATCAAATGACCGGCCCGTCACTGATATACATAACGCCACTTCGTCCCTTGATTTCATGCTTTGCTGTCCCGAAATTAAAGTCGTTGACCCGTGTGGGCCGAGAAGGTGGGAGACACCATCATTTTTCGATTTTTACGAACTCACTGTTACCTTTGTTTTCTTCAAAATCCTCACGGTAGCCAACGTTATCCACAAATTACTAGAACACACTTCCCTCCTGAACGCCAATCCGCCATTGCTAATTAACTATTCATTGATCTCCTGTCGCTGACTAAAATATTACTAAAATCTTCGAGAAGATCGAGTGGCGTGTAAGAGGATTAAAACAACTAAGTATATCACCGTGTGGACGTTTAGATATGTCGGAAGAAGAAATCATCGGCCAGTTTGAAATTTTTTGGTCTCGGAAGCTGAATATTATTTAGCTCAGTTTCAGAGTCTTCAAGTAACGAATTTAGTATAATTTACGGCGTTTGTTTATTGTGATCTAGTTTACATCCTTAATTCTTTGGACTAACGGGAATTAACAAGAAGAAACGGAAAAAAAATACTTAGAGAAATCGATAATGCAAATAATTAATTTAATTTTTCTACAAATTTTCCTTATGCCTGCTACAATAACAAGACAACTTCTGCCAAATTTGCAGTTTCGCCCGAATTCCGAGCGAACTACCAGTCCAGCGAAAAAAGAAAATTCAGAAACGAATCCAGCGAACATCTAATCAACTTTAAATAAAACTTTGACTTTAAAAATTGATGGTACAACCGGATTGTCATATCAGACTCAGCGTCTCTTCTTACCCCGAAGGCTATCATCTAATCAACTTCAGATAAAACTTTAGCTTTTAACATATTTTCCGATTTTGACCGCAGTCCAGGCGAACTAGTTGTCCGACGAGAAAATGGTTTTCACCATCGATTTCAGCATGTCTTCTTACCCCAAAATCAAACATTTAATCAACTTCAAATGAAACTTCTATTTCTAACCAACTTTCCGGTTTTCGCCGGATTCCGGACGAACTACTTGTCCAGCGAAATTTTCATTGTCGCGCTCAGCATGTCTTCTTACCCCTAAATCAAACATTTCATCAACTTCAAATGAAACTTTTACTTTTTAACAAACTTTTCGGTTTTTGCCGGATTCCGGACGAACTACTTGTCCGGCGAGAAAATGATTTTCACCATCGTGCTCAGCATGTCTGTCCAAAATCTACTACCACATTAGCTATTTAAAAATATTTTGTTTGTCCCTTAGTTTGAGCCCCCTCCCTCACCCCCAAATGAAGGGCAACAGAGCCCATCTACGAACTTGACCTTACCTTTGACCCAAACAGTTCTCAGACGAAGTTTCTTTAAAATATCTCATTCCCTTCGAGAGTTATCGTGCTTACAGACGGACGGACAACTTATGCGATGTCATAGGTATCCCTCCAGCCTCCACTTACATTCTGGGATCCCAAAATCATTTTGTTAGATCCAAAGTCAAACTATGATTCCATCTTCCCCATGTCGGGCGCTTCCGACCCGCGCCGCTAGATGACCCAGCGGTCGGATCGAGCCGTGGCTTCATCTTGGGTCTTGGGTGGGGGGCTTCTACACGTTGCAAGTGCTAGAATGCTTATGATATAACTCCTTTAAGTTTACCAGGCCTTTCCATGTCGATATCAGTGTTAGTGCTTCTGATCACTTCCCTCCCCGCTACTGAACTCCGTTGAGATAGATCTTGCTCCTCCTCGACCGCAAAGAAAATGGATCACAAAATCGGACCGGAGGAAACTCGACTTGCTTGATAACATCCTCACCAAGATTAAGGTGCCCTAATATAGATGGCACTTTACACAAGGGACTTGTACCGTGACCAATATCATAAAGAATTTTTCGAATATAATTTAGAAGTCTAGGACTCCCTTGTCGGAGCCACGTAGACAAACCAGGACCCACAAGACGGGGTCTCATGGTGAAAACCAAATAAACCAAATATTTAATTTTTAATGGGAGAAAACAGAGGGCCTGGGTTCAAATCCCGGCTGAGGAGCATTTTTGTCTATCAGTTCACTACTTATAAGGTGCCCTATCAGCTACTACAGGAAATGTCTTGTATCCCGAGTCCCGAGAAACAGATTCTCCTGAACATGTAATGTTGTGAAATAATAAACGCACTTCTCTGCGCGGAAGCTGCTACGGTACCTACTAGGCGAGTGAGAATTGGTTCCGAAGTACCAAATTGGTCGGATAATAGTTCCGTTCAAGAACCATGCCGACGTTCAAAATTTCGGCATAAATGTAGGATGAGTGTGGACGTCCCAAGTGCGGAAAAGTTGATGAAGTTCGCCTCCTTCGGAAGAGGCAGTTCGCTAAGCGTCTGCGAAAGCACAGGCTGAATATCGTGACTGATTGGAGCCAGTCATTTAAAGGCCCTCTAAATGAAGCCTACAAGTTCATAAAACGTACACGGTGCGCGAATGATGATCAAAACAGAACACGCCTAGGCCAGATGAAGAGTATGGGTTAAGCATTTTAGTGCCGAGTTCGCTCCGCCGGACTCAAATTTAGAAGCTAAGCATGAAAAGTTACTTGATGACTCATTATTCTCTCACCGTTTTGGTTTTGTTGTGGATATGTCGATGCTGCGTCTGGCTGTTCGTCGGAATAAGAAAAAGCATTCTCGCGGAATAGATAAGCTGTGCGGTATGCGTCTTGTTCATGGTACCAAACCAGGACGTGGAGCTTTGTAGGGGTTGAATATTATTTTGTTCTATTGCAGTTGTTATTTTGTTTTTTCTTTCCTTTTTTCTTCTTTTCATACTCTATTTAGGACGAATTTTGTGTCATACAAATGAGTAATAAACATATCATCATCATCATCATCACAGTCAGTAGGCAAGATCCCGTATGGATTTCTACTCGCAGCCGGCTCGGTGAGTGTGTACCGAGGATAATTTACGACTAAATTTCATAGCAAATCAAGGAAGAAAATATCAGGGAAAATATATATATATATATATTTAAAAAAAAAAAAAAACTGACGTGATTTTTATTTATCACGCCCATCTGCTTACAAGCAAGCTAGCGTTAAAGGGATACATTTGTTCTTATACTCCATTACTGAAACGTAAGTCTTAAGGTCCCCTCAGACTGGAAAAAAAAAATCCCTTCTGTACTCCCTCAACACGAGCCTCTTAAGGACTTTACAACGGCATACCTCTACTGTATGGGAAAGAAATATGACCGTCGTACACGTATAATCCATTTTCTGACCCAAATGGCAATCGAATTTTCTTCGAAAAAAACTGAACTACTACACATCTGTCGCAGAAAAGACGACGCTTGATAACACATATACGACACCTAATCTCTTGTGAAAGTGTAAGCTATGACATCCGGTAATCATTACAGTTTCATCTTGGTCTGATTAATATAGCCGGGTGAGATCTTTGTCCTTGATAGTATGATGCTCCGGCTGCCGAGCAAATACATATTATTCTAATTCACCTGCAGCACACGGCCATATCTTGGTGGAGGGGGGGGGGGCTGACTGACCTTCTCCTTTCTTCCCGCAGCGTGGATCTTCCCGCAGCGTGGATTGGAGATGGTATATGAGCTGACAAGATGATACACCCTTAAGGACTGCCAGACAAAAACTTTGATTTTCTCGAAAAAAATCAACAGAAACGCTTCTCAAGTTCTCTGTTTTCCAGCATTTGGCCACGGCGTGCATTTGTTTTAAATTATTCGCTAGAAAAAAACTAGTGTAATAGCGGTAACAAGAGATCCTTGATGCCACAAGGCAAATATTAGCATTTCTGAAAAACAATATTTCGGGACACTTTTGTCGTGAAAAGTCATTTCTAGTAAGAGCTGTGCTTTAATTATTGACCAGTGTGAGCCGTAATATCCAGGGTACCTTTTGTAATGGATTGACGAGGAAGGCGGTAAGAAAGACGTCAGTGGATTCTGCAGTGGAATCTCCGGAGTATCCGCTTCATTTAGTGCCTGAATGAATCCAGTGACACCCGTATTCCGTGTCTTAATGAGAAAGAAAGGCAGGGGCGTCACGTATGGTTGTCCCCAATGTTGTTGGCCAGTCAGTAAAAAAACAGACGCGAAGCGCCAAGATTTTTCGTAAATACAGTCGACTTTTTTCTTGGAAAATTTTTTCGTCAAAGCAGTCGATTTGTTTTTCAAAAACAGTCGGTAAAATGACCAGTCAGTCGATCAGTACCTTGCCCCCCCCCCCCCCACACCCAAAAAAAAAAAAAAAATATTTTGGCTAGTAACGACTGTGAGGAAAGGCAGGGCAGGAAGATAGGAATAGCCACAGAAAGATGTGGATGAGGAAATTATACTCTGACAAAAATTTGTCTGGGAAAGGTTAGTTGGTTTTGGTGATACAAATCGTAGAAATGTCCCAAGTCTATACTCTTACTTAGACTTGCGGTGAAACCCGCCACTAGGCTCGCAACCACGCTGGTGTCTAGTCTCTTTTTTCAAGCCCTCCTGTCCACCCCTGCCAGATATATACACAAAAATTGTGGTTGCCTGCAGCACGAAAAGAGGTCCAAGCTAATTGTCTGGCTGAGATAATGGCATGTATTCGAGCTTCTTTATATCTAAAAGGTCTAGCAGTAAAGTACGTGACCGTATACTTGAACTAAAATCGCAGATTTTTAAAGTTTGACTGAAAAGCCAAACTTCTTGTAGACGTGGATTTGAATTAATATGTACTCCAGTTCCATGGTTCAAGGTTACAGTCACTGTAGGTACCCCCTCCCGCCCGTCCCCTCCCTTTTGTTCAGTCATATAACTGAATGATTCCTAGCTCTTATAAGCTAAAGCGGCCTCGAATCCAACACTAAAATCCAAAAATTACGCATGCGTATGTTAAAGTAAATGAAAAGCCAGCTTATTTTTGGGATCCCAAAACGTAAGTGACGGGATACCTATTACTTCCTAAAAGTTGTCTGTCTATCCGTCTGTTGGCACAATACTCTCGACGTGGTTGAGATATTTTGTTCAAACTTGGTATGTGGATTTTTTGGGTCAAACTACAGGTCAAATTCTTAGATGCGCTCTGCAACTCTACATTTAGGGCGGGGAGGGGTTTCAAATTAAGGGGCGAAACAAAATATTTTTTGAAAGCTAATGAGATAATTGAGTGAGCTGCAAGAAGACATGCTGAACACGTCTATGAAAGTTATTTTCTCGCCGGACAAATAGTTCGGCCGGAATCCGGCCAAAACCGTAAAATTTCTTAAAAGTAGAAGTTTTGTTTGAATTTCATTAGATGTTCGGTTTAGAGGTAAGATGACACGCTGCATCCGTATATGAAAATTATTTTCTCGTCGGATGAATAGTTTGCCGGGAATTTGGACAAAACCCGAAAATTTGTTGAAACTAAAAGTTTTCTCTGAAGTTGATTAGAAGTTCGGTGTGGGGGCAAGGAGACCAGGGGCGTCGCTAAGGTGGGGTGTGGAGGGCCATTAGCTCGGCCAGAATCCGGACAAAGCCGGAGAATTTGTTCAAAGTAAAAGTTTTCTTTAAATTTGATAAGATGTTCCATTTAGGGGTAAGAAGACATGCTGAATCCGTATGTGGCATAATTTTTTCACAGGACGTATAGATCGCTCGGAATCCGGCTGAAACCGGAAAATTTGTTAAAAGTAAAAGTTTAATCTGAAGTTGATTAGAGGTTAGATGTAGGGGTAAGGAGACATGCTGAATTCGTTTTTGAGCTTTATTTTTTTGCCGGACAAGTAGTTCGGAATTCCACCGATACCGGAAAATTGGCAGAAGTAAGGCAGGAAGTTTCGATCTGCTTCGTCACAACAGATTTGATTTAAAGGGGTAAACACACATGCTGAATCCATATCTGAACTTAGTTTTCTCATATGATTAACTATTTCGCTTAATCTATTTTTAAATTTTAATAGTAAAAGTGTTCAAGTACTCTGGCCAAGACTGGATCTGGCGAAGACGAGATCCAATTGTCTGGATCAAATTTGAAATTTTGTGATCCCATCGAAACCTTTGGTCTTGTTCCTCCTGCAGAAGCCAGCAAGTACTAAAGAACAAGGGCGCAGCATAAAACGCGACTCAGTTCCGTTCCCTTCCCGTTTTTTAGTCGATCCCCAAGCAAACTACTAAAAAAGGGAAGGACGGTGCAGCGTTCCCCCTTTTAGTAGTGTCCCTCCTGGTGTTATGTTCCGGATTTTAGTACGGTGTTCCCGTTTTTACCACGCGTTCCTCCTGCAACCGTGTCGTTCCGTTCCCTTCCTGTTTTTAGTCTATCCCAATAATTAAGGAGTCTGTCGAAGACCGGGTTTCTACAAGAAATTGTCTGGATAGAATATTAAATTTTTGGGATACCATCGAAACCTTTGGTCTTGCTATATCTTGGAACAGAATACACTGAATTATTTCGACTCCGTTAAGATTTGTTTGATTCTTTTCAGCTTGGGCTCTAGCAGTGACGTTTAGAATATGCACTGCTGGCCCGACAAGACGAAGTTCATCCCGACGCGGAGAATTTGAATATCAATAAAAGCGCGCACTTCGACAGCTTATGAAGCGAAGCTCAGGAAAGTTGAGTTCCAGATTGTAAGGTCACTTTTGAAGAAGGCCCGCAACCTGCGTGTGACATAAAAAAAAAAATTTTGGCAATCAATTTCATATATCAAGCACAGAAGCACAATTACACGGAGGTACCACAATTCCAAAAGAAAGAATTCATTTGAAGAAAATCGTCCATATGATTATCGGAGCAATGATTATCAAACGCATTTGATCGGATCTTTGAGCCTATTTAAGATTGTCGTATCTCAGCCGTGTTCGGTTAAGATTTATTAAATATAAATTTTCAGGTGCCAAGTGGCGATCGAGGCGTCGACTACTGACCCCCGCCTTTCACTTCCGAACACTTGAAGAGTTCCTACCAACTTTTGTGGAGAACTCCAACATCTTCATTGGCGTTCTCGAGAAGCACTCAGCTAAAAACGGCGTGATTGACATATTTCACCTGGCGGGGTTATGCACTCTGGACATAATCTGCGGTAAGGACCTTCTTAACGTGTTCTATGACAACCAGTAGGGACTGACATTTGCTTCGTGAGATTACTGGTTTAAAAGCCATCTAGACAAACAAACCATTCCTAGGCTTTCAGCAAAGTTACTTCAAAGCCGGATGTCAGGATTTCCACTTCAACAGACGATGAAATCATCGGAAATTATATCCCTTTTCATCTTTTTCAGAGTGTGCAATGGGGGTGAAGGTGAACGCGCAGCTACATGATGATTCAGATTACGTGCTGGCCGTAAAAAAGTAAGTAGCGATTATTATAGTAATTACACACGCTCTTACTGGGCGCGTCTCGGACAACAAAGTCCGAAAATGCAAAAAGGACCCCTGCCGATTAAAATGCTGGTTGAGAAAAATTTTCTCAAATCGCAAAATCATTCCCGAAGGTCCAATTAGAAAAGCACAAAATCTACGTATTCGCAGAACAAATTAATTTGTATCTTCGAATGCGTCACGCTCGCGCACTCCTAGTGGTTTCTGGCTTGTGCGATAGACACGGAGCGGATCGGCCCACTGGGGGGGGGGTAGAAGGGGTTTCCAGAATTCCAGTGATATAGGGAAAACCAGAATCGATCAACTAGTTTTACGACACAATTGAAAACTTGGTTCCAGCTTCTATCCAACAGTCTGCCGATCCTCGATAAAAATACACTTATTAACAGGAGGAAAGCTGACCCGGGGGCTTACCCTCGCCATCTTTGCAAGCTGAAGGAGCAGGATTTGGCCCATTTCCTCTGAGGATGCCAAGCACTTTCGCATTTGAGGGTAAACTTTGTTCGTGTTCCTTTGGTTTCGTTTTCCGGTATCTTGAAATCTACGAACCCTAACTTCATCGTGGAAGTTTTCATGTAGTTAAAGCATTTAGACTTAGGACAGAAAGTTTAACTTAGTTTATGTAACAGCTTAAAGTTTAACTGAAAAGCCGATTTATTTTCGTATCATTTAGTTGAATACACTGAATTATTTGGATTCTGCTAGGGGATTTCGTGATTTTCCACTATCTGCCCTAGGAGAAGTCTCAGAATATCTGCGGCCGTACCCAAATTCATAATTCTACTATGATGCGGAAAATTTGAATCTCAACACAAACGCGGCTTTTCAGTAGCCAGTGGTGAGCTTGATGAAGACTGCTTAGTGCCTAAACACATATTTTTCGTAAATCTTTTTCGTCTAGCATACAACACAGGTACAAGCGCATAGAGGTACCACAAACCCGACAGTGAAAGTCCGCTATTCGAAAATCTATAATCGGTAAATAGCGGAGCAATGAAGTAACGCATTTTCAGCAGGTTTTAAGACCTATTTTAAGTTAATAAGTCATGGGTAACTAGATTCTCCTAACTCAGCCCTTAAAGGACCGCTCGCACTATTTACTCTTCAACTTACAGCATTTTAAAATATTTGAATATTTTAAAACTAGGCTGTGCTTTCAACAAATAAACCACGTTTTTGCCTGTTTTAAGCCTTTTCCGAGACCCGTTGACTTATGGCGAAAAAAGGGAAATAGTTTGCATAACCGGATTTTCTGATGGAAAAACTTCTCGCAGACTATCATCGACAGCATGTTACACATCGAAGGTAGCAAAAGATGACAAGTGAGAAAATCAGCGAGGCTTGGTTAGAGGGTTAGAATGTACCGTACGAAATTGGAGTCTCCGGGTTTAGAAATATATGGAGTGATTATGGAAGTAGGTTGCCTTAGTATTATAGGTAAGACAGGTCCTTTAAGATTTAAGCAACAGGTGCAACTGTTTATTTGTGTGTTTCTGCATGTATTCAATCTTGTATGGTCTTTTGGCTGAATAAGCAAACGTTATAATTATTATTAGGCTATGCGACATGCTTCTCATGCAGGGGCTGGACACAAGGTACGAGCATGAGAGCTCCGAGAAATTCACGGTGACATAGAAGTGAAATCAAGAACTTTTGCCCGTCAAGGGCAAAATCTGAGGGCAACAGTTTTGAAATCAAGAACTGCATGCTTCCGTATGGAACAAAGCTGCTGTGATAGAGGGATAAGCTCGAACACCGTACATAACGGAAAAAGCACAATAAAAATTTTTAACCTGTGAATATATGGTTGACATTCTAAGCTTGTAGTACTTATGTAAGTTTTCCGATCCTTTCTCGATCGATTACATTTTGTTTCCGGAACAAAGCTCAATCGAAAGTGTGTGTTGGAAGGCTTCTAACTTTGACGACAAAATCGAATCTCACGTCCACTGACTAATATGTCGGTATTTGATCTTTGCGTCATAGCCGACGAACACGGTGCGAGATTCCTTCTTTGAAGCTAAGCTTTGAAGTCTCTTAAAGCATATTTCCAAGTATACTTTGTTCTGAAACTGTGCTTAACCAATCAAGAAAGGGTGGGAAAAACTTATGCAGGTCTTCACAAGCCTAGCATATTTACCAAACGCCCATAATTCATCATCAAAGTTGAAAGTCCTACACCTCGCCATATTAAGTTCTTCCTTTTACCTTTGTGATGATGGTTAGAAAGATACTTTTTCGTCAGGTAGGGTGCTCTGTTGAATCTTAATATACATAACACCCGATGTGCTGACGAGCCAACCGACGCCCAACAAAAGCATACAAAATTTGATTTCTTCTGCATTCCCTATGTATAAAAGAATCCCATGTGCCGACGACAGTACCGAGGCCCGACAAAAGCATGCCGAACTAGACCTACGTCACCTGGGCAACGTTAAGTGTTGCAGCAACCTTTGTTCGGATTCGCCGACTACAGTGTTGCGAAAGCAACACTTTGGCTTTGTTTCTTCACTAACGATTAACTGATGAATTTGACAACCCATCGAGGTTTTCAAAATGGTGTGTTCCAATCCGTCGATTTCTTCCTTGTTTTGCCCGACAAATGTTTGCAGGATTTTATTGAATTGAGATGTTGCTGAAATAAGATGCTTTCAGTCGGCCATCATTAGGCTCACTCACCCTGGGACAGCATGGCAACTGTCGCGATGTTGACTGAAGAATATCTATGACACCATGCAATGTCCGTCGCATAGTTTTTAGTGGAGTATTCCTTGGAACAATCCACTATTGCGAGCGCTGTAGCAGCTTTCGGTTTACAGTTTTCGGTTTCCGGTTTTCACCGTATTTTGTGAGCATTGGGGTCTCTTTTTACTTGTTGCGGGTCCCAAACCCCACCCCCACTTGGTTCAAGGGCAAATGGGCCCAGATTGCCCATTTTTTAATGTTTTTGATTGGACAATAACAGGAGATAAGGCGATGAAATTCCTTTGTGCTTTTGGATCTTAGGGACTGGGGAGACTTGAACCACCCCCACTCTCCCCGTTCATGAGCAAGTGGGCCCAAAGTTGCCCATGAAAAAAGTGTTTGACCCGTGACTGGAATCAAACTCTTAGCTGGTATACTTGAGGGAAAAAGGTGGAAATACGCATTTTGATGGGTCCCGACCCCCCCCCCCCCCCCCTCCTGTTCATGGGCAGCTGTGCCAAGATTTCCCATGAGTTTAATTTGTCTATGACAGGTCTCAACTCTCAAGTACAACACTTCTATACTTGGGGAGATAAATCTATGGATGAGGATTTTGTGTAAAATCAACAAATAAGACGACGCGACGTACTTTAATCTTTAATGAACAGTTGGAAACTGGACTGTTTTGTCATATGATCAAAACGTTTTGTCATATGTCATATGTTTTGTCATATGGGGGCATTAGTCTGCTACAAATTTGTTTATTGCACTTGTTATTACCTTGCTAAGGACAAGAGCTGTAAAGGGTGGGACTGGCAGGCAGACCATTCAGTGTTCGAACAAATGCTATTCGTGCAAGATCTTCAACATTTCTTCGGATTTATACTGGCGGTTTGTTTATATTTAAAGCTTTTAAAGGGGGCTGATTACAAGGTTATTTCAATACTTGTTTGGTTATTGGGGATGAGAAATGTCTTGGTTCTAAAGCTGTTTGTATATTAATGTGATAAACATTTTACTTTTACACTCCACGTCTGAGCGCTTGCGCACTTGTTGAATAAAGTGGATGGTAATTTCTCAGTCCTTCATCCATCCTAGACACTGGTTACCCTCCCCTCTTCCTATTATTCAGCGAATTATAAATTTCCCGATGCCAGACTTTACCACCCATCTAGTCTGATGAATGGTGAAATTAAAGTTGAAACCCAAATGGCCAATGGTGAAACCTAGAGTCTAGACGCCTAGGGTCCATGAAAATCTAGCAGGTCGGAAAGTGCGTCAACAAGCAGCCATACTGGCTTCTTATATACCTGTCTTGACGAATTATGTTTTCTAGGATTGCCGAGATCGTAGTGGAGCGTGGATTTACCCCATACCTCTACCCAGACTTCATATACAATCTGACGTCAATGGCCAAAGAGCAAGCTCATTGTTTGAAAGTCTTGCACAAATTTTCTCAGGGGGTCATCAGGGAACGGAGAGAAGACTTGATATCCGGCAGCATCACACGTAAGATTCCATTCCCTAATATTAAATATTATCGAAGTGGCTTAAACTTCATTTTGTATATAGAGGTCCAACTATAGGCTACCACTGACCACATTTATTTGTATCAAAAAGTCCATCCATGACATTTTTGTTCTGCTGAGTTCTGGTCTAACGACTAATCTAGTGATTAGCAGGCTCAATCGCTAGTGTTATATAAATCTGCAAAGTCTATTTTTGGAGCGGAGTATTATTTTAAATTAAATTTGCCTTATAAGTACCTCCAGATATTGGATTCAGTTGAGAGCGAATTGCCTACCAGTACATAGGAAACTTAAATCTTTAAAAAGGAAAAATGGAGAACCGAGTTTGGCGACACCCTGCCCTTTATGTAATGAAGGGAATGATGACTTGGAGCACTTTTTGCTGAAGTGTCATGAGCTTTCTGATTTAAGGGTGTCTTTGCTTGGGTGGAATTTGCGGCTTCCAGACATCTTGGATTGTACATCGGCGCAGATAATATGCAAAGTGTGTAGATTTATCGATGAAGGAGTGAAGTTTCGTGAGAATAGAAGTTGAATTTTTCTTATATTTTTTTTAAATTTAGTTGCTTAATTAGTGTATAACCTGTTCATGTATAGATAGATAGATAGATAGATTAGTGTATTTCAAAAGCCGAAGGGCCATATACACAAACAAACAAAAACAAAAATATAACTTAAACAATCAGACTCCTTCTTAACTATAAAGATTTATCTATGTACACGCCCACTCGAGTAATAACGGTAGGGTTACTATTGCTCAAAATTTCAGGAAGTGATAAAATCACACCCTCTAGATAAATTTTCCTTAAATCAGGAAGTTTCGGGCATCTACGGAGGAAATGGTCCAAATTTTCTTCCTCCTTCTCACAAAGTGGGCAAGCATACCTCCCATCAGGAACCACACTGCATATATGGCCATATATGGTATATGGCCTCTGGCTTTTGACAGATTATTATTATTATTATTATAGACTTAGAAAATCTTGCTACCCTTTATTCAGACGCCCGCGATCAACTTGAAGATACTCTTGGGATCCGAATTGCCTTACACGGGATTCATATGACATCTAACTTTATTGGAACTTAACTGTAGACTAGCTAAGAATCCTCCAAACAAATGACACTCGAACACAGCTGACAGTAAGAAGCAGAAGTCTACAGAGGAAAAAATGGAGAACGCGGAAAGGATAAGAAGAAGGATGGCAAAAACCTGCAATCGGTCAAGCCTGCTATATATTTAGCTTTAGGCTACTGAAGTGAAAAACTGTAGACTACTCGGTGAGAGTTTTGCGATGAAATTTTTTTTCTCGCACTGAACCAAATCTTGAATTAGCAACGTGGTCCATTACTGGTTTCAGTTATCCATGCAAACCCTTGGTTAGCTTTCAATCCTTCAACCACTCTCCAGTAAAATTCCATTTCGAAACTTCTTGCACTCGCGAATGGTTTATACAAGAGAAAAAAAGAAAACAGTGAAGAATAGAAGAGATGATAGGCAAATCTGGGGTGGGTGAATAATCCGAGGTCCGACGTGAATAAATCTGGGGTGGGTGAACAATCCGAGGTCTGAAGTGAACCGCTCTGCTAAAACCTTCGTCACTGAAGAAGTTGAGCAGCTGCCACTCACAAAGAAACGTCGCCACTTCACCACGAGCATCAGTGACTGCAGGCACGGTCGTCAAATGTCGACATACTTCACAAAATCATGGATGTGCTTAGTCTCAGTGAAATGAACATGGTTATCCTCATTCACAGCGACAAGAAATTTCCTGGACCTGTTGATTACCGCACAAATGAATGGAACGCCGCTAACAGACGCAGACATTCAAGAAGAAGTCGATACGTTCATGTTCGAAGGACACGACACGACTGCTACAGCTATCGCTTGGTGCCTTTTCTTGCTCGGACACAACCCCGATATTCAGGTGAGATTTCAACCTGTCGATGGAATTATCTTAACTAGCCCGATGAAAAATATCTCAAAATAGTAGTATGTAGTAGTACGAAAAAGCAGCATGCTATATCAAGTGATGCTACTACATACTTCTATGTCAAGACTACCGTGTTACTGCATGCTACTGCTTAAGATTATCCGACACATTATCTGAAAGTAGTTATACTACTACATACTACTGAGCTTGTTGAAGCAGTTGCTTAGAGTAGCACTCTTTTCATCCTCTTGATAAAGTCACTGCGGAGTTGCACATACGATTCTTTACTGTTACATACCACTATGTTTTTCGGAGCTATAACAGTATGAGTGATATTCCGTGGTATTGAATATCATTCATAAAACTATATACACCTACATACTACTGTATACGACTGTCTCAGTTTGAATCGATTTTGCATGGAAGTAGTTGAGTTGTTCCGCGGTACACATAAGAGTTGCATGTAGTAGTATGCGTGATATTCTGTGATAATACGAATATTTCGTAGAACTATATACACCTGCGCACGACTGTCTCAGTTTGACTAAATTTAGCATGGAAGTAGATTAAGTTATTATGTTCCGTGATTCTACAGATAAAAGTTGCATGTGTAGTTTTTCTTACTCTCAGTTGTATGGACATTTGGGTACTACTTTGTAGAACGGTATCCTTCGAAAATAATCGAAGGGATACAAACCACTGAGCTTCTTGAAGCAGTCGCTTAAAGTAGCAATGATCAGGGGCGTCACGACTAGGAGGGGGGACGCCCTCCCCCCTCCCCCGAATATTGTCGGCCAGTCGGTAAAACATAGCCGAGTCGGCGCGAAGCGCCCCGATTTCTCGTAAAAAAGTCGATTTTTTGGGGGGGGAAAAGGCGATTTTTCTTAAAAACAATTTTTCGTAAAATATTCGATATTTTCTTTAAAATAGTAATTTTTTCTTAAAAATCAGCCGATTTTTCGTTAACAAAGTCGTTTTTTCTCAATAATCGTCGTTTTTATCTGCAAAAATAGTCTTTAAAAATTACCAGCCAGTCGGTAAACACCATGCCCCCCCCCCAATTTTTTTTTGTTAGTTTGGATAGTGACGCCTCTGGCAATGATAATCTTCCATACTCTTAATAAAGTCGCTGCGGAGTTGCGCACACGATTCGTTGCTACTTCATAGCACCATGTTTTTCGGAGTTACAACAGTATGAGTGATATTCCGTGGTAATACAAATATTTCGTACAACTAAATACACCTGTAGACGACTGTCGTACTGTTTGGAACTGTCGAGTTGTATTCCGTGATCCTACACATAATCAGGGGTGGCCCGAAGCACTCAGGCCAGGGGGGGGGGGGGGGGGGGGGGGGTGAGACCCCTCATTTCAACGACTCCCGGAACTGATAACTGATAAACCGGGGAACTGATAAGAAATGGATTATTAAAATGATGGGGAGTAAAGATTTTAAAGAAATAAGAATTATTGGGAAGTTCCTCAGGTTAGCTTTTAAACACCGGAAAGATTTCTTCTGATGGGGAAATTGTGTTTTTAGTGCTAAGAAAGTATTCAGTGTAAACTAAAAATATTAAGAGTGTGTTAGTGTGTATATGCGCATGTAAGATTGTTTACTTTTTGTTTCGCTTTGTTGCATGATGGCCAGATGGCTTTAATGTGCAAATAAATCATTCATTCATTCATATACGACTCGCACGTACCAACAAAAATGACCTGTTGCGACTATAGTCGCGTATACGCGGCAATGGCGCACGTTCAATAGAGCCGGTTAAAACTAGCTGCAGTGTATCAGATGAAACTACTCGTGTAATCAGCATTTTTGTACACATACCTTCGTAGCCTCAGCTTTACATTTCAACTTTCGCTAAAGAGGAAAGCTTTCAACGCTTGTCCCCGACAAATTAAAGCAAGCACCGCATGCGAAATTTTTTAAATCTACCTTTGTCTAGACAGATTCTAGCCAGCCATTAATGTGTTTCAGATCTAAAAAGTTCAAAGCCTAATCGTCAAGTAAACGACACACCGTTCCTCTAAATAGAGAATACTATGGAATGCGCCGCAGGCGAAATTTTGTGAAACGCCGAGGAGCAGACCGTCTTTTTGCGATCCCATTGAAAAGGAAATAATAGCTTTGAAATCACAAATCTGAACGTCGAAAAAAAAGTGACAAAGTAGTGGCCATAGAAAACAAAGTAGACACAAAGTAGATTTGTTCCGAATTAAAGCAAAAAAAGTAATTTTTCACGTTAAAGACACGCTTATTCAGAAACATAACGAGGAAGTTTGCCAGTGCACTAAAAGAAAAAAAATCATCCGGATTAATGGACGTAAACACCGAGGAGCAGAGCTTCTTTTTGCGATCCCAGTGAGAAGTTAATAATCGCTACGAAATCACGACTCTGTCCATCGAAAAAAGGGACAAAATAGTGCCCATAGAAAAGAAAGTAGATTTGCTCCAAACTAATAGAAAAAAAAGTAACTTTCATGTTCAAAACACACTTCCTCAGAAAAGAAACGAGGAAAACAGTAAGGATAGAAAATAGACGCCGGTTCGCCGACGAGACTGGAGTTGCGTTTTTTTCCGGGTGATTTGATGGACTTTGTTTCATTATGAAAGTAACGTTTTATTCGTCGTCTGACGCACTGTACTTCCATGTCGAAAACTAAAGCAGGTAAAGCTACAGTGAGCTAAATTTGAAAATTGCAACTTAAAGACAAGAAGTTCGCTTTCGTAATAACTTAAACATAAAAGAGATCATTTTCGAGCTGTATGAGTGTCCTGAATTTACGAATTCTTTTCAGATGTGAATATTCTTTGAGCCCAAGCTGACTTTGAAACATTTATTCAAACGATGTTTACAACGGATATAAATCAGCTACGATTCTTCATCAGCGATATTTCGGCCCTTCTTTGCAGGGGTCCTCGCCACGCTGTCAAACTTCTCGGTCAACGTCGGGGGAAATATCGCTGATGAAGAATCGTAGTGACGTATATCCGTTGTAAATATCGTTTGAATAAATGTTTTCAGATGTGCTTTAACACTAGCATACAGGGGCGTCACGTATGGGGGGGGGACGCCCCCCCCCCCCGATGTTGTCAACCAGCCGGTAAAAGATTGCTGAATCGGCGCGAAGCGCCGCGATTTTTCTTAAAAACAGTCATATAGCGATTGTAATTTCTCTCCGTCAGTCGGTCTGTCGGTCCCGGTTTTGCTAGTTCGGGTACTTCCAGATAAGCTAGGACGATGAAACTTGGCAGGCATATCAGGAACTGGACCAGATTAAATTAGAAATAGTCGCATCCTCGATCCGACCATCTGGAGGGGAGTGGAGGGAGGGGGAATCCGGAAAAATTAGGAAAAATGAGATATTTTTAGCTTACGAACGGGTGATCGGATCTTAACGAAACTTGATATATGGAAGGACCTCGTGTCTCAGACCCTCCATTTTAAATCCAGACCGGATCTGGTGACATTGGGGGGAGTTGGAGGGGGAAACCGGAAATCTTGGAAAACACTTAGAGTGGAGGGATCCGGATGATACTTAATGGAAAGTACAAGCAAAAGTCCTAGACACGTGACTGATATAACTGGAACGGATCCGCTCACTTTGGGGGAGTTGGGGGGGGGAGAAGTCCGAATTTGTGCTTCCTGATGTGCTGGGACGATGGAAATTGACAGGCATGTCAGGGACCCGACCAGATTAAATAGGAAATCGTAAATTCCCCGATCCGACCATCTGGGGGGGAGTGGAGGGATGGTGAAGCCAAAATTTGAGGTATTTTTAGCTTGCGAACGGGTGATCGGATCTTGATGAAAGTTGATATTTAGGATGACCTCGTGTCTCAGACATCTCACTTTAAATCCGGGCAGGATCCGACGACGCTGGGGGGAGTTGGAGGAGGGAACCGGAAATTTTGAGAAACGCTTAGAGTGGAGGGATCGGGAAGAAACTTGGTGGAAAAAACAAGCACAAGTCCTAGACACGTCATTGACATAACCGGACCGGATCAGGGCACTGTGGGGGAGTTGGGGTGGGGGTCCGGATTTCTAGCGATCCCGCGAGTTCGGCATACTTCCTGATGTGCTAGGGCGATGGAACTTGGTAGGTATGTCAGGGATCCGAACAGATTGACATGAGAACAGCCGTTTCCCGGGAGTCCGGAATCTAGTGGCGTGCATATCTTTTGAACGGGTGATCGGATTTGAATGAAACTTGTCTGGTGAGCTATCGCCTCGGACGTTCAGTGTCAAGTCCGGGTCGGGTCCGATACCTGTGGGGATGGGGGGGGGGAATCCAAGAAACTCTAAAAGCAGAGGGATTGGGACGGAACTTAATGAACGGAACAAGCTTTAGGCCTAGATGAAACTGACGTAGACTTAGAATAGTTCCAGACGCAAAACGACAACCAAACTTTTCAGGCATATTAGCGACCCGAATTATCTTGACTTAAGAACCTGACACAACATACCCCCCGGAAATTTCCGTTCCTAGATCCGAGCATTTTTTGGGGAGCAAGAGAAGAGAAATATGGAAATTGACTTCTATAAATTGCGAACGAGTGGTGTGATTCGAGTGAAACTTAATGGGTGATCCGAATCGATGGCCTCGACAAGTAAAACATGCGTTCGAACTACATGCGACCACGATTAGGGGAATTGGGGGGGGGGGGAGGACTTTTGACATGCACAAAAACCAAAGGGATGGACCGAATGAGATGCAAATTCGACAGTGCCGAGTTTATGCGGCCTAGATTTGTTATTTGGAGTCCGGGCCGTATTCGGCCAAGGTATGGGGGGGTACTGGAAACTTGCAGATAAGCTATGCTCCAATTTCAGTCAAACTTGATGGACAGGAACAGGGAATTAAGAGATCCGATACGACGTTTATGTTTTCAAGTCCTGTTCGACCACAGTAGGGGGAGTTGGATGGAGATTGCCGGAAACTTTGAGCCTCGCATAGGGGTCAGACGAGTGTTACATGAAACATGGAACATAGAGAGAGAACATACTCTAGATGACATATTTTGGGCCCGAACCGGATCCGACAACGTTGGTGGGAGAGGGGGGGGGTACCGGAACTTTCCAAAAATGCTCAGATTCGAGTGAAACTTGATAGATGGTATAAAAGAAGATGCTTTAGGTTGTCGATTTTGTTTATTCCAAACCAGATTCGGCCACGGTAGGTGGAGATAGAGGGAGTACCGGAAATCGTGTCGAACGTCTAGGGATCAAACAAACGGATTTATTGGGCTGAAGTTTGAATAGTCATGTGCATTTGTTACAGATAATCGAGATGATGCCGGAACTGCTCAGAAATGAGTGAAACTAAATAATATCCTATTTCTGTTTCCGAACCGCAGTTTTGGATGGCGGGTGTATTTTGTGACGTTCTCATCTACTTTCTCGTACAGCCTACTCGTGCAAGTGCCATATGAGCTCGTAGCTCTTGTTTCTTTAAATCAGTCGATTTTTTGTCAAACAAAAAAAGCCGGTACAAATTACCAGCCAGTCGGTAAATACCGTGCTCTTCCCATACTTGATAGTGCTATGATTCGCAGTCAGCAGTGATAAATATGATTCCCAGTCAGCTTGGGCTGAAGGAACATTTTTGCTATCCCCCCCCCCAAACCTTTTTGGATAGTAACGCCTCTGATAGCATAGAGATCAAAAATTTACCTCCCGACTCCCGACTAGAATGAGCTATTCTAGCGTCTGCAGAACCCCTACTGTCCTGGGAACCGAATTTCGGGTGTATACTAAAATCTTCCCTGTCCTTTTCAAGCGTTGTTACCACCTCAACCTCTCTTTGTAATCGACACTTTTCTATCTGTTGTGGGCACACTTGTTTCGCGGGTCTCCTGTCATTTGATTGCTGATGGCTTTTCCATTCTGTTCAAAATTCTATCTTTCTTTTTTCACTTATAGCCAAAATTTGACCAACAATCAATGCACATAACCTTGTCTCTTGCTTTTGGTCTATAAGGTATATCAACGTTATCCAGTCAGACTGCACTTTAACAACTAAACTATTTTGACTATTGTAATTTTGACAGGCTAAAATCTGAAAGACCCGAGTGAGGCAGATCCAGTTCACATGGGAGTAGAACAGGTAGCCGCATTGCTGCCCCCATGAATCATGTCTCGGACCTATCGGGGATACGAAACCTAGTTTAAACGACCTGACTTGTCTTTAGGGACGGGCTTCCGACTGAAGCTGTGCAGAGACAAAATTAACAGTTTTTTTTAAACGACTCGGATTGTTTTTATTAAAATGAATGTCCGGGACCTCGGTGAGGGCAAAATAAACGACTGATACGACTTAGCAAAAGGCCGAAATACACGACTGATACGACTTAGCAAAAATCAGGAGGGGTGAGTCACCCCCCCCCCCCCTTCGGGCCACCCCTGCACATAATCAGCTTTCATTACGGTGTAGTTTTAACGTGACGTGACTTACTGTCGGATACAACTTCCATCGCAGAGCTTTATAGTTGGAGTGGTTTAAATCAGAAATTGTAACAGACCTAGAGTTGCTAGAAATTTATCACTCCTTCCACTGTTTTGCAAGTCCTGTTTTTCTGTTAAGTCCGAAATATTTCCTAAACCGTTTCCACAATTAAACTCTATTATCTAACACCAAAGCATTACCACGCAAATTTTGAGAGTGTCTGCCCTTAACAGATAAGCTTTTAAAAATATATGAAGAATACTGTAATGCAATATCTATCAAACGCTGATCCAAAGCCAGGTACGCGACTTCACATTGGGTGGAACAGAAGGTGAAGGTACTAAAAAGTAAGTCAGATAAAACTGGCGCAGCCGTGCAGGTGTGACTTTAAAACAATGTAGCCCGTTTCAGGAGTAATGCGACGCTTCCGAGCTTCCAGACAGTTCCAGGACTGCCCTCTCCAGTTCGCAGACAACTGACCTGATCCGATCTGGAATTATGAATAGTATTATTGCCCTACCGGCAAAAATCCACCTGGTAACCGGTTAATTATTTTATAAACCACTACTATTTAACAGCTTTAAGTAGTAGCTCGAAATTGTAATCAATCAATCAAGTTTAATCCGAATAGCTATAATGAGAACAATAGCATTGAATCGTATGCAGTGGTATCAAGGTGGTACGGAGTACAGACGCAGCGATAACATGGAAACGTATGCAGTGGCAAGGAGTACAGATGCAGCGAGTTTAGAACAAATTTCCCAGGAACCACGTAGTAGCATGAAATACTACATTTGGACTAGGTAGTATCGTCGGTAGTATCCGAATACCATGAAGTAGTTTAATAGCATAGAAGTCTGCGAAAAAGTTGCATTGCTTCTATATTCAATTCACCGAGGTAGTAGTATTATACTACTACAGGCTCCAGAAATTTTTCATCGGGAGGGTCAACACTTTTTGCACCAAAAGATGGAGTTTTAACCACCGTTGTATTCGGCTACTCGTGATATTACTAGTTGATTTATTTTGCCATGGAAAAGTTCTCTAGTAGCTCTAAGAGCAAGCGATCATGATATATATTCATCATTCCCTTCACTAGCACGACTTATCAGTGATCTTCTTCCCCACATAAGCTTCCTCGGTTTCCTGAAGATGGCGATAAATTTGAAAAAAAAAAAAACTATAGCCTGCTGTGCTCTACAGCAATTTGGGTGGATAGAAACTAGCAGTTCGGGTGCTACAACTAAATTGGACTAGTACAACCTTAAACAAAATAAAAATAGTCAGGACAAATTTTGTAGGCCTAAAAAGGATGTTTTCCAGCTTTTACAAGGTCAAGCCGTCATCTGCAGATTTGCCACCACCCATATTCAGATTCAGCGTGGTCAATATAGTCGGAAAGTATCTTCAAACTGACTGTGTCTTTCTGATCACCTAGTCATATTTTAGGGGTCTAGCGCCCGAGCTGTAGGATAGATAGTATGCTTGAAAGCCAACCGACAGAAAATTGATTTAAGTGAAACTTTTCTACCTGACCAGCGCCATACTAGACTTTGGAGACAAACAACCCTAAATAATGTGGAAAGATGATCACCCTCATAATGAATTTCATGAACTTTAGCCAATATTTTATACGCCCTCGCTATAGTTAATTTCTTTGCTTCGGGGCTGCAAAGATCTAAAGTTTAATTTTTGCTAAAGTTCTAAATTCAATTTTTACTGAGGGCGAAAGGCTTCTGCGGACACAACCTACTTGGCTGTGGCCGTTTCTGTTAGGAACCAAAGCAGGTTCGCCAAAGCACCGATGTGAACAAATCAGAACGAAACAATAAATGGCTGATTGCGGTAATCCTGCTCCAGAAGTTGACACGGGCGACGCTTGAGACCGTCACTTGTAAGAATTCGGCCTAAAACCAGTTCAAATCAAAAGCAGTGTTGCAATTTTTATCTGACGAAACCTGTGACTTCAGCCGCAAAAAGACACTGTGGCGCCTACGAAACCGAGTCCTTTTTTTTTTTTAACAACTATTGACGAGAAATCTCGCTTTATCATCTTCACGATTATCTGCCTCAACTTTTCGCTTCATTTTTTTATTTACTGGCAAGGATTTGTTGAAGAAGCGAAAATCTATGACACATCTCAGAATTCTGCGACCTGTGGCAACACTGGTCCAAACGGACAAGTGGGACCACGAGACTGGCTTTAGAAGGTAACTGGTCTCCCAACAACGGTCTTTTGAAATCGCAAAAACCTGAAATCTGCGTGTCAACTAAACTGGATGGATACATATCTTGGCAGGTGAAAAGGTCGTGACAATTACTCTTCAAAGTAAATATTCATAGCCAACTTGCTCAACGCCCACTTCAACAAACGGAAAATTCCCCAATGTCATGAAATGTTGATCTTCATTTCGGAGCAGACCAGTTCTGAGCACGAATCAAGCCAAATTAATGGAAACCAGTTGTCCCGCATGGAGACACACTTGACTACTACTTATCTGAACGAAAGCCTGAATGTTTTTAGCACAATCATGAACTACCGAAGCGACAATACAGTGCCAATACCACTTATATTATTGTCCGCACAGTCTATATACGCTGTGTATTTACTTATGAAACGTGGCTCGGGTCAAAGATCACTCACGGTTATCGGAAAAACGTCGGCATCGTTTTACGACATACAGGCTGAAAGCGGATGCCCCTTACAGGCTTATCGATTTTTGGGTCCCAAAAGATAAGTTGAGGAATACCTATGACTTCGTAAAAGTTGTCCGTTTGTCCGCCTGAACTCTGTCAGCACGAAAACCCTCGAAGGGTATAAGACTTTGATGAAAGTTAGTGTGAGGATTCCTTCAGTCCCTACACTTGGGGGTGAGAGTTAAAATTAAGGGGTGAACAAAATCTTTTTAGTAACTAATGAGATAGTCGATATAGGGGTAAGAAGACATGCTGAACACGAAAATCCAAAATAATACTATATATAGCCCGGAATCCGGCCAAATCGGGGATCTGGTAGAAGTAAGGCAGAAAGTTTTGATCAGTTTCTTCAAGGGAAAGATATGACGTAAACACACATGCTGAATCCATACCTGAACTTGGTTTTCTCAGATGATAAGCCATTGGTCTTAATCTGTTTCTAAATTTGAATAGTAAGGAGTCTACCGAAGACCGGATGTCTACAGGACCCAATTGTCTGGATCAGAAATTAAATTTTTGGGATCCCATCGAAACCTTTAGTCTTGTTTTATATAAGCAAGCACACTCTATCAGGGATAATAGATGTGTGTATCTCTGACCTTTGGATGTTATTAATCCATAGCATTTTTCTTCAAGATTCAAACTGTTGTTAAGCAGAAGTAGGCCCATGACCGAGGGTTACCCACTCCCCGGCACCTGCTGTACATCCTTTCCCTGCACCGACGGAAATCAGCGTCCGGCCATAAGTTAGGCGATTCATCTTTCAACGCTTCAAAACAGGCTTATTTTAATGTTCTAACTCGTGGCAATTGATCCCAGCTGGCGCCAGCAACGGGCACTTGCTGTACACTAAATTCGAGAGTGATCAACGCCTCGCCCACGAGATCTCATGAGAAATTCTGAATTGTTGTTATATATTCTTAATCAAGGCCGTATCCAAGGGGGGGGGGGGTTAGGGGGTTAGAGGTATATTTTGAGTTAAATTTGCCCCAGTTATATTTGCGGTACTGGATCCAGTTGCGGGCCAACTGTCTGTCAGTGCATAGAGATAGTTATTTTTTTAAGAGAAAAGATGAAGACCAGCCATCCGGGTGTGCTTGCCCTCTATGTGGTAATGGAGTTGATGATTTGGTCCATGTTCTGTGCCGGTGTCCAGAGCTTTCTGGGTTAAGAAGGGAATTATGTGGAGGTGAGGTTATGTTACTTCCTGACAACGACGCCACGCGTTATATGAAAAGTTTGCAGACTTCTTGATGGTGTGGTGAAATTTCGAGAGAACGATGGCGCAGTTTAGTTCATGTAAAGTTATTTTGTTTTGTTGATTTATATGTATTTTCTTGTATATGGCCTTTGGCTTTGAATACAGTTATTATTATTATGTTAATGTTACCATCTGGCCGCTGGCGCCTGGTATGGTACTGATCTTTCATTCCATTTCTCCCTCTTGGCGGCTGTATTCATCTGATCGCCTCGACCGGTGCGGGATGTCGATAGTATCATCCCTGTTTGATCAGGCGAACCACAATAGACAATCATTCACGTTTTAGTTACATCATACTGATCGAAGTTAATTAACTGTTACAAGTAACATACACATACTGCAGGCTAAGAGAAAGTAAATCAAATTCTTTCAGGAGAAACTGAGAGAAGAAGTGGACCATGTTCTGGGAGAGAACAACAACTACGAATATCAAATGCAAGATTTCAGCAAGCTGAAATACCTCGAATGCTGTATCAAGGAGTCCCTTCGACTTTACCCAAGTGTACCTGGCATCTTCAGAAATGTTCCTGAAGATACCCAACTCGGTAAGTCTGCCAGTTTTGATGACTTGTATAACTCAACTAATCAAAGGCAAGACAACTCTAGGGTTGGGTTGGAAAAAAATACCGAGCGAACTACCGTTCATATTACATCAGTTGCTCATCTTTTATTCCTTTTAATCTTCTTGTAAAAGAGAGCTGTTGCCCTTTCCTTACAGAATTCGTGGTGATCGCCGAAAATTCGGTGTCTCCATCATAAGTATCTCCACATTCCATAACCAGATGAAGCTCACGAATAACCAATATTCTATGAACTTCTGCATGGACCAGCATTGAAGTATAGCATTGGCTCCTCATTTTATCTGAACATTTTGAAAGAAAAATATGCGCTTCCTATTCTCTAGTGTAAAGAATGTAACCCGTTTCAACCGAAAAATCCTAGCTTCCCTTTATAACTCCGTTACAATACGCCAATTTCTTTACCTAGCTCCCTTCTGGCAAATATTCTCAGCCAGTGAAAAAAGTAAACTCTGTTCCACTTTCTTCAGATTCTCCAAATACTTACTTCGGCTCCCCCCTTGGACAAGAAATACCAAAATGATGAAAATACATAAAAGACCCTGAGCTTGCTATCTCTAACCGGATTAGCAAGTACAACTCAAAAATCCAGTCCCACCCTTGGAGCAAAATTCTCAGAGTTTAAGTGCATATGTATGTAATCGTGTTCAGTTTTTAGTCTGTCAGAGAGTCTCAGATAGTAATTGTCAATTTGTGTGTGTTTCCTACGAAAGTGTTACGTTTTGCTTTTCTTTTTGTACTCTGTCCCTTTTTATGTTTGAAATGATGATAAATAAATAAATAGCATTTTAATTCGATCGTTTTACTTGACAACAGCATGTTCGACAATTATTGTGAAGATATCTTCACGTAAAAGCGGAAAAAGGTAGGGCATGCGGGAAATTGGCGTAGGACGGTCCCGGAGTAGGCATGCAAAGTATTCACAAACAGACGAACCGCCCGATTCAAAGTATTCAAGTATTTATTTACGTACTAAAATTACATAAAACTGGACAACTTGGTATATTGGCCTAGAAGGAAAATAATCTTGTGTAGGCCTTGCAGCCACAACTTGTTTATTCATTTAAAGAACAAGAGCTACGAGCTCCTATGGCACTTGTTACGAGTAGGCACGGCTCGGTTATGTCAATGATATATCTAGTGTTTGCTAGGTGTCTTCCCACCAAGTTTCATCTCGATCCCTCCACTCATAGCGTTTTCCAATATTTCCGGTTCTCCCATCCAGCTCCCCCCAAAAGTCACCGGATCCGGTCCGGATTTTAAGTGGGTCGTCTGAGGCATGAGGTCTTTCCAAATATCAAGTTTCATCGAGATCCGGTCCCCCGTTCAAAAGTTATAAATACCTCAAGATTCCGGATTCCCCCTCCCTCCACTCCCCCAACAGTGCCCGAATCGGCTCGGTCATGTCAATGATGTATCTAGTGTTTGCTAGGTGTCTTCCCACCAAGTTTCATCTCGATCCCTCCACTCATAGCGTTTCCCAAGATTTCCGGTTAACCCCTCCAGCTCCCCCAAAAGTCACCGGATCCGGTCCGGATTTTAAGTGGGTCGTCTGAGGCATGAGGCCTTTCCAAATATTAAGTTCCATCGAGATCCGATCACCCGTTCAAAAGTTATAAATACCTCAAGATTCCGGATTCCCCCTCCCTCCACTCCCCCCACAGTGCCCGAATTGGCTCGGTTATGTGAATGATGTATCTAGTGTTTGCTAGGTGTCTTCACACCAAGTTTCATCTCGATCCCTCCACTCATAGCGTTTCCCAAGATTTTCGGTTGCCCCCTCCAGCTCCCCCCAAAAGTCACCGGATCCGGTCCATATTTTAAGTGGGTCGCTGAGGCATGAGGCCGTTCCAAATATCAAGTTCCATCGAGATCTGGTCACCCGTTCAAAAGTTATAAATACCTCAAGATTCCGGATTCCCCCTCCCTCCACTCCCCCGACAGTGCCCGAATCGGCTCGGTCATGTCAATGATGTATCTAGTGTTTGCTAGGTGTCTTCCCACCAAGTTTCATCTCGACCCCTCCACTCATAGCGTTTCCCAAGATTTCCGGTTGCCTCCTCCAGCTCCCCCCAAAAGTCACCGGATCCGGTCCGGATTTGAAGTGGGTCGTCTGAGGCATGAGGTCTTTCCAAATATCAAGTTCCATCGAGATCCGATCACCCGTTCAAAAGTTATAAATACCTCAAGATTCCGGATTCCCCCTCCCTCCACTCCCCCCACAGTGCCCGAATCGGCTCGGTTATGTCAATGATGTATCTAGTGTTTGCTAGGTGTCTTCACACCAAGTTTCATCTCGATCCCTCCACTCATAGCGTTTCCCAAGATTTCCGGTTGCCCCCTGCAGCTCCCCCCAAAAGTCACCGGATCCGGTCCAGATTTTAAGTGGGTCGTCTGAGGTATGAGGTCTTTCCAAATATCAAGTTCCATCGAGATCCGATCACCCGTTCAAAAGTTAAAAATACCTCAAGATTCCGGATTCCCCCTCCCTCCACTCCCCCCACAGTAACCGAATCGGCACGGTTATGTCAATGATGTATCTAGTCTTTGCTAGGTGTCTTCCCACCAAGTTTCATCTCGATCCCTCCACTCATAGCGTTTCCCAAGATTTCCGGTTGCCCCCTCCAGCTCCCCCCAAAAGTCACCGGATCCGGTCCGGATTTTAAGTAGGTCGTCTGAGGCATGAGGTCTTTCCAAATATCAAGTTCCATCGAGATCCGATCACCCGTTCAAAAGTTATAAATACCTCAAGATTCCGGATTCCCCCTCCCTCCACTCCCCCCACAGTGCCCGAATCGGCTCGGTTATGTCAATGATGTATCTAGTGTTTGCTAGATGTCTTCCCACCAAGTTTCATCTCGATCCCTCCACTCATAGCGTTTCCCAAGATTTCCGGTTGCCCCCTCCAGCTCCCCCCAAAAGTCACCGGATCCGGTCCGGATTTTAAGTGGGTCGTCTGAGGCATGAGGTCGTTCCAAATATCAAGTTTCATCGATATCCGATCACCCGTTCAAAAGTTAAAAATACCTCAAGATTCCGGATTCCCCCTCCCTCCGCTCCCCCCACGGTGCTCGGATCGGGGAAGTGACTATTTCCAACTAAATCATTTGGGGTCCCTGATATGCCTGCCAAGTTTTATCGTCCTAGCTTATGTGGAAGTGCCCGAACTAGCAAAACCTGGACAGACCGACAGACCGACGGACGGACAGAAATTGCAATCGCTATATGGCACTTGGCCGAAGGGCAAGTGCCATAAAAACTTGCTTGTTTCTCGCTGAGATTTTTAGCAAGATAATGAACACATTAAGTGTTTTCATGACCTCCAGCTTTAACAAAAGCAGGATATGTTCTGCAAACTCACTACTGAATCTGGTCTGCTTGACACGTCGAAGTGAAGCTTGTAGGTTTCTGCTAAGTTTGATAAATTACAAAAATAGCTTTCATTGTCGGGTGTTGTTTATTGTTTTCTCACCAAAAAGCTGTCGTGAAGGTAAAGCCTTCAGCTGCCATCAGTGCTTGACGGAATGTGAAAATGTTCCATATGACTTTTTGGGATCCCAAAATGTAAGTGGAGGGATACCTATAACATCGCAAAAGGTTTCCGTCTGTCCGCACGATAACTCTAGGGATTGAGATATTTTGATGAAAATCAATAGGAAGATCCTTTGGGTCAAAGTACAGGTCAAGTTCGAAGATGGGCTCTGTAGCCCTATATTTGAGGGTGGGGAGGGGTTTCAAATTAAGGGCAAAACAAATGTTTTTTGAAAGCTATTGAGACAGTTGATTTAGTGGTAAGGAGATATGCTGAACTCGAATATGAACTTTACCTCGCCAGACAAATACTTCACCCGGAATCCGGCGAAAACCGGAAAATTTGTGAAAAGGAAAAGTTTATTATGAAGTTGATTAGAGGTTTGATTCGAGACGTGCTGAGTCCGAATATGAAATTTATTTTCTCGCCGGACAACTAGTTCGGCCGGAATCTGGCCAAAACCGGAGAATTTGTTAAAAGTCAAAGTTTTATTTAAATTTAATAAGATGTTCGATTGTTGGGTAAGAAGACATGCTGAATCCGCATATGACAATCATTTTCTCACCGGATGTATAGATCGCTCGAAGTCCGGCTAATACCGGAAAATTTCGTAAAAGGAAAAGTTTAATCTGAAGTTGATTAGGGTTAAGGAGGCATGCTGAATTCGTTTATGAGCTTTATTTTTTTGACAGACAAGTAGTTTGTCCGGAATCCGGCCGAAACTGGAAGACTTTGCAGATTATTCTATTGTTTGTTATGTAAAAGAATTATTCGGTTGCTGGCACAAATTTTGCCTAAAGTATTTCGTTTGTCCAAATCTAAATAAATAAAGTCTAATACCTGTAAGTGCACTTTATCTTGTACTAAAACGAAGAATGTTGATCCGTAGATTCTGTCAGCGATAGAAAATGTAGCTTCAATTTATTAAAGCACACATGACTATGTTGGGCAGAAGTAAGGAAGGAAGGAGATACGACGTAGGCTATAGGGTAGACCATATGCTGAATCCGTATTTAAATATTTGACAACGCAAAACGGATATTTGAATATATCTGAAATTGTTGAAATTCAGCTGGCGTATCCGGTTTGCACTTTCAAATACGAACTTGGTCTTCTCCGATTATTACCGTTGGCCTTAACCTGTTTGTAAATGTTAAAAGTAAAAAGTTTTAAGAAATCTGTTGAAGACCGAATATCCGAATATATCTAGACCGAATTGTCGGGAGCAAATATTAAAATTTTGGGATCCCATCGAAACCTGTGGTCTTGTTCATAACTGTGGTTATTCTTGCTTTCTTATAGCTCTGCTTGATTGACCTAAACAGTTTTGGAAGTCGGGACAGGGGGACATGAAACAGCAGCCGAACCCCCTCGTTGACAATTTTGAAGTTCTTTCTGGTCTTATTGAAGGACTGTCGACTCGAGGCCCAACACTTTACAACTGCAAGTCGCGAAGCTGGTCAAATACTTGGTATTTGCAACAAAGCGAGACTTAGAAGCAACCTTCAGCGACAATAGCAACATTATCTAATTGGATGAGAATAAATGAGAGATCGAAACTGGCTCCAAAGTCCAGAGCCCCCCCCCCCCCTCCCCGTGTGGTCCCGTGACAAGAAGTAAAGCACCCTCAAAAGTCACCCTCAAGCAACCACCTGCAAACTCCAGCGATCGACACAATTCATCTTTTGTCTCCTACTTTGTTCAGCACTACAGTGCCAGATAATGTGCGTCTTTTTTGTGTGTGTGCTCATTTTAACTGTTTTTTTTTTTTAACTATGTCTTCACAATGCCACTGCTATTTCGTAAAATATTCTGGCAAATTACAACGATTGATTGATAGATTGAAAAAAAAGAGCCTTTCAAGCAGCGTTACTTTTTGTGACATCTGCCACAAGAATGCGTTATCTGCGTTATCTTCCGTAACATCTGCTAATAGACGCAGGTCATTAAGTGACAACAAGGGATACAAGAAATGTTGCTAATATGATCACTTCACCTATTCCTAATTTTCTGGCACATTACAACGATTGATTGATTGATTGAAAACAAGAGCCTTTTAAGCAGCGTTACTTTTTGTGACATCTGCCACAAGAATGCGTTATCTGCCGTAATATCTGCTAATAGACGCAGGTCATTAAGTGATAATAAGGGATACAAGGAATGTTGCTAATATGATCACCTACATGCTGTCAGTAGGCCTACGCGTTTATCAAAGAACAAGGAAACCTTAAGGGTAGATGAAGGTCTCTCAAAAACGATACCATTAATCCATCAGTTTAGGGTAGAGTGGGAGAAGATCTCCGAGAAATTACGCTAGAGAAGGTTATTAAAGAACTACAGATACCATTACAAAAAATCATAACTTCGGTATGGCCAAGAACATAAAGAGTGAACTGAAAGACAAAAATGGTGGTTGGGCGGGATTTGAACCCGCGACCTTCAGCTTGAACTGCCGTTGCAAAAACCGCTGGGTTACTGAGGGGCTCGCGAACATGGTTCGTTACAATATAAATCACTCACTGTTTGCTTGTTTCAGATAACTGTATTATCAGTGCTTTGTGTAATCCATGGCTTCGCCTATCTCTGCCTGTATGAGAAAAATGTACTAACCAGAAATTGATGTGGTTGATGAATTTATTTATTTTTGTTGTAGTGTAGTGTAGTGTTAAAATATGGTTTCATACCGGATTAAAAGCATTGAACTGGATTGAATCGAATATCCAGATACAACCGGGCTGCAGAAAAGAGCAAGTTCGCCCAAACAATTCACTCTCATGTCACGGGATTGCGATCTCCTGGGATTTCATCTACACATAAAATGTCTAAGACAAACCAGTTCATCCTGCTCGAGATCAGTCCTGCTCTAATGACTCACTGACTATTGCCGTCAAACATCAACGCACTTTCCTATTTTCCAGGTGAATATACCGTTCCAGCTGGAACCCCCGTGGCTCTTCTTCTCTATGCAATTCAACGAGACCCCGAACACTACCATGAGCCGAACGAGTTCATTCCGGAAAGATTTTATTCAGAAGAGGTATCCAAAAGACATCCATACGCATACGTCCCTTTCAGTGCTGGATCGCGCAACTGCATTGGTAAGACAACTAACACTGTCACTCGGAACGTATTACTGCGGGTTAAATGCAAACCAGAGATGCAAACCAAGACGATTCACTCAAAGACGTCTTCATGGGCTTGGTAACCTACTACCGAAACTGACCCTTAAACAAGAATAAATAAGGGAAGAATTGAGAACTCACATAACCTTGATGTCAGCATCCTGAATATCTTTTGGTCCGATATTATTTACCGGGGGTGGAGCTTCGCGTGTTGCCTCTTGCAGTATTAAGTGTTACCTCCCTTATTTATTCTTGCCTTAAATACCGGCAGTCCCTTGCGCTGTTTTCTAGATTGTAGTACCAAAAATCCCGTGGGTTTTCGTAGTTGACTGCAAAGAGCAATAGGCACCAGGGTTGCCACATGTCGCACGATAGTGTGAATTGTCACTTTATTTTTCTTTGTCACTCTTGTCCTACGTAAGACATAAAAATCACTCTATTTCAGAAAATGACCAAATGTGTCATTTTTGCAGCAAGGATTCCGACCAGAAGTGACTATTTCAAGTTTTTTTCATGAAAGTAAAATTAAGATGTGTAATTTTTAAAAAGGCGATTCCGACCAAAAGTGAACGTTTCATGAAAATAAATTTCACTCCCAATTCACTAACTGTTTTCGGCCAAAAGTCACTCTCTAAATATTTTTGATGTAGCTACCCTGGTGGGCACACGTCGTATGTGACTCCTCAGCCGGTTGGGACCTCGTCATATCTGCCATCTGATCACCCGTGGTCTATTCCTACTTTCAAGTGAGACATCTTTTTGTAGGTTTGCAACTGGTGGATAAAAGTTGGCCTATCTTTTTTCAAAGAAAGTATGACCATCCCAGTTGGATTCCACCACAAAGATCAACTGCCTAATTGCATCCACTTGCAGATGATCTCCCTTAAAGGGATCGAAACGTTGATGTTTGCTCGCCTTTCGGTTGCACCCTTAAAGAACGCCAAAAAGCTATGAAAGAAACGACACCATTGACTAAACGCAGGGTTGGCCTCCCGCGGAAAGTAAGGGTATGGATACAGACCCATAGTTAGTTTAGAGCGTGAGGATACCACGAGGACTCACTAGCTACGGCTAATAAGGTAGCGTTCCAGCGACTTATTGTTAGTTACGACCGTTACTGTTCTTGTTATTATTTCCGCTCTACAGAATGCCGAAATAAGCAAATTAGCTCCTTCCTCTTTTTATTTTCGTTCCACGGCTGCTACCATCGTTATGATGGTCGCGAGCATCGTAAGTGACAATGACTATCAGTTCAGCACAAACTCTGGTAAGAGTGATGACTTATGTCCGCGTTGTAAGTATTTCCGTCCCAGAGAGCGTTATCACTATAACAATGCGGCGCTCGCCCCTCCTCTTATCATCATAACTTGTAATAAGTTATGTGATAAGTCACTGGAACGCTACCTAAGAAACGCACAATCCGACAGAGCCACAATTCGACTCGGATCCTTTTCGTTTGTCTCGAATCAGCTGATAATTTGGAAGCCCCGACGCTATCAGTGTAGAACATTGTCCATTGAACTGTAACCGTTGGGGAAGAAATGTGATAGGACAGGCTTTCGGGTCAGACTGCGATTCCCGTAATATGGAAATTCCATTCTAGGTCAAAAGTTCGCACTTTTGGAAGAAAAGACGGTCATATCCACCATCATCCGTCATTTTGAAATCACATCAATCGACAAAATCGAGGATACGCACCCTAAAGCATTACTGGTAATAAAGCCAGAGCACGGTCTTCGAATCTCTCTCAAGCGACGCTACACTTAGATCTTAGCTTTTCGTGTATTTATAGTCTTTAGTCTGACTGGAAGTCCAATACCATAGACCGCACAGCGGACCAGTTTCCCCTTTTGACCTGGCGACCACGTATTAGTCCGTGTCTACACCTCCGGTCCCCACACGTTGTCGAAGCTCCAGTGCACTACCAAAAGCCCCTGATTAAGCGGCGTCAGTGGATAGGCATTAATGACACACTGCGTAAATCCGAGCGTATTTACCTATGCATTTGGGCTTGAAAAGATCTCTAGCAATACGGACATGTTTGAGAAATCGGTCCTTTTTGTGTGGCGTCGATATTGCTAGAGATCTTTTCACGCCCAAATATGTGCGTGAGGCGATGGATGATTGATCCCCGAGATGCAGGGGCGTCACTAGCCTTTTACCTTTGGGGGGGGGGGGGGGGCGTCCGGTTTGTGCCAACGGACTAAAAAATGTGCCGACAAAACACACCGTTGCCGCTTCGCGGCAACGGCGTACATTTCCCGCCAGCACAGAATAGAATCGGGGTAAAACTAACTGTAATGCATCAGTTGAGATTATTCCCTTGATGTAATTTCGTATTTTAAGTTCACATATCTGGCTTTTCATTTTAGCCTTCGCTAAAAAGCGAAGCTTCCAACGACTGTACCAAGAACAAGTTAAACCAAGGGCCATAGGCGAAATTTTTTTAATCTGCCTTTTTTTCCGGAAAATTTTAGCTATACCTACCATACAATTCTAGCTTTTAACGTGTTTCAGCGAATTTCAATCCTAAAACGCCAAGCTTAAATGAAACACTGTTCTTCTAAATAAAGAATACTACAAAATGCGCCGTCGCCGTAATTTTGTGTGAACTAACTGTAACAACGCATCAATTGAGGTTATTCCTTTGGTATAATTTCGAATTTTAAAGTTCACATATTCGGCTTTTCATTATAACTTTCGCTGGAAAGCGAAGCTTCCAACGACTGTACCAAGGCAAGTTAAACCAAGCGCCGCAGGCGAAACTTTTTTAATCTGTTTTTTTTTGCGGAAAATTCAGCTATAGTACCATACAATTTCCGGCTTTTAACGTTTTTCAAACCCCAAGAATTTCTATCCTAAAAGGAAAACTAAATGATACACCATTCTTCCAAATAGGGAATACTACAAAATGCGCCGCAGGCGAAATTTTGTGTAAAACTTACTGTAATGCGTCAGTTGACATTGTTCCTTTGATGTAAATACATATATTTAATTTCACATATTCGGCTTTTCGTTTCAACTTTTGCTAAGAAGCGAAGCTTCCAACGACTGTACCCAGAACAAGTTGAACTAAGCAAGGCCGGCGAATTTTTTTTTTAATCTGTATTTTTCCGGAAAAATTTGCGACCGACAAATGTTTGCAGAATTTGATTTCTTACGTATAAAAGACCCGGTGTGCGGACAAGAACATCGACGCCCGACAAAAGCATTCACAATTCGATTTCTTCTGTGTTTTGCCCGACAAGATTGTAAAGAACTTTATTTTTTACGCGTATATAGAAGCCGATGTACCGACGAGACTTGAACTTTCGGCATGCGCCCGATAAAAAAGTTACAGAATTTGATTTTTTTTTTTTTTTGTAAAAAGAACCCGATGTGCCGACGAGAATACCGACGCCCAAGAAAACCATCGAGCATTTGATTTGTTCTGTGTTTTGCTCGACTAGACTGTACAGAACTTGATTCAGACGTGTAAAAATAACCCCTTGTGCCAATGAAACTTAAACTTCCTGGGTGCGCCCGACAAAGTTTGCAAAATTTGATTTCTTACGTATAAGTAGAACCCGATATGCCGACGCCCGACAAAAGCATAAACAAATATTTCTTCTGGATTTCTTATGTATAAAAAGAACCCGATGTGCCGATGAACCGAGGCACGACAAAAGCCTGCAGAATTCGATTTCTACAGTGCTTTGCCTGACAAATGTTTGCAAGATTTCATTTCTTGCGTATAAAAGAACCCGATGTGCCGACGAGTTGACCGACGCCCGACAAAAACTTAATTTGTTTTTATTTCTTCTGGATTCCTTCTGTATAAAAAGAACCCGATGTGCCGACGAGAATACCGAGGAACGACAAAAGCATGCAGAATTTGATTTCTTCAGTGTTTTGCCCGACAAACGTTTGCAGGATTTTATTTCTTGCATATAAAAACATCCGATGTGACGACGAATCGACCGATGCCTGATAAAAAGCATAAAAAAAATATTTTTTCTGTGTTTGCCGGCGCTTCGCGCCGACAAACAAGTGAACTTTCGCCGGGCTTCGCCCGACGAAAGTACTTTCTCAGGACCTTTAGGGGGGAGGAGTCCCCCCCCTACCCCCCCATAGTGACGCCCCTGCCGAAATGGTCTGCTTGCTTCTCTCATAGTCGTTATTTACTGCGTTTTTGATCGAAGTTTTGTTCGCCGTTCGCTTAGCCGGTTGCTGAATTTCCGTTTTTGAACGCCGTCGAAGTTCACCAGTTCCGTTCAGTTTATTTTACGACCCAAATACATTTAACTATGTTGCCACTACCCGCCCCAAGAAAGGTACAAAAAAGCACTTGCAGTTGGGCGGGTACATAAAACTCATTTCCTAACTAACAATTAACTAGAAACAAAACATACCAGAAAAGAGCACTAAAACAAGAAATAATAACCAATCTCTCATCAACTCATTTAATAATAATAATGAGAAAAAAAGAAAAATAATCACCGTTTGCTTAATTAGTGTTTTTACGACTCCGGCGATCCTTGCCAGGTCGACATTTCTTCGACGGTTCAAGCAAACTTCGAACTTGCTTGCGCACGAAGTTCGACGGTCAGAGTTTGAAGAACGAAGGAACTGTGACCGGCGACCAAAAACGGTATCTAAGCAGAGAACTTTGATGTTGAAGGTAACTTCAAACTTCGATCAAAAACGCAACCATTGTTTAGTTCTTAGCTCTGTTACAAAAGTAAGCGTATGTAATTATTATTTTGTTTCTCACAAATATTCTGTGCCGTTATTAATTTTATTATGTTTAGTTTAAATGTTTCACAAATACACTAGCTTAATTAGAGCGTTTTTCCCACTACATTCGTGGAAACCCACTACAAACCTAAATCGCATTCTTCTAACTACTTAGTTTAATGTTGGGTAAAAAAGCTTAATCGGATATCGACGCCACCGGATACGACCTGGCAGCCCGCAAGATTACAGCGCGAGTTCCACTGGCAATCGTAAGTCCGTCGCAATCGTGCTCGTCCAGACCCGGCGTGCTCTGATTTGCGGGAAATAGCAAAAATGGTGGTTATGGTGGTCCCGACAGCTTAAAGGACCTATTGTACCTACGATGTCAATGCATCCTACTTGCGTAATTGCATTCATGAACTCTTAAGCCCGGAGACCCAAATTCCATTCTTTACATTTTAAACCCGCTAACGTGACCTCACTAATCAGTATTTTCCATGCGCATTATGAATCCCGACGAGTGGTCGCGTATCATACTATAGATGCGTAAAACCAGTTATCTGAATGTTGCGGTGTTTTACTAGAAGTCAATGGGTATTGGAAAACGCTTAAAACAGCCGAAGCCGTGTATAGTTTGTTAAAAGCAGATCCTAGTTTTACAGGATTCAATTAGTTCTGAATATCGGAACGTAAACAGTAAATAGTTTAAGATTGCCAGTGAAGCAACCTCCGTTTCAACAAAACGGAAAAAAGTGATAATACGGTGAAATGCACCAAGTATCAGCTTCTTCGCCTGTAGATCACCTATCAGAATTTCCGGCCGGATTTTCTGCAGTTCTGGCATCCGGTAAAAATAAAACACTCAAGTTTTTCGTATGGACCTGATGATGATGCCAAAAATCCTGCCAGGAATCATCCAGTTAAAATAATCTCAACTTTCATGGAGCCGATGATGGTTCCAAAAATCCTGGCAGGAACCATCGGGTTAAAAAAATATAACTTTTCCGCATGGAACAAACTCTTGTCAGGAATCATCCGGTTAAAGAATCTCAACTTTTCCGTATAGAGCTGACGATGGCGCGGAAACCCTAGCAGGAACCCTCCGGTTAAAAAATATCAACTTTTCCGTACGGAGCTGATGATGGTTTCAAAAATCCTGGCAGAAACCATCCGATTAAAAAAAAATCTCAACTTTTTGATGGTGCCAAAAATCCTGGCAGGAACCACACGGTTACAAAAATCTTAACTTTTCCGTACGGAGCTGACGATGGTGCGAAAAACCCTGGCAGGAATTCTGCGAATTGCTGGCGGTCCGCTAATACCAGGCCCTGGTCGTCTATCCAAGGAATAAAGCATTGTCCAAATAGATGTAATAAGATGAATAACACCATACGTGATGTTTACGTCTTAATACACACACTTGTTCATATAGGAACCCGAGAGGTTCTTATGAATGCAGCATTCGGTGTTGCCACGCTGATACAGTTTTTCGAGATTCTAAAGATCAGAAAAAAGTGTTCTTAGTACACAAGTACAATTTGGCGCCCAATATATTGTAAAATCTATTAAATTTACGGATGGACAGCATTGGTCCTCGAACTAGCAGTAAGCAGTTGAGAGAAGTTGTTTCTTTAGCTTCCAACAAAGTAGAACTATACTGCTTCCCGTGGCAACACTGACAGCGCTGCTCCTTTGCTCGGCCCGCTGGCGGACCCAACCAAGCAATCTGATTGGCTCTGCACAAGGGAGAATAGAGCTGAGCTCCATTTGGGTCGCTGTCACTACCGCAACACGTCAGTTGGCATAAACGTCAGTTCGCCTAAACGAAAAATCCGACAGTACGTCAACACGTCAGTTCCCCTACACGTCAGTTCTACAACACGTCAGTTCGCCTACACGTCAGTTCACCTAAACGTCAGTTGCACTACACGTCAGTTCGCCTACCGTCAGTTGACATAAACGTCAGTTGACATAAACGTCAGTTCAGTCACCGTCAGTTCACCTATTTTAGAAATCCGTCAGTTCGTCAACACGTCAGTTCAGCTACACGTCAGTTCCTCTACACGTCAGTTCGCTTACCGTCAGTTGACATAAACGTAAGTTGACATAAACGTCAGTTGACATAAACGTCAGTTGACATAAACGTCACTTCGCCTACAAAATCCGTCACCACCCCCAGAGATTCAGACTCGCCTATTAGTTCGAAGTCGACTGGGTCACCGAAAGCAATTAAGCAGAGGGAATAAAACCCAGGGGATTAATAAAAAGAAGCCGACATTTGCGCATATTGATGAGGGTAAAATTAGTTAAGAATCACCGGGAGCTTGCAATCAGATGCGGCAGACGGGGCTAGTCAAACAAAACTGAAAAGTATGAGGTGAACGTATAATTAAACACAAATAAGGGCTTAACAACCATCGCAAGGTGAAGGACCAAAATGTGCCAGTGATTCTCAATCTTTTCCGAAAGGGTACCGGAAACAGTGAGGGACGAACTCTTTTCTCTTGGCCAGTGCTTCCTCTATTGTCTTCAAACAAGACCAAAGGTTTCGATGGGATCCCACAAATTTCATATCTGATCCAGACAGTTGGATCTTGTAGATAAATATCCGGTCTTCGCCAACCAATTTTAACTGGAATTTAGAAACAGAGAGACGTGGATTCAGCTTGCGTGTTTACTCCTATAAGTCGGATATACTTTGACGAAATTGATCAAAACTTCCAGCTGCCTTACTGCCCACATATTTTCCGGTTTCTGCCTGGTTCTTGGCGAGCTTCTTGTCCGTTAAGTACTATATACTACTTTACAATATACTACAGATAAAACTTTAACTTTTAACGAATCTTCAGGTTTTGGCCGGAGCCCGAACTATTTGTCCGGCGTGGAATATTGACACATAGGTTCAGCATGCTTCCTTACCACTACACCCATCCTCTAATCAACTTCAGATAAAAACGTTTACTTTTTCAAAACTTTACTTTTTCAGCCGGATTCCGGGAGAATATGTCCGGGTAGAAAATAATTGCCATATGCGGATGCAGCATGTCTTATTAAGCCTGAATCGAACATCTAATAAAGCTCAAATACAACTTTTATGTTATACAAATTTTCCAGTTTGGGCCGGATCCCAGGCGAACTACTTGTCCAGCGAAAAAAAAAATTCTTTAATACGTGTTCAGTGTGTCTTCTTACCCCTAAATTGAACCTCTAATTTACTTCAGATTAAACATTTCTTTTTCAGAAATTTTCCTGTTTTTGCCGGATTCACGGTGAACTACTTTTCCGGCGAGAAAATAATTTTCCTATTCGGATTCAGCATTTCTCCTTATCTCTGAATCGATTATCTTATTAGATTCTAAAATATTTTTTCGTCCCTTAATTTGACTCCCTCCCGACCCCTAAATATAGGGCTACAGACCCCATCTTCGAAATTGACCTGTACTTTGACCCAAAGATTCTTTATGCCAAATTTGAACGAAATATCTCAACCCCTACGAGAGTTATCGTGCTAACAGAGGAGAGACGGCCAACTCTTACGAAGTCATAGGTGCGGGATCCCAAAAAGTAGTAGCCCTCCAAAATAGTAGATAAAACTAGAATTTTCTGTTAATTGATAGTAATGCAATCACCAGTCCCATTCACAAGTTAGTTCTTAATGAGCCTTTTACTTTCAAGCTCCCCCTTCAGAATAAATTAAAAAAGTAAAAAAAATATATTTCTGTCTGCTAAAATAAAAAGTTTCTAATATAGAGCCACATTATCCACATTAGAGCCTAACATCAATAAATTTTCTCCCCAGAAATAGCTATTATTCCAATAGTTCCGAAAAATTCGTAAAAACAAAACAAGAGCTGTAAGCTCATATGGCACTTGCAGGGGTTAAGATATATTTTTCATCAAAAGAACTTTGCGGTTAAGATGCGCGCTGTAAGGGGGCTAGAACTTCATTTGTAAGCAAAACCCTTGAGGCAAAAATGACACTTGGCTGATGGGGACCATGAACATACATATTTTGCTTAAAAGTATTTTTCTTACTTTGCGGTCAAGGTTGATACGGTAATAGTCGGATTTGGGAAGTAGCTATTTATAAGCAAATCTTGTTGAATATCTAATATTCCAGCGAAGTTTCGTCATCCTAGCTCATCTGGAAGTACCTTAACTCTTGATCACCGGAATCCCTTTAACTCCACCCACAATACCCGGAGCCAATCCGGTTCTGTAAATGATGCCCAGAGCATCTGTTTGTTATTCTACAATGTTCGATCCCGATCACACCAGTCAAAGCGGGTCTAGTATTCCCCCCCCCCCCCCTCAACAGTTGTCGGATCCGATCCGGAAATGACGAAGATCGCCACAGGGATATGTCCTCTGTTCATTTATTAAATTTCACTCGAATCCGATCGCCCGTTCCAAAGTTGCGCATGACTCAATATTCAGGATTTCCCTCCCTCCACTCCCCCCTAAGATTATCATATCGAAGATTTTTTTATATTTCCAAGTCAGTTTGAACGGGTCCCTGATATGCCTGCCAAGTTACGTCATGAAAATCCCCAGAAACTGGAATTCCGGGAAACCCCCTACACCCCCACCCCCGAAGTGTCCGGATCCAGTCCAACTGTGTAGAAGATTAATCTGGAGCAGATGTTTGTACTTCCCAGTAAGTTTCACTCCGATCCCTCCATTCTATCCGTTTCTCGAGATTTCCGGTCTCCCCCCCCCCCAACTCACCCCTAGCTATCGAATATGGTCAAGACCTTAAACGGGACATCAGACATATAGAATCTATTCAGTTACTAAGTTTCATTCCAATCCGATCACCCGTTCGGAAGTTACACACTGCTCAATTTCCCGGATTCCCCCGCCCTCCTCCCCCCCCCCCCGAGATGGTCGGATCGGAAAACTGATTATTCTAAGTTTGTTTGGTCGGGTCCCTGATATGCCTGCCAAGTTTCATGGTCCTAGCACATCTGGAAGTACCCGAACTCGAAAAAGTGTGACAAACTGCCCTCAGTTTTCAAGTTCGCACAGCCCTCCACTCCCTCAATATGGTTGGATTGGGAAACTGATTATTTCCAGGTTAGTTTGGTTGGGTTGCTGATATGCCTGCCAAGTTTCATTGTCCTAGGACATCGGGAAGTACCCTAATTCGAAAAAATGTGACAAAAAAACCGGACCGACCGACAGACCGACGGACGGAATTATGATCGGTATATGGAACTTGAGCCAGAGGCTGCAAGTGCCATGAAAAAAAAATATTCCTTGAGCCCAAGCTGACTTTGAAAAATATATTCAAATAATGCATACAACGGGTACGTCTGCTACGATTCATTGGCAGGGATGAACATTGACAGCCTGACGAGGACCCTTACCAAGAAGGGCCAAATATCGCTGCCAAAGCATCGTAGCTGACGTACCCGCTGAATGCATTATTTACAAAAAAAAAATGGAAAATAAATATTTTTCTACTTAAATACAGACAGTTTTAACACAGAGTGAACCAGACTGTTTTAAAACTTTATGCCGCAGTCAGAAATTTCGAAAATCAGACTCCTTCATGGTAAAAATCGACCAGATTACTTTCCAAACTACAGTGTGTCGCAGACAAAAATTTTTAAGATGTATGTGTTTTCTGTAAAAACCCTAAGTCGCTTACTTACCCGATCCGACCATCGTGGGGAAGTAGTCAACTCATCGTGGATTTCAAAAGTTTATATTCTAAAAACATATTTTGTGTGAACTGATGACGCAATCATTAGTCTCATAGGCCTAGCTATCCCTCAGCGATGAAAAACAAGACCAAAGGTTTCGATGGGATCCCAAAAATTCAATATCTGATCCAGACAACTGGGTCTTGTCTTAGCCAAATCCAGTCATCGCCAGACTCCTTGAACATTCTTACAATTAAAATTCAGAAACAGATTAAGGCCAAATAGCTAATCATCTGAGAAAAACTTCCTACCACTACCGCCAATTTCCCGATTTCGGCCAAACTCCAGAACTAATTGTCCGGCGAAAAAAAAAGAAAGCTCAAAAATGAACTCTGGGTATCTTCTTTCCCCAATAATGAACATCTAGTCAACTTCAAATAAAAATTTAGCTTATAACACATTTTCCGAGTCCAGCCGGATTCCGGTTGAACTATATGTCCGGGTAAAATATGATTGTCACACACGGATTCAGCATCTCTTCTTACCCCTTGTTATCTAATCAACTAGAAATAAAACTTTAACTTCTACCAATTTTCCGGTTTTGGCCGGATTCCGGGCGAATTACATGTCTGGATAGAAAATTGTTTTCACATAAGTGTTCAGCATGTCTTCTTGCCCTAAATTGAACATCTAATCAACTTCAACTAAAACTTTTAATTTTAACAAACTTTCCGGTTTGGGCCGGATTCCGGTCGAAATACTTGTCCGTCGAGAAAATGGTTTTCACCACCGTGTTCAGCGTGTCTTCCTACCCCTAAATCGAACATCTAATCAGCTTACAATAACACTTTTACTTTTAACAAACTTTCGGGTTGGGCCGGATTCCGGGCGAACTACTTGTTCGATAACAAAATGATTTTCACCATCGTGTTCAGCATGTCTTCTTACCCCATAATCGACTATCACATTAGCTGTTTCAAAATATTTTGTTTGCCCCTTAATTTGAAACCCCTCCCCCACCGCTAAATGTAGGGCTACAAAGCCCATCTTCAAACTTGATTTGTCCGACGACCCAACGAATCCTCACACTAAGTTTCCTCAAAATATCTCATTCCCTTCGAGAGTTATCGTGCTACAGACGGACGGACAGACAGACGGACAACTTTTGCGATGTCATAGGTATCCCTCCACGTACGTTTTGGGATCCCAAAAGTAAGAGCTGGAAGCTCAAATGGCACTTGCAAGGCTGGGTCAGATGAAAGTGATGGTCAGAAGTATTGTTTCCACTTTCTGGTTAAGATTCGCACTATAAGGGTGCTGAAAATTAATTTCTAAGAAAAACCCTTGAGGCAAAAAGGATCATGTACATGGCGATCGTGAAAAAGTAAATTTTGCTTAAAAGTGTTTTTTGTATTTTGCGGTTAAGATGAGTTCTTTAAGGAATGGTGATCTCTAACCCAATGATGTCAAGTTTCTAATACCCCAGCAAAGTTTTATGGTCCTAGCACATCTGGAAGTACCTTAACTCACGATCATTCCGGACACCACCACCCCCCCTTCCCCCTCAAATCCGGTTCGATTCTGTCAGTAACGTACCTAGGACTTGTGCCTGTACTTCTCACTAAGTTTCATCGTGATCGCTCCACTCTATGCGCGTCACAAGATTTCCGGTTCTCCCCTCCGACCCCCCCTCCCAGTTGATCGGATCTAGTCCGGACTTGAAACGGGACATCTGAGACATGGGATCTTTCAAGATATCAAGTTTCATTAAGATCCGATAACCCGTTCGAAAGTTATGCATGCCACTAATTCCCGGATTCCGCCGTCTCCCCGTCCCCCACGACTGTCGGATGGGGGAGTGACTGTTTCCAAGTTAATCTGGTCGGGTCCCTGATATGCCTACCAAGTTTTATCGTCCTAGTCCACCGAGAAGTACATTAACTACGGATCGCCGGAATTCCGGAACCCCCCTCCAGCTCCCCCCATAGTGTCCGAATCCGATCCAGTTCTGTCAGTTGTTTATCTAGAGCTTGTTCTTGTTCTTGCCACTAAGTTTCATCCGGATCGCTCCACTCTAAGAGTTTCACACGATTTCCAGTTCCCCCTCCAACTCCCCCCCCCCCCCGATTCATCGGATCCAGTCCGGACTTGATATGAGATATCTGAGACACAAGGTCTTTCCAGATATCAAGTTTCATTAAGATCCGATCACCTCTTCGAAAGTTATGCATGCCCCTGTTTTCTGGATTCCGCCACCTTCCCCTCCCTCCACGATGGTCGGATCGGTCAAGTGACTATTTCCAAGCTAGTTTGGTCGGGTCCCTAATATGCTTGCCAAGTTTCATCGTCCTTGAACTTCTGGAAGTACCCTACTCGAGAACAGTGGACCGACCGACCAAAAAGTGATCGGTATATGGCGGAGCTACAAGTGCCATAACAATCTAATTGTGTTTTAGTTGCCCAGCAATTAGTATTTATATCTTGAAGTTGTAAGCTAGCTCTCTTCAAAATACATTTATCAGAACCGACTGTCCTTATTCGCCTCCCTGACCCCAGCTTAGCGAAGCTATCAATTACAATGAGAGTTTTCCCTGGTGTCTACCAACCGTATTCTTTCTTTCGTAACGTGAACCAAAACTGTCAGAATTGACAAGAGCCTCCTGACTTAATTTTTGCCCTCATTAAAAGTGAATTGTCGGCTTCTCTTATTAATCCCTTGGGCGAGCTTCCGTAACTATCCCGTCGACAACAACATGTGAGCAAACTTCCGGAAAATGTGTGTGAACTGACGTTTATGCCAACTGACGTTTATACCAACTGACGTTTATGCCAACTGACGTTTATGCCAACTGACGTTTATGTCAACTGACGTTTATACCAACTGACGCTTATGTGAAGTGACGGTAGCCGAACTGACGGTAGGCGAACTGACGTGTAGCTGAACTGTCGGATTTTAGGATTAGGTGAACTGACGTGTAGGTCTACTGACGTTTATGTCAACTGACAGTAGGCGAACTGACGTTTGGTCAACTGACGTGTAGGGCAACTGACGTGTTGGCCAACTGACGTGTTGGTCAACTGACGTGTTGATGAAGTGACGTGTTGATCAACTGACGGATTTCTGGGGGTCAACTGACGTGTAGCCGAACTGTCGGAAAATGTTGGCGTACTGACGGAATTCTGTGGCGAACTGACGTTTATGTCAACTGACGTGTTGCGGTACTGACGGGACCCCCTCCATTTTCCTTATTCGCCTTATTAAAAGCGCACCCCGCCCCGATGAAAAGAGGAATCTGTGATAAGCCTTATACGCCGTATACACCTTACAACACCTATTTGGACAATGCTTAAGGTAACCATAGAGAACGGCACAGGAAATATCCAAGCCTCGACAGGGGGACAGACGAGTTAATATTGGCAGCCCCATTACCCATGGTTCACACTGCTGCGATTTCGCGCAAAATTCTGCCGTCATGCGACATACGACACAAATCGTGCGACAAGCAACGCAGAACTTTGCGTTTTGTCGCAGTGTCGGATGCGTTGAAATATTTCAACTGATCCGACATAACGCATGCGATTCTTGAGGGAAAGAAAAGAAAAAAACAAAGACTAGTTAATTTTCAAGACTAAAAATTGCTCTTGGTCTGACTGTAATCCTAGGATGGATGAATGCAAACTAACTTCTGAATAAACTTGTATTAACCTGTTTGAACAAGATGAAAGAATTAGAGAATTAAAGAATTAAGAAAGGAAGTGTTTGGTCGGGAGGCTTGGGAGGAAAGGGATTTGGTTTCAAGTATGGGAAGTAAGTGTTTTGGTGAGATCCGAAGGCTGGGTAGATTCCTGAAGCTAGCTATGGCCCACCGTGAAGTATTTTTATAGAAGTTGATTTTTTGGTTTGTTGTTGGAGTGTATGATATTTTGTTTTTGTTATTGTGTGACGTTTCCCGCCATGGCCCTTGGGCTTTATTGGGAATAAATTCATTCATTCATTCATATGGGGTTTGACTGAAAATTTCCTAATGATGGGTGGTATTCAGATGGGTAATCTCGCAACATCTTCAGACTCTGTTTCCCCATGGGTTCTTCGTCCTTTCGCAGAATAATCTCGTAGACAAATTTCGTTTTCCATTTGCGTCTGCGTGGTAGTGGGAACGTCCATGCGATTCCGTTGAACGTCGAACATCAAAGAAAAAATCGCGTCACACACGAAGTAGCAGTGTGAACCAAGGGTTACATTGCGTCTCTATAAAATCGGAGAAAATGAAGAATACTGTGCAACAGACAACAGCTCCCTCAGGTGCAGACATTCAATATGACAAGTCCGTAACACGCCAGGAAAACTCGGGAAGAACGAGAAACGTCATCCGAACGAATCCTTGAAGGACCTGTCTTACCTATAATACAAATGCAACCTACTTCCATAATCACTCCACATATTTCTAAACCCGGAGACCCGAATGTCGTACGGTACATTTTAAGTTCTAACCCATCTAACAAAACCACGCTGATTTTCTCACATGCCGTGTTTTGCTACCTTCGATGTATATCACGCTGTCGACGGCTGTCTACGAGAAGTTTTTCCATTAGAGAAACTGGTTATGTAAATCGTTTCCCTGTTTCCGCTACAAGTCAACGGGTCTCAGCAAAGGCTTAAAACAGCCAAACCCTTGGGCTATTTGTTGAAAGCACAGCCTAGTTTTAAAGTATTTTAAAATCCTGTAAGTTGAAGAGTAAATAGTGCGAGGGGTCCTTCAAAACTGAATAAAATCCTACATAAGCTAATCAACAACGTTGGGGACTATTGGGGTGACATTTCTTGCTCTTCGCTAGATACACGGCGATTTTTCATCGGCCGGGGTTAGAGCCAGGCTTTACCTTCCAGATTTTTCTTCCAGTCCACAGCCGTCTTCGTCGAGACGAATCTGGAAGGTGAAGCCAGGCCAAAAGCGTCTGGAAGTCCGGGGTGTTGGACACCCCAGACGGGATGTCTGGTAAATGCCATAGAGGCAACTCGTTCGAGAGACCTGGTAAATATGTAAATGTACGAAGTAAAGTGATCGACAGTTGTGGTTGGGATGCAAAAGCTATTTCCAAAACACGCCAGCGATTCTCAGGAAGAATGAGTAAGCGTGTCCGTACGACTCAAACTCACCGACTCAAATCCTGTGTCGATCAATCACCACGATGTTTGGGACCTGCTGTGACACCACTTCTGCCTTTCTTCCGCTAGATACTAGGAGAGGCCGGAGATTTTACATGGGCAAGGAGAGATAGTCATCAAGAGTATTAGCTGTCATCCTTATCATGACAATCTGGAAAGTTTGGCCTGACTATGTGGAAGGGCCTAGGGCATCTGGAATCTTGAAGCCCGGCTTGTAGTCATCAAGAATTATTACCTCTCCAGTCACACTACGGAGACATTTTCGCGTGAATGGCTGTTCAGCTTGACAGAAGACGCCATCCACGTGAATATGTCACTGGATGTTATCCGCACGACCGCGGGTTGAGACAAAGGGACATACCATCTTCCTCTATCTGTAGAACAGAGCTCGAGGAGCGTCGTTGAACTGGAGCCACCCATCCAGTTGGATGGTGATGTCACCCATCGAGCTTTTCTTGCAAAAATGGCCATTGCTAGATCGATGCGAAGACACCCATTATGATGAATGAATGAGTGAAGGGTTTATTAAAAACAAGACCTAAGGTTTCGATGGGATCCCAAAAATCTAATATTTGATCCAGACAATTGGATCTTGTCTTCGCCAGATCTAGTCTTCGCCACGCTAATTATCTGAGAAAACCAAGTTCTGATATACCTCTATAAGCCATTTCTATCTTGACGATACTGACCTAAACTTCCTCCTTTACTTCTGCCAAATTTCCGGTTTCGTCCGAATTCCGAGCGAACTACTTGTACAGCAAAAAAAGAACAGCTCAGAAACGAATTCAGCGTATCTCCTTATCCCTATAAGGTACATCTAATCAACTTCAAATAAAACTTTAACTTATACAAAATTTCCGGTTTCAACCGGATTCCAGACGAATTACATGTCCGGGTGAAAAATGATTGTCATATTAAGACTCAGCGTCGTTTCTTAACCCTAAATCTGTCATCTAATCAACTTCAAATAAAACTTTTGCTTATAAGAAAATTTTCGGTTTGGCCGGATTCCGGGCAAACTAATTATCCGGCGATAAAATGGTTTTCGTCATCGTCTTCACCATGTCTTGTTATACCATAGTCGAACATCTAATCGACTTCAAATCAAACTTTAATTTTAACCAACTTTCCGGTTTTTGCCGGATTCCGGACGAACTACTTTTCCCGGTGAGAAAATGGTTTTCATCATGGAGTTCAGCATGTCTTCTTACCCCATAAGCGACTATCACATTAGCTGTTTAAAAATATTTTGTTTGCCCCTTAATTTGAACCCCCACCCCTAAACGTAGGACTACAGAGCCCATCTACGAACTTGACCTTACCCTTGACCCACAGAATCCTCACACCAAGTTTCATCAAAATATCTCATTCCCTTCGAGAGTTATCGTGCTGACAGACCGACGGACAGAAGGACAACTTCTGCGATGTCACAGGTATCCCTCCACTTATATTTTGGGATCCCAAAAACTAGAGTCCTAAATACCCAGAGACGAACCTGAGACGTAATGGGACGTAACACCCAACGGAGCCGTCCACGCAAGAATGTCCCTTAAATACCCAGATAGGTCCTGGTCCTGGCCTACTTGGGACCTATCATCAAGCGGGCTGTAATCGTCCCGGTTTCTCTTCAGCGAGTTTCATATTAAGTGTTTTGGTTTACGTACAAAGACTAACAAAAAACAATGTAACAAATTCACTTCTCGGTTTCTACTTTCTTAAGGTTGCCACCGGTCTTCCGAATTGTTTCGTATATGTCCACACTTTCCCCGAAGGGTATACCATACCCTTTATTCAATCCAAGTGGGTTCGAAGGCGTAACGCAGTCCATGTTAACTTCTTTACGCAACACGGTGTCGATGTCCACGCTGCTGAAGAACGCAACAGACTGTAAACAAGAAAATGTATTGTCATTATTTGTGCAGTCATCAGAATTCGGTGAAGTCATATGGATTGACCAGAAGGGAATGCCCGTCGACTTCGGCTGCGTCATAGTTCCTCGTCATTTTGGCTTGCTACCCCTCCTTGTCTGAGGGCATTACTCTGAGGAGATCTCAGATTAAGGTACGAACAAACCTTATCGCCTTTCAACATTAATTACCACACAGCCAAAAGTGAAACAAAGGACAGAAAGTGTCATTGATGGCAATGAAAAGTAAGATGAATTTTTAGCTCCAGGTGAGATGGAAATTCAGAACAAAACCTCGAGTGCGAAAACACGACTAGGACCTTCCGGTCCAAAATTTTGCAATTTCATCATAAAGATGAACAAATCTCAACTATTTCGAATGGAAATGATGATGGTGCGGACAAATCAGGGCAGGAATCCCTGTCCCCGACAGACCGACCCTGATTGTCTGTCCGAGGCATTAGTCCAATAATGATTCCGATGTCTGTAAATGCAGCGGAGAAGCTGGAAGGGACAGAAAACTGAGTGGATGCAGTTCAATGGACTTTAGCATTTTAGGAGAAACTTAGATAATTTTGCGCTTCGACGTAAGAGACCGGACAAAATGGCGAGAGACGACTTTGCCTGAGAAGACGCTTGTCACGGGAATATCACTAGAGGATCTACAAGACGAGAGGAAAGATTCCTGACAGAATAAGATAAGGGAGGTATTAAATAACTGTGGGCACGGATCGCCGTCACTACCTCCACCCGTCGACTCACCTAGCCGTCAATACGCCCAATCCGAAAATCCGTCGATTCTGCAACCATCGATTCGCCCACCCGCTGATTCACACACCCGTCGATTTCACAAAACGTCCTGTTGCTTGAGCGTCGATTAACCCAATTCTATGATCCGTCGATTCGCCCACCCGTCACAAGACCCAACAAATTCATCACAACCAAAGACGATAAAAGTGGGAAAGACCGGAAACTCCAATAAGCCCCATGAGTCACAACAATCAGCGCCGTTTAGCGGATGTTCTTTCGTTAAAATATTGCTCTGTTGACAATTTCTTCCATCGCTTTCCTCAGAATCATCATCAAAGCATGTTTTGTTTATGATGAGCATTCTCTCTCCATTCAGATTCCCTCTTTAATTGGAATAACAAACAAGTAGGAAAAGAATAAATCGCTTGTTCATGGAAAAAAAATGTTGAATTCACGATTTCGAATCAGTTAATGTTGACAGACATTGCCTACTCACGCCCTCTTGCTTTGATTATATCAATCATCTACCGCTGGAAATTGGACAAAGTCCAAGCGCTAGGCGGCGTTCCAACCGATTTTCAGAGACCCGATTTTAGCGAACTCACCGGTCTTTCCCACTATTATTGTCTTTGATCACAACCCCCACTTTTTACGACAGCTCGCTTACCCGTCACAAGACCCAAAATTCCGTCACAACCCACACCTTTTCTAAAAGTTCGCTTACCCGTCACAAGACCCAAAATATCCGTCGATTCGCCCACTTCTCACAATGGACCTCTGATCCAGCGCAGCTCTATCATTGAACGCGGTAAAAGAAAGCGACTGCGTCGCAGGGGAGTAATTAAAAAGGATACTATAACGTCCGATTTAAATAAGGGTGAAAACTAGTCAATACAGCTTGAGCCAGAATCATCAGAAGCAAGATATAAGACCTCGATTCCGATAAATGAAAGAGAAAATAGAGAGGATGAATGCAAGAGTAAAATGTCAGATGAGGGAGCGTAAGGGACAACACGTACCGAGAGCGGTAGGCTACATATTGCAATTATCTAAATTAGAGTCTAAACACTCCTCACAGATGTCTTCCCCGAACTTCCCCTGCAAATGAGCTTACAACTTCAAAGTTTCATGAGGGTCCAAGTAAAGCAGTAGTTGCCTACAGCACAGTGGTCAACACAGGGTGTACGTTCCTTTGATCATTATTAATTTAATACAATACAAAAGATACCAAAGTTGTGGACATCCGCGACCCTAGCTCTTTTTGACTGTCAAGTTACATTTGTGTCCGATGACGCCTTCGAAATGGCTAACCCTCAAAATGTCCACGACTCAAAATACCCACTAAAAATGCCAAATGCTCACGACACAAGATGTCCACAATTCAAAATGTCCAAGAACTCAAAATGCCCACTACCCAAAATGACCACGATTGGATTATTTGAGCTTTTCAGTCCATATTTATGCGTGATCGAGCAAAGGGAGGATAGACCGAGTATCAGAATCACGATGAATTTTGAACTTGTCTAATCTCAATTACAATACACTACTGGTCAAATATTTAAAAGAAGCATTTGTATTGCCCCGTGGTTAGGTGCCGCAGAAGCGCTGTGCTTTCTTGAGGACGCCTTTGATTGATAAGGAACTCACTTGTAACTTTTCTTTAAAGGACCCCTCCCACTATTTTCTCTTCAAGTATTTTAAAATATTTGAATACTTTAAAACTATGCTGTGCTTTCAACAAATAACCCACGGTTTTGGCTGTTTTAAGCCTTTTCCGAGACCAGTTGACTTGTAGCGAAAACAGGGAAACACTTTACATAATCGGTTTTTCTGATGGAAAAACTTCTCGCAGAGGACCGTCGACAGCGTGACACATATCAAAGGTAGCAGAACACGGCAAGTGAGAAAATCAGCGTGGTTTTGTTACAAGGGTTAGAATGCACCGTACGAAATTGGGGTCTCCGGGTTTAGAAATATCTGGAGTGATTATGGAACTAGGTTGCATTAGTATTATAGGTAAGACAGGCCCTTTAAGAACTTCAATTTGATAGTCTTTTCGGACCGTCCTTCTGCTCCTAGTCTGAAATCGGCTCGAGCACCGCGATCTGGAGCAGGCCTGACTCTTTCCTATCCCTTCTAATCTCGTCGTCCTTTGTCCAAGGATGATTTTGGCCTCCCCTGTGGACAGTTTCAGCTGTCGGCAATCGAACTAAGATTATTCTCCCCTGGGACCATTTTGAACTTTCGGCATTTTGGGCAGAAGGCATTTCGGACGATTTCGACGTCTTGTGTTCGACCTGATCCATGGTCATTTTGAGTCGTGGGCATGTTGAGAGTGGGCTAAAAGATCTAGGTGATTTTGGGAACCACCCTTCGAAAGTTATGCTTGCCTCAAGATCCCGAATTTCCGCTCCCTCCACTTCTCCCCTCCCTCCGATGGTCAGACGGAGGAAATAACTATTCTCAAGTCAATCTGATCGGGTCCTTCATACGCCTGTCAAGTTTCATCGTCCTAGCACATCTAGAAGTAGCTTAACTTGTGATAACCGGAATTCCGGGACCCACCCTCCAACTCCCCCCACAGTGCCTGGATTCGATCCGGTTATGTCAACACTGTATCTAGGGTCTGTACTTGTTCTTCCTATAAAGTTTCATCCCGATCCCTTGACTCTACGAGTGTCATGATATTTCCGGTACCCTGCTCCAAATCCCCCCACAGCTGTCAGATCCGGTCCGGATGGGAAAAGGGATATGTGAAGCATGTCTTCGTTCCAGATATCAAGTTTCACTCGGATCCGATCACCCGTTCGAAAGTTACGGATTTCGGATTCCCCCTCTCTCCACTCCCCCCACGATGGTACAATCTGGGAAGTGACTATTTCCAAGTCAGTTTGGTCGGGTCCCAGACATTCATGAAAAGTTGCATCGTCCTAGCACATCTGGAATTCCTTAACTCGCGATCACCAGACCGACCGACCGACGGAAAAGTGATCTGTATATGGCACTTGGCCGGAAGGCAAGTGGCATACAACTAAGAATGATGTTAGGACCCAAACCAACCGCTAACAACAAACGGCTACATCGGCTGCTCAGCACCCGATCTTACAAAATTATCATCTTACTGTGTTTGGCCACGCCGGACTTCGACAGAGATTCCATTTTCTTTAAGCTGATACCAGTTTCTTGTTTAATTAATTCTTTCGTGTTGATTTATGTAACATGGTTCTCTGGGTTTTCCAGATACAAACACATACATACGTGACTCGGCGACAGGTGCACTAGTTTCGACGTGAGCAAAGTCCGTGTTACTTTTTTCCATATTATTATGTGTAAATGCTTTTGACGCTTGTCCTGAAATCAAACGAAGTGGGGTACACGGAGTATTTTCTAAGCTGTTCGACATTCCTCGCTAAAGTTCAGGAATATGAGGATAAAACGTTTATAACTTATATCAGAAGAAATTACCTCCCTCTGATATTTGTCAAACATCTTGAGCTTTAGTCATGATCTTTTAAATGCTTTTCTTTTAACTTACTAGAAATAATCTTTTCACGCTGAAATGGCTCACAGATATAGGTTTTGGAAAATACCACTGCTTGCCGTATGTAATTGATTTTCTTGTTAGCGTGTGTCGATTCTATTCAGCCTTACTGCTCTCTTTGACGCGGCGGCTGAGCGCAAAAAAATTTCAAAACTGAACGCGCCCTAGTTAAAGAATAGGAAAACCAAGCAAAATAAAATAAATCCAAAACAGAAGATAGACTTGAAGGTCTACCATGTCTACTATGAAAAACGATATTTTGAAGCTTCTCATATCCTGAATTCCTGATGGATTAAAAAATTATCGGCGTACCTTGAAGCTTTCGGCGAAATTTGCGGTGCGTGACTGTCAAAACTCGGCTAGGCCCAAAAAGCGCTAAAAGACGTAGGTATAAAATGAAACCATAGGGAAATGCGGGGATTTCGGAAGCTTCCATAATGGAGCTAAGGATAATACAGTAGATGTATGCTTATGTGAACGTTTGTTGACAGTGGACTTTGCCATTTTCATGCACTTGCTGTGCTTAAAGCTAACTACCAGTTAGCCAAAGTACGTAATTAAGGGCATCTGAAAACACCTGTATAGAAACTTTGCCTCTTCATTCTACCATTTAGCTAAGAACTGCACTGTTCATATTAAAGTAACTGTTCACATAAGCATACCTCTACTGTATTAAGGATAATACGAGACAATAGTACTTAAAAGGTTATAGCACAATCATCCAAAGGGTTATCTGTTCAAATTTCGCATCCTTATGTTAGATGTTAACAAACCTCTAACAGTGTGTGATCATAGTTGTTACAGTTGAACCATTCCCACAGTTGTTTGGACATACGAACAGCTTTGAGCGTTCGCGGGCAGGAATTGCTGCCAGGATTTTTATCATCAATTCCGTATACGGAAAAGTTGAGATGTTTTAAAGGACCCCTCGCAGTATTTGCTCTTCAACTTGCAGTATTCTAAAATATTTGAATACTTTAAAACTAGGCTGTGCTTTCAGCAAATAACCCACGCTTTTGGCTGTTTTAAGCCTTTTCCGAGACCCGCTGACTTATAGCGAAAACATGGCAACAATTTACATAACCGGTTTTACTGATGGAAAAACTTCTCGCAGACAACCGTCGACAACGTGATACACATCGAAGGTAACAAAACACGGCAAGTGAGAAAATCAGCGCGGTTTTGTTAGAGGGATTAGAATGTACCGTAGGAAATTGGGGTCTCAGGGTTAGAAATGAATGGAGTGATTATGGAAGTAGGTTGCGTTAGTATTATAGGTAAGACAAGTCCTTTAATGAAAGCGCAGAAAATCCGACTGTGAAAACTTCGTCGTATGTCCATCCCAAAACGTGGGAGGTCCCACAGCGAGCCTTTCCTATTGGTAATTGGAAGCAGAGAAAACGCTGCCCTTGAATTAGAAGGTAGTCCCAAAGAACTTGGGGGCAACAAGGATGGGGACGACGGGGAAAAATATAATACCTGGGAACGTACTTTCTTCAAGGAAATACAAAAATATTCGCCGAAGACAACAGAAATACAGAATCTTAGCTCTAAGAACTTTCTAAAAGACCCGTCATAGCAATTTTACTGATTAACACCATGTCCCTAATATTTCCATCCATTCCTGAGATTCCAAACTGCCTGTGTCAATCAATCAATCTTTATTGTTCAAAAGCATTACGTGCTGTATAACCAAAAAAACGAATATTTGACATCTCGTCAAACATAACAATGAGGGGACAAAACTTCCTTCGTACCGCGCATGAGTTGCCCAATGGCCCATATGGGTTAGACCTTTGAAACGGGTTGCGCTACCATTCTCTGTGACCTTATACGTTCGGGAATGTGGGGAAGGGAAAGTATTAAGAAGTATGTGTGTAATGTATATCCACGCTAATGCCGCTAGAAGGGTTCAACTTATTCAACACTTTTTCGGCGCGGATCGTATCGGGAACTCCCTGCATCTGATGAGCTCACTGGTTAGAACAGCTTAATAATTATTAAGCTGTGGGTTAAAAATACCGGTTATGCAAGTTTCTACGTGTTTCTCATACAAATCAGGGGGACGCGCGAGGCTGAAACGTGTTCGTAATACCTGAGAACATAATTTCAAAGGAGTTGCGAATACTCAAATACTGGAACAGAAAGGGTATCCACTTCGACTTGTGCTTTAGTGATAGTTGGGCTCCGTTTCTACTTTCCACGGTGTTTCGGGAACTTGGGTTGACACGACTGCTCAAATTTGACGGTGCAAAACGGATAAGTCAGCTACATTTTATTAGAGCTACATTCCGGCACTTCTTGGCAAAGGTACTCTTCAGGCTCAAGCTGGAAATAAACTCTTCCGCTCAAACTAAAAAAAATCTCACCTGAGGTAAATTGTTCATTCCAAGCTTATGAGCAAACATGGCACGGGTCCACAGGTTTGTAACGTGCAGGGCTAGGGCCGCTCTGTAGCGGTCTTCACTTTTGACTAGATAACGCACCTGAAAAAGGGTACCACATACTGTTATCCTTTCAACTGACAGTTTAAATAGACACGATCAAAGCCTTCGGTGGAATCCTAAACCAGGGTTGTAATAATTCAATCAGTTTCAGTTTTGCTGGATTCAGATGGACCGACCAATTAGAAAACATACTGACGAAAATTTGGGTTCAGGTCTGCCAAATTCCTAGTAGAACTGTCGGTCCGTTTTTTCTTCGATTAACTTTATAAAACAAGAGCTACGAGCTCATATGGCACTTGTTACGAGTAGGCGGTACAAGGAAGTAGATGAGAACGTCACGAAATACACCCGCGATCCAAATGCTGTTCGGAAATACAAATAGGATATTTAGTTTCACTCAATTCTAAGCAGTTCCGGCACCGTCTCGGATTATCTGTAGCAAATTCACATGACTGTCCAAACTTCCAAGTTTCAGGCCAATAAATCCACTGGTTTGATCCCTAGACCTGCTGCACGATTTCCGATACTCCCTCCTTCTCCCCCTACCGTGGCCGAATCTGGTTCGGACCAAAAAATGGATCATCTAAAGCATCTTCTTTATACCATCTAACAAGTTTCACTCGATCTGAGTATTTTTGGAGAATTCCGGTACCCCCCCCCCCCCGCCACCGTTGTCGGATCCTAAAATATGGCATCTAAGGTATACACTCTTTCTACATTCAAAGTTGCATTTAAACTGATGCACTAGTTTGAGCCCTATGCGAGCCTCAAAAATTCCGGAAATCTCCCTCACCCCCCCCCCCCTCCCTGTGGTGGAAGAGGACTTGGAAACATAAACGTACTATCTCTTAATCCCCTCTTCCCGTCCGTCAAGTCTTTCTGAACTGGAGCATAGCCTATCCGCAAATTTCCGGTACCCCCCCCCCCTCCACCTTGGCCGAATCCGGCCCGGACGCCAAATCTAGGCCGCATTACATCGGCACTGTCGAACTTGCATCTCATTCGGTCCATGCGTTTGGTTTTTGTGCATGTCGACAGTTTCTGCCCCCCCCCCCCCACTTGCCCCAACCGTGGTCGCTCTATAGTTCGAACGCATGTTTTAGATGTCTAGTTGATCGACTCCTATCACCCATTAAGTTTCACTCGAATCAGACCGCTCGTTCGCAATTTGCAGAAGTCAATTTCCATCCTTTTCCAATCCCTCCCACCCTCCCCCATCCCACCACTGGTATCGGAATCGGCCCGGACTTGATACTAAACATCTGAGGCGATATCTCTTTCCACCCTAAAAGTTTCATTCAAATCCGATCAGCCGTTCAAAAGTTATGTATGCCACTAGATTCCGGACTCCCCATCCTTCCACTCCCCCCACGATGGTCGGATCGAGGACACGACTATTCTCAAGTCAATCTGTTCGGATCCCTAACATATCTGCCAAGTTTCATCGTCCTAGCACATCAGGAAGTATGCCGAACTCGTGCGATCGATAGAAATCCGGACCCCCCCCCCCCGCCACCCTAATCCCCCACAGTGCCCGGATCCGGTCCGGTTATATTAGTGACGTATCCAGGATTTGTGCTTGTTCATCCCACCAAGTTGCATCCCGATCCATCCACTCTAAGCGTTTCTCAAGATTTCCGGTTCCCTCCTCCAACTCCCCCCAGTGTCATCGGATCCGGCCCGGATTTAAAGTGCGACGTCTCAGACACGAGATCATCCTCATCATCAAGATCCAATCACCCGTTCGCAAGTTAAAAATACCTAGATTTTTGGTTTCCCCCTCCCTCCACCCCCCAAATGGTCGGATCGGGGAAGTGATAGTATTGAAAGGTGATTTAGGTATTTATAGGTTAAGGATTAATAGGTGGGTAAGAATAATACAATTTTGGGGAAAAATAATAAATATGCCCCGGGTAAGACCACTGAAGGCAGCATATCTGGAGGCATTGAAAGACAGACGCCAAGATTCTTGGCCTAATCAAGTAAAGAAGATCCTAGAACAATGTGGCCTCCCCGGATGTTGGGGAGAGGGACTTGGACCACAGTCTCCAGAACAAGGTATCCATGAAGTGGTTCGATGAATACTTCAAGACCAGGTAATTCAGTCATGGCACGAGGAAAAGGACCAGGCAGAATCGTTGCGTTTTTGCGCTAAGGCAAAAGATTGCTGGGGGTGAAGAAATTGACCTTAAGTGTGGTCTGTCCCATGAGGGACATATTTATGGGTTTGAGAGGGGATGGTTTTCCTCTTGGTAAAAGAAGAAAATATTTGGGTAAAGTTAGGGTTATAAACTGGTCCTTACTCTTCCCATATGTGTGGATGCGATAATGAAAGTATGAGTCATTTTGTGGGAGAGTGTGAGGAATTGAATGGGTTGAGACAAGAGTTGTTTGGAGTAAGAGCGTGTGGTAGTGAGTGGATAATTGAGAGAATGAAAGAGAGAAGTTTCCAGGCTATACAACTATTTGGAAGGTTCCTCCGGATAGCGCTAGCACACAGGGAAAATTGTATATCCCTGTAAATTTAGATATTGGCATAGTATTCTTGCTGTTACATATTTGTTCTTCTGTTGTTGTGGTGCGATGGCGCTTGTTGACTTTTATGCATTAAATATCTATCTATCTATATTAACTGATTGGCTATACCAGTATAGTACTTGCTTCTCAGCCAGCATATCCCGGGATTCTATAGGGACGCAACCATGCTGTAGACATTAAACCCTTAAAAAAAATAATACAGATTATTCAGTTGCTGTCCTAAGTTTAAAGGACACCTGAACAATGAAACCATACTTGAAAACATCATGGAGAATCCATTTACAGACATGGACACAGAGAGCATTCTTCTCCTGAGCGTGACGTTTTCAAAATAGGGATGATTGTTTCCGGAGGTTTGCACATGCAGACTCCAAGACAAAAAGCGCAATTCATTCAAATCTTGTACAGCGCTGGCCGGATCGTATTGGAATTTCTTCTAGATATCCGTTTGGGCTTATCTGGTTAAAAAATATTCCAGAAGAAGGGTTGATTGGAGACATTTGTTCATTTCTAAAATTGCACGGTACTGAAATAAGGACAGATGCAAAATGGAGCAAAAATCATAGCTTGGAAACGGTATTTCGTATTTGGATTGGGTTTTCTGCAGGCAATGTTAACGGACGTCATACAGATAGGGATGATACTTGGTAATCTTCATTCAGGTGTCCTTTAAGGGTCATATCTGAAACTGCAATCTCCTAACTCGCGTCTAGAAACGACTGTTCAACGAAAATGTTTGAAAATCAGGAAGTAGCTTAATATGCTGTTCAGCTGACCTTTAATTGTAGCTCGAAGAAAGTAAAACGAAAGGGAGAGTCCGAGCCAAATACATGATTCAATTTACAAGCGGAACTTCCAATCGATCAGCCAATAGTGGGAAAACTCTTTCTTGACTCATCTGGATGCAGTTCATTACTTGCAAGTCACCCAAGCTTGGCAAACATGTTGATTGCAAAAACCGCAGAGCAAAAAACTACCGCTAATTCAAACCTCGATTAATCAGTCAAAAAAGAGGTACTAATTTTAGCAACAATAGGCGGGAGCAGAAGAAATGCGCTGCCAAGTGCCAACACTCTAATCACAAAATCAACAATGAACCCACAAACGCGACCACTTTTCGGGATCCCAAAACGTAAGTGGAGGGGTACCCTCGGGCCACGAGGCTCGGGGGCACCTATGACATCGCAAAAGTTGTCCGTCTGTGAGCACTATAACTCTCGAAGGGAATGAGATTCTTCGATGAAACTTGGTATGAGGATTCTTTTTTTTTTTTTTTTTTTTTTTTTTAAACCCGCGTAGCCTTTCGAAAATTTGTTACTTTAATTTTTGGGCTACGACTCCTCCTCCACTCGGTGACGTTAACATTTCCTTTAAATCTTTAACGTCACCTACTCTTTCCAAACAAACAAACAAAATTTTGAACTTCAAAAAATATAACTCCATTTACCATTTCAACTGTTCAAATTATTTTTGAATTTAACTTTACCAATCTTAATACTTATTTACTCTTATTTCAATACAAATATAAACATTTTTTTTTTTTTTTTTTTTATCTACGAATCCGCACCTCTACACATCAAGAACTCACCCCAACCAAAACGACCGCTACGAAAGACAAACAAACACCCCCAAACAGGAACCCCTAAGAGCTACAAACACATTCCAAATCCGTTATTACGAACTATAGTATTTACTTTAATCTATACTAACAAATTCAATACAAACATAAAAACTTTAAATCCACCCCTAAACACTGTTTATTTTATTTTATACATTTCCTAAACAATTAACTTTCAATTTCATGTGTGAGGATTCTTTGAGTCAAGGGAAAGGTCGAATTCATAAATGGGCTATGTAGCCCTTCTTTTAGGGGTCGGGAGGGGGTTCAAATTAAGGGGCAAACAAAATATTTTTAAACAATTAAGGGGTAAGAAGACGTGCCGAACACGTTTATTAGAATCATTTTTACGTCGGATAAGTAGTTCGTCCGGAATCCGGCTGAAACCGGAAAGTCTCTTAAAAGTAAAAGTTTTATTTGATTTTGATGAGATGTTCGTTTAAGGGGTAAGAAGACATGCTGAAAACTTATGTGAAAATCATTTCTACCCGGACAAGTAGTTCACCCGAAGGTTAGACGGCCCGACCGCCCCCCCCCCCCCCCCCGCCCCAACTCTCCCACAGTGCCCGGATCCGGTCCATTATGTCAATGACATATCTAAGACTTCTGCTTATTCTTCCCACCAATTTTCATCCCGACCCATCCACTCTAAGGGTTTCCCAAGATTTCCGATTCCCCCCCCCCCCCTCCGAATGTCATCGAATGCGATCCGGATTTAAAGTGCGACATCTGAGACGCGAGGTCATTCTAAATATCAATTTTCGTCAAGATCTGATCACCCATTCGTAAGTTAAAATAACTACATTTTCGGGATTCCCCCTCCCTCCACTCCTCCCAGATGGTCGGATCGGTGAAGTGACTATTTCCTATTTAATCTGGTCTGGCTCTGATACGCCTGCCAAGTTTCATCGTCCTGGCTTATGTGGAAGTGCTCGACCTAGCAAAACCAGGACCGACGTGATCGCTATATGGCACTTGGCCGAAGGGCAAGGGCCATAAAAACCATTAACCTTTTCATTTGATTTCGTACTCAGAATCTAATAAAACCTAAAAACATACCTTTGTTTATACCCTTTAAATTCAAGCAGTCGAATTTTATAGGTTCGATCTGGAATAGTCCACCAGCTTATCTCAAAACTCTAACCATCGCGACGCCTGTTTCAAGTCTATATGGCTTGCTTAGGTTGAGTTCCCGGAACTTAACAATCGTTAATAATCATCAACTTTATATAGGGGCCGGGCTAACTATAGCTTTAAAGATTGTTAACTTTTTGCAATCGTTCTGTTGTTAACTTTTCCCTACGATGCTCACCAACCATCGTTACAAAATACTGAACAATCGTCAAGTTCTGAAACGGAAATCGTAGGTGGGCGGGCTTAAACTTCGCAATTAAAATCCTGGAACGCAAAGCTTTAACAACTTGTTAACAATCTTTATGTTCTGGAACGCAACCTTAGCATACAGAGATTGCACCCCATCCGACGAAAACAGATAATTTGTACCATCAACACGGGGGCATAACCAAATAATTTAACATTGGGAGGTAGAGGACTTTCGACTGTGAAACTAAACCATCGGCATTTGGTCGTCATTCTGAGGCAGGGACTTGCTTGAAATGTAATTGGACTATTCCTTGATAGTATAATTCCATTTTTGCAAAAGAGTTTCCATGGAAGTAAGAGCATAAAGGTTTCCAAGTTTAAACACAAAAACGGAGTCTAAAATCCTACTGGTCGGTCATGACGTGTCATTACAAAACCAACCAATAGGAAGCAGGATTCGTATTAAAGAAAGAAGCGCTTACACTCCTTAACCTCGAGGGACTGATTTTATTAGAATACAAATCCGTCTATTACACGAAAAAAAAAATAATATGAAGCAGGATTCGTTTTTGTAGTGAAAGTTGAAGCCTTCGAGGTATCGTTTCTGATGAAACTTTTTTAAGCTGTAATTTACAGTTAAGAAAAAACAGGGAAATGTTTCCAGATATTTACAGGCTTAGAACAGTGATAAACAAGAGCTGGAAGCTCATATGGCACTTGTAAGGCTGGGTCAGAGGACGGAAGTGATGGTCAAAAGTTTCTTTTCTCTTTTCGGTTAAGATGCGCGCTTTAAGGGAGCTAAAAATAAAACCACAGCTCCCCCCCCCTCGGTACCCGAATCCGGTCCGATTCTGTCACTGATGCACCGAGGACTTGTGCGGGTACTTCCCACCAAGTTTCATCCTGATCGCTCCACTCTGCGCGTGTCACAAGATTTCCGGTTGTCCCCTCCGAAGTCCGACCCCACCCCCAGTTCATCGGATCCGGTCCGGACTTGAAATGGGACATCCGAGACATGAGATCTTTCAAGATATTAAGTTTCATTAAGATCCGATAACCCGTTCGCAAGTTATGCATGCCGCTAATGTCCGGATTCCGCCGTCTCCCCCATCCCCCCACGATGGTCGGATCGGGCAAGTGACTGTTTCCAAGTTAATCTGGTCGGGTCCCTTATATGCCTGCCAAGTTGTATCGTCCTAGCCCGCCTGGAAGTACATTAACTACGGATCGCCGGAATTCCGGACCCCCCCCCTCCCCCTCCAACTCCCGCCACCATGTCCGAATCCGGTCCAGTTCTGTCAGTTATTTATCTAAAGCTTGTGCTTGTTCTTCCCACCAAGTTTCATCCCGATTGCTCCAGTCCGAGAGCTTCGCACGACTTCCGCTTCCCCCTTCCGACCCCCCCCCCCCCGTTTCATCAGATCCGGTCCGGACCTGAAATGAGACATCGAGACATGAGGTCTTTCCAGATATCAAGTTTCATTCAGATCAGATAACCCATTCGAAGGATATGCATGCCCCTATTTTCTGACCGCCACCTCCCCAATGAACAATTTGTAGCCTGTGTAGTAGCATGGTTGGAGTAAGAAAAAGGTGCATGTAATACTATGCAATAGCAAAAAATACTATCATTTAATGTGGCTCGGACTGGTCCAATCTTATGTACTAGTACCCAGTAGCATCCTGTCTTGCCATAGTAGCATCCAGTCTTGCTAATAGTAGCATATAGTAGTATGCAGTAACACGGTAGCCTTGTAGTAGAAGCATGTAGTAGCATCGTTAGTACTGCACGCTACTTTTTCGTACTACTTAGTAGTACTATTTTGAGATACATTTTTCATCGGGTCCCCCTCCCCCCACGATGGTCTGATCGGGCAAGTGACTATTTCCAAGTTACTCTGGTCGGGTTTCTAATATGCCTGCCTAGTTTCATCGTCCTAGCACTTCCGGAAGTACTCGAACTCGGCACTTGAGCGAAGCTGCAAGTGCCATAAAAATGGATAATTCGGTCTCAAAATCGGTAAGTCTTATGCCTCACTATGTTAAATTACTCTTTTTCTACTTCTATCCATTTTCGTTGGGTAGGCTGCAATCTCTCTATCGTAGCGTGTCCCCATCAATGCCTGGAGGGGAGTTCAGTGCGTAATTTGGGTTCCACTCCTTCTCCCCTGAAGTTGTTATGAATCACTTACCTCATCATGAATGCTGATACAGAACCGTCCCTCGATGCCACAGGCGTCAAAGAGGTACCGCATGGAGACGAGCATCAGGTGAAGGTAGTCGACGGCAGAACTCTGAACGACCCAGTTGACCCGACTTGTCATGAACTGTAAGAGCAAATGCGATCGAAGCAAAGCAAGCAAATGTTCGCATGCAAACCGGTTACAGTTCGCGTAGCGCAGGTGCCGATTTCCTGATACTCCACCCTCGTCCGGGAGTGCAATGCGTGGTTAGGGGCAAGTCATTCGACGCTTCCCGTGCTTTTTCCTAGATTTCTCTAGGTACCCATTTGAAGCTCGGTGGACTTTTGGCTTGTCTTACCGGGAAACGCCACTAACCCTCGTCCTAAACCAAACGGAAGGCACCACCAACACTCGAACAAACGATAAAATAATCGAGATCGAAGCGTCATTATAATATGCATAGGGCATTAACATAATTATAACGTTAAACTTTTGACAAGGAGACTGGCGTAAGGCCTACGTTGACAGAAATGGGTCTAAATAAATACCAGAACAAAACGCAGACGAAACTAGACATTAATTCTTCATTGCTTCTGCAAATTGCAATCTACCCGGGTAGCGAATGCCGCTCTTTACAGACATTGTTCTGGAAACCACACTTATAGTGCGAACACACGATCAGGTTTTCCCGACCGGATTTCCTGCACTTTCATCATCAAGTGGAAAAAAATTCAACTTTTCCATATGGAAGTGATGATGGTGCCGACACCAATTCCAATTCCATCCGGACAGGAATTCCAGACAGGGAGCTCCCGATCCTGATCGTGTCTTCGCACTATTAGGAAGGAGCCGATTCAAGGGGCGTTTTCGCGTGGATGGTTGTTGATCTCTACCAAGAACAAATGAACTCCAGAACCACCGTCTCCCTATCTCTGTAATACTACCATGAGGAGTAGAATAGATCCTTATACCCTGCCCATGCAAACGAGCGGAGGGTAGGAGCTACGCGGAACATCACAATTCGTTACCTCTATAAACAGCTATATCGCAGTAAAGCCCGGAGAAGAAATATACAAAGTAAAAGCAGATCGGTTCTCTATCGTTGTGACGTCACTGTGATGCACTGCAGAGCGGGGCAGTACATTTCCTGCAGTTTTTTCTCTGACATGCCCAGCGGCGAAGAGGGAAGTAGACGGGCATCCATTCAGAGCTCAGCAAGTACCTCTGGCTCAGCCCAGTCTTGTCGGGGTATCCACACTCGTTGCATATATGGGACCAAAGACGGAGGTTATATTGGCCTTATTTGTTCTTTGTTCGATGGAACATGCCATCCATACGAAATGTCAACGATATTGGCAATGCAAAACGGATACGTCCGGTACATTTTATAGAGCGCTCCAATAAAATGTAGCTGACATCCGTTTTGCATTGTAAAATATGATTCGCAGTCAATTTGCACTGACGGAATGTCTAAATATCAATGACGGATGCTTCACGAAAATTTGTTGAGCTCAACAAGAGGCCAACAGAAGACGCAGTTTTGTTCAACATTGGTACCCGAGGACACTGAACATACATCCTGTCTTGACCTCAATTCCGAGTCACCCATTAGGCTATTTAGGCGAAAATGACTTTGATGTGGATGGCATCCACGACAAAATGTAGATCACGCTTACTGCTTGTCCCGTTAAACAAGACCAAAGGTTTCGATGGGATCCCAAAAATTCAATATCTGATCCAGACAACTGGGTCTTGTCTTAGCCAGATCCAGTCATCGCCAGACTCCTTGAACATTTTTACAATTAAAATTCAAAAACAGATTAAGGCCAAATAGCTAATCATCTAAGAAAAACTTCCTGCCACTACCGCCAATTTCCCGATTTCGGCCAGTTTCCAGAACTAATTGTCCGGCGAAAAAAAGAAAGCTCAAAAACGAACTCAGGGTATCTTCTTTCCTCAATAATAAACATCTCATCAACTTCAAATAAAAATTTAACTTATAACAAATTTTCCGACTCCAGCCGGATTCCGGTCGAACTGTATGTCCGGGTAAAATATGATTGTCACACACGGATTCAGCATCTCTTCTTACCCCTAAATCGGTTATCTAATCAACTAGAAATAAAACTTTAACTTCTACCAATTTTCCGGTTTTGGCCGGATTACGGGCGAACTACATGTCCGGATAGAAAATTGTTTTCACATAAGTGTTCAGCATATCTTCTTGCCCTATATCGAACATCTAATCAACTTCAACTAAAACTTTTAATTTTAACAAACTTTCCGGCTTGGGCCGGATTCCGGGCGAACTACTTGTCCGTCGAGAAAATGGTTTTCACCACCGTGTTCAGCGTGTATTCCTACCCCTAAATCGAACATCTAATCAACTTCAAATAAAACTTTTACTTTTAACAAACTTTCCGGTTTTGGCCGGATTCCGGGCGAACTACTTGTTCGATGACAAAATGGTTTTCACCAGCGTGTTCAGCATGTCTTCTTACCCCATAATCGACTATCATTTATTCAAACAATGTTTACAACGGATACGTCAGCTATGATTTTTCATCAGCGATATTTCGGCCCTTCTTGGCAAGGGTCCTCGTCAGGCTGACGAGGACCCTTGCCAAGAAGGGCCGAAATATCGCTGATGAAAAATCATAGCTGACGTATCCGTTGTAAACATTGTTTGAATAAATGTTTCAAAGTCAGCTTGGGCTCAAAGAATATTTAATCGACTATCACATTAGCTGTTTCAAAATATTTTGTTTACCCCTTAATTTGAAACCCCTCCCCCACCCCTAAATGTAGGGCTACAAAGCCCATCTACGAACTTGACTGGTCCGAAGACCCAACGAATCCTCACACCAAGTTTCATCAAAATATCTCACTCCCTTCGAGAGTTATCATGCTTACAGACGGACGGACAGACGGACGGACGGACAGACGGACAACTTTCGCGATGTCATAGGTATCCCTCCACTTACGTTTTGGGATCCCAAAAACGCCGTCACAGCGAAAACTTCCCCTTAAATGTGTGCTGTTGCGCTGAGCGAAATCAGAGAAAGTAAAAATAGTATAGGGTTAAAACTAGTTGCGTCTTTGATCTCAATTCTCTTCACGATTCTCCTATTTCGCGTTATTTTTTTTATTAAAAAGAAAGAATTCTCCTTTTCTTGCGTTTTTGCCAAAATCGAGAACGTGGGAAAGCTTCACGGTTTTGCAAACTCGGAGAAGTTGCTCCGATGGTCAATTCTCGCTTCCCGTTCTCCTCCCTGATTGGTCAGCAAACGGCGGATGTTCAATTCGTATAAACAAGTATTAACGGGTAGCTAAATTAGAGTTTTTATCAAAAACGAGAAAGGAAACGCGAGAAGAGCAAAAACGGTAATTTGTACGAGAATCTAGAACTGAGAACTGAGATAAAAAAAACGCAATTACTGCCAACTCCTAGCACTATCCTAAAGAAATGAGCATATCTATCCACCTCCGCTGAAATCCAATCACAAAGGCAGCTTACGGCTCGATAGCTGTTGCAAGAAACTCACGCTTTGACCGACGTTTCCAGGCTCCAGCGCTCTCGTTATGGCACACTCCAGTACTGGTGTCTTTGGCAGTTGCTCTTCAACAATTTCTTCCAGCTTGTTGAACATGTGGGACTCAGTTCCACCGAACCAAACTATCCTCCTGGTGAGTTCACTGTTCTTCTTTCGGAGTATGTCGTAGAAGTGGTAGTCAAGCTCATCCTAAGGAAAGAAAACTGAATAAACAGAAACCTGAAGATACTTGACTCTTTCCAGCACAATAAGAAAGTCAGTGTATGGAAATATGGCAAAATATCCAATACAGGTATCCTACTCAACTTCTAACCCAGGGTTGCCACTTGAACAAAATTAATGGTACTAATCAGAACGGAAAAAGTACTACTTTGAAAAAAACAAGAGCTACGAGCTCATATGGCGCTTGTACGAGTAGGCTGTACAAGAAAGTAGATGAGAACGTCACAAATTACACCCGCCATCCAAAACTGCGGTTCGGAAATAGAAATAGGATATTTAGTTTCACTCATTTCCGAGCAGTTCCGGCATGGTCTCGATTGTCTGTAGCAAACGCACATGACTGTTCAAACTTTCATCCCAATAAATCCATTTGTTTGAGCCCTAGACGTGCTACACGATTTCCGGTAGGCCTACTCACTCTATCTCCACCTACCGTGGCCAAATCTGGTTAGGAATAAAAAAAAATCGACCACCTAAAGCATCTTCTTTTATACCATCTTTCAAGTTTCACTCGAATCTGAGCATTTTCGGAAAGTTCCGGTACCCCCCCCCCCCCTCCCACCAACGTTGTCGGAGCCGGTTCGGGCCCAATCTCTTAATTCCCTGTTCCTATCCATCAAGTTTTACTGAAAATGGAGCTTAGCCTATCTGCAAGTTTCCAGTACCCCCCCTACCTTGGCCGAATTCGACCCGGACGCCAAATAACAAATCTAGGCCGCATAAACTCGGCACTGTCGAATTTGCATCTCATTCGGTCCATCCGTTTGGTTTTTGTGCATGCCAAAAGTCCCCCCACCCCCAATTCCCCTAATCGTGGTCGCATATGGTTCGAACGCATGTTTTACATGTCGAGGCCATCGATTCTTATCACCCATGAGGTTTCACTCGAATCAGACCACTCGTTTGCAATTTATAGAAGTCAATTTCCATATTTCTCTTCTCTTGCTCCCCAAAAAATGCTCGGATCTAGGAACGGAAGTTTCCGGGGGTATGTTGTGTCAGGTTCTTAAGTCAAGATAATTCGGGTCGCTAATATGCCTGCAAAGTTTGGTTGTTGTTTTATATCTGGAACTATTCTAACTCACGACTGCCGGAATTCCAGGAAACCCCCTCCAACTCCCCCCACAGAGCCCCGACACCATCTGGCTCCGTCAATTTCATCTAGGCCTAATGCTTGTTCCATCCATTAAGTTTCGTCCCAATCCCTCTGCTTTTAGAGTTTCTTGAGTCCCCCCCCCCCATCCCCACAGGTATCGGACCCGACCCGGACGTGACACTGAACGTCCGAGGCGATAGCTCACCAGACAAGTTTCATTCAAATCCGATCACCCGTTCAAAAGTTATGCACGCCACTAGATTCCGGACTCACCATCCACCTACTCCCCCCACGATGGTCGGGTAGGGGAAACGGCTATTCTCAAGTCAAACTGTTCGGATCCCTGACATACCTGCCACGTTTCATCGCCCTAGGACATCAGGAAGTATGCCGAACTCGCGGGATCGCTAGAAATCCGGCCCCCCCACCCCAACTCCCGCACAGTGCCCTGATCAGGTCCGGTTATGTCAATGACGTGTCTAGGACTTTTGCTTGTTTTTCCCACCAGATTTCATCCCGATCCCTCCACTCTAAGCGTTTCTCAAAGTTTCCGGTTCCCTCCTCCAACTCCCCCCAGTGTCATCGGATCCGGCCCGGATTTAAAGTGAGATGTCTGAGACACGAGGTCATCCTAAATATCAACTTTCATCAAGATCCGATCACCCGTTCGCAAGCTAAAAATACCTCAAATTTTGGCTTCACCCTCCCTCCACCCCCCCCCCCCCAGATGGTCGAACCAGGGAATTTCCTATTTAATCTGGTCGGGTCCCAGACATGCCTGTCAATTTCCATCGTCCCAGTACATCAGGAAGCACGGAACTCGCGGGACAACTACAAATTCGGACTTCCCAACTCCCCCAAAGTCAGCGGATCCGTTCCGGTTATATCAGTCACGTATCTAGGACTTTTGCTTGTACTTTCCACCAAGTTTCATCCGGATCCCTCCACTCTAAGTGTTTTCCAAGATTTCCGGTTTCCCCCTCCAACTCCCCCCAATGTCACCGGATCTGGTCTGGATTTAAAATGGAGGGTCTGAGACACGAAGTCCTTCCATATATCAAGTTTCATTAAGATCCGATCACCCGTTCGTAAGCTAAAAATATCTAACTTTTCCTATTTGTTCCGGATTCCCCCCTCCCTCCACTCCCATCCAGATGGTCGGATCGGGGAAGCAACCATTTCTAATTTAATCTGGTCCAGTTCCTGATATGCCTGCCAAGTGTCATCGTCCTTGCTTATCTGGAAGTGCCCGAACTAGCAAAACCGGGACCGACAGACCGACTGACGGACAGAAATTACAATCGCTATATGGCACTTGAGTAAGCTCAAGTGCCATAAAAAGTACTATATAACTTTCAAAAAAAAAAATTATTTCATTATATTTATTGGCAAAAAAAATAATGTAAAAGTACCCTGAAAAACTGAAAACAGAGTTTAGGTACGGAGGGGGGGGGGGGGGGGGAGGGGCATGTGTCGATGGGTTGATCAGCCAGAGCTTTATGCAAGGACAAAATTGACACTTAGCCGATTTAGCATACTTTGGAAGTCAAATATACCACTGGTTAATGATAGATCCTATTTCCAAAAACCTGGAGCGTCCAATTTTCAGTGTCCTTCTAGACAGGGTGACAAAAAAGACGACGAATGACTGAAGGTTCGCACACACACACTCCGATTGGACTTAGCATGCAACATCCGAGTCGCTATGTCAATTTTTCCACTTGTGTCTTAATATTAACTGTCTATATTAACTCCAGATGCAGAGGACAATTTGGCTCGCGTTTAAAGGTCGCTCCGATAAAACTAGACTATTTACTAATCACATCGGACTAAAAATTTCATACCAAGCAGGCATGTGATGCGTCCGAAATATGGAGCGAAGGAAGAAAATAGCACCCAAATGCGAGAATCAGACTAAATGCTCCCTGAGCTCAAGCTGACTGGGAAACATATATTCAAACAATCGATAAAATGGATCCGTAAGCTACGATGCGTTGACAGTGATATATCGCCCCTTCTGCGCAAGGGTCTTCGTCAGGCTGTCAAACGTCAGGGACAACGATGGGGAAATATTCCATTACCCAAAGTTGTCCCCGATGCTCGACAGCCTGACGAGCACCCTTGTCAAGAAGGGCCACAATATCGCTGCCAATGTATCGTATCTCATGTATTCGTTTCATCCATTGTTTGAATATATGAGAATTGGAATATATGCACGCACTTTAAATTGACGTACTTTCTTTTTTGGAGACGGCCCTCTAATTTTTTTTTTTTTTTTTTCTGAACTTACGTCTTTCAGTCGCTTCCGGACGATATCCTTTGCTGTTCTGATCTCTGCTCTGGAAACAGGTTTATTCGGGTTGATTCCAGCAGCTCGAAGGAGTGACTGTCCAACGTCGTTTAGTAACAAAGCTCTGACACCCTGGGTAAACAAAATTGGGAATTATGCACCGACCATTGGAGTTATGCTCGATTTCCACCTTTCGGCTTCGCTCAGATACTTACTCGCCAAAAGTGGACAGTGTCCAATTAACTCCCACTTTCTGTCCGTACATACGGTACAGGGAAGAAAATCAAATGACCCCTCGTGCCCCTCATGTTCCACTATTCTCTGCTTTTAAAAAAAATTACCCACAGCTTTTAAGCCTTTCTCCCGGCCCACCGATTTCTAGCCAGAAAGACAATTCAGGTGACCAGAATATTTGATGACAGAGCTTTTCGCAAACAATCATCGGCAACATGATACGCTCATGTCCATCAAAAATAACGAAATAAGTAAAATGTTAAAATTAATCAATCTCGCAATGACAAATCGATGGCAAAACCTCTTGAAACAAGACCAAAGGTGTCGATGGGATCCCAAAAATCTAAGATTTGATCCAGACAATTCGGTCTTGTCTTCGCCAGGCTAATCATCAGAGAAAACCGAGTTCAGATATTCTATCTATCTATCTATACCTCTATAAGCCATATCTATTTTGACGATATTGACCGAAACTTCCTGCTCTACTACTGACAAATTTGCGGTTTCGCCCGAATTCCGAGGGAACTACTAATCTAGCAAAAAAAGAAAAATTAAGAAACGAAGCAGGCGTATCTCCTTATCCCTATAAAGAAATCTAATCAACTTTAACAAAATTTTGACTTAAAAAAAATGCGGGTACAACCGGATTCCGCACTAATTATATGTCCGGGTAAAAAATGATCATTATATACAGACTCAGCGTCTTCTTACCCCTAAATATATCATCTAATCAACTTCAGATAAAGCTTTTACTTTTAACATATTTTCCGGTTTTGGCCAGATTACAGGCGAACTAGTTGTCCGGCGAGAAAATGGTTTTTACCATCGGGTTCAGCATGTCTTCTTACCCCTAAATCAAACATTTAATCAACTTCAAATGAAACTTTTACTTTTAACCAACTTTCCGGTTTTTGCCGGATTTCGGACGAACTACTTGTCCGGCGACAAAATGATTTTCACCATCATGCTCAGCATGTCTTACCCCTAAATCAAACATTTAATCAACTTCAAATGAAACTTTTACTTTTAACCAACTTTCAGGTTTTTGCCGGATTTCGGACGAACTACTCGTCCAGCGAGAAAATGGTTTTCACCATCGTGCTCAGCATGTCTTCTTACCCCTAAATCAAACATTTAACTAACTTCAAATGAAACTTTTACTTTTAACAAACTTTCCGGTTTTTGCCGGATTCCGGACGAACTACTTGTCCGGCGAGAAAAATGATAATCGACTATCACATTAGCTGTTTAAAAATATTTTGTTTGTCCCTTAAATTGAACCCCCTCCCCCACACCCAAATATAGGGCTACAAAGCCCATCTACGAACTCGACCTTACCCTTGACCCAAACAATCCTCATACCAAGTTTCATCAAAACATCTCGTTCCCTTCGAGAGTTATCGTGCTTACAGACGGACGGACGGACGGACGGACAAATTTTGCGATGTCATAGGTATCCCTCCACTTACGTTTTGGGATCCCAAGAAAAACTTCAGGAAGAAAATCGATAACATCTTTCAATGCTTCTATTTTGTCTTGACGGGGTAATCAGTAGGCCTCGGCTGCTAAACCCAAAACGAGAAAACCGTGCATTTGCGACTAGCACTTACCAACGCTACCGCTTTCTCAAGTCTAAGGCAAAACTGATTTTTGGTTATAAATAGTTCCCTTCTCTTCTTGTATTTTTCTTCTTTCGGGGGAACTTAGAATTACAGGAACTTTAAGCCAACGCCTACGGGCGGAAGCCATGTCTCCGAGGTAAATTTAACTCCTATGAATCGACGTGCGACCAAAACTTAGGAACAAATCGCTGACTGATTGATTGATCAGCGACTGTCCTGCCTGTCTCGTGTCTTCGAGACTTCAAGACACCAATAGTGTGAGGACAACTGAAAAGCCAGCTTATTTTTATATCTTGGGTTTGAATACTTAGTTAAAACTCTTTGCCAAGGGATTAAAAAAAAAAAAAAATCACATTGGCCAAAATGATACACCACTGGCTTGACATGACAAAGCTCATCCAGACGCGGAGACTTATTTAAACGAATGAGTGATGTCATAAGGCGATAATGTTCTTCGGCCCTCTTTTATGATTTTCGATGTAAATTGGGGAGTGTTGGTTATTGTTAGATAAGGGGGTTCCTTTAGGAACATCAAGACTCAGCCTTACTCGGTTAAACTCAAACAACTGTTGACGAATCACAGGACTTACCTTGGTGCTAGCGTACATCTTCCTGGCTTTCTCTCTGGCTTCTTCATCCGTGAGGTGTGCATTGAACTTCTTCAACAAGGTCTTCGCAAACTCTTCCCCGGCGCCATAGATACGCCCATAATTCAGAATCTTCGCTTGATCCCGGGAGATGGCAACAGTTGCAGCAGTTCGACTGTGCATATCTGTTCCTTCAGACTTCTTTCCCTATAATCATTTTTTCAATATGAAATCCTTCTGCCCAAGCTGACCGCAGGGCGATTAATTTTTGCAATCATATGCAAGCAATAGCACAAAACGGATACGTCAGAGAAGCGGTTGAAATGAAAAAAAAAAAGTTCAGGGATCAACAAAGACGCAGGCGAGTAGGCCTACTCACTACCAGAAACATGAAACGGCATCATCAGCGAAAGGAAATGCAGACCCCAAGCTCTTCTCAACAACAAACCAAAGTTAACCCAAATGCAGAAAAATCTCTACCCGATCAACAACCCTATCGAGCAGCAACAACAGCAGCCGTGTTCATGAAATAACAGCAACCTTTTTAACTCCAAGCAACTCTCACAAAGGAATTCACGAAGTCAGATATTTAACGCTAAGCTAGAATCTTTAGTTTGAGTTCCCATAGCAAAATAACACTAGTGAGTAGCGCCAAGACCTATGCTTTCCATGTTTTGCAAAGGGGCCGTACTCATGCGCTGCCCACTACGCTTGCGGCATTTACTGCGAGACAAACCTCCAGGTTTAAAATTTTCTAGTAAAGGTAAGACGCGATCTACAAGGAAACAGTGGAGGTGTTATCTTTTGTTTGCTGTGTTTAGAATATGAAGTTATTGGATCCAGCGCTGGTGCACAACTGGTTAAGTTTCAGTAGAGACGTTCGCTATCGCCAGTGGTGCTGGTATCGTTGGTGTTCGAGTGTGTTTCACTTTTTCCACGTTTTGGCGCTACTCCTTAGCGTTATTTTGCTCTGTTTTTTCGACAACTTCGTTTTACAACTTAAGTGGCTCTGAGCCTGAAGAGGACCCTTGCCAATAGATGTTCCTACGGCCCAAGCTGACTGCGAATCATATGCCAAGAAGGGCCAAAATATAGCTCTAATAAAATTTCAGCTGATGTATCCGTTTTGCACTGTCAAACATGATTCGCAGTCAGCTTGGGCTGAAGGAATATTTACACGAGAGACAGATTAAAATAAATGACTAGGAGGAGCCGCAACCCTAAAAGTAAGAGATTATGAGATGAAAACACGAAAATGTAGATTACAAAAAATATACCTGTAGGGTCATCCAACCGAAGGCAGTTGACCCATGCTCGGCAGCAAATGCAGCGTCTCCAATCACAGATGCTATCCACAGCTCTTGAGAATCGACATCAGCACCAACTAGGTGATATCCAGGCGGTGCTTGAACCATGGACTTCAGCTCTGACCCGATTCGGTCCTTGTAGGCATTTGAGGCTGTCATCCAGGTAGCTTCTACGGCGCGTCTGGTAAGAGTTCCAGCGACAACCGTCTACAAGAACAGTTAATCAAACTAGAGAAATCTTTGTGCACTTCACTGAAGAACGTCTAAAACCTACTAAAGGTGACAACAACCGTTGAAAGCTTGTTACCGTCACGGTATTTTCTTCGGAGGAGTTCTGGGGGGTCAAGAAATGATGGATCACATCCGAGAGAACGGAAAATTACGAAGAAAAACTAAAGAAGCGAAAACATTGATCGGCTGTATGCATCGGAAAGATGGAATTCATTTCATAGAATCAATGCGAAAATTATGAGTTACATCGGCGTTCACTACGAAATCATTAGTCACCCTCACTAGGGAGAATCTCTCTGTAAATAACCAAACCAGCGTAATAAAAGAAGCTAGATTAAAAAAACAACAAAAAAAAACTTGTATTTGCACTGAGACGTGTCTAGCATCTGTCAGACACCGTCGCCTTTGCGGATCTGGACGCATCGCCGGTATTCTCAATGGCAACACAGATTCGCAAAAGCACAGTTATTTTGCGGACAGGCTATAAGGCCATCTCGGGCGGACTTTAGTCAGTTCCGTCCGGAAGGCGGAACAAACCTTGCACTTTTCCACATGGAAGTGACGAGACGAGCTGAAAATCCTGGCAGGAATCGCCGTCGTAGCCATACCACGATCCTTTACCGTCAGCATTAATCATTAATATGAGAGGATTCTGGCATCTATACTACGGACATAGGGGAACTGGGGAAGTAATAGGATATTTCCGCCTCCGCTCCAAAAACGTATCGCAATGCACGAGGAAGAAAATTTGTCGCATTAAGGGGTATCATGGATTCTTGTTGTCCCGGCTCCGCACATACGGCAGTGGCTTCGGAAGACGGACTGTTAGAGCGTCGAAGCACAGTGCTCTATTACATGACAGGCCGTCTATCGAAGCTGAATAGAAAGATACCACGAAGAAAACGATACTAGCCGTTCTGTTGCTGAAAGCTAGGTTTGCTGTTTACAAGACAGTCTTGACCTCTAAAATTCGAACCACTACCGTCCCAGTAAGTTTGGTGGTCCTAGACGGTCAGATGGCCATTGGTCAGATGAAATTTTTGTCAGGCGATAAAACTCGAGATTTTCCTAGACTTTTTCGGAACACATTTTTACAGCCGGTTCAACAAATGCTCTTCAAGCAGTTTTTACAGCGATGGAATCCGTACTCACCATAGGCAAAATCGCTCCATAAGTCTTCGTGGGACTGAATCTTTGACTCTCTTGAACCGACTTCGGCAGTTGTTTCTTGTCAACACGTACCACAATCTGACTCATGACTCGGTCTCTATACATCTTCCAAAAACTAAGGCCCTTGTTAATCTTCAACAGCTTTTCCGCCAACCCTGAGACCTGACTTCGAAGTAGACCCCCAGAGACATTACTGAGATAGTCTTTGGATAGAGGGTTACCGACGTTCCGGTTTCCACTGTCTTTGTGAGGAAGTCGAAAGAACCAACAGCCGGGTATACCGACGTCGTAGGGACCTATGCCAGTGTGAAAATCAGGTTTGTCAGGCGTGACGGTTCTGAAGTCCTTGGGAGAGAAGGGTTGGAGTTCGTGGGTTGCTGCAAAGAAAACACTCGAATAAAATCGGCAACTTCTCTGATACGTAAGCATCGGAGATTCTATGTTTCGTTCTTAGCCTTAGTTTGAGACCCCCTCGTCAATATTATACCCACACTACAACAATGGGAGAAGGTCCACTTTGAATATTATTCCAATCCATTTAACGGTTGGGGACGCCTACAGCTTCCTACGCTACATCTCCATCTAATTTAAGCTCTGCATGAAGTTTGGTGTCAAATCTCTGAATCACCCAATCCACAAAAATGTGTTCCCTTCTGAAAAGCTGACAAAAAGGCTCCCTCACAAGGTAGCTACTGCGGTTGGAAAGTTGCAGCCAATCAAATGTGCCCACCAGAGGTTTGCTAAGACTTTTGCCCCTTCATTTTAAAGTTGTATAACGAAGCATAAGCTGAGCTGCTAGTTTAAATTTATAATGTTATTTATGATCGTTATAGCCCTATATGCGTAGGCCTTTATGTTTTATGTGTGTCCTCATAGGCTTTATCCATGACTATACTCTTTGTTTTTCTCTGTCAATCCCTTGAATTACGCGCTTGTGACAGCACGACAGGTAGAGTGAAGCTTGGGCTTTCAATACATGTATTCATCTCTACTATTGGCTTGGTACTTCTCAGTGAGTTGGGCTCTGAAAAAGCAAACAAATTTATTTTTTTGTTTTCTGTGTTGTTTAATAGAATGCTGCTACTCTGCCAACTACAACAGGTAAAGTGGAGCCTTCAAACGATATATGATTCACTGTTACTGGATTACCAAGTGTCATATTGGGTTGCTCTGCAAAAATTGTTTTGGTAAACAAATGTAATTTCTAGTCTGTCTATGCGACTTCTTGGAATTTTATAACTTTGCGACCAGTTTTGGTAGATTTAAGCATGAGCTTTCCACAGATCCATGTATCTCTGATATTGGCTTAGTCAGTTTGTTGCTGGGTTTTCGGTGCGAGCCATGATAAGTATTTGGTGAATAGAAAGATTTATCTATCTATCCATAAGTATCACGGCTCTATGCTCGCCTTCCTCTAAAGCTTAGTTGAGACTGGAAGCGAGCCTGGCAAAGGAACCGCAATTCCACGATCGAATCTCTGCTTAGAATGGCTCTCGGCTCTGACCGGAAATGAAAACAGAATAGGGGAACGAAAAAAAAAACGAAAGTTGAAACAACATTTCCCAGAATAGGACATTAATAGTCGGTAGAGGTTTATAGCAGGTTCCTTATTTCCCCAACGTTGTCCCTGACGTTCGACAGCCTGAAGAGGACCCTTGCCAAGAAGGACCGAAATATCGCTACCAAAGCATAGTAGCTGGCGGATCTGTTTTATGCATTGTTTGAACATAAGGTTCCCCAGTCAGCTTGGGCTCAAGGGGTATTTGGCTCAGAATTAGTTTAGTTTTTTATCAGTCACTTTTTTCGCATTGCGCAGGTCCAGCTTTCGCGGTTTTTACCGTTTGGCGAATTTGCGCTGTCGCTGTTTCCACGGCATTAACGTTATATCGTTTATGCTGGCATCTACCTCTATATTCGTCCCAGAGATTTTTCTTATCCTCGCCTTCGATCAATCCTTCTGAAACCGCCCTTAGTGACTGAAGATACTCCTCGGATGATACGTCTCCTTCACTCGTCTGACACTCCTTCCCCACCAAACCAGGTGGGAACATTTTCAAGGCCGTCTTCAATGGAAATGCTTCTCCAGCTTCGCTAATTGATTTGCACTTTTCCAAGTCCCGGCCTGGAACCAAGTATCCCCAACCGAATCCTTTCAAGTAATGTAGCGGGTATCCTTGCCATGTTAGCTTGAGAATCTTGGGTACAACCAGCAAAGAAGTCGACATGTCCTCGGGGCCGTAAACCGCGCCATCTTTGGAGCAGAGTTCTCTATACCACTGGGGGTAGCCTGGCATGAATGCGTTTCTCTTGAACAGGGAATTTGAGGAGTTCAGTAGGGTAATGAAGTTGCATCTATCCACCCCCTCCACAAGCTCCTCACCAGATTCATAAGCAATAATATCTGCTTGTTCTTCAAGAACTGGATTCGGATCACAATTTTTCTTCTTTTTTACTACTGCCTTTTTCACTCTAATTTCTTGTTTGGACCAGTCTAGATCCCACAGCCATGGATCGGTAGAATACTTTGAGTTTCTATCAAGCTGCACTGCATGGTTTGCCTGCCGCGTGAGTGTGTGATTAAGAACTGTTTCGGTCTCGTTGAAGGTTGTTTCTGCGGATTGAATGTACCTATCCCAGTTGCTGTTAATGGGGAGGATGGATGAGCCCATTTCTAGCATCCCGGCAAATGTAACTGGGTGCGGGAACCTGAAAGAAGCAAAATAAGGTACATTAGATTGGTGTAACCTGAGATGAGCGAATCCGATCATGAAAGGATTTGAATAAGAGTCCACCTTTTCATGCTGAGGATTCGAACCCGGAACCGAATCCGGATTCGTTTCCGACCATAAGAAAAATAAGAGCGATTAAAGAGCGATAAGAGCGATTAAGCTTAGTAGTGAGGCTTCATAGCCGTAGGACAATATTGTTGTTGTCTTCTTTTGTAATGTGTATTGTTGTTGTCCTACGTATATGGCCCCTGGGCTTTTAGACTTATTATGATAGGTTACAGTTTAAAAATTAAGAGGTGATACAAAAAGTACTGATGACTATAAGGCAAATGAGACGATCAAATGGGAGACAAAACCATATGTCATGTTTTTTATGTGTGGTTGTTATAGCATGTGTTTCCTCTTCGCAACCAGGGATGAATTTGAGGCTCGTTAAGCATGAAACCTGAATCACAGTGTGTAAAATTGGGAAAAGATTAAAAAATGGAGCGGATCCGTAAAATACACGGTTTGAGATCCGAGTCCGAATCCGAATCCAGCCTATTAAGCAATATATTTGAATCTGGATTCGAATCCGGCCAAAAGGACGAATCCTGGACTCTGAATCCGAATCGGATTCGCTCATCTCTGGTACTAATCAAGGTAGACTGGATGATAGTCTGCTGCGAGCCTTGTCGAACCATTCTCCTAGCTCACTCAGTGGCACAACTGTGCAAATTTAGGGAGCTTCTGTGGACACCCGAGCTCTCAAAGGCTCTTCCCTTCGTTGAACTAGTAGGGTTCTAAAGATGATCTGACGTGATAACTTTCACTGAGCGCAGGTGAAAACGAAAAAAAAGTGACTCTATTATAGGCCTACTGTTTATTCCTTACCGTATCTTGTCTATCTTATTTGTTTGTATTTTCTCTTTTTCTTTCTTATTTTTTTTACTCCAATTTTCTATCCCAAATTTTTGTTTGAACATATTTTGTGGGTAGTAAATAGATAATAATACAAAAATGTATATACTTGCAAGGCATCATGGGCCGCCATTGCTACCCTGAGGCTACCCCAGTCGAGTTCTTGATACTAATGAGATCAAATATCGAGACTAGCTGGACTGCTGAGGCCTCAAAAGAGACGCTGATCGATAAGGGGATTTGTTTGATAAAGGGACATCGATTTGGTGGACAGCTACACTAGATCAGTCCCTTTAAGTCCCCAAACAAAGGAAATGCACGCGGGGGAGGGAGGGAACCGAGTACGACTCTGGCTGGACTGTAAATTACGGCACCCAGCAATCGGATCCACAGTTCACGGTCGGATCGCAAACTCACAGCTCCGAATATTCCCATCCGAAATTTCATCCGACTCTATCTATGTGAATGTGACGATACTAACAGCACTAAGATATGCTATTTTTTTGTTGACGGAATCGGTAGTGTGTTACCCTAAGATAACTGTGGCACACCCCGCTGTAAAATCGGTAGGCTATCTTGAGAAATCTGGGGGAAAGTAATATTCCTGTTTATTACGAACAAACTAAAACACATACTGGTAATACTACCCCAAGGAGCCTGACGACCCACAAAACAAAAATAAAAAAGTTAGTTTTCGTCTTTGTGTGACGCAATTTTCGCTTTCGCTGTTTTTGAATGGCGTTCGCTTGCGAGCACTCAAGTACCTAAAACTAATAGAAAGGCAAATACCCTGGGCCAAAAAGTAGAGGCAGACTTCTCTCAAATAGGGGATTCTTCAACAATTTCGGTATTTATTACTTCCCCCCATCCCCCGAGTAATTCGAGCAACAAAAATACTCACGACTGACAGGGATGAAAAGTACCCCCCCCCCTCCCCCCATATGCTGTTCAAGTTGTTGAGAATATTTTTTTCGGAAATTTCCTGAACTCACCTCTCATAATACATCGGCCAGACCTCCTTCAGTACCTTGTAGGTTGCCACACAATCACTAGCACAATATGTAGCAAGGTTCTGAAAATCCTCTCTAATGTCCTTCATGGTCCCTTCAACAAAAACATTTCTAGCTTCTTTGTTCAGTTTCTGGTTACAGTACAAGTTCAAGACATCACTCAAACCATTCTTTGAGCTAACGTGCTGCCACTCTGTCACTGAGTTTCTGTCGATTATGTTATCTTTTTTGGGTTCTTTCCCAGCCTGCTGAGACATGATGAAACTCCTCTGATAACTTGTGATACCGCTCACAGCGATATGAAGCGACATGGTATCCAGGAATTTAGTTCTAGTTCGCTCCAGAAGGTACTGTTCTCTAACACGAGCTCTGTCAAAGCCAACATTGTGTCCAATCACAAGTCTTACCTGCTTGTTTATCTTCCCCTGATTTGTCTCAAGGGGAATGAGATCATCCAATGTGTATTCCATGGTCCCAAACGACCCAGCACCGCTAACCAATCTGGGGCTGCACCACAAATAAAACGCGGAATCAGTAAGTGCTACAGCAAGAGTAGGATACTTGCCATCCCTGACGCACACTTCAATATCAAACACATAAATATTTTCTTGTGGATAACTAACTTCAGCCACTGTCCCGTCCTTCCCGTATCTCACCCAGCCTGCCACAAACTGCCAGGATTCAGGTATAGTGGGTAACTCAGTGCCGACGAAATCACTGAGCAATTTGCTATAAGGCTCTACCTGGGTTATCGCAATTGTTCGAAAGTGGGCATCTATGTCCTTTCCCTGTAACTCTGGCATCACCAGGTCTACTTCTGGAAGGACGTCCGTCTTTCTTCCCCACAGATCATGACTTCTCAGGTGGTTTTTAATTCTTTCAACTTTACGGAATTCTTTCTTCACATCCTGGGAATCTGGGAAAACAGCCTTCTGGAGCCTTTCTGAAAGCATTTGAATCCCACACATGTTCACACCCAGCTGATCTTTCTTTTTCTCCGGTATAAGTTCTTGTTTTAGCTTTACAACCGGCTTGGCACTTTCGATTCCGTCAGATAGCAGAGGTTCTGGTTCTGTCCTTTTAGAATCCAGGGTGACAATTTCTTTTCCTTGAAAGCATGTTGATGAACAGGAGAATTTTCTAATCTTACTCAGATTGGTAAACAGCAGCATTCTTCCAAGAGAGGAATGAATTCAATAAAACGTAATGTCGTCCTGCTAGGCTTCTACCCTTTTTCTAACTCACCAAATGCTGCATACTGATGCTGACAAACAGGAGAATCTGAAAAATAACAAGAAGTGGAATGAATTACAAACACTAGTATTAGCTTAGCCTACAACTAGTGTCAGAATAGCAGAAACGGAAAAAGAAAAACTGAGTTTCACTGTCACTTCAGCTACCTTCGTCCGATTTTCCTATTTCACAATCCCAGGATAAACAAGAATCGACCTGTTAAAACACGTCCAGACATATTGTGTTTACTATCGTTTTATACAACTTGCATTGCTTTGTGCGAGTGTACCAGAGCAAAAGACGAACTTTGAAAAAGTGACACACAATCAAATCGCAGCAACACTAGCTCCACTAGCAGATACGAACATCCCTACCGAAACTCAACCAATCGCAGAGCAGATTGCATGCGAACAAAGCGACGGAGGCCCATTTTCGATGCATGGGAAGGATAGGTCTTTGCGGTGCTCTCTAGAGTTATTTTGCTCTGGTGTGTAGAAACAACCAACAGACAGCTAAATCTCGTTAAAAATGGAAGGACAACTGTTTTCTTTCTTCTCCTCTTTCTGTGTAATTCAGGTATTTCCCTTATGCTGTAGTTTCTTTGGGGGATCACAATTAGTCATTTCGTCGAGATATGTGATTATCAGTCGTCAACTAAAGAACAGTCTTGTCTTTACCAGAAATTTTAGAAGGGAAAGATAACAAACAGTATGACCTTGAACAGACTCATTAGTCATACATGATGGTCCCCAAATCACGCCTAAATTCAGGTTAAACCTGAAAGAACATTATTTTATGAATGTTCTAACTTGCTTCTAGGTTTATTTTTTGTTTTACTTTCTAAATGTGGGGAAGAGGAAATGCAGAGGAAATTCAATAGCCCAGGTGACAACCCTTAACCTATTTCTTATTCGGTACAAATCTTTGCACCATGAAACAGATTATAAACCCAAAATTCAAATCCCCTAAGCCTAAGCATTTTACTCCCAAATTTGGGGATGTGGGGCAGTATAGAAGTGTTACCGGGGACAGAAATTTTGACTTTGGATAGTAGCCTACAGTTTTTGGCTACATAGTTAGAAAACATACTCAAATTTTCTATGATATTTGAGAGAAATTTACTCCCTCACAATATGGTTGTCTTTCATAAAAGCAGCCTTGATGTAAACACCGCTGCCACTCAGGGGTGTCACTATGGGGGTGATGAGGGGGGCTGCCCCCCCCCCCCCCATCACCCCATTTGTTGCTAATAAATCGAATTCTGTATGCTGTTGTCTGGCCTCGGTATTTCCGTCGACACATCGGGTTCTTTTATATTTAAGAAATAGCCTACATCAGAAATAAGTTTTGTATTATTTTGTCGGGCGTCGGTCAACTCGTCGGCACATCGGGTTCTTTTTATGCGTAAGAAACCAAATTCTGCAAATATTTGTTGGGCTCACCTGGAAGTTCAAGTCTCGTCAGCACATGGGGTTATTTTTACACGTAGACATCAAGTTCTGTACAGTCTAGTATGGCAAAACATAGAAGAAATCAAATGCTGTATAGTTTTATCGGGCGTCGGTATTCTCGTCCGAAATTTCTTTTCTTTTACACACAAGAAATCAAAATCTGTAAACGTCTGTCAGGCGCATCCCGCAAGTTCGAGTTTTGAGGCTTCTGTTTCCACGTAAGAAATATACTTTATAGTCTTGTCGGGCAAAACACAGAAGAAATCGAATTATGAATGCTTTTATCGGACGTCGATATTATTGTCGGCATATCGGGTTCTTTTTATAAGTAAGTAAGTAAGTAATTTATTTCTAACCCACCATTTCGAAAAAGTGGAGTAAATAAAAGAAAAGAAATAAAAGACATAAATACACAGAAAAAGACACTAATTTTCAATCTTCGGCCAGGAAGCAGTGGAGAACGTCGTGCGCTGGTTGAGCTCTGTTGTCAATGATTTTTTATAGCGACGAAGAAACATCCAAAATGGCAACACTTGCATCTTGGATTTTGAACTTCTCCGTCAATGTAGGGGAGCACGGGGAATAATAATAAATACAAAAAGTTGTCGCTAAAATCTGAAAAAAATACATAACATCTGGCTTCTCGTGAACTAACTTCTTACTAAAGTTTCATGGTAAATACTTTTCTGGTTTTGATAAAAAGTTGAAAAAATGAGTTTTCTTGAGGTAAAAGTTTTTAACTCATGGTAGGTTAAAAAGCTGTACCGAGAAGATTTGTAGTAACTGGAAAGCGATTAAACGGTAACACATAGCTTAGTGATCAGGGTTTATAGCCTGCGTAATATTTTCGAGATAGGTCACTTAATTTTCCTCTGGTACGCCATTTTGTTATTTTAGTCAGGGTGGGGTTGGTTCGGACAGTTTTGAAGGGGTTGGTTTGGACAGTCTTTGCCTACTGATACCCTATAAAAACCCGAAACTGAGTTGGAAAAATACAAAAGATATCATCAGAATCCTTATCGAGTTATCTGTTAACAGAATTAATTATCAAAATCGAGAAAAATTAACGCTAAAAAGGGTCAGCCACAACCAAAGAAAATCAGTTAGTAGAATTGTCTACAACAAAGTAAAAGAAAAGTGTGAAAAAAAAGTAAAAAAAAGTGTGTTTAATGAATTTATTATTTATGATATTTTCGAGGAGGGAAGAAAAACGCGAATTCTCCTTGTGAAGTTCAATTTGGAAAAGGTTAAACCAATGTGTTTCTTATGTGGGAAAGTAGATCAAGAAGGGAGATTCGTTGAAAGAAAATAGGTCGAGGGTCGTGAATATATTCTTTCTGCGCCAGAGAGGGGCTAAATTCACCTTTCTGTAGAATCTTTACTGACATAAGTTTGAAGTTACCAGCCCCTGTAATTGCTATAGGTTAACTTAACGTACAAATGAAAGATTTTAATTTTAATGTAACTTCGGCAACTGAAACAAGTGTTTTATTTAGTGTTGTATATAATTTTGAGGTGTGATATCATCATTTCCAAGTATTAATATGTTTAAATACAGTCGATTAAAAAATAATAGTAGATTAAAAATACTGTCCGAACCAACCCGGGGCCTGTCCGAATCAACCCCATAGGTACGGGGTTGGTTCGGACAAATTGAAAAACAGAAAAAAATGTTTACTAAGAAACCTGATGTAGAAAAAAATCGGAAAAAATTACCAACTATTCTCCCAGACATTCTACACGTTTGACAACAAAAACGATGTAAATACACCAAGACTAGCAAGATTAGGAAAATTAGTGTCCGGGTCAACCCCGAGCTCCCCTATGGTTATGGCATAATTTTGATAAGTGGAGCAGGTGCTTTGCATATGTAAAAATAACATGATCTCATCTTTTTGATCTCCTTCTTTCGCAGAACATTGGTGACACCAGAACGAAATAGTATAGAAGGAGCACAGAAGGTGCTGTACAATTTTCCCAAAGCTTTACGATTATAGCGCCCCCGGTTGGGCACGATGCACCCATAGGCGGTACGGATTGGTCTAGAAATTCTTGAACAACCGAAGAGCAAAATTTTGACAACGAAGATTTGAATGTTATGCCAAGTCGACGTAGAGATTATGTTGATTTGACGACGAACGATCCAAGAGAGATAGAAGCTTTGGATGCATTCAAACGATTTGACGAAGGGTTGAAATGCAGGTACTCACAGTCACATTTTGAGAGGTTAACTTCAAGGCCGATTTTGAGAAGTTCGACGACAGCTTACAGACATCTTTGGTGAGTGTGGATCGGTACGGCTTACTACGAGCAAGTCGTCAGCGTAAGCTATGTAGCTGAAGGCATGGTCTTTATAAAAGTAAGCAGGGTGTAAAGAATCGAGACAAGAAGATATGGCCGATTTGAAGATGTAGGGAGATAAGACTTGGCGAACACCAGTTCGGACAGGAAACATCTCTGACAAGCTACCTTGCCATTTAAACCTTACGAAGGAATGACCATACCAAAATTTTAACAGACTGACAACAGACAGATTCACGCCAGAAGTAATGAGAGAAAATAGGGCCTGAGAATGCGTTATATTGTCAAAAGCACCAGCTATATCTATAGAACATATATGAATAGCAGACTTCTCGCGGGTAGCCTGCTTTATCATTTATCGCCACAACTGGCGTTCGAACGGAGTCCAAGCTGCATTGAACCAAAACGCCATTTTTCAATTAATTCTGGAAGAAGGACGTATTCCAGGATTTTGCCTGTGGTTTGCTTGGACTCCGTTCGAGCGCCAGTTGTGCGCACGCTTATCACATATTGACAAAAATGATAAGGCAGGCTACCCGCGAGAAGTCTGCTATTCATATATGTTCAAACATGGTCCATGGTGCAGCATGGAACTCAAAGTCGCAGTAGCCACAGACATTTGTCTGTGACTATGTGTTCAGTTAAATATTAACCCTTAGTTGCATGTTTACAGATACACGAGGGGTATCTGACCTGTTTCTTATACTACCTTGAATGTTGCCGCGAAAATGTTCAAATGAAATGTACATGCTGTCCTAACAGTCAAGAGGCAAAATATGACTTTTTCCAACAGTCATGTGTCCAAAAATATTGATAATCTGTGCCTTTCTTTGTTTTCCAGCTGCTCTGAAAAGGGGTTTTCTAGCTATTGACTTTGCTAACCCTACCTTTTTCATCATTTTTGAGTGAATTAAGGTAAAGTTTGAATGAAGGGATCTTGTTTGAAAAGAAAAATATGTTTAACTCCAATACTGAAGGAATATCTATTTGTCCATTATGTAAACCATTCAGTTAACTTCAATCTAAGGCATTTTCCGTGCTCCCACAAACAGTTTTTGGGTCAACTTTGGCTCAAAAAGAGTGTTTCCGCTGTCTTTTGAGCAGCCCACAAGTGTGTTTCCACGACAAACAGAATTTTTGTGGCTCAAATTCAACAAACAACTGGCGAGGTGATTGTCGATTTTGTGGCTCAATTCTGGACAGTAAATTTAACTATTTTTTCAAGCATATAGACTTGAAATTGAGGATACTTTTTGCACAGAATGGTAAGGAAATAAGCTTGGAGTACTATTTACTGAGATTTTACATGAATTTTATTTTATTTTCATATAATTGAAATTACCGCCAAAAAGTGGACAAATTCCCCAAGTTTCAACTCCTTCCCCGAAGATGAACCAGAGGATTGACAGCCTGACGAGGACCCTTGCCAAGAAGGGCTGAAATATTGCTGATGAAGAATCGTAGCTGACGTATCCGTTGAAAACATTGTTTGAATAAATGTTTCAAAGTCAGCTTGGGCTCAAAGAATATTAATCCACTGATTTTCAGAAAAAACGACTATTTTGACAAAAAATCAACCAATTTTCAGAAAAACCGACTGTTTTCATGATAAAAAATCAACAGTTTTGAAGAAAAATCGCGGCCCTTCGCGTCAACTCTGTATTTTTTACCGACTGGGCGACGGCTTTGGTGGGGGCATCCCCCCCCCAGTCGTGACGCCTCTGCCGTGACCAATACCATAAACAATGTTTTCAATATAATGTATAGACTATATACTTGCTATATAGTCTAGGCTTCTAGCAGGCTATTTTATAGTCAACAAACATGAGTGTGTGCTTACACAGTCAAGACACAAGTTGAAACTTGTGGAAACACCATTTTGTCTATTTTTGGGTAGTAATTTGGAAAGTCTGAAAATAAAAATAAAGTTCATGTAAAAATCTCAATAAATGGAACCAGGCTCTCTTCGTTACCATTCTATGCAAAAAGGATCCTCAGTTTTATGTCTACATCTGGTCTACATAGCCAGACATCAGTCATGCACAAATCCTCAATTTTTGGGCATGGTGCCCCAACGTCTGGGCGCGTCTGGGCATGCCCGAACGTATGGGCATGGTACCTATACATTGGAGCACCATGCTCTGAGCATGGGCATGGTACCCCTGTGAAATTTGGATAAACTGAGACTGGTTACATACCTAAATAGGGCCTTCTCCCTGTCCTAGATCAAATGATACCTGATTTTATACCTGATGAGGCAAGCTTTTCAATCTGTTCACTGGAGCAAATATTTCCTTTAGATTGTTTGCCTTTTATTGTATTTATTTTGAGTCATTTTTTTTGTACCTATTTTTACTCTGACTCTTGACTTTTTGACAACATGGAAAAGGATTGAGTAACCTAGTGGCAACTACCTGTAAAAGGATAGGGTAAACCCACTGGGAAAGAAGTGGCCTCCACAAAACTCTCTGTATCTTGAAAGTGCTCTAACATTTTGGAAATTGGAAAATGAGGTTGGATAGACAGTGAAATCAGGTATCTTTTGATCTAGGACAGGAAGAAGGCCCTATTGAGGTATGTAGCCAGTGTCAGTTTAACCAAATTTCACAGGGGTACCATGCCCATACTCCAGGGCATGGTGCCGTAACGTATGGGCACCATGCCCATACGTCCAGGCATGCCCAAACGTTGGGGCACCATGCCCAAAAATTGAGGATTTGTGTATGGCTGCCAGACATAGCCTAGCCTACCTGAGAAAATTTGAGTTTCCTGCCAAAATCGAGACACAAAATCGACAATCCGCTTGGCAGTTGTTTGCAGAACTGGAGCCACAAAAATCTTTTTGGATGCCAAAACACCCTTGTAGGCTGCACTAAATTAGGCTACTAAAGACTGCAGAACAGTCTCAGTCTAGTACACTAGCCCCTTTTCAGGCACGGTGCTCAAACGTCTAGCACCATGCCTGGGTGCTAGACGTTCAAGCACTGTACCTTGGATTTCCTGTATGGTGCATGGATTTCAGTATACAGTGCATGCATCAAAAACACAGTTTCTGTCATAACAACTGAGCCCCAGCTCGGACAGGGCTGAAATTACTACCATGAATTAGAGAAATCAAAGACAATCCTTTGTATATTTTTCACAACAAAAACAAAAGGGCTCGGCTGATGACAGATGTGAAAAACCTCATTTCCTTGTCTACATAGTCAAGGGTTTTGCATGCAAAGTGTCCTGTTCCTCAGCTTTTTCTACCTAGCAGCCAACCAGAATATTGGCTCTTGGGGAATAGATAGGGAAAATACATGGAAAATAGATAGGGTGCTGTTAGGTTTTTCATCTCCATCATCATTAGAGCCCTTTTGTTTAGGTTGTGAAAAATATATAAAGGATTGTCTTTGATTTCTCTAATTCATAGTAGTAATTTCAGCCCTGTCCGAGCCGGTGCTCAGTTGTGATGACAGAAACTGTGTTTTTTCTGTATGCACTGTATACTGACTGTATACTGAAATCCATGCACCATACATGAAATCCAAGGTACAGTGCTTGAACGTCTAGCACCCAGGCATGGTGCTAGACGTTTGAGCACCGTGCCTGAGATGGGGCTAGTGTACTAGACTGAACTGCTGCAGAAACACTTTTTTCGAGGCACAAATACAATCGACCCACAAAATTTTTGTGGGAGCATAGAAATACTTTTAGTCTGGAATGTAAGGAAAACGTTTGACAGAAGAAAAATTTACTTTGGTTTACGAAAACGCTTCTAGGCTAGATTAAGGCTAGTCGGCTCATCACAGAATCTGCTTGTTCAAGACTCACATGCATCAAGTCCAAAATTTCCGCCGAAAAAGAAGTTAAAAACAGTTGAATGAAAACGGATGTCGTACAGTTTTCGTAAACTCTTATCCTTCCAGTTCTTGTATGATTTTTGTTGAGTGGTAATTTGTGTTCGCAAAAAGATAAGAAGCTAAGATTAAACTTTACATTACAAGTTATTACTGCATTACTGGTAGCCTGTTAATTTTGCATTCACCTGAGTAAATCTTGTTATGGCTAATCACTATGAAATCCCCTCTTGGTAAGTTGGTTTTACAACAGAGCTGCCAACCTGACTTGAAAACGCTCTTACTTACTCCAAAAGGCAAAAGAGTTGTAGTTTTGATCAAGTTTTTTTTTATCAGCGTAGGTCGGTTGAACAGAGCTCTGGCCTCAGTCCACAGGTCGGTTAACCTACCGGCAAACAGAGCTAAAAAAAAAAAAAATATAAAAACTTATATTTGTTAACCGAAGGAAGAAAACAACTTATAGTAGGAAACCTTGTAGGTCGGTTAATACGGCAAAAAACACAGCTAGTTTCTTTGTCCTGCAAACTCTGTTCGTCGAACTTTGTCAGCCAGAAAGTTTTAAGTTTGCTTGAAACGTGGTTTGAAACACTAATTAAGCAAACAAAGAACTTCCATGGCATGCAAACAATATGTTTGAATCTGTTCAAGTCAAAGAAGACCCACCTATATTCCATTTACAGTAGAGGTATTCTTATTCAAACGTTTTTTGGCTTTAAACTTTGCCATTTTCATGCACTTGCTGTGACTAAAGTTAAATACTAGTTAGCCAAAGTAGGTAATCAAGGGCCTCAGGAATGCTCTGAAAAAACCTGAATAGATTTTGGAGTTTCATTCTACCATTAGCTCAAAACTGCACTGTTCACATTTAAGTAACTATTCAAATAGGCATGCTTCTACTGTATTAAAGGAATTTATGTAACTGTTTCATAAAATTTGTTTCAGTCATTGATTTCAGCCTAGCTTGGTGCTGTCTAAATTTGTATGTGTCATTTAGCATGAAGATTTGTTAGCCACAATAATGTAGCCTAGTCCTTTTTTGTATTTTGTTTTGTAGGTCTTGGACATTCACCAAATTATAGAAAGCTCAGTGTTATTTTTCTTTTTTCAGTGATGCACTATTTCCATTTTTGTTCAGGGCCTAAAAGAGTTTGCCATCATCATCCACCACAAATCCCTAAGCCAAGCTTTAGGTATACCCACATTTTGCTAGGCATAGAGCATAGCCTGAGCTCAGAGGCGTTACTAGCCAAAATATTCTGGGGGGGGGACAAGGCATTTACCGACTGGCTGGTAATTTTTATCGACTTTTTCTGCAATAAAAACGACTGTTTTCACAACAAAAATGAAATTTTGAAAAAAATCGACTGCTTTTCAAAAAAAACACTGACTTTCAGAAAAACCGACTATTTTTGACCAATTTTCAGAAAAATCAACTGTTTTCAAGAAAGAATCCACTGTTATGACGAAAAATTGCAGCGGTTCGCGCAGAATCAGTTATTTTTTGCGGACTGTCCAACAGCATTGGGGGGGGGGCCTCCCCCCCCAGTCGTGACTCACCCTGCCTGAGCAGTGCCAAAGTGTATGAAATGCTAAGTAGGCTATGCCAAATAATGGGGTACCATATCCTATGCTGTACGTGCCAAAAAGGATTTAAAGTCGTTATTTTCTGAATATCACTTGAATCATCAATATTTTATTGGGTTGTTGGGCCTCACCATTTGGCGTAGCCTAAGTGACGTTTGCTATTGTTTGATGTAGGATTCTCCAAACTCAAGGCTTGGCATGGCCTATCTAAAATGTTTGGTAGACTGGTGCCACTCCATCCATGGGGCACCCACCCTCCACTCCTTACAAGAGAAACATGAAGAGTCTGCTGCTTTTAAAATGAAATGAAGGACCATATTTGCGTATTAAGAAAATTCTCTGTGCTTTTAAATTCTATGTCTGTAGTTTTCTTTAATAGTCAGCTGTAGATCTGTGATCTTAGGACAATTCTTCACAAGAATCTGTCACAGGGACACTTCATCACATGACAATTCATCATAGGACAATTTTTCACTAGGAGAGTTGGTTATGAGAGCAGTTTGTCACATTTTCAACAAATTGCTATTATAATGGTATTTTTATCAAAGCAAAACTGCCACTCCTTCACAAGAAGTTGTTAAATCCATTTTTTAATTGTTGGGTTTAATCCCTGTCCCAGTTTTTATATATTATTTTCATATAAAAAGTATAGAGAATGGGTTGGAGCAGCTCATCCGAATATTCATATTGTTGCTGCTACAGGAGCAGGGCAAAACTGAAATGAAAGTTAAGCCATTTTTTACTGGGTAGGTACTGACCTACCCAAAACAAAGAAGTACAAACACTGTAACCTGGGACTGAAAGTATTGTAGGGATTGGTCTTGTCAAAGTGATGTACATGAATACATGCGGGTAATTGCTCATAACTTCATGGTTGGATGTATCGGATGACCACTCTTCCACTTAACTGAGTATCTCATAATATACATCTTGAATGAAATCAAACTTGAAATTAGGTTCATGATGACCAAATGTTCGAATGGCAAATTGCCCTATTCACGAATTGTCCATATGGTGAGTTGTTTTTGAGACGAATTGTCCTTGTGATTAAATGTCCTGTGACGAATCGGCCGGACACCAGATCTGTTCCCTATTTGATCAGCAAGAATAAGTACACAACAGTGTCTGGAAACCTTCTTAAGTTTGCAAAAACCACTTCATCACAAATTTGTAGTTTTTGAATAATATAGGACAAATATCCTTTATATTAATAGCCATTGCATATAGTAGTAGAGATAAGTATGCTAGTCGTAGTAAACACCTATGATTAACTGTGCTTCTTCAGTTTAGGAATATCATAGATATTTTTAGGCCTTTTTTTACATTTTAGTGGTTATTTACGAGTGCCTATTTCTGAATTTTAGGGCTAGCAAGGGTCCTACAGGCCTGCATCTTGATGTCCTGAAAGATGATAAACTTATTCAAGTAAGTAAAGAGTACTGCTATCTTTTGTCAAAAATATAAAAGTTTCCTATTCTGGACAGTGTGGTTCGATCTGTCATGCCTAGAGAAATGTTAATTTTCACCAGAAAGAAAGTCATATGTGTTCTGGGAACCCTTCTCTAACGGGAAATCATTTCTGTCTGTCGGGATAGGTCTTCATACCCAGGAAAACTTCCTGTCCCTAGAAATGGCATACACTTAGATTTGTTGTATTTCTATTGTGTGGTCTCGGGACAGACTTGTTCACACTAATCCTCTTCTTTTTAAATCAAAAATAAAATCCTGATTTGTCTAATTACCAAAGTGTTGTATACTGGCACCCAGGGGCGTCGTAAGGGGGGGGGGGGGGGGGGGGGGGGGGGGCAGGGGTGCAGCACCCCCCCCCCCCCCAACTTTTTTCGATTATTTTTTCGATTATTAGATTATTCGGTATTTTTTCGATACCGGAATTATTCAGAATTTTTACGGGGATTTGGTAGTTATACAGAATCCCAAATCGGCTATCATTACAAATAAATTCGGTATAACGACTGGGATTCGGTATAATTGCCAGGATTCGGCAGTTATCACGAATTCCGTGAGCGAATTCACTGAGATTATTTTGTAATTTCGATGTCAGAACTGTTCGTGTATTTATGGAGATTCAGTAGTTACGCTCCCGTCTAGGCTATCGGTCGAAGATTATCCGGTATCATGATAATAAAGAAAATACCAGAAATAAATTATGGAATGAAACTACGTAAAAATTGAGTAGACGAATTAGCGGGATATGGGGAAAACTTATAGCCAGTATTCCTCTCGGACCGACGCACGGAAGACGGGAGGGGAGGGGGGAATAGATGGGTCATCTGGGGACAACACGTTATCTTAGCTCCAAATTTGTTTGAAAGAGTATTTCTACGTACAGATAATTTAGGAATGGCAAGTTTAATGAGAGCCTCTTCGTATGTAATGTTATGATCACCCAGAATGATTCTCATGGCTCTCATAAGGCTCTCATATGGCTCTCATAAGTTTGCCGACTCATCGGCAAACTTATAGACCTCCAGTACCCGGTAACATCCACTGACAGCGCGGAATAATTATACCGCACATTATTGTTTATAGTGAGAAAGTACTCTTAATATGCCAAACATTCTTTCTGCTAAGCTTATTTTTACAGAGGAGCTAAAGGTAGGTTATTTCTGGTGTTCGACAAGTTCAATCAGTACAAGAATCTAATTTGCAAGACAAACAAGAATTTCCGTCTTCCGGTTATGAAACCACGGCCCCTCCCCTGCCGATCCTGTTTTGTTAAACCGAGTAATCAAATAAAATATAATCACCAGTTACAAATAAAAAAACTCTCATACGCATCCTTCGTATCTAAATAACACTCTAATTGCCTTCAAATACAATGCAACCCTGGACTAACCTGACTCATCCCCAGTTATCCGTCAAAGCTGCAAAGAGTCGCCTTCCTACGAACCTGTTGGACATGATTGCGTAGTGAGGGGGCACAAACTCCTGAAAATTGCAGCAAAAATGGCATTTTTCTTGCGAAAATTGCGAAAATTCACCATATTTTTCAATTTTTCCGTATTTTTCAGTTTTGCAAAATATTTCAGTTTTTCTGTTGGACATGTTTCCGTAGTTGGGGGGGGGGGTGCAAAAACTCCCGAAAATTGCGAAAATTCGCCATATTTTTCAATTTTTCCGTATTTTTCAGTTTTGCGAAATATTTCAATTTTTCGGTAATATTCGCAATTTTCGAGAGGCCTCCGAATATTTCAGTTTTGCGAATATTTGATTGAATTTTTCAATTGAAATATTCGCTTTTTACATCTATACCTGTTGCTTTGCAATAACAGCAGTCGCCGAATCTGCGTTTTGCCTTCAAATTGCCTGCAATTTTTTTTTAGAAGTTTAAAAAAAGAAATACGCAAACTCACTTACACCACAAGTGCCAAACTTCTTTCTCACCTATTTGACAAAATCCTAGGCTCTTGTTCTTGTGACTATGAAAGTGAGATGGATTTTTCAGATACCACTATCAAGTACCACGATCGGAACCGTAGTATCAGATATCACGGGAACTGGCCAGATACCACGGTAACTGCAAAACCGCCTTTTGACCATGGCATCAGAAACCACGGTAACTGCGAAAACGAATTTAAACCGCGGTATCAGATACCAATACATCTTCAGAAACGCAAATAATAAAACATTTATCTTGCAGAAGCTAATGATAGACCAGAAGAAATGCTATTTGTTTGGAAGGAATCCGCAGATGAATGACTTCTGCATAGACCATGCTTCTTGTTCCAGAGTGCATGCTGTTCTTGTGTACCATAAGCACTTGAAACGGGCTTTCCTTGTTGACCTAGGAAGCAGTAAGTACATTCTGGTAATTTCTCAAATACGCCTACCAGAGGCGTTACTAGCCAAAATGTTTGGGGGGGGGGGGCGAGGCATTCACCGACTGGCCTGTAATTTTTACCGACTGTTTCTGCAGAAAAAAAGACTGTTTTCAGCCAAAAAATGACAGTTTTGAAAAAAATCGACTAACTTTCAGAAAAATCCACTGATTTTCAGAAAAAACGAGTATTTTGACGAAAAATCGACCAGTTGAAAAAAGTCAACTGTTTTGACGAAAAAACGTCAACGCCCCTGACGCCTACGTTTTGACTTTTTCCTTTTATTTGTCTATACTGCACTACTTTCCTCTTCTTAAGTACGTTAATAGAATCATCGTCAGCATCAGTCCCTATAACGACCCTTCAGTCTAGCCTCCAATTAAAAGGGAAATGATTTCCTAGCTTTTTCGTGTTTTAGTTTTTTGTAGCTTCGCCGCTGGGCTCATAAGGCCAATTCTCAATGTAAAGACTAAATCTAAAATCTTAAGAGTGCCAGACCTAGGTAGTGTGTCTGAATATAATGTGAAAGACTAAATCTGCGAGCCTGTGAGCGATGTTCCATCCTACTTACCGTAGTTACTACGCACAATGTCACGGATTCTGCCTTCTTCGCGTCGAGGCTGGAACGCATTTTTTTTGTTTTCGGCTAAATATCGTGCTACAGGCTAATCGG